>CAJFCV020000001.1:2533777-3282854 GCA_904066235.2 Bursaphelenchus xylophilus
CTTGGCCTTTGTTGCTGCTGATCAGCCGCTCTCCATAGGGGCCGGTGACCTCTATCTCGAAGGTGTAAATGTTATGAATGGTCAGGGAGCATTCATTGGGAGTCATTCCCTGAAAAAATGATAGAACAGGTTAAATTCGGTTCAAAAAATAACTTTTCATCAGAGCAGAGATTTTAAACGGTATTTTTTGAGAGAGTACGCAAAAATAAGAGGGTTGGCTAGACGAAAAAGGTTTTTCGGCGATGTCTTTGCAAATATCACATAGAAAAAATAGATGCTTTGTAGAGTAGTTGTATTTATTCTTTGTTCGGATTTTTTGAACCCAAAATCGCGATTTTGATGGAAACTTTCCGAAAAATGGTCCTTTTTTTGCGATATTGGGTACAGAATGACCATTTTCGGAAACTTTCGACCAAAATCTCGATTTTTGGGTTCAAAAAATCCGAACAAGGAATAAGTACAATTCATCTACAAAAAAATCTATTTTATCCCTGTGATATTTGCAAAGACATCGCCAAAAAACCTTCTTCGTCTAGCCGATTCTCTCATTTTTTCGTACTCTCTCAAAAAAAAATCCCGTTTAAAATCTCCGCTGTGATGAAAAGTTATTTTTTAAACCGAATTTTGTTTGCCTCATACCTGAGGTAAAGCCTGAGTGTCCGCTGAATCCGTGTCATAGAAGCATCTCAGCGTTTGCCCAATCGTATCCGGGAGGAAATCCAACAACGTTTCGAAGGAGTTATCGATCGAAACAATCCGAACCGATTGGATTTGACCCTTCCAATTGACGGCCGTTCCTTTCAGCTGACTACATTGCTCCTGACTTTTGATGATGTTGGCTCCACTGAAGCCGCAGAACTTCTCAAACTGAGGCCAGGTCATGTTGGTGGCTTCTTGATTGGAATCGAAAGCGTTTGTTCCTTCGTACATGAAGGAGATGGCCATCACCAAGGCAACGATGTAAACCGCCAGCAGAGACCAATGTTTTCCGACGGAGCCCACTAAAAAAAGGATAAAACGTCATAATTTACTAATCTATTTTCAAAATTTAAAACTCAAAAAAAAATTCAAAAAATTCTTACTTTTGAACTTGAACCGCTTGGCGAAATTCTGATATATTTTGCGGAAGAAGAAAGGCAGTAGCAGCACTCCAATCGTAATCGAGAGTTTGATGGCTGTGATCTGAAAACCCTAACCAATGTTCGTTATCGAGTCTTATCAGTAAAGTGACGTTTACGTAAATTGGTTGGTAAGCTATATATATGAAGCGTTCTGACGACATTTTCAGGGCTTATCATTACATAAAAACACTAAAATTTCATCTTGAACAAGATGAACTTTTCAAATCCAGATTGCACTGTGCAAAGATTTTTTTGAAACTGCACGGTGCGGTCAACATTTTTCTATTTGTGATGGTAAAAACAGAATGCCAAGGGTTTCTTGGCATTCAAAAAAAATCCGGCTAGGACATTTTTCAAACAATAAAAATTTCCAAAATAAATAAATCAGACAAGAAATTTTTCCCGCCGGGCTTTCCAGGCCCGGATGCGGGTTTGTAAATCGTTAGCCGGGCCCGGATTACAGCCTCCTTACATACTGGGCGAACAATTTTTCTTTGTTCATAATCGCACCGTGCAAAAAAAAAAAATTTTCAATTTGCACAGTGCACTCATTTTTTTGGCTGCACAGTGCAAAAAAATAATAAGATTTCGCACTGTGCAACTTTTGAAAAACAGCACTGCGCAATTTTCCAACCTCCTTACCAACTCAATAGCACTTTTCAATTGACTAATGCCAATGCCAGCAGCCAACACGACTCCAACGAACGACGGGAACACCACCAGCGAGACCAAGGCGCCGGTCAGAACAAGTCCCGGTAGATTGAAATACCTGTAGCCAATCAGCCACATGGTCATTGCGATGTCCATCCAGGCGATGCAAACAATCTGAGGGACCACAATGCGGAAGAAGTCCGCGGATTGATGGCGTTTCTTGGCCATAATTATGTAGATTATGGGGACTGCCAGCAGTGAAATGGCGGGGAGGGAAAATGATACGCGGAGCATACCTGAGAAATTAATTTTAGAGGTCAGAAAAGTTGTCAGTGAGATATTAGGTCGTCCAGAAAGTTCGTTCTTTTTTTCATTGCTTTGTTTTACAAGGATTGTTTGTTCTTTGGCAAATGGAATATATTTATTTGGTACAGCTTTTTCTCCTCTACAAAACTGGCTGTATCAAATAAATATATACGCTTTGTCAAACAACAAAAAATCCTCGTAAACGAAAGCAATGAAAAAAACGAACGAACTTTCTGGACGACCTAATAGATAGACGAATCCTTACCAAGTTTGAGTTCGAAAAGTGGCTTCCAAAGGCGCCAGAAGCCAATTGAGATCTTCATCTTGGACAAGATGATCGGAACACTGAAAATATCAGCTTTTTTCACTCCTTGGTGATTCCTGGAGGTCTAATAGGAACAGCAAGGACGTTTTCATAATGTGACCCTCAGATTTTCTTCAAATTTCGCAAATATAATTTACCTTGTCCACATATCAATGACTGAAAATTTTAGCTCGCGTTTTGCAGAGACAGCCGGGATATTCAACAATCTTTGAAGGCGAGAGAGCACAAAAACTGTAGTCTCTCGGCTACAAAGATCGTTGAATATCTCGGCTGCTTCTGCAAAGCGCGAGCTAAAATTTTCAGGCATTGATATGTGAACAAAGTAAATTAGCTTTGCAAAATTTGAAAAAAAACCTGAGAGTCGCAACTCAAGCATTTCACTTATCTCTTCAAACCAATGCAATGGATAACAAAAAGCCACTTTTTGACTCGACAAAATTTACAACCCCCTAAAACCACTTACCATGACAAAAAGTTGGCCAAAATCGCCAATAACGCATATTTATCGCTGTCATCGGCCAACGCCACAAAGCACAGTGCGCCCAAGAACAGGGAAATTCCACAAAACAAGATGGAATTTGGCAAAACCTTTTCCGCAGCGCCGACGGAGAAGAGGAAAAAGAACAAAGAGATGAAAAAGTAGATGTACGGATCCCAATTGACCAGTTGAAAGTAGGTATCCGAGGTTCGATCGGCTTCTTTCTTATCAAACAAGCGAAAAACTCGGCTCCACACGAGCTTTTCCTTGACAATTGTTTTGTCATGGAACATTTTGAGGGTAAAGTAGAACATAAAAAAGAAAGAGATGTATGCCGCGATTATGGGTAGGGTGTTGACAATTGTTCCAACACTAAAATATTGGTGTTTTTAGAGGTTTAGAGGATAAGTACAGTGACGGACCTGATCCAGTGGCAAAAAACGTACCATTTTGCATCCGGGAGTATCAAAAAATGTAGCAAAATACCTCCCTCTACAAGTGAAAAATTCCGGTTTCAAAAGCGCGCCCGCTCTTTTTGTAGAAACGGAGTTTTTTCACTTGAAGAGGGAGGTATTTTGCTACATTTTTTGATACTTCCCGGATACAAAATGGCACATTTCTTGCCACTGGATCAGGTCCGCCACTGTAAGCAATATTGTCAAAAAATTTTGGTTTGCAAACTGTAATTTTTTTATGTTTTTCTTGCAAGGGAACTTTTACCTTATAAACTGCACCAAACAGATCAACACCAAAGTTTGAAGTTGATGCAGCGGGAACACCGCGTAGATTAGAGTCCTCCATTGTTGATGCAACTTGTCCAGCAAGTACTCGACAAGACTGTCTAGGGAATTCACCTTTTTATGCTGCTTTATCCGCTCTTCGAGGACTTTTGGCATAACATTTTCCACAAATTCCTGCTCTTCCGGGTCCTAAAATACGAATCTCAATTATTCTGCGATTCGAATGCATAAATTTTTAGTGTTCTGACCTTTTGTTTGTTATTTTTCCCCATTTTCTTGTAATGATAAGCACTTATTTTTAATACAGTCTTTGAAAAACAGAAAAGTCGGATGTTTCTTTGGTTTTTCAGGAAAATTTCTTTGCAAAAATTAGCGCTTATCATCATAAAATTATCAAGTTTACAGTGAGGCGGCTATCAACTTCTGTTTACCCTTGAAAAAATAATTAAAGTCAATAAAAATTTTTGAGCAAAATACACAAAAAGGCACAAAACTTCGTCGCTGGCTTCAGTCTGCAAAAGGGTGAAAAACAAGATCAAACTGGGCACCAGAGATTGCCACGGTCAAAATGTCGGCTCCGGCTCCGGCTCTTAGCTCCCAGAGCCGGAGCCGAGGCCAAATTTGCAGCTCCGGCTCTTGGCTCCGTGCAAAATTTAAAAAGGCCTCCGGCTCCGAATCCCGGCTCCCATGCAAAATGTTTTTTTAAAAATATTTTTCCAAAAATAAAAGTTATTAGTGCCAGAGATCATACAGCCAACGTTTCTGCAGTCAAGTCACATTCTCCGCAGTGTTCTTCAAGCAATTTGGTTTAACAAGATCACGAAATTTTTACTTTTCTGACCGCTGCACTGCGGGTCGGGTCAAGTTTTTTTCATGTGGTGGTCAAGTCTTTCCCCTAATATTATTTTTTCCCCGAAATTCAGACTGTTATATCGGAGGTTAATCAAGGTAAATGTGGTCAGTTCTTGTTGATTATTTCAAGAACAAGTCTTATTCTATTTTTAGAAATCAAATTTGATTGAATTACGGTGTGGGTTTGCCTCAATTTTTAGCATTCTTTGGGGGTATGTATTCTATACCTAAATGATCAATTGTGAGACAGTTTCAAGTCTGATTTACGATATCGTTTCCATTTCACCTTCGGACGTACGCCACCTGTCCAATAAAGGTAAGTAACTGTGAATCTGGTAGTCCGTTTTTTAGTAATTAAAGATTTTGTATATTATTCTAGGTTATTCAGAAAATTTTGTACGGGATTTGCCTGGTTTTCCCTCAAAATCACGTCCAACATATTAATTTTACTGTCCTAACCACGTTTTCCATCACCAGAGGTCTTCACAGATGTGATCCAGATGTTATACGTTACAGGGATCATGTATAACATCCGCCTGAAAAAAACGCTAGATTGGTCTCAAACACATTTTTGCTTCGCTTGATGATCCTCGAAAGTATTTTCTTTGATTTTTATGAAAATTCCGCATAGTTTGGGCGTTGAATTTCATCTCTACCTAAAATCTGCATCAACTTTGGACACAAAGAAAAAGTCTAAAAGAGAAGGAGAAACCTGTCCACTTACGTTTTTATAGGCACTAGAGACCAATATTACGCTAAATAATCTAATCCAGGCCGAAAACTTGGCAAATCTCAACAAAAATCTTCAAAAGTACCTAGTATAATATACAAAATCTTTAATTTCTAGAAAACGGACTACCAGATTCACAGTTACTTACCTTTATTGGACAGGTGGCGTACGTCCGAAGGTGAAATGGAAACGATATCGTAAATCAGACTTGAAACTGTCTCACAATTGATCATTTAGGTATAGAATACATACCCCCAAAGAATGCTAAAAATTGAGGCAAACCCACACCGTAATTCAATCAAATTTGATTTCTAAAAATAGAATAAGACTTGTTCTTGAAATAATCAACAAGAACTGACCAGATTTACCTTGATTAACCTCCCATATAACAGTCTGAATTTCGGGGAAAAAATAATATTAGGGGAAAGACTTGACCACCCCATGAAAAAAACTTGACCCGACCCGCAGTGCGCTGGGAAGCCTGGCTCCGACTTTGGGCTCGGGAGCCGGAGCCGACCCCAAAATTTCCGGCTCCGGCTCTGGCTCCCGGCTCGGAGCCAGAGCCGCTCAGAGCCGGAGCCAAGAGCCGGCTCCGGAGCCGTGGCAATCTCTGCTGGGCACCAATTTGACACAAGTCCGACCGAAAAGAAAAAGAGTTTGAAGGGG
Organism: Bursaphelenchus xylophilus; assembly: GCA_904066235.2. Taxonomy (NCBI): domain Eukaryota; kingdom Metazoa; phylum Nematoda; class Chromadorea; order Rhabditida; family Aphelenchoididae; genus Bursaphelenchus; species Bursaphelenchus xylophilus. The sequence goes on from CAJFCV020000001.1 coordinate 2,539,647, forward strand.
GAGCAACTTCACGGTTACCCCAGGATCCTTTTCGGGTCAAAAAAACGACCTCAAAAAGGATCCCAATAACCTCTTCAAAGTCAACATTCTTTTGCCTCTATGTGAAATCTTTTTCCTTCAAGTGCGGAACCATTTTGATCCTTTTTCAACCTTCCCGTCGACTGGGATAGGGCATAAATACGGATTGTCGAGTATTGCTTGTTACATCCAAGGGTTTGACTTCGAAGTTGCGAATGACAGTCCCAGACATGATCATGTGTCAAAAAACGCATCCAATTACATAATGGATGCAATAAATTGTATCCCTTCGCATCCCCTCTTTGCCCGAAAATAGTGTCCTCCTTTGAAGAGAGCCAAGACCGATGCCCTTTTAGGAAGGAGGGGATACATTTTTGGTTTCCCTTTTTACTTCCAAAATGGCAACTGATTGGCGTCTCATCAAAGGGAAACACTATTTTCGGGCAGAGACGGGATGCAAAGGGATACAATTTATTGCATCCATTATGCAATTGAATGCGTTTTTTGACACATGATCATGTCTGGAACTGTCTGTCGAACTCCGAAAGCAAAACCTTGGATGTAAGAAGCAATAACTGGACAATCCGTATTTATGCCCGATTACAGTCGGCGGAAACGTTAAAAAAAAATCAAAAAGCTTCTGAACTTCAAGGAAAAAGGCTTCACATAGAGGCAAAAGGAATGTTGATTTTGAAGAGGTAATTGGGATCCCTTTTGAGGTCGTTTTTTTGACTCGCAAGGGATCCTTGGGTATCTCCGAAACCAAAACCTTGTGTGTAACAGGCAATAACACGACAACCCGTATCTTTAAGAATACATCATATCAGTCTGTCGGGAAAAATAATGTGGATTTGTCGCAGCAATGTGTCTCACCTCGTCGCAGCCGCGCACCAAATCTCCAGCCGGATCGAAATTAAGGGCCATTTGAAGGCACGACAAACCCACATTATTTCCCCGACAGACTGATATTACTTTATCATCACCACCAACCCACCTCATTATCATTTTCAATTTCATTCAACGTTTCCTCTAGATCAGCGTTGGCCAAAAGTCGCTCCAGAATCTCGGTCTGGCTCATTTTTTCGTCGCCAAATTCGTTGATCAACTTTTTCAGCCGGTCCTCCGACTTTAGACCATCCGGATGCTGATGAAACGCGCGGTAGATTCGCTTGGCCGCATCCTTCGAATACCAATCTGGATTCAGGGCGGATAAAGTGTCCGAAATCAAAAATTTCTGACGAATCGAGATTGATGGGGTGAAAAGGAGAGGTATGGAGGAGAATACCATGATTTCGAAGCGTATTTTAGACAAATATAGCGGTAGATTTCGATTTTTTTAATAAAAAAATTGAAATTCAAGTAAAATATTTACAAATCAGTAGCTTCAAGTGTATTAGAATCAAATTTCAGGCTTAGCGCTTGCCCAAAAAAATTGTAGAACTTTGATTTTAGCCCGCTTTTCTCATAGAACAGCGAAGAAAATTAGATTTCTCCCTGATGTTCTTATGATGCCCCCATGCTGATAAGAAATTGATATTTTGCAGGGAAAACAAATAAACTCAGCTCCCGCCCATGGTTCGAAATCATAAGCTACAGTCATAAACCTGCATAAGAAATGAAAAATTTTAATTTTTTTGATGCCGTTATAGTATTATAAATTAAAAATTTTTGCTCAATACAAGATCTCACCGAAAAAAATTAATAAAAAGCACAAAGACCACCCCAAATATTGTCGGAAAAGGAAAATATCGCCGGATTATTCATAGCTAAAGCACTCATTGAGGCTTAATTTCATCAAGGTGGGAGTCTTGAAACAAAGAAAAGAACAAAGGTCAAGCAAACAGTGAAAACATCAGTTTGTCGGGAAAATAATGTGGATTTGTCGCAGAAAAATGTCTCGTCGAAGCCAAGCACTAAATCTCCAGCCTCGGCTAGCCGTCGCAAAGCGATGATGGGCGATTCCAAGGCGCAACAAATCCACATTATTTTCCCGACAGACTGTTATTTTCACTGTTTTCTTGACTTTTGTTCTTTTCTTTGTTTCAAGACTCCCACCTTCATGGAATTAAGCGAAAAAATATTATTAGCTAAAACTCTTTATCCAAGACAACCCAAAATCATGATCTTTAATGAAATTTCAGTTTGTCGGGAAAGCAATGTGGATTTGTCGCAGCAGAATGTCCAAGGCACGACGAATCCACATTATTTTCCCGACAGACTGAAATTTCATCAAAAATCATGATTTTGGGTTGTTTTGGATAAAGAATAATAGCTAATAAATCAATTTCGTCTAGCACTTTTAACATCTTTTTTAGTGCACGTATCCTGCTAAATACAGTCATATCTCGGTTATTCTTGTAAAGTTCACCCTCAAACTTTCAGAATTTAAAATAGAGTTCATGTAGGGACGCTATGAAAAATTTAAACACAATCCGACGTCATTCACCAAATTTCCGACCTTATTTTAGGTAGTCCCTTGCACAAGATCGAAAATCCCTCTGGCCCCGCGAAGATCGGAAATCCCCGACGTTCGAGTTTATAAACCGCAAAGCCAGAGGATTTCACGGGATTTGACACAAAGAACGGAAGAGTTCCCACTCGTTCCATCCGTTTATTTGCACATTTCGCAGGCCAGGATTGAGTAATCAACAAGTTAGAGAGCCCTTGACCAACAAAACTTTGAGCCAATTGACCCGGCAGATCATAAAGGTCTAGCCGAAAGCACATACGCCGTTTTTTGTCGCATTACGACTTTTGATCGGGGGGATTTTTGAGACGTTCTTTTGGGGGAATGTTATACTTGGCGGATGGATTTTTAAAAGTTCGAAAATTTTTATTTTTGAGGAGCTGAAAAGAGGGAGGGTTGTATAGAATGAGTTGAAAACTTAAGAAAGGCTCTAAAAATTAGGAAGATCACCAAAATTTAGGTATTAGAACAAGCTTTCATTTAGATGTCTAAATTAATATAAAAAATATTTTGTAGTGTAACATAATCTACACGATTTAATAGTCATCCATTTTGACCTTCGAGGACTCTCGCTGATCAAATTGCCCATTTCGAATTAAAATTAGGTAACAAAAAATCGCCGCACGGTGCAATTCAATATGCACTTTTTTCAGCAAAATTTTTCGAACTGTCTGAGTTAATACTTCAAAATGGAAGTTCTCAACGCTCTTATCTATCAAACAGCCATCAGATATTTGAATAAAAAACGGCTTGAACGACCAAAAATTGAAATTTTTATACATATTGCATTATAAACCAGTGTTTTAGTAAATTTCCCACAAAATTCTCAAATTTTCCAGCTCCTCAGACTATATAATAATCCAACAGACATGTCAAGACCATCAATATTCAAAATGAACCTCAAAATCGAACTTACCAGCCGATGCGACCGCGCTGTTGGCCAATCTTCTTGATGGGCCTTCATCGCCGGATGAATCCCGCCGCCCGAAACGGAATCGTGACATCTTTACGGCCGGAATCGATTGTTATCACTTTGTCCGAACGTTTTCGGAACAGGTGGGCGTTTTGCAAAAAACGAATAAACGAAATAAACAGAATGCCAAGAAATTTTGGCATTGCAATTTTTCGTGGTGAAGCCCGAATATTTTGCGTAAAAACTTGTCAAATTGAAAATAAAGTCGTACAACCTTTCATTCGGTGGCTTTACACCCATTACATTTCAATCTGTTATCTTTTAGAACCCTTCGTCCATCTTCCTTATACTATCCATGACCCAATCCCCAAAAAATCAAATTTTTACCCAACAAAATTGTCAAATGTAAGTCCTTCTATCAATATTCATTAATTTACAGTGTCATAGTCGTAAACAAAATAAAAAGACATTCATAAACATTTTCATTCCGAGTGTTTTTACAATAATTTCGACGTTTTACTGCGGCTGTTCCGCTGAGGGCTGTTCGGCGGAAGAGGGCTGGCGAGTGGGTTCGATGTGCGAGGGGATGAGGATCCGGTTCAGTTCGGGTTGGATCTGCAGTTCCTGCGGCGTGAATTCAAACAGTGGAGGCAGTTCTCGGCCGTTCGGGAGGCGGGTCCCGGGCTGGCGGAGTTCGTCGAAGAAGTTGTGAGCGCATGCTTGCAGAGGAGTGAGCCGGCCTTCCGGATTGTAGTCCAGCAGTTTGGAGACGAGGTCCACAACCTCCGACGGGGCTCCCGGTCGGAGGATGCGGCTCCATGGGTGGGCGCGAATTGCGGGGAATCGGAATTCACGGTAATGGGGGTTCATTTGCTGGATCTGCTCTCGGGTGGGGGTGCCTAATACCTGAAAAGAGTCGAAGTGATATTTAGAATCAATGACTGGACTCTTCAACATTCCAAATCTTATTTCAAGACCTTTTTGTAATTTTAGGTAACAAAAATTCGAAAAATCTGACAATTCTGGACAAAGTCTCCTCCACCACCTCATAATACCTCCCTGATCTTCTACCTAAAATCGAAAACAACAAAAGCAATAAAAAACATACTTTAATAATCTCAACGAGTTGATCCACACCCGAATCGCCCGGGAACACCGGTCGAGATATGATGAGTTCGGCCAAAACAGTGCCCGCCGACCACACGTCGATGCTGTTAGTGTAATGCGTGGAGCCGAAGATGAGTTCGGGTGCTCGGTAGTACCTTGAGCAAATATATGAGACATTGGCTTCGCCGCGGATCAGATACTTCGCCGATCCGAAATCACAAAGTTTGAGGACCGCCGACTCGGGATCGATCAGCAGGTTCTGGGGTTTAATGTCACGATGACAGACGCCGATCGAATGGATGTAGGCAAGGGCGCGGAATAACTGAAATTTTTCGGTTTGAAAATCGATGTTAACCATGATGGATAATTTAGTAAAAACATCTCCAAAATCACTAAATCGCTTTACAAAAAATTACTCCAAGCCTCAATAAAAAATTTCGAGCCAAAATCAACCACTAAACTTCCAACAATCTCCGTAAAAACCATTTTATCCACTTTTAATACCTAAAATTACATCCACCATGTCAAAATTCTCACCTGATACGAGTAAACTCTGACTAGAGTCATTGGAATGTGTTGCATTTGTCGAGTGTAATGCCGGGTGAGGCGGTAGATCGTCTGCGGCATGTATTCGAGGACCAGATTTAGGTAGACCTTGTTCTGATCGCGATCCTGATTATGATAGAAAAAGTAGTCGAGTTTGACGACATTCTGATGATCCAGTCGGCGCATGATTTGAAGCTCGCGATTCTTGTAGCGATTGTCCTGCAGGACCTTCTTTATGGCCAACTTCTCACCGGATTCCGTTCTCGCTACGTAGACCTAAAACAAGGTAAATTAAGGTCAAAACTCCAAAACCGAATCAAAATTTCTATCAAGAATCGGCCTACAAACCTTAACTCAAAAGAAAACATCAATTAATTCAACAAACTGACAAAAAATTTTTTTTTTTTTTTTAATTTCTTCAAAGCTGCCTAAATCAATATATAAACCTCTTCCTTACCCATCCAAAAGACCCATTTCCATGTATTTTAATGTCGAATAATCGCAATTGAATCCTCCGTTCGGGCCGTGTATTCGTGGCGACGGCGAAGGCGGCTTCGGCACGGACTGATCCATATTGCGGGAAGAGGGAAGGACCCGTCTCGACGGGGATTGGTATTGCGGGTGGGGGGTCGGCCTGGTTGGCCGACGAGGAGGTGGCCGTCGTTGAGGAAGTGCCGGCGGTCACCGTTCCGTTCTGACCCTGGAATTGAGGTGAAATTAAATTCACTTAATTAGGTAATGGGTTCAAAAATCTCCCCTTACACTCTCATAGTCAAAAATAGACCACAAAGCTTTCCTGGTCTATGGAAAGAGGTTGTGGACAAAGAAAGGGCAAGAGGAGGCTTAAAATTCAAGGATGGACAAGTTGAGCCGACAATTCCCAGACATTCTCACCGTCTCCGGACCTGTTCTAGACGACAAAAAAAACGAAAAAGAGATCAGAAGGTTGCAGGGATGCTATCAAAAAGTATCAGAAAGACAGACAAAGAATGTTGGTCAAGAAAAGAAAAATTCAGGTTTTAATCGCGGATAAACTCCTTCGCTCTTAATAACCAACAATCTCCTGTCTCTATGATACTTTTCGATACAAAATCGACTCCTTCTGATCACTTTTTCGGTATTTTTGTCGGCTAGAACAAGTCCAGGGACGGTAAAAACCTCTAGTGAATTTTCGGCTCGACTACAGTGGGGGAACTGATCCAGTGGCAAACAACGTACCACGTCGCATCCGGGAAGTATCAAAAATCTGGCAAAATGCTTCCCTCTCCAAGTGAAAACTTCGTTTTGAAAGGCGCCCTCTTCCTCACAAAAAGAGCGGGCGCGCTTTTGAAATCTGAGTTTTTCACTTGGAGAGGGAGGTATTTTGCCACATTTTTCGATACTTCCTGGTTGCAAAATGGTACGTTTTTTGCCACTGGATCAGGTCCGTCACTGTAGTTCATCCTTATTTTTTTTCTCCCTTTGCCTTACTTTATCCACAACCTCTTTCCAGAGACCAAATATTACTCAAAGCAGGTCTTTAATTCCCTCCAAATAGCGCGGTAACAAATACCTATTCCGGATTTCCTTATCCTTAACTTTCTCCCACAAAAAAAACTTTGTTCCCCTCTTACCTCTGTGCCCGCCGACTCCGTGGAGACGTCATTGCTGGGAGGGGGTGCCTGCGACGGTCCCTCACCGTCCGGTGGGTTGGAGCCGGGCATCGGCCGGCTGTTTCCGCTCGCTCAGTGCGTTTTCGCAGCGCTGCTGTTGAGAACAACAACAACCAAAAAAGTAGAGGTGTGGGGCCGTTGAGAAGATTCTTGCGGGTTTCGGCCGTACGATTCAAAACGCGACGGGCCGCTCAGGCTAGAATGAAAACTTAAAATAAAACCCTGTTTTTCGAAAGCGCTGAACTCAAAAAAGTGTAAAACACCGTCGAAAAAAACAATAATGAAACTGTAAAACATTAAAGATCATAAGCCAACTCCCCGAAAAAAACCACTGACATGTTACGGCTCTCACTTTTGCCTGTATATACGTCAGAGAACCTCGCGAAACTCCAGATTAATTCAAAAAGTCGGTGTAAAAGTTAAAAAAATCCAGAGGTAGGGCCGGAGAGTCGGCGCCGTAAGAGGATTATCACCGTTTATGGCTAGAAAAAACCCGCTAAAGGCCGTGCCAAAAAAAATCCGTGGAAGAGATGAGGCTCAAAAAGTAGCATTAGACGCGCAGAATGAGCGGAAATGGGCGCCGAGGGGACGGATAACTTATATCTTTGCTGTAAACAGCACGCATATGGAGTTTATATCACTGATAACCACCTCAACAACTGAAAAAATCAAAAAACAGCTGATTTTTTTTCCGAAACACTGGCAAGACACTATTTTTTGCCCTTATTTTACATAAACTTTTTACATGCATAATAATGGAGGTAAGTGCATCTGTTTCGGACAGATTTAGTCGGGTTTAGCGGTGTAATCTGGTATTGTAGGGCTGGCACAGCAATTTTCCGATATTCGATGAGGATTCATCAGTCTGTCGGGAAAATAATGAGCACTCTGTCGCATAGAAAATCGCATCTCCGAAGTGAAAAGCCAATTGACTTTGCCGCGACATGATTCACCTTCTCGGCTGCGATGCGATTTTCTCTGCGACAGAGTGCTCATTATTTTCCCGACAGACCGATACATCCCCATCCAATATCGGGAAATTGCAATCCCAGCCCTACAATACCAGATTATACCGCTAAACCCGACTAAATCTGTCCGAAACAGATGCCCCCCATGATATCAGCGAAAGACAAGAGGACAAGACCTTTCGATGGCCAGAACTCCCTCAAATTGATGCACTAACAAAAGGAATCCTTTTCTGGGCCTGCGGGCTAAAAATAATACCAGCGAACTCTTAATTCCACCAGTAAATGGCATGCAACTACAGCTGGGACTATCTAATTACTCGCGTAAAAAATGTTTCACCAGCAGGAAAGCAAAATTACAAGTAATTGGGTGGCCGTATACAGAGAGTGGCTATAATTCGAAACTTCAATGTTTACAAATCAAACTTCCTCTCTTTATCGTCCACATGTTTCGCTTCGGTTATCAGAAACCTTGTTGAAGCGAGGGAAAAACTCAAAGTCTAAAATTTTCGTGTTTCTACCGAGGAGGCAATTTAGCCATTAGTCAGCGTGGAAATAAATGGCTCTTGATTGAGCAAAGACTGCAGCTGTAAATCAAGAATGGAATTTTTATGGATAAAATGACCATTTTTTGCTTCACAAAAAAAAGCTCTCACAGCCATCAAAAGTCTGGAAATGCCGCAGCTCCCCCAAAAAAAATCAAACCCCGTCGAAACGCAAAAACAAGAACATTAGAAGCCGCCCCAAGAATAAATATGGCCTGAATTGGGGCCCAAAAAAAGCCCTGCGGCTGCAAGCAGAGGAGAAGGCGAACGATGAGGAGGAGGAAAGAGAGCGGAGAGTTTGGCTGGGTCCAAAAAGGCAGACTCAACATTTTGTGGAAGCCAAAAACGACCCAAAGCATTTGTACATTATACTCTCAATCTGCGAACACCAATCTTTGGATGGAACGGCGTTCTCAGCAAAAATAACATCAGAATTAAATAAAAAAAGCGTCTTTTCCTTTTCGGGCTTCATCTTCGTCACTTAAAAACAGGGGAATCACGTAAGAAAACGCGGCGGGGACCGCACTTTTGTTTATCAAAAACCATCACAAGGTAATTTGTTTCCCGAATTTACACTGGACTTACATCAACATAACCATGACGTATTTCCCTCAATATACGACTACATCGGATGAAGCAGAGTCCGAAAAACGCTTGCGAAGAAACAACTGGCAATAAACGAAGTCCAACAATCTTCGAACGCCGGAAATAAAATAAAACAAAGGATAAACATGAAAGATTAAAACGGCTTCTTTATTATCCTTGACAAGGAGTTCCAAGAGGGCAGAATTCGCCGAACTTTTTTATACCCAAGTTAGAAAACAGGCTTCAAAAACATGTGGGCCCGTACTTACAAGTATTTCCGAGATAAAGATTAATTTTGATAGAAAGAGGACATCAAAAAAGTGCTTTGAAGTCGCAATTTTCTTATGAAATCGAGATTTCCGAACTTTTCCCACAAAAATTCATTCTTCGTTCCGCAAAAAATACCCGGATTAAGCTTAACCAACTCCAAGAAACAATTAGAAACATTGTTTCTTGGGGTTGGTTAAGCTTAAAGCCTTCAAATATCACCGCCAGACGTATTCGGCTACCCCTACAAGGACGAAACCAACAAGTTGTAAATTAACATCCAACTTTCCGGAAAATCTCACTTTTTCCTCTCGGCCAGAAGACCAGAGCGCCGAAAAAAATGTAGTGGTGTTGGAGGGGAAAAAAGCCAGAAGCCCTGAGGCGTGAGCACGCCGAGGACGGAAGGAACAGGACAAGAGGAGGGAAAACACAGCGCGGCCGAACCCGGCTTTCGATACCTTCATTTGGAGGCCGCGAGATGGGGGAGAAAAGTCCGTGCATCGTCGGCCGCCCGCCGTCCACCGAAACGACGACACGAAACACAAGAGTTTGGCCGTAAAACCAGCGGCGGCATCTTCGTCTCATTCCATTTACATCTTACACTAGGGCGGATAAAAGTACTAGATGAGGCCAACGCCCTTGAGCCCCACTTTGGCGGATATCATGGAGGGGGGCCCGGAGAATATTTGATGACGGCGGGCGGCGGTCGACGACGTTCGGAAGCCATAAATGTCATTTTTTACGGATTTAGGGTAGGGATTCCCGGTAGGTGGGAGTTTTGGGATAGAAATAGAAGATCCCAAGAGCAATCGACGAAAACTATGACAAGGAGAGAGCAATATGGCAAGAGGGTACCAAAAACAACGTTTTTTTAAATCGAGGAAAGCAGAATATAAACTCCAGAAGTAACACAAGAAATCTCCGTATAAACGTTAGAACCGACCAAAAATCCATGAAAACGACGATATCAAAGCAACAGACCACCTCCACCAACCCTGAATAGCGCTCTAATCCACCAAGTATGAAACAAAGATGGCTCCCGTAAGGTTAAAAATAGTTCGGAAAGCCGATTAAAACCTCGTTTCAAAGTTATTTTGAGCCTTGTTTACTATCAATACAAGTAAAAGACAACTCGAGTTTGTGTGCATCAAGAATCATTCACAGTTTCATCGGCAAATGTCGACCAAAAATAATTAAAACCAAGCCTTCGAACAGTCTCAAACAGAAGTTCGTTTTTGCCAGGGTGCAAAGAGACAAAACCAACACAAAAAGAACAAAAAATTCCCTTTTTGGAAACTGCCTCCCGTCCATTGACCCGCCAACCACGTGAGAAAACACAAAAATTCTTCAAAAATTTGATCGCAACTATCAAAACAAAACATTACTTGAAAGAAAATAGAAAAGACCTTTTTTTCCAGTGTAAACCGGAGCTAAACGGGGAAATATTTCAATATCAAACTTATAGTTAAAGGCTAAATCCGTGGTACCGTCAAAAAAATCCAAGAATTTGATATTAACTTAGACTAAAGCAATATGAACCAAATTGATCAAAAGTTTTCAAAAAACCACGTTTCTCGCGGAAAAAAAAAACAAAAAGAATGGGAAAACAAGTGTCCAGCTGATCACAGGATTGACCCTCGCCAACTGCCGACTTCCCGACGGCCAACCCCGGCTTGAATATTAAACTACCCCGAAAAATAGTTCAATAGTTCTTAGATCGATCTAAAAATTGAAAGCAAACAATCAAAAACTCCTGACCTTTACCAAGACATCTTTTTTTCCTCGGCAACAGTTCCGACGCGTACGCGCGCGTGAAAAAAAGCGAGAAAATGGCGAAAATTATTTTTCTTTGCGTTCCGTTCGCGTTTCAAATTTTTCGTGGTGGGACGTAGGGAATTGTTCCGTGCTTATGGAAAAATAACAAACAACTTTTGTAAACAACAGGAAATGATAAAGAAACTAGTCGATCAGCCGTTAGTTACCCATATCAACGTCCGCGAGTTTGGTTACAAGAAGATGCCGAGCAAATTGAAATTTCTGGGGTAAGTGTAATGTGATTAATTTTTTATTTCGAATTTAGACAACAAGAGGCGATCAACATTGACCAAGAGCTGTTTAATGACTATGGCTTCAGTGTAGATCAGCTAATGGAGTTGGCTGGGTTGAGCTGTGCACAGGCGGTTCATCAGACTTACGAGAAAGGTATGTGTTCATGGAGAATGTTATTTATTGGTGTTTAGGCCCCATTCTGGTACTAGCTGGTCCTGGCAATAATGGTGGAGATGGCCTGGTCTGTGCTCGACATTTGAGTCTGTTTGTGAGTTTTATTTTTGGATTTTTTGGATTTAGGTAACAAAGAAAATTTTGGTATAAAATAAGTCTAAACATATACGAAAGCTTGCGGGACCCCAGTGCAGTCATGACTTTTTCAATTTCACAGCCGAAATGCGTAGTGCGGAACGCGTGCGACAAAAAACTCTCTTTTGAAAAGGCGTAGTAGTAGAAGTACGCTTCTTCTGGCGAAGCTAGCGTTGTTGAATTTCCGTCGGAATTCGGCATTTGCAGTGGCGGACCTGATCCAATGGCGAAAAACGTACTATTTTGCGTCCGGGAAGTATCAAAAAGTGTGGCAAAATGCCTCCCTCTGCAAGTGAAAACACTCCGGTTTGAAGGGCTTGCATTTTCCCTCACAAAAAGAGCGGGTGCGCTTTTGAAATCGGAGTTTTTTTTCAATTGGAAAGGGAGGTATTTTGCTACATTCTTTGTTACTTCCCGGATGCAAAGTGGTACGTTTTTTGCCACTTTTCAGGTCCGTCACTGTATATGTATTAAACTTCTGACTAATATTTGCGTGTCCCATAAGTCAGTGAAATGTGTTTCAAAACATTTTCGAGAGTGCATTTCATCTATTTATTATTGTATTTTCTGTTTTTAGGGCTTTCAACCAACAATTTTGTACCCAAAACCTTCAAAGTCGCAGCTGATGCAGAACCTGGTCAAACAAACAACTCTGATGGACATCCCATACATCGACCATGTTCCAGAAGAAGTCGATTCGGTCTATAAAGTGATAGTCGACGCGTTTTTCGGCTTCTCCTTCAGGCCTCCGCTTCGTGAGCCTTTCAATCAGATTTTGGACAAAATTTCAAAATGTCGAACCCCAATATTTTCAATTGATATCCCGTCTGGCTGGAATGTCGAGACTGGACCTCCGGAAGATGGCACGCCAAAAATTTTGCCACATTCGTTGATCTCCTTAACAGCTCCAAAGAAATGCGCCGAACATTTTAGTGGGATCCACTTTTTGGGCGGACGATTTGTACCACGAGCGTTGGAAGATAAATATGAACTTAATTTGCCTGAATATCCGGGTTCTCAGGGATTTCTGAGGCTGTGAGGTAAGGTATTTTGAGGTTATACTGTGTAAATAATATTGAATTGTGTAGTTCTGTGAAGTTTTGTATATTACTCATGGATTGTAGATTATTAAAATATTCACCGGTGAATTTTTTGTGGTATTGTGGAAGAATAAAATTAAGAAAACTCAATTTTTTTACAATTCCGATCATGGTTAACACAAAAAAATATAATTTTTTTGTCTGCCGTATCCAAAATCAAAAAGATTTTCGATATCTCAGTTTTGATCCTTCAATTTTAACGACACCTGCCTCCAATTTACAGCAAAGTTTTGTAAGGAAAAATCCAAAAATTTGAGTTCGCCATTTACTGAAATTATCCTTAATTTTAGGGTGAAATTTCGGAAAATTTTTAAAATTTTTTATGCGATTTTCGGTTTGAAAATTTACAGAATCTGTTGTAAGAGAAGTTCATAGCACTGTCACAAAAAATCAATTTTCTCCCGGCGGTATTCAAAAAGTTATAAGTGAAAACTGTTTTTTGCCTGACCGACTCTCCTCATTTTCCGTACTCTCTCGAACGAAAATTTTTGAATATTAGTCTGTCGGGAAAATAATGAGCGCACTTTTGCTGCGCCGATCGTGTCGCTGAGATGAAAGGCCGTTTGATTCACAACTAGAAGGCCAATGACGATGAGAACAACGAGATTTACTCCTCCAAAGTTTACCGTGAGGGTAAGTGAGCCATTTGTGCCGCATATCGATTCTTTGGGTCCCATTAGTCTGTCGCAAAGAATAATGATCAGTACGCCATCGCGTCGCTGAAGGAAAAAGTAATTTGATTTTGCCGCGACACAGTTCATACGACAGAGTTCTCATTATTTTCCCGACAAACCGATATCTGATCAGGTTCTGCAATAAGGTGGATAAAATTTTCAGAAATTGATGTTTGGCCTATGTAAAGGAAATTGGTGAGAATTTGAAAAAATTCGGAGTGGCAAAATTTTTTGGATCAGTCAAAAAATCGCTTGTAAGATTCCAAAAGCCCCCCGATTTTTACCGTATTCCCACCTCACCTTCTTCCTTCTTTCCAACTTTTAATCAATACAGCCTCTTCCAATTTGCAGCCCGTTGAGAATCCAATAAAAACATTTTCGATCGCATCGCGCATAAATTGCAAATGAATGGGCGAAATTGAAAACTCAAAAGACCGCAGCGAAAAACTTCAACGCCACAATAAAACCCCAATTTGGTTGGGGGGAATGGGATTACGGTTGTTGTCTCCAGATCCGCATGTCATTACTGCGTTCCGGCGGCGTCTCCAGCCGTGAATGTCGTCTTGGGGGCGAGCAGCCAATCAGCGACGCGCCAGCCGTCGGTTCGCTTCCTCCGCGCTGATTGGCCACGCCCTCTTTTGGGTAATGAAGGGTTTGGCGGCGAAGAATATGGTGGGCGTGTCGCGTACGGATCGTCGTGGGGCTTTTGTAAATGTATGGTTGCGGCGTATAATCGGGGGCACAGAAGGCCTCTTCGTCTTGTTTTACACTGTCTTGTGCACATCTGCCCCGGAGTTCTTGACTTTCTACGGTACTAATTGGTTGATTAAGACGATTTGAACGGCTACAGTCAATTTTGAAGCATTATACTGGCTGAATATTGATCTATAGGTCATATAAAGCTTCTTTAATTACTTGTTTATCATGGATTACTCAAGATTATCAGTGGGCAGTGGATCTGATGAGTCTGTATCTCGAAAAGTATGAGTTTCATCAAGTTTTCTTTGTCTTTCTTAATGTCACGGCAGCTACGGAGAGTTATAACTTCAATTTTATAAATTTCAGCGTCCATTGGACCGATTGATGGTCGAGGAAATTGAGCCGTATGTCCGAAGAAAAAAAGGAAATGGAGATCGTGCAAAGAAGCGGCTGGAAAATCTGAATGAAGAAGTATGTTACAGTAGCTCTATAGTGGTTATTCTTTAATTTAATGGCTGTTGAAGACCTCTAAAAAAGTTTAAATATCTTTTTTGATCAAAATATATAACTCTTGACAATTTTTCGACCAATTTTTGATTACTATTGTTTCCAGGAACAGAACGTCCTCCGGACATGTATAAACTCTCGAGAACGGAAGCGAATGCATGATTTGAATGAAGCCTTGGATGATTTGCGATCAGTCCTACCGCAACAGCAGGCAGCCACCGCCAGGAAATTGAGCAAGATCTCCACAATAATCTTGGCGACAAATCAGTAGGTTAATGGTTTTTTAGAAAATTTTGGGGTTTGTTTTGAGAATTGTGATGATTTTGATGATATCAGTCTGTCGGGAAAATAATGAGAACTTTGTTGCATTTAAAATCGCATCGCTGCCGAGAAAATGAATTGTGTCGCGGCAAAATCAAATTGCTTTCCACTTCAGCGACGCGATCGATGAGGCGATGCGATACTCTGTGTTCATTGTTTCCCGCAAAGACTGATAATACGGTGCGGTAGTTAGAAAGACAATAGTAAATTGGGGTACGTCGTCGAACAATATTTTTTTTCGATTTTGACTTGTAAGACTTATACCTGGTTAGACTGGACACAGATGAAGTTTTTGTTAAAGTGGTCTTGGATTTGGCTCGCCAAAAAGATAAAAAAGAAAGAAAAAATTGATTTTTTCATCGCTGTATTTTATCCTATCACTCTGTCTGGAAAATAATGAGCACAATGTCGCTGCGCCTCTCATGTTACTGAACTGAAAAGCAATTTTAATTTGCCGCGAAAAAAATCATTTTCTCATGGTTTGCCGCACCACAGTTCAATCTTTTGCGATGCGATTTTCGAAGGGACAAAGTGCTCATTATTTTCCCGACAGACTGATATATGCTTCATAAATCTAACATATCTGCCCGTATATAACTTGAATGGCTTTCTAAACCAATCACAATCTCAATCCTTTTTTCAGTATCCGCCAACAAACCGAGCATGTTCGTCTCCTGATGAGTGAGCTCCGAAACCACGGAATCGAGACTCCACCCGAGCCTCAACCCCTTCAAGCGCCCGTATCTCGCTCTCAAAGTCCTGTAGCCAAGGCAGACTCCCCCAAAGTTCAGTTTGCGGCCACACCAACCCCAGCACTCCCATTGGCAATGCCATTCGCCACACTGAACCCCGTCTCCTTGATGTTTTTGAATCAAATGTCCCGCATTTGCATGCGCCATCTGAATCCCACGGCCAATTGCCAGTGCCCGCAGTGCTTCATGAAGGTCAATTGATTTCTGTTGTTAGTCAAATACGATGTGTTTATCGAGAGATGAGTCCCTCTGCCAGGTGCTTCCACTTTTTTTGGTTTTGAATTTGATTTTTTTTCGAATTTTTTGTTGTATTTATGACGGATGTGATTTTCGAATGTATTTATGATGACTTTATGACTTGGTGTGTAGAATGAGTAAACTATTTATTAAATAAATGGTCTTGAATTTTGATTAGAATACTAGTCCGTTAGTAATGTTGCAGTGATGTCTGATTTCGGCGGCATGGACTGTAAAAAAATCTTTTTTTAGCTTTTTTCTGCTCCAGAGACTTTACGAATGGACTAGTAGAGCGGAGTTACCGCATTCGATTTTTCATTCCTGCTGACGTGACTCTTTGGTTCCGGCAGCAACAAATTCAGAATCGGCCTGGTCGTCCAATTGAAGGCCAGGCCTTGATTTTTGTCCCAGCCCCGCTTATTTCTCTTTCCTGGCTGGAACAGAAATACTTTAAATAAGCCAAAAAATGGTGAAAGTGTCCTATACAAGCTTCGAAATGATAGACTGTAACTATATACGTACATACTGCTGGACACATCGAAGATCAATGAAAGTTGACAGTATAATGTCTATGTATGTATAGTATATGTACTATAATATTTATAATACTATTATGTACATATATGCACATGTACTATCAGTATTTTCATAAAGGGCATGGACATTTTTCTCGCGGCCCGCACCGTGCACAGAAAACCCTCATTTTGCACCGTGCATCGAAATATTGCTGCGATATAAACAAGTTTCAACTACGTCGCTGCGCCCGGAATTTGCGCAGTGCGAACCGCTGATTTTGAGGTTTGCACTGTGCGAAAAGACAAAATGCACTGTGCGTTGGCGACAAGTGCGGGAAAAACTTCTAAATGCACTGTGCAAGAGAGAAAAAATGTCCATGCACTTTATCAAAACGATGCTATCATTCTGTCGGGAAAATAATGTGGATTTATCGCTTTTTCATCGCTTTGCGATGATTAGCCGCGGCTGGTAATTTGGCCCGACGATACGGGACATTTTGTTGCGACAAATTCACATTATTTTCCCGACAGACTTTCCCATGATCACTTAGCGAGGACTTGTCGCAGCTATTGTCAGTTTGTCGGGAAAATAATGAGCACAATGTCGCTGCGACAATCGCGTCGCTGAAATGAAAATAAATTTAATCTTGCCGCGACACATTTCATTTACTCAGTTGCGACGCAATTTTCAATGCGACAGAGTGTATGTATAGTATTTTCCCGACAGATTGATAGCCCACCGAATTCAATTAGTAATTGTCCTCCAATCAACCCGCCAATTTGCCCTCCTAATCATAACATTCCCCACTCTTAGTAGGGTAACATTCTGTCACCCCATTGTCTCCCGGAACAACACCAAAGATTGCGTCACAGGTGAGAAGTGTCTGACATAATGCGATTGGCCGAGGACAATCGGAAGCGCTCTCGAGCTTACGCAACCGCGAATTACGATGACTGGCGGGGGATTATCCAGTTCTCGTTATTATTTTTTGACAAATAAGTCAAGAGTGGGGACATCTTGAACACAATGAGGGCCTTGATTTGACGCCCAATTAAGTGCGCGGACATATGGCTAAAATACGAAGTGGAGGTGCAGGAACAAGCGTACTGTAGGAAAGAGAATACGAAGAAATACTGGAGGGCTGCGAGTTGCCGGGATGAATAAAAATTTCCAGTACGATAAGGATATTTTTGCCGGAATACAATGCAAATTTAGCGCAAACTTACTGTAGCTTTGGATTTGTCGACCTTTGGAATCGCCCATCCTCGCTTTGCGACGGCTAGCCGCGGCTGGGGATTTGGTGCGTGACGACGCAAGAATTTTTTCTGCGACAAATCAACATTATTTTCCTGACACACCGATAGAAATATTTGTGAATTTGAGCGCATGGAACAAAATTGCTTTCAAGAAATATTCTCTTGACCTGTTGCGCATGCTTACTCAAGAAAAAATCATTGTTTTTTACGGCTTTTATCTTGATAGGGATAAATTTTTGCTTGAAAGCGGTAATATTATATGTAGTACCTGAAGATTTGCCGAAGGCGCAATCGCGATACTCCCAGCTTTAGAATAGGTCTAGAAAGTCTATAATTTTATGACAACAAGCAACGACAGATGGGGGTACATTCAGAACATGCGACATTTTGTACGCGCATTTTGATTAGAAAATAAATATCAGTCTGTCGGGAAAGTAATGTGGATTTGTCGCAGCAAAATGTCTCCCCCTGTCACAATCGGGCATCAAATCTCCAGCCCCAGCTAGCGTTCCAAGGCGCAACAAATCCACATTATTTTCCCGACAGACTGAGATTTTCTAATTTTAGGGCATATTTGGCTTGAATTTCGGCTTTCTATGACAAAACAAGCAAAAAATCTCAAATCTTCCACAATTTTCAACCTAAAAAGTACATTACCTTTCGGCTTCTTCCTTCCAGTTTTTAAAAATCCCGAGAAAACCCGGGATTATTAGTCCTCTGCCCAAATCTAATTACACGTTACAGTAATCTGCGAGTAATCCGTCAAAAGTCGCTGTTGTTGTGCAGCACCTCCTAATCCGATAATTCCGAACAAACATCCACTGTGGGGTCAGTTGCGAGAAGAGATTCACCTGCCCATAGAGATGGGAAATGAGCGTTACGCAATTCCGATTATGACTGTGTCAAGTGCTTGAGCAAGAATAACGAGATAAAACGTTTGAAAAACAAAGATGGATTAAAATTTTTAGAGCTGAAAATCAACTAACAGGGGAAGTACTCCAAGTGCGACGCTCAGATTTTGATGAAACTTGGCACAAATTTAGAGCAATTTTTTCTAAGATATATGCGAGAATCCTAGCTTGCGCTTTGCAAAAACAACCGAGATTTTCAGATCGAAAGTCGGCCAAAATTTAGGACTTTTTGCCGAATTTTGGCACGAAAAGTTTCATGCCTATTTCCACCGTAAATGATAATGTTTCTACAAAAAACCAAATTTTTCCGCGCGAAACTGCCAAAGTTATGGCCAAAAAGCGCTTTTCTCTCTGACCGCCCTCCACGTTTCGCGTGCTCTCTCGGCGGCAAAAATCGTTCGATATCTCGGCGGCGCCGGCAAAGCGCGAGCTAAAACTTTCAGGAATTGATATTTAGTCTATTCCCGACGTGTGTGCAAAATGTAAAGAAAATCTGAGCGTCGCACTTGGAGTACTTCCCCTGTAAATATTAATATAATAAAGCTTTTGTTTTGGCCTATTACTCTGTCGGGAAAATAACGTGAATTTTTTGCCTCGTCGTAGCGCTCATAGATTTCCAGCCGCGGCTGGCCATCGCAAAGCGATGATGGGCGATTCTAAGGCGCCACAAATCCACATTATTTTCCCGACACACTGATATTTTTGAGGCCCAAAAGCTCAATTTATGTACAAGGGAAGTACTATAATTACGACGCTCAGATTTTCTTTAAATTTTGCACACATTTTGGACATAGGCCACATATCATTTCCAGAAAATTTTAGCTCGCGCTTTGCAGGAGCAGCCGAGATATTCAACGATCTTTGCGGCCGAGAGAGCATGCTGAGCGCGGAAAGCGGTCAGAGAGAAAACGCTTTTTCGCCATATCTTTTCCAGTTTGGGGTGGAAAAACTTGCTTTTCCGTGAAGATATTACCCTCTATGGTAGAAATAGGAATGAAATTTTACAAACAGAAATTTGCAAAAAAGCGTCACATTTATGCCAACCTTCGATTTACTAAAAACCTTGGTTGTTTCTGCAAAATTCTGGCTAATAACCTCTCATATTTCTTACTAGAAATAAAGCAACGTATTTTACCCAAAAAATGTTTCATGGCAACTCTCAAGATGGTATTAATACGTTGTCTTTTACGAGGAAAGTGCTCAAAGCGCGACGTCCAAACTTTGACAAAACTTGGCAAAAATTTTAAATTGTTTTTCTCAAGGACAATACCAAATTCTTCGGTTGAAATTTGACACGAATTGGATACTTTTTTGCGACTTTTGACTTAAAAATCAGTAAACTCTGAGCAAATTTGATGACAATGTAAGCTTCGAACTCTGAGCGCTCCTGGTAAAGCAGCCCTTCAAAAAAAGAACTTTTTTCTACTGCAACCCATTTTAAAACCTTCTAAATTTGCAATGCTTAAAAAACCCTTTTAAAATACGTCCTCCAATACATCCCCTTTCCTTCTTCTTCTTGGCCAACTCCCTTATTTTCCCCACCATTAATTTGGCTCTCAAATTTAACCGATTATGACCTTTCGCCCCAAAACTCGACAGTTTCCAGCTGAGTATTCTCTCTCTTCGACCGCACTTTAATGGGCATACAACACCTCAACGGGGAATCGAATAAAACCGGAGATGGAAAACTTGAACGCATAAATTAATTTGGAAAAGAGATTCCGATGTTTTGATTTGGCGCTAATGAGGTGAGGAATGTGACGAAAAGCCTTTGAAGAAAATTGAGTTAGCGAGGTTTGTAAAATACGCTAAGATTAATTGTAGCAGCGGGAGAAAAATTTGAATACATTTTTTAATTTTTATCAGTCTGTCGGGAAAATAATGAGCACTCTGTCGCATTGAAAATTGCATCGCCAAGAAAGTGAATTGTGCGACAAAATCAAATTGCTCTTCACTTGAGCGACACAATCGGCACAGCGACATTGTGCTCATTATTTTCCCGACAGACTGATAATTTCAGTTCTGGCCAAAGCTCATCTGTAGGATTGCATTTAGATTCTGTCAGATTACACTTGAGAGGCCCGGAAAAATTACTAAATTTTAATTTGTTGTAGCTCCCGAAATTTTCATTTTTGTCGTCTTTCCGACTCTCCTGACAAGGGAGAGTCACTTTTCGATCCATACTGGTGACCTAGTGGATGTTGAAGGCCTCAGAGAGTGCAACAAGAATCTGGCTTCCAAAAGTGTTTACGGGCCCTGAGGGCAGAGTTATGGCTCATCAAAGTTCACAGAGTTGCCGTGCTTTCTTAAAAACAGGATTGTTGAACATCTTGTTTTCTGATTGTCCAGTGCTCTGAAAGGCTTCTCTTACTGCATGTAATAATTTATCAGTCTGTCGGGAAAATAGTGTGGATTTGTCGCAGCAATATGCCTTACCTCAGTGGCGCACCAAAACCCCCCAGCCGCGGCTAGCCATCGCAAGCGATCATGGGCATTTTCAAGACGCGACAAATCCACATTCTTTTTCCGACTGAATTATAGTCCCTATTTTTTCCATGCTTGATCAAAATTCCAAAAAACTTCTTTCTTTAATCTCTTACAGTAAGCTTTTTATTCAAGTCAAACTTCCTCCTCGTTTCGCCCGTTCGCTCTCCGACAATTGACGTCAAAACTTCTTCCCTTTCTTCCGCCCTCTTCTCAAGGTTTCTAATTTCAATAACAATGAAAACAGTAAGATGTCGGAAAGCGCCGAACCTATTAATCATCATATAAGTTTTATAAATATTCGGAGAGGAAAATAATTAAAATCAATCTACCGTAACTTTTCCCGACGACAATTGTTACAGCGGAAACTCTGTACAACGCATTTATATACAGCAAAAACTGTCTATAACGAAAATTTCCAAAGATCAGAAAAGTCCTTTTTTTGGCCAAAATGAATGTCAGTCGGGAAAATAATGAGCACTTTGTCGTACTGGAAATTGCATCGCCGCCAAGAAAATGAATTGTGTCGCGACAAAATCAAAGTGCTTTTCACTTCAGCGAC
Organism: Bursaphelenchus xylophilus; assembly: GCA_904066235.2. NCBI lineage: Eukaryota > Metazoa > Nematoda > Chromadorea > Rhabditida > Aphelenchoididae > Bursaphelenchus > Bursaphelenchus xylophilus. Next base: position 2,561,089 of record CAJFCV020000001.1, read on the forward strand.
TCGATTAACGCATTAAGATTGTGTTCATTATTTTCCCGACAGACTGATATTTTTTGGTCTTTGCGATTTTTTCTACAGAGGTTTCACGGGACAAAAAAATTCGCCGTATTTTACCTTGCGCAATTACCGCAATCGAACGGCGTTTGTCTCCGTTTTGTCGCCATTATGATCTTCTCCCGTCTGTTTTGCCCATACGGAGGGATTTGAAGAGCGGGTCACTATATAATTTTGGCGGATTAATGCGCCAATCTGTTGCTGAAAATCGACTCCCTAAGTGCGAAAGAAGGGGGGCCATATCTTCTTGGCAGGTGGTCGAAGAGGATGCGGAGAGAAGGGCAAAGATCTTCAAGTCAAGAAAGAAGACAGGGAAGTCAATGTTAAAATTTTGAAAAAATTAAAGTGACAAAAAAAATGGTAAAATACGAAGTGCACAGGTGTCAATTTTAGATTGCCAATAAAAGTCTCTCAAGATTTTCATTTTGTCGGGAAAATAATGAGCATTGTGTCGCATCGACAATCGCATCGCCGCGGAAAAATTAATTGCATCGAATTTAACTGCGTTCATTATTTTCCCGACAGACTGATATCAAGCATGTCTCTCGGTATCTTGACATCTTGGCCAGGGTCCAACGGAGAAACATGTCTTTTGTTGAAACATTAATTTCAACATTAAAAATTTGCGTTAAAACCATGATTCGCAAAGAATACCATATTCTTGCCGGCGTTTGTCCTAAAAATACCGGTCGTCGAAATCTCGCATATTTTTTTGCTGAAAATTAATTTTAGCTTGTGCCAAGTTTCATCGAAATCTGAGCGTCGCACTTGAAGTTCTTCACCTCTAAATATAGTTTTTTAATTATGCTCAATATAATCTTGCCGGAAGCAAGAAGTTAAAGAGACATAAAGTGTGAATATTTGAATTTTCAATGATGTTGATAGCATCTTTTTTAATTAAAAATTTCTGTATAAAAAGCAAGTTTATTGACTTCAAGGCCAATCCAACATGAAACTATTGTTTGTCATCTTCCTGCTCTTGGCTGTTGTCGCCGCTACAACCAAGAAGCCATCGTCTTCTACAACCAAGCCTCCTTACTCCTGCCAGAGTGACGCGGATTGTGCTAACATGAAGTGCCCCAGAGGAGACATATCAAAATGCTCTGGAAATGCGGTTAAATATTGCACTTGCAAATTTTAATTACGTCGAAGGTAATTTTGCCCGAAGAACGATGCCGAAGGGATATAAAGTTTGAATACTTCCAATTTCAGCATTTTTTTTGAATAAAAATTATCGTATAAGAAAACAGATCTATTGTCATCGAAGCAAACAAATTTAAACTGACATAGATTTTCAACGCATGTATCCTGGCATGTTTGACAGTTAAAAGCAGCTATTTTAAAGACCTCGCCGCAACCCAGCTACTATCAATCTGTCGGAAAAATAATGAGTATGCCGCGCTAATCGAGTTGCTGAATTGAAAAGCAATTCGATTTTTCACTTTCTCGTTGGCAATGCAATTTTCGATGTAACAGAGTGCGCATTATTTTCCCTACAGACAGATAGTGGGTATATTTTTTATTGATTAAAGGCCAAAAAATAAGGGCTGGTTACAAATGATGAGCCGAATGTTTCAACAAAAAAATCTATTTTTCACAGCGAAATTCGGAAGGTTAGGACCGAAGTCCGTTTGCAAGGTCGCTGGAATGATTTTCGCGACACCGAAAGCAAAAGATTTTTTGCACCGTGCGATAGGTTTTTTAAGGTTGTCGCTCGTACCCTGTCTTGTTCCGCACAGTTCAAACGGTAAAAAGTTGCTACAGTGGTTTTGCGAAGGAGGTAGTATCCTATAGACCTATTTTAGATTCCCACCTGGCGCTTTGCAAAAAACAACCGACATTTTTAATCAAAATTTTCAGAAATCAGGGGCCTGTTTCATCAACGAAAAATAAATAAAATAAACAAAAGAGAAAGCGAGAGAACACCCAAAACACGTTTCGAAGCGAGAGAGTCGCGACGGATTAGTAGAGCCGATCTATAGACCGGCGAATTTATCAGAGCGATCGGAGTGACCTTTTACGTCCAAAACGGGGGGTTCTCTACAGTAATCAGTGGATAACTCGGCTCCCGGTGGTCGTAGAATCACCCTTCCAAAAACCAAATAAAGCTATTCCCTAGTGCTACGTGATATCCAAATTTCATATTTATACTTCAAAAAATGAACTCAATAGACACCTAGTAGATCGTGGTATTCAACTTTTTTGACGTTTTTTTTTCTGAAAAATTTTATTTTTTCAGTCAATTTTTAACATAATGGGATAAAATTGGTATCAGTCGATAGCCAAACCTTTACTCTACAAAACTTTTTTAGAGGGGCGGTTTACTTCAAAAAAATGAACGCAGTAGACACCTAGTAGATCACAGTATTTACGTTTTTTTACGTTTTTTCGGGAAACCCCTTTGTTTTTCAGTCAATCTTTAACATAATGGGATAAAATTGGTACCAGTCGATAGCCAAGTGTCTAATCTACAAAATGTTTTTGGAAGGGTGGCTTACTTCAAAAAATGAACTCAGTAGATACCTAGTAGATCGCAGTACTGCCATGAACCACCGTTTTTGACACAAAAAACCACCCCGTTTCGAGGGCGCTTTTTCTCTTTTGTTTTTTTTTCGGAAACGATCAAAGGACTTTTTACGCAAAAGGAAGACATCGTCTCACTAAATTGAACGTTTCGCAGGCCACAGGGCAAAGGATGCCGCCCCTCTAAAAAAGTTTTATAGATTAGACGTTGGGCTATCGACTGGTACCAATTTTATCCCATTATGTTAAAGATTGACTGAAAAACAAAGGGTTCTCCCTAAAAAACGTAAAAAAAGCGTAAATACTGTGATCTACTAGGTGTCTACCGAGTTCATTTTTTGAAGTAAACCGCCCCTCTAAAAAAGTTTTGTAGAGTAAACGTTTGGCTATCGACTGGTACCAATTTTATCCCATTATGTTAAAAATTGACTGAAAAAATAACATTTTTCAGAAAAAAACGTCAAAAAAGTTGAATACCACGATCTACTAGGTGTCTATTGAGTTCATTTTTTGAAGTATAAATATGAAATTTGGATATCACGTAGCACTAGGGAATAGCTTTATTTGGTTTTTGGAAGGGTGATTCTACGACCACCGGGAGCCGAGTTATCCACTGATTACTGCTGAGAACCCCCCGTTTTGGACGTAAAAAGTCACTCCGATCGCTGTGATAAATGCGCCGCTCTATAGATGGTCTCTACTAATCTGTCGCGACTCTCTCGCTTCGAAACGTGTTTTGGGTGTTCTCTCGCTTTCCCTTTCGTTTATTTTATTTATTTTTCGTTGATGAAACAGGCCCCAGGCCCTTTTTACAAAAATAAAAATGTTACACAATCATTACCAAGCAATTCGTTTATCCATAAACACTACAAAACGTTAAATTTTTGACGTTTGAAGCATACAAAACGGGCCGAAATCAGTTTGGAGGCGGGTCCACACAGAGGCATACGTTGCTATTCGGAAGTTGGCGACACACCGGAATGAATGGGTACATACATGGGACGTCATAGCAATCACTGTCGTCCTGACATTCCTTTCCTTGCACAACAATGGTGGCGACAACCACAAGCAATAAGAGGAAGACAAAGAGTTTCATCGTGAATTCGCTGCTCCACAACGGGCGCTTCTGTCGGAGTTAATCGAAACGAATGAGGTTCAAATAGCGCTGGCTAACATTTGATTAAAATTTAATTGCTTTCAGAAAGGTGGATGTAAATCTAAATTGATTTTTTGATTAGGAAATTTAAAAAATTTACATTAGAGGGTCCGAGTGAGACTTTGATGAAATTTGAAATCAATACGGGCTACAGGAGCCTTAGAGTTTGTCAAGTTGCATATAGATCCTGCATTATATACAGACAATAGCAGTCTCTCCAGAAAATCACTCTGGCGACTTTACGAACGAACTAGCAATGTTGCGAATGTCGCATTCAACTTACAAGGGAAGAACCAATGTGCGACGCTCAGATTGTGACGAAACTTGGTACAAATTTAGAATATTTTCATCTAAAATGTGTGCGAAATTCTAGCGTGCGTTTTGCAGAAAGAACCGGGATTTGTAGATCGAAACTCGACCAAAATTTGAGACTTTTTGTCGAATTTCGGCACGCAGAGTTTCATGCCTATTTCTACCATAGAGTGTAATGTTTTCACAAAAACTCAATTTTTTCCGCACGAAAATAGCAAAGTTATGGCAAAAAGTGTTTTTTTTCTGACCGCTCTCCGCGTTTAGCGTACTCTCTCGGCGGCAAAGATTGTTCTATATTTCGGTGGCGCTAGCAAAGTGCGAGCTAAAACTTCGAGGAATTGATGTTTAGTTCATGCCCGACGTGTGTGCAAAATTTAAAGAAAATCTGAGCATCGCACTTGGGGCACTTTCCCCTCAGTTTGAAGGTGCTCCTTAGATGATGTCATTGAAATACCATATAATATTTATATATTTATAAATTGTGTATATCCGAGAGCCAAAAAAGCAACAAAATATTTATTCAAATTTCAAACACACATCACAATGCGGGCGTTGAGGACAGCTTATGCAGTAAGGTGCAAAATCCTCCTTCCATTGTGTATCTGCATCCAGCGTAAAATCCCGGAGGCACTGACACATTGGCGCAGTCAGCATCGGTCTTGCAAGGTTGGCCGATCTTGCCAGAGTCGCCAGCAACAAGCAAAGCGGCGAAAAGAAGGAAGATAACAATAAATCTCATTGTCAGTTGGTTAGAAGCGTGGTGAGAGTAGGCCTTTTTAAAGGCCGATTTTTTAATTAAAGAAAATTTATTGTTGTCTAATAAACTAAAAATTCAAATGCTGCATTAACATTTCATGATATTATAGTTTGAATAACTATTAATAGATGACCAGCTCCGCCTATTTTTTTGTAGTTTTTGTCTGCTTGATTTATGTACATAATTTACAACGATAGTTCTCGATATCCAACACTCACGATTAGCTATTTTTTTCACAAGGAAAGTACTTCTATAGGGTATGGAGTTACAAGTCGAGACGTATATCAAAAAATCGCAAAATGTTTCTGGTTCAGAATATGTAAAAATAAGCTGCCCAATTTTGGTTTATAAGGGCGAAAAAATGGACTTTTCTCGCAACACCACGCAAATGCTCATTTTTTACATTTTGCATTATTTTCCTTGTTAGCAAAATCTGTCTTACACAATCTTATCCGCTCTACTTTTGCAGGAGTCCCTTAGATGACGCCTTTAAAGCACATGTATACCCATATCCGAGATGCAGCAAAGCAGTAAAATATTTATTCAAATATCAAACGCAAATCACAATGTGGTCGTTGTGAACTGGTCATGCATCAAAACGCAACGCCATCCTTTACATTCATACCACAGCCCCGCAGGGAGCTTTTTATTGGCGCAGTCAGCATCGCTCTTGCAGTGTTGCCCAACCCAGCCAGGGTTACCAGCGACAAGCAAGGCGGCAAAAAGAAGGAAGATAACAACAAATCTCATTGTCAATTGGTTAGAAGCGTGGTGAGAGGAGGCCTTTTTAAAGGTCGATTTTTAATTAAAGATAGTTGGATTTGTCTAATGAAATAAAAATGCAAATTGAAACTTCGTTATGTTAGTTTGAATAAGTAGATAGATGGCCAGGACTGCCTGTTTTTCGAAGTTTTTTGGCTGCTTGATTTACATAATTTAGAATGAAAGCTCTCAAAGTTCAACAAAAATGACACAAGAAATCTAGATTGGTTTGTTCAAGAGGGAGTACTACAGTGACGGACTTGATCCAGCAGAAAAAAATCTACCATTTTGCATTCGGGAAGTATCAAAAATGTGGCAAAATACCTCCCTCTTCAGTTTTGAAAGGCGCGCCCTTTCCCTCACAAAAAAAGAACGCTTTTGAAATCGGATTTTTTTCAATTGGAGAGGAAAATCTACAAAGAATTGCCTTTTTTTAGAGGTTTATGCCATTTCTCATCAAGATCAAAGCGTTGACACTTTGACCACTTTTTTACATAGCGATTCATGGAAGAGCATTTTTTAATTTCGTTCTCAAACATATTAGGTTGTCCAACAAATAATGACCCTCTTCGAGAGGGGCAAAGTCAAAAGTCTCTAAACAAGGCAAGCGATGATGGAATTTCGAAATATTATACCATTTTGTAGCTGAGACCTCGGGCTTTCGTTTGATATATCGTTTGCCGTATTTGGACCAAATTACAGTAATTTAGCGCTAATCAAAAATTATCAAAGAAAGGTCGGTTCGCACTATCATCTTGTACGGGCAAAAACAGGATGCGAAAGTTTCAGAAGCTACGTAATGTATCAACGTTGTGTTCGGCTAGTGTGTTCTGAGTCTGAATATGGTGAAACGGTGGTTTAAAAATTTCCGATCTGACGACGAGGGACCCAAAGATAAAGTACGGCATCCAGACTTTATGAATTTACCCTGAGGTCATTGGTTGACGCCCATCCTAGAATCAACATCCGACGCATCTCTGACATCGCCTGGGTGTTGAAATAATCGGGAGCTAACTTTTCGACGTTGATTAAATTCAGCAAAATGCTGGGCAACTTGTTCCCACATTATTGGATCAAAGCAAAGAATGGAGGCGCCACATTTCTCGTTTTTGCGTGCCGGAAAACAATTTTCCTGGATCATATCGTGGCCTATGATGAAAAACGGGTCTACTACGACAATCAGACGAGACACGCCTAATGGAGTTCTCCCCGAGCGTCACCGTGGCACTTGTCAAAGCCCGACTCCCCCCAAAACAAGGTGATGACTACTTCTTGATGGTGCAGCATGGGAATAGTAAAATATAGCTTCTTGAAAGCTGGCCAAAATGTAAATACCATCCCCTACTGTATCCAGATAGACAGTTTGTGGCAGCATCTGCCTTCAACGATGCGCCGCAGAAGTCCAAAAATTCATAGCAGCAACAGGAACCTCACCGTTGAAAAATGACCCTCCAAAAGCCGATTTAATAGAGATACAAGACTGTCCCTCGTCCAGCGTATTTGTCAAAACTGGACTGTACATACGACCACCTGTTCAAGAATCTAGCACGTTTCATCAGTGGTAGGGAATTCGACAATCGAGACGCCCTTGAAAAGGCCTTCAAAAGTTTCGTCGGCTCCAGAAGCCGGAGTTTCTAAGCTACAGACATAAAAAGTTTTTTGGCACGTTGTAAAAAGCGTGTTAAACCAAATGATAACTATTTTGATTACATAGATCGCTGTTATTACGGTAAATTTTGCCAAAAAAGTAAATTTTTCAAGGAGGGTCATTATTTGTTGGACAACCTAATACATACATGCAAAATTTTCTAATCTTCACAGCATCTCTTATTTGCACAAAGGCACTGGTTGAAGGGAGGAATCATGCATATGGGCCGGCCGTTGGGATCACACACAAGTTTTTCTTCGCAATCCTTCTGAGTCTCGCACGGAGGTGGATGTATAATACTTGCGCAGACACATTGACCACAAAGGCCAGAAGGAAGAAAATAACAAGAAATTTCATAATGAAGGTCAACAGTTATTTTAGAAAGCTCTGAAGTTTTGAACTGCAGAGTTTACTACAAAACCCATCGAAATACGGATGAATGTTAATGCTCCTGGCTCTTTATTCGTGAAATTTGACATATTTTTGATTGCAAGTTCAAAATTGAGGAAGTTACTCATAAGGCAGAACGTTGACAACCCATGATGATCTGAATATGACTCTGTGACGCTCTTTGTTGTATTATATCAAAAAATTCGGGAGCAAAGAAAATCGGGAAAAAATCTTCGAAAAAACTTTTTATTCAAGGTAGATATTCATAATCAACTTAGAATCTTGACTCAACACGATTGGCTGATCTCAGTTTTTCGGCGGGTCTCCAACGCAACGGCATTTCCCGCTGATAGTTGAGCAATAGGGGCATGAATATTTCCTGCATGTGAACTTTTCACAGTCCTTGTTGCTTTTGCAGTATACTTGGACTGCCTCGATCGCGGTGACAACAGAAATTAAGAGTAGAAAAATAATCAAAATTCTCATTTTCGATTGATTGAAAAAACCGTCGGGACAAGGCTTTTAAATAGTAAATATTTTTAATCGTTCAGTTTAATGACACCGCTGGAATTTTCATTTATAAAGGTTACAAGAGCGCTTGGGAACTAAAAAATTTTTGTTCGTTCTGACCTTTATTAAAGTCAAACTTTTGACTTATGATCATGACAAGCAACCAACAGACAAAAACAATGAGCAACTTCATGCTGGAATTTGGACGAAAGGGGCCGCCGCATGCAGCGGTTTTATAGGCCTGATTTCAATAAAAAACATGGCTGAGAGGCTTTTAATAACGAATAATTCTATCTTTGTGGGAAAAAATCTCCCATTTTGTTTAATGCCAAATACGATATACCTTTTTGGTTGCCGCAACGACCCGCCACGATTGTTCCGACAGACTGATACTCTTATTCGCATCCGAATTGGAAATTCTCGACGTAGCTATGTCCAATGCAAAATTAGGGTAGTTGAATCACTCTCTAGAGAAAAGAGTGATTCAACTAAAACGAACCTAGCTCTCCGATAAAAGATGATCTTTTTGTCGCTTACAACTCGTTCGTTGTAAGCGACAAAAAGTCGTATCAAAGACGCATCGCCGCCGAGAAAATGAAGTGTGTCGAGGCAAAATCAAACGGCTTTTCACTTCAGCGACGCTATCGGCGCAGCGACAATGTGCTCATCATTTTCCCGACAGTCATATAAATTCTGACATATAAATATTTCTCCAATACAAAGAAGACTTTATAAGTTACCACGACGTTTATTGTGACTTCAAGAAAAATATCAGACAATCAACGTATGTCCTTCACGCATTTACAGTAGCCATCCTCTCTTTGACGGATACATGAGGGCTTCTTCCCATCCCAGCACCACATGTAATCGCAGTCCTTGTTTAATACACACCTTCTGTTAAGGAAAGCTTGAGAAACAGCAGCCAACAGGAGGAGGATAATGAACAATCTCATGATGAAATATAGCGAATGAATAGACATAAATACAGTGCTAGAAGCGACTGTATTTATATGCGATTTTTTTTAATACAGGAACGCTGAAGAATGCGTTTTTGAATGGTCGTTAGTGAGAGAATTTACACTTTTATGATCTTGGGATATTCAAAGAAGGCTCATTACACAGTTCAATGTAATTTTTTTATGGATTAGCGGGATTGTAGGGACTTTAGGTCGGGAAATTTAATTCGGCCCGACTGGGTTTCATGCCTGATATAATAGGTGTTCTCCCGGTATCCCTGATCACCGAAAGCACCTCAACAAATACCAACCAGGTCCTCTTGACCCTCTTCAAGCAATCCCAAACCAAGTATTTTTATCAACAAGACTTCCGAACTCCACAACCACCACAATACACAAAACTTTAACCACTCAATTACAAGTTGTCATAAGGATCACCGCATCGACAATATTTATCATAAACACATTCAGCGTATACGTTGTCGGGGCAATCCATGTAATCACAGTCCGTGTCCAGATCGCACCCATGTGTCGAAGATGCAAAAGCGATCAACGAGAGGAAGATAACGAACAATCTCATGGCGAAGAGTGATTGAAAGGCAGGAATCGAAGAATGTGGCTGACGGAGTGACGATAGGCCCGGTGAGGCAATCACACGACAAGACTAGAAGCTTGAATTCAACTGATTTAATGAGTGAAAAGCGGCCTTATTATGTATACTCCATCTTTTAGTAAATTCTTTTGACAATCTGAAGGCGTCAAAGACAAAAAACTTTAAATTTTGATTGTCTTGTTTGTAAATGAAAGTGGTTAAAATTTTGACGGTATTCATGAGGCAATTCGAAATTCAATCTCAAAGATGATAGTTGTAGGCACTCTGGTTGTTGTCAGGATATCCATGTAGGCCTAAAGCGGCACTAGGGCATGTTCCAAATCGTCCGTTGTAGGCAGCCTTTGTTTTATCGGTCTGTCGGATCGCACATTATCGCCCTCGCAGAACGATGATGTGCGATTCCCTGACCCGGCGTTATTTTCCCGACAGACTGATGTATTGCAGAAACATTCCATATTCCAACAACATCCAATTCGGCTTGGGAAATTAGGTTCTAAACAAATTGCAGTACTGAAATTGGACATCAATTCAAAAAATCCGTTTATTCAACACTCAAAAGATTGTCCATTATGCATCATTATGTCAGGATTTAGGAGCATTGGCAAAATTTTTGTACACATATTGGATTGCTAGGAGGCATACAGCGCAACTCAAAGCAATCACCGTTGGTTCTACAAGGTATTCTGTACGGCTTTCTTGTTACTTTGGCTGTGGCAACAACAGCCAGGAGGAGAAAGACAATGAAAAATCTCATGATGAAATGGCGATCGAAGAACGCTGTTGAACACAAGGTCTTTTCAGAGGGGCTTTTATACTCCATTTTTTAATAAAAAATATTTACAACCACATGATTAAGGAATGAAAAATGAAAAAATTAGAATTTTTATTGCCTTGTGATATGTTAATGTAAGTGGTTTTATTTTCACACGTTAAGTTTGTCTCTTAAAATGCAATCTCAAAGATATTATGTATAGTTGTGGGTAGAACACACCCTCTGCTTTTTGTAAGACCACTTATTCAGGGTAAATTTGCCTTTATGGTATCTCTAAATAGTTCGCTGTACCCTGGTCCGTTTGATATCACATTGAAAATTCCAATAAATTTTTGTTAGATCATAAAAATGTAAATTTTCTGACTATCAGCCAGTCGAGCAAGCGGTTTTCATCGTACCTTTATTAAAAAAATGGCATACATATATAGCCGCTTTCCAGCATGTCTATGTATTCGATATCTCATCATGAGATTGTTCATTCTCTTCCTGCTGTTCGTTGCTGCTTCTCAAGCTTCCGTAATCCCAGAGTGCATGAACGACGAGGACTGCGCTCACATGCAATGCAAGGTTGGAGAGAGACCCGCATGTGTTGCCAGAATTCCTATGGGCCACTGTAGATGCGTGCCGGCCGGCAAATAACGATTGCCTGATTTTGTTCTTGAATACACAATAAACGCCATGGTAACTCATGAAGTCGTTGTAAGCAGAGAGTGCCACGGCTCCGGAGCCGGCCCTTGGCTCCGGCTCTGAGCGGTTCTGGCTCCGAGCCGGGAGCCAGAGCCGGAGCCGGAAATTTTGGGGTCGGCTCCGGCTCCCGAGCCCGAAGTCGGGGCCAGGCTTCCCAGCGGTCAGAAAAGTAAAAATTTTGTGATCTTGTTAAACCAAATTGCATGAAAAACACTGCGGAGGATGTGGCTTGACTGCAAAGACGTTGCTTTTCTATTCCGCGCAGTGATTGGCGCGGCGACATCTTGCTCATTATTTTCCCGACAGAATAGGGAAAAATACCGGTAAATACCAGTGATTTATTTACTTGTATTACTTTTGGGTTTTATTTCTTGTGCCGGATAATTAAATAGTAATATTTGAATCCTTTTCGGGAGTGTTTGTTTGGGCATAATCAGGTCTTTGGCCGAGCTTTTTACCTCTAGAACGTAGACGGAGTTCTAGTACAGACCGATATAACAAATTTTGCCGAAAGGCCCAGTAAAATTACAGGATTTCCTCAAAAGTTGGGTCCTTTGATTGGGTGGATCATTCAAATCTAATCCAAAAGCTAAGGACGCGACAAGTCGTTACGGCCTGCCAGAAGCCGAGTACATATTCGGAAATTCACAGGAAACCTACTTCAAGAAACAAAGACGGTTTTCGTAGAGCCGGTTTTGTTTCTGCAAAGCGCAATATTCCGATGCCGCATATTAAGTCGCGACATAAAGTCCGTAGATTTTTTTCGCCGACGTCGCGGGTACAATCGCCGAAAAGTGCATGTCGCTAGTGCAAGTCGCAGCAAGTTGCCGCGCATCAAAATCCAGCCGCCGCTAGCCATCGCAGAGCGATGATGTGCGATTCCCTGACCCGGCGTTATTTTCCCGACCGACTGATATATTGCAGAAACATCCTATATCCCAACAACATCCCATTCGGCTTGGGAAATTAGGTTCTAAACAAATTACAGTACAGAAATTGGGCATCAATTCTAAAAATCCGTTTATTCAACACTCGAAAGATTGTCCATTATGCATCATTATGTCAGCTAGGAGATGCCTGGAACACATTGGCAAGATTTGTGTTGGAGACAAGGTCTTGATACAGGGCTTTTATACTCCATTTTTTAATAAGAATATTGACAACCGCGTAAATTTGCTTGATGGTATCTCTAAATAGTGCGCTGTAAACTGGTCCGTTTGATATCACATTGAACATTCCAATAAATTTTTGTTAGATCATAAAAATGTAAATTCTCTCACTAACAGCCCGTCAAACATGCGGTTTTTATCGTACCTTTATTAAAAAATCGCATATATATAGCCGCTTTCCAGCATGTCTACGCATTCGTTATATTTCATCATGAGATTGTTCATTATCTTCCTCCTGTTCGTTGCTGTTTCTCAAGCGTACGAAGCAGAGTGCAAAACGGACGAGGACTGCGCTAAAATAGAATGCGGGGTTGGATGGAGACCCGTATGTATTCCCAGATTTCCCAATGGCTTCTGTAGATGCGTGCCGGTCGGCAGAGGATGATTGTCTGATTTTGTTTTTGAATACACAATAAACGTCATGGTAACTCATGAAGTCGTTGTAAGCAAATTTTTTTATTGTCGTGAGAATCTATCGTTTATCCGGAAGATTTGCAGCAATCTTTGATGCATATTTCAGGCTCCTGTTGCGGTTATTGTTCAAAAAAAATCAACAAACGAAGCAGATTTATAAAATAAAGTGAAGTCTCTGTACAGCAAGTTTCCGCACAACAAAACATATATGGAACAATTCCAGAGGTCCTATCAGTCTGTCGGGAAAATAACGGCGGATTGTCGCAGCAAAAAATCTCTCGCCTCGCCGCTATCGCGCACCAAATCCCAAGCCGCGGCTTGCAGTCGCAAAGCGATGATGGGCGATTCCAAAGCGCGACGACCCGCCGTTATTTTCCCGACAGGCTGATATATACAGTGGCGGACCTGATCCAGTGGCAAAAAACGTACCATTTTGCATCCGGGAAGTATCAAAAAATGCAGCAAATTACCTCCCTCTCCAACAGAAAAAACTCCTTTTTGAAGAGCGCATCCTTTCCATCACAAAAAGAGCGGGCCACTGTTTTCCCGATGGACTGATACTTCCATGGTAATATGTACATATCTTCCACCCCAAAGAACAATAAAATAACAAACGCAGAAAAGTAGCAATGGATTTATTTAACTGCTCAATTACCAATTAAATTAATGCTTGGATTGATCCGCAGGAACGCAAACACAATAGGTTTCCACAATACATTTGGGTATTTGTCCGGGAGGGCATTGCTTGTGAGTGCACTCCGTGTCGTCATAGCAATCATCCGGCTGTTTGGCAGATGAAACAGCGACCAAAAAGAGGAAGACAACGAAAAATCTCATGGTAAAGTAGTGACCGTGAAATGTGTGGGACATAGGGGCTTTTATACTCCATTTTTTGATAATTTTTTTGACAGCCTGGAGGAGTTAAAGACAAAAAAAAATAAAATGTTAATTGCCTTGTGGTGTACATTTAAATGAAAGTGGTTGGATTTTTGACGGTATTCATGAGGCGATTAGAAATGCAATCTCAAAGATGATAGTTGTAGGCACTCTGGTTGTTGTATGGATATCCATGTAGGCCTAAAGCGGCGCTACGGCATGTTCCAAATCATAAGTTATAAGCCGTTTTTGTTTTATCGCTTTGTCGGGGAAATAATGAGCACTCTGTCACACCGCAAATCGCATTGCCGCCAGAAAAAGTACAACAAACTGGGTACAGCCAAAAACTTTTTCTGTGTGACCACTCTCGCACCCTCTTCTTCGCAAAGATCGTTGAATATCGTGACCCTCCTTGAAGGGCGCGACGTTAAAGTTTTAGGAATTGATGTGTGGTCTATAGTGAGGCACCGGATCCATCCCGCCTTGGAGGAAAGGGCGCGCTTTTCAAAGCGGAGTTTTTTAGCTTACAATTAGAGAAGGAAGGGGTTTGGAGACATTTTGGTCCTTTCCGGGATGCAAAATGAGACGTTTTTTGCCATTGGATCAGGTCCCTCACTGTACGTCATCCCATGTGCAAATCTTAAATAAAATCTGAGTGTCGCACAAGGGCAATTTTGCCGACCTTGTTGTCGCGGATTTATCGAGAACCATCTGTTTTATCTGGCCTTGGCTTTTCTGGATTTTAAACCAAATGGTACCTAGCCATGCTGTAATTTTTTAACCATTTTTTAGTAAAAAATCACACGGTTTTTTTTGAAAAAGCGAGCTTACAACACCTATATATACATATGTAAAAAGGAATGTTTATTCACAAAAAAAAACAAACTGTTACAACTGAGGCGGAAGGCACTCACAGATGTGGACAGTTCTATTGCAAATCAGTCTGTTCGGATACGGACACAAGGGTTTGTCATCAGTGCAATCGTAGCAAGACTTGCAAGTCCTATTGGTAAACTGGGCGACGAATAGGGTAGCTGAGAAGAGAACCAGAACGAAGACAATAAAGAACTGCATGACGAATTTTTAACAGAGAAAAATAATTTTGAGGCTTTTAAATCAAGGTTTGAAAAATGCAAAACACATCACTATAGGCCGCCCATTTAATAGGATAGAATTTTAAAAAACGAGAGCACATTTACATGCTGCAATCAGTTTGTAGGGAAAATCAACCGGTTTACGAACGATTTTAGGTGGTGGAAGTCCGTTTTGTCTATGTTACAGTGGTTCTAAATGCCGAAATTCTGGACTCACTTTGACGTACATGCCCGAAAAATTAAGTATTCTCAATTTCGCCCATTTCTGATCAGTAGTTATGTTGTAATAGTCGATTACTGCAAAAACATTAAATTGTGAATTACAGTAGGTTTATGTGAGAGATAGACAAAAATATATTAATATATATTTTTTAGATTTCCCTATTTGCAAATCTAACCAAAGCAATTTTAAATACAAAAACAAAAATTTTTTATTCTTTTATAAATTATTTATTAAACAAAATTTTCCAACAATTCATATTATAACATATTATTAAAAACAAACAAAAATTAAAATTAATGAATAAAATCGCACTTTTTCCCTAATGGGCAGTAATTTTTCAACATGAAGTTTACGCATGGCCTTGTTTTGTAGTTTTTCGGCAGTTCTGGGACTCTCAGTTCTTCTTCTCCATGCGCATATTTGCAGTCGTCTCCATCTCGACACTCTCCAGCCATAAAGTGCTTACAAAGCACTGTTTTGAATCTCCGGGGCAGCTTGTTTTCCTCAGGCATTTTGGATTTGCCCTCAGGGCAAGGGACACTTTGGCCATTCTGCTGGAGCCTCTGACGGTACTGGAGCTCCTTGAGGCCTTTTTTGTGGACGGATTCGAAGATTGGCAACCGTGTTGCCGCTGGAGGCGCTTCCCGGAAGCGATATTGCACTAGGCCGGGAGATGAGCCAATATCACTGTCCGAAGAGTAGCCAGAAGATGAATCCTGGCTGAGGCATGGAGACCAGGATGTTGAGGGAGATCCCTGCCGGCTTGTACTTTCCAATTGAGCAGAAAAATCACCATTTCTCCGACTTGTGTGGCCATGATTGCCCTGAGGCAAGAACTCCACTGGTCGCGGCGGAAGGACAGCAGGGGGCTGGTAAAAGATAGGAAGGGCCAGCTGGACTCCATAAACCATTGATGGAGCCCCGTAGACGCCTTGTAGCGGCTGGAAAACGGGCTGGACTGGGTAGACTGGCTGGGCCATGTGCGACACGTTGCATCCATTGAAAGAGGTAGATGGGAACATTTTTAAATAGCGAGGTGAGCTGGAAGAAAAAGAGATGTAATTCTAAAGCCCATAAATACAGTAAAAACGATTGTGCCGTGGTAAAGTACGAATGACAAATAAAAAATTTTTTCCTTATAAAACGGAGTTATACAAATATTTGGATAGTAAAATAGCTGCAAATCCCAATTTATGGTTAAAAAGACCGATGATTTTATGCCTAGCAAAAAAACTTAATTTTGAGTTATAAAATATGGTAAAAACCATCAAAAGCCTAAAATTTTATATCTCAAACATAATGTGTCCTAGACGAACTGTCAAGCTCAATTCCCCTCACCCACGTGTTCCAAATCCACTGAAACACCATACTGATTTCCATTTTGCTTGTCTGCTTTTATATTCACTTGTTTTGCTTGATTTTGTTATGTAATTTCTTGATTTTTCATTTTTCTCTGCCTGCACATGCGCTTGAATTTACTGTTGTTTGATAAATTTTCTGCCAGAGGTTTTAACGATTTTCTGTGATTACGTAACTAAAAAAATCAAACGGAAAATTCTAATTTTTGTATGTAAATGTTATGACGTAGATGACGTATTGGTTGAGGCAGAAAATCCGTCATTTTTTGATAGAGTTTTCACCAAAAAAATATAGATCTAACTTTATTTTTGACGAAACGTTTGAGAAGCTAAAAAATATGCGGATATCGATAAAAAGCCGAGAGTTTCTGCAGACCGCGATGTAAAGCCCCAAAATTCGGTTTTATAATAGGCCAAGTGGACTTCGTATAACGGACCCTTCTGTAAGGAACTACTGTTTTGCGCTTGCGATTTGTTGAGCAGAAGTTTCTTTGTTGAAAAAAATTTTGAAATAAAATTTTCTTTATTGTGGCGATGAAAGCCACCAAAAAATAATGAAATAAAAATTTATTTTCCAACAACACCAATCGATAAAATCCTTACAAACATGTACATATTATTCGTCCAATAATATTCATAGGCAAACACATGAATTTTTAATCAAAAATCTTGTTTGTTTCTGCAGAACGCGAGCTCAAAATGTCAGATATGTCTTATTAACGTTTCGCCTAAACTTGTGCCGTTGCGTTCCACTTGGCGACAATCCTTATTGCCGTGGCAAGGTATATATGGAAGTGACAGCTTTGTTATTATATTTTATCTCCATGTATAAACGTTAGAACAGCGAGAGAGTTACTCAACAATCGGAATTACTTCTGTCTTGGCACACACTGGCAATACGATCGCCTTCCTTGGATACAGTACGGCATCCAAGCTTTGCAATCCATTTGGCGACGACAATCTGCACCGGTCTTGCAACGTATGAAAGGTATCTCTGTTACGGAGGCCACAGCTGCCAGGAAGCAAAGTAACACGACAAAGAACTTCATATTCGATGTGTTGAGGAAGGTGTTGAAGGGGTGGTTTTTAAACAAAGATTTTTTTATTAAAAAGACGTTCGAACTGTATGTTAAGAGCGTTGAAAAAGCAAATTTAAATTTTATGGCGTCGCGTGTGAAATTGAAATTCGGAATGTTAACTTAAGGACATTAACGTAGGAAATTAATATGACAGAATAGGCATATGAGGTGATTGTAAGATACGGCCAAAAGAATGCTTTTTTTTCTCTGCCCGCTCTCCGCGTTTCACTTGCTCTCTCGGCAGCACAGATCGTTGAATATTTCGGTTGGGCCTGCAAAGCGCGAGCTTAAAACCTTAAGGATTTAGTATGTGGGCAGTGATGTATTTATCTGCTAATTTTAAAGATGATATTACTTTTCACAGTCGTACTAATCTTGCAGCTGAAAAATGTCTTTTGCTAACAAAGTTGATCTGCTCTATCCACCTGTACTAGTCATTTTTCCGAACGCTGGGGGACGTTCAGACGAATCCCTTGTCAGGGCTTTTTTCGGCTCGTCGCAGCTGTCGTAGAACGGAGGACGGGCGATTCCGAGGCGCGCGGGCCACTTGCGGAGCAACCACTTTGCGGTCAGCTTGTGAAACCACGGAGATGACAATTAGTTGTTGCGGATTTGAAAGCAGTGAATGAATTTAATAGATTTATCAGTCTGTCGGGAAAATAACGGCGGATCGTCGCAGCAAAATGTCTCGCCCCGCCGCTATCGCGCGCCAAATCCCAAGCCGCTGCTTGCAGTCGCAAAACGATGATGGGCGATTCCGAGGCGCGACGATCCGCCTTTATTTTTCCGACAGACTGATATGTATCTATCAGTCTATCAGTACCAAAGAGTTGTCAAGGTAAAATTTCTATCGTACTACGTAGATTACGGGAGGGAAATCGTAATTCTTATCAAAAAAGTCGGCTTCCCGCAAATGTCGCGACGCCGATTCCGAGATGCGACGACCCCAAATTACACATCTTTCTGACCGACTGATATGCTCGAATACAGACTGTGCGGAGAAACACATGTCGAAGCTCGCAGTCTGTTGAGAAAATTGAAGAACAAGAAAAACTTCCCACAAAAATGTTCAAGATTTATTTTTTCTCCATTTTTAAGTTTAACCTGTATGAAAGTTAAGCACAAAGTAAAACTACTTTATCGGAGCTAATTAAATCCAAACAACTGGTTGTCGCAAAATATACATAGATTTATACTGTCATTAAATTACTCGTTAAATTACTTTGGCATGGATTCATTCATTCGCAGACGCAATACGTTTTCGAGCTTCCACTATGCGTAGGCACACAGTGCGCCGGCCTGCCCCCCGCGCACGTCATAACTTTTTGACACTCCTTTTCGGTTTCACACGGTATTTCAGGCTTGTTTGTCACCGCTCCTACAACAGCCAGAACACACAGAAAAAGGAGAACAAAAAATCTCATATTCAATATGATGATGATGTTGTTGAAAAAAGCGACTTTTATACACAGGCTTTTTAATTAAAAAGCATGTTAGGACCGTGTGTTCGATGCCGAATGGGATGTGAAATTTCCATTTTTATCACTTTTAATATACGTTCGTTTTGATCAAAAAGTCTATGTGAAGAATTCATGTGTCATTGATGAAATTTGGCACAAATCTATAATGACGTTTTCTAATACATAATGGAGACTCCTAGCTTGTGCTTTCCAGAAACGACTGAAATTTTTTGACCGAAAGTTGATAAGAAGTTGATAATTTCCCATATCAAATACGCCAAGTTGCCATTGTAAAAGCCATAAAATGTAAATTTATTCTTCAATTTCGACCAAAATTTGATAGCAACACGTTTTTAAATTAAAAAAAAACGTGTATAAAAACCCAACCATTACACAACATATTCAAAATTGAATTCAGAATGAAGCTGCTGTTCATTCTCTTCTTTATTCTGGCTGTTGTCGCCATTGCAGTGGAAGGATGGAACGGCTGTAAGACCGACAAGGACTGTCCGGGAGGGAAATGTTATAATCCGAATAATTCAACCGGAAGATGCGTGTGTCCACCTTCGAAAAAGGATTGTAATTTCAAAGTTTAATAACTGTGTCTATGACTTGAATTCCGAAGTAATTCCGATGACTGAGTAATTCTACGTTGTGCTATCATTTATGTGCGGAGATAAAATAAAATTTGCAACAAAATTTTGCCACGATTATACTTTGAATGATTTTTTCTAGGACACATGGGAGACTGTTAGCTCGCGTTTTGCAGAAACGATCTTGGAAAAAATGTAGCGTGGTTTTTTTCTCTGACCGCACTCCGCGTTTCACGTACTCTCTCGGCCGCAAGGATCGTTTAATATCTCGGCTGCCCCCTTACATCTGACTGGGCCCGGTTTTGTCGCCACCCCGGTTTTGTCCCCAAGACGGTTTTGTCCCCAGGAGGTTTTTGTCCCCACTTTTTTCGAGCCTTTTTGTCCCCAGACCGGTTTTGTCCCCAGGACGGGTTTGTCCCCAAGACGCTTTTGTCCGCACTTTTTTTATTTTTTTGTCCCCAAGATGGATAGTACGATTAAAAATTATGCATTCAGATGTTAATGCTGTTGGTTTGGTGCACAGTACTGATCAAACAAGCACTTGGTACTGTATAGTACAAGGTGGTACTATATAGCACGAGGTAAAAATTAAGCCATAACACGTTAATGCTGTTGGTTTGAAGCCCCGGACTTCTCAAAAAATGTGTTTTTAGCACTTGGTACTATATAGTACAAGGTGGTACTATATAGCACGAGGTAAAAATTATGCTATAACGCGTGAATGACGTTGTTTTGGTATGCAGTACTGACCAGACGTTCATTTTGTGCAAAAACAAATTCGTGCTATATAGTACCATGTGCTAAAACACATTTTTTAGAAGTACTGGGCTTCAAACCCATAGCATTGACGTGTTATGGCTTAATTTTTACCTCATGCTATATAGTACCACATCGTACTATACAGTACCAAGCGCTAAGAACAAGTTGTTTGAGCAGTACTGTGCACCAAACCAACAGCATTAACATCTCAATGCATAATTTTTAATCGTACTATCCAGCTTGGGGACAAAAACGTCCTGGGGACAAAACCGGTGTGGGGACAAAAAAATAAAAAAAGTGGGGACAAAAACGTCTTGGGGACAAAACCGTCCTGGGGACAAAACCGGTCTGGGGACAAAAAGGCTCGAAAAAAGTGGGGACAAAAACGTCCTGGGGACAAAACCGTCTTGGGGACAAAACCGGGGTGGGGACAAAAACGTCCACTACGCTTACATCTTGAACATAGCAAAATAAAAAAAAATTAGTCCTAAAAAAATTAATTCTGGGTCATCTGTGCCTCTGTGATAGCTGAGGAAATAATTGGAAGCGAGCAAAATCCAGATTTACTCGCCGCCATTCCATTTCTCGGCTCCGGCGAGTAAACTCCGAGTCTACTCCCGAAAATTGAATTTTTTTCCAAATTTTGGAGTTAACTTCGTGTTTACTCTTTTTTTTTAGCATTTTTGGGAGTAAAAAAATTTTTATTCCAAAATTGAAAAAAACTGAATTCGAAAAAATTTCAAAATTTTTTCGCGAAATCTTTTATCTCGTTTCTTATACGTAAAGATCAGGGGTGAATCAGTATGGCTCCCATTGCCCAGAAGGGGCACTGGGAACAATTCAGCTGTATATTACATAGTAAGGGTTTATTAAATATTTCTTAGAATCATGCGGAAAATTCAACGTCTATGCCAATTTAGGGCCCTGGAGGGCAGTTGCAGTGTCCTTTGGATCCTCCGTATTTATAGCATCTCATTTTCAGCCCAAACATGCATTTGAATGGGAGAAGTTCGCAATCCTTGTCGCTATGGCATGGCTGGCTTAACCCTGCGTTGACAGTGGCAATCGCAGCCAAGATAAGGAGGAACATGACAAACAGTCTCATTTTTCGTTGAATGAGAACAACGCTGTACAATGACCATTTATATCCTATTTTTTCATTAAACTCGCCAAAGTGTTAATCAAGCCAAAATTAATGAGACATTTGCATTTTTTGATGAAAAAAAAAGCAAGGAACGGTTATAATGGCCCTTTCGGAAAGTCGTCGGACTGTCCGAGAATATAGTGAGGGACCTAATACAGTGGCAAAAAACGTATCATTTTGCATCCGGGAAGTATCAAAAATGTGGCAAAATGCCTCACTTTCCAGGTGAAAAAACTTTGTTTTGAACTGCGCGCCGTTTCCCTCACAAAAATAGTGGCCGCGCTTTTGAGATCGGATTTTTTTCCACTTGGACAGGGAGGTATTTTGCTGCATTTTTGATACTTCTCGGATGCAAGATGGTACTTTTTTTGCCACTGGATCAGGTCCCCCACTGTATGTGCGCTCTCCACAGAGACTTTTTACAGTGAGGGACGGGATCCAATGGCAAAAAACGACTCATTTTGCATCCCGGAAGGGACCAAAATGTCTCCAAACCCTTCCCTTCTCTAAGCTAAAAAACCCCGATTTGAAGAGCCCGCCTTGAAGGAAAGGGCGCGCTTTTCAAAGCGGATTTTTTAGCTTAGAGAAGGGAAGGGTTTGGAGTCATTTTGGCCCCTTCCGGGATGCAAAAGGAGACGTTTTTTGCCATTGGATCAGGTCCCTCACTGTAATTAAAACGCACGTATATGAAAAGTGTTAAAAATGTAAATTTTACATCGCATTCGGCATCGAACACACGGACCTAACATGCTTTTAATTAAAAAATCGGTGTATAAAAGTCGCTTCTTCAACAACATCATCATCATATTGAATATGAGATATTTTCTTCCTCTTCTTCTGTGTGTTCTGGCGGTTGTAGGAGCGGTGACAAACAAGCCTGAAATACCGTGTAAAACCCATGATGAGTGTCGATTTCTGAATTGCCGGAGGGGAATTTCGTTATGTGTGCCCATACATCATGGAAGTCGGAAGAAGCATTGCGCCTGCCTAAAAATCTAAGGTGATTTTATGTCCGTGTAAATCCATGTGTGTTTCAACATTTTTTTTGTTTTGAATTAAACATACTGTGGAAATTGGACGGAAGGTATTTTGATGAAAAAACAAAAAAGTGAAATATAATAGTTAAGGGTTCAGACTCCGCCCCTTTACTAGGTCAACGGCCCGATCGAGGCGAATGCCCGATCGGTTGGCCAGCCGATGTGACCGAGAGATTAGAGTGAGGTGACCCTCGGATCTCATATCTAGGCCCTTCGACAGGATGGGGCCGAGGGGCACTCCGTGGGTTTTGTGGTTTTTATGTTTATTATTGTATTTTACTTCTTGGTAATATCTAATAAAGACCTAAGGAATATGCCGTAATTAGACGATCCATAACCGGCCACGCTGCTAAACTAAACGCACGATTCAAAATGGAGGTTTTCCGTGCACGGGTCGCGACAAAAAGTCCATACGGTTTTGAAAACACTATTTAATGTCAGACTGTTGGGAAAATAATAAGCATTCCGTGGCATCGAAAATCGCAACGCCGTCGAGAAAATAAATTGTTCGTTTAATAATTGGACTTATTAAAAAAAGATGACACAATTTGTAAAATTTGCTAAAATTTGAATTTTTGGGATAGCGTTTTAACGCTTTGCCAAAAGAACTGCATGACGAATTTTCGGCGGTTAAAAGATAATTTTGGGGCAGTAGGTCAATGAGAGAATTAGACAACATTGTCTTAGCCATGTGTTTAATGGATGCCTGCAGTCATTTTAAAATCAAAAATTCAAAATCGATGTTTTTCCTAGGTCCAGGCCTAACTGGCAGCATAAAAAAACAAAATTTTTTTATTTTCTTATAAATTATTTATTAAACAAAAATTTCCAACAATTCTTATTATAACATATTATTAAAGACAAAGAAAAATTTAAATTAATGAATAAAATCGCACTTTTTCCCTAATGGGCAGTAATTTTTCAACATGAAGTTTACGCATGGCCTTGTTTTGTAGTTTTTTGGCAGTTCTGGGACTCTCAGTTCTTCTTCTCCATGGGCATATTTGCAGTCGTCTCCATCTCGACACTCTCCAGCCATAAAGTGCTTACAAAGCACTGTTTTGAATCTTCTGGGAAGCCTCTTTTCCTCTGGCATGTTGGACTTGCCCTCAGTGCAAGGGACATTTTGGCCGTTCTGGGGGATTCTCTGGCGATCTTGAAGCTCCCTGAGGCCTTTTCTGTGAATGGCTTCGAAGATTGGCAATCGTATTTCCGCTGGAGGCCCTTTCCGGAAGCGATATTGCACGAGGCCAGGAGATGAGCCAATATCACTGTCCGAAGAGTAGCCAGAAGATGACTCCTGGCTAAAGCATGGAGATGAAGAGGTCGAGGAGGCTTCCTGATGGCCTGTACTTTCCCAGCACGCTGATTCCGCCGAAAAGTCACCATTTCTCCGGCTTGTTTGGCCATGATTGCCCTGAGGCAAGAACTCCACTGGCCGCTGAGGAAGGACGACGGTGGGCTGGTAGAAGACAGGAAGGGCCAGCTGGACTCCATAAGCCATTGTTGGAGCCCCGTAGACGTCTTGGAGTGGCTGGAAAACGGGCTGGACCGGGTAGACTGACTGTGCCATGTGCAACATGTTGAAGCCAACAAAAGAGGTGGTGGGGAACATTTTTGAATAGCGAGGTGAGCTGGAAATAAAGTAAAGGTAATTCTAGGGCACTTAAAAACAGTAAAAACGACTGTACCGCGGTAAACTACGAATTGACAAATAAGAAATTAATTGCTTAAAAAAGGAATTTTACTAATCTTTGGATGGTAAAATACGCCATGAGTTGCTGGAGTGGTTAAAACGACCGATGATTTAATGCCTAGCCAAAAAACCTAATTTAGTTATAAAATACGGTAAAAAACCATAAAAAGACTAAAATCGTATACCTCAAACATAATGTGTCCTAGATAAACTTTCGAGCCCAAATCCCTTCCTCCAACGTGTTCCAAATCCACTGAAACACTATACTGATTTCTAATTTGCTTGTCTGCTTTTATATTCACTTGTTTTGCTTGATTTTGTTATGTAACTCCTTGATTTTAGTTTTTCTGTGCTCCCACAAGCACTCGAATTTACTGTTGTATGATTAAAATTTTCTGCCAGAGGTTTCAACAACTTTCTGCGGTTATGTAACTTGAAAAATTAAACGGAATTCAAATTTGATTTTTCATCAAAAAAATTGAAGATACAACTTTACCGAAAAACAGGCAAGAAACTCTAAAATGGGTGCGAATATTGTTAAAAAGTAGAGAGTTTCTGCAAACCGCGATTTAAGGTCCCAAAAGTCGGTTTTAGGCCAAACGGACTCCGTACCTTTTTATAAGGAACTAACGTTTTTCTCTTGCGATTTGTTGAGCAGAAGTAGCTGGACTATAAATTTGCTGATTTATTTTCTAATGCTTTTTCATAGATATTGACATTTTTTTACTTTTTTGAAGATACGCCAGTTTTGTTTAAAAAAACCTTTTTTTGCGCCAATGAAAGTAAACGTCAAAAAATAATCAAATAAGATTTATTTTGCAACAAAATCATTCAATAAAATTCTTACAAACATGTAGTCAAATAGGCAAACACATTAATTTTTATTCAAAAATCTCGTTTGTTTCTGCAAAACGCGAGCTCAAAATGTCAGATATCTCTTATTAACGTTTCATCTAAATTTGTGCCAAATTTTATTAAGTTTGGACTGTGAAACTTCAAGAACGTCCATTCCAAATTCAATCGTGTAACTTGGTCGGCACAGCCTGCAGGTTTCATTGTCTTGAGGGTGTGTTGGTGTGAGAATGTGTAAATTCCAGTTTTTCAAGCCGAACAGAAATTAATTAATTTTGACTCATTTCATTTTTTCGATGGCGATGCGATTTGCGATACGAAGACTTCTGACATAACAATGCATAATAAATAATCTTTTGAGTGTTGAATAAACGGATTTTTAGAGTGGATGCCCAACTTCTGTACTGTAATTTGTTTAGGACATGATTTCGCAAGATTAATGGGATGTTTTTGGAATATGGGATGTTTCTGCAATATATCAGTCCGTCAGGAAAATAATGGCGGGCCGTCGCGCCTTGAAATCACCCATCATCGCATTGCGACGCCGGCGGCAAAGAGCACCACCACCCCTGACGTTTCATAGCGAAAGAAATATAATATATATGGTATTGCCACAGTTTCCTTCCACTTGGAAGGAAACTGTGGCAAAAACAATCCTTATTGCTGTGGCAAGGTATCAAAAATAAGTGACAACTTTGTTACAAAATTTATTTAATCTGCAGGTATAAATAAATGTTAGCGCAACAAGAGAATTACACAGTAATCGGAATCATTTCAGTAATACCAACACTTACAATGCGGTCGCGTTCCTTGGGCACAGTACGAAAAAAACGGTTTGCAATCCATTTTGCGACTACAATCCTCATTGGTCTTGCAAGATATGAAAGGCTCATCTGGTACGGCGGCCACAACTGCCAGGAAGCACAATAACACGACAAAGAACCTCATATTCGATGTGTTGAGAAAGGTGTTGGAGGGATGGTTTTCGAACGGAGACGTTCAAACTGCTTGTTAAAAGCGTTGAAAAAATTTACATTTAATGGCGTGTGAAATTGAAATTTGGAATGTTAATTTCAGGACATTAACGTAGGAAATTTATGTGACAGAATAGGCAAATAAGCTGATTGTAAAAAATAAAAAATCACACGGCCAAAAGAGTGTTTTTTCCCTGTGATTGCTCTCCGCGTTTCGCGTACTCTCTGGGCCGCGAAGCTCGTTGAATATCTCGGCTACCCTTGGAAAGCGCAAGCTAAAATTTTTGAAAATGTGATATGTGGTCCATGCCAGATGTATTTGCAAATTCTAACGAAGAGTCATCACACTCGGAACACTTTCCTTGCAAGCATTTGACCAATAAACCGACCATCGCTTACTTTTGTTGATTGTGTTCTCACGGCCGTACTTACCTTGCAGCTCAGGAATGCCTTTTTCTACCAAAGTCGATCTGCTCTATTCATCTGTACTAGTCATTTTTCAGAATGCTGGTAGACGTTCAGACCAATCCCAGGGCTTTTTATCGGCTCGTCGCAGCCGTCGTACAGCGGAAGACGGGCGATTGTGAGGCGCAGCGAGTACAAATTACACATCTTTCTGACAGACTGATATGCTTGAGTACAGGCAACCCGGAGCTCGCAGTCTGTCGGGAAAATAATGATGCCGGGCGGCAAATCGTGTCGCAGAGCAAGAAAAACTTCCCACAAAACTTTGTTGAAAAATTTATTTTTTTTTCTCCAGTTTTAAGTTTCACTTGTATAAAAGTTCAGCACAAAGTAAAACTACTTTAAGAAACATTGACACCATTGTCCTACCATCGTTGTGACACACAAGGCCCGGCCAGGTCTGCAAATCACGTCGACACAATCCTTGTCGGTCTTGCACGGTATTACAGGCTTACGTCCTGTTACAGCTACAACTGTCAGGAAACACAGTAACACGACAAAGAACCTCATATTCGAAGTGTTGAGAGGGGTGTTGGAGGGATAGTTATTAAACAAAGGGTTTTTGATTGAAAACGCGTTCAAACTGCTTGTTAAAAGCGTTGAAAAAATTTACATTTTATGGCGTGTGAAATTGAAATTCGGAATGTTAGTTTTAGGGCATTTAGCCGTGCACAAGAAACCCCATTTGCATCGTGCATTTCACTTTTTTTTGTTTCTGCAGCGTTCATTGAATCATCTCCCATCCGCTTTCCATAGCAAGTTTATTTCGCATGCAGACAAATGATTCACACAATATCGTGCCGGTTTGCCCCCCGCGGACGTCATAACTTTTTGACAATTCTTTTTGGTTGGTTTTCTTGCCTCCAAAACTGGCAAAGATACGGCCAAAAAAGTGTTTTCTCTCTGACCACTCTCCGCATTTCGCGTACTCTCTGAGTTTCAAAGATCGTTGGATACCTCGGCTGCGCCTGCAAAGCGTGAGCTAAAGCTTTCAGGAATTGATATGTAAATAGTCTGACGTGTGTGCAAAGTTTGAAGAAAAACTGAGCGTCGCATTATTCATTTGTTGTGCACAGAGCGCATATCAATTGCGGAAAACTTTGTCATACGCTTTCCATGCACATCTGGGAGCTGTCCGACTAACAGAGCGTACGTTTTTTTCGCACGCTTTTGGTCAGAGAAGCGAAAATATCTCGCATTAGCGAGAGAGTCCGAGAAAAACCGTTCCTCTTGATCCAAACCCTGGAGTAGGGCCCAAATTTGGAGCCATAACTTTTGAGCCGGCGGTCGCAAGTTGATAAAACTTACGGGGCTTATAGAGCACACACTTAGCTTTGTTTGAGTATAAAAATCGTCATTAAATATTTCAGTATACCCAAACCCGCCTTGATTTTACTGCAAAAACATAAGAAATCCGCATGAAAAGACAAAAAAATCCGCAATTTCTAAAGTTGGGCTCATAGATCAGCTGAACCGTAAGCTAGAATGCTCAAATTAAAGCTGGGTGTCCTATGAAGTACCACCTTTCATAATTTAAAAAGAGGGTATAACATTTCGACACGTAGCGGATACTGTAACCTCGGAAATCTTTTTATGCACGCATTTTCTACCGTATCTCTCCCTTCTTCCTTCGCTTTTGTGGACAGAAAAGTTCGAGAAAAGGCGCCCCCAAAAAGATTTCCGGGCTTACAGTATCCGGTACACGTCAAAATATTACGCCGTCTTTTCAAATTATCCAAGGCGCTACTGCGTAGCACACGTTGCGTTAATTTCAGAATTCTAGCTCAATTTTCAGCTGACTTATAAAACCAACTTTAAAAACTTTTGGATTTTTTGTGTTTTTTCAGGAAAATCAAGGCGGATTTGGCTATACTGTAACATTAAATAACAATTTGTATATTTCTGTAAAGCTAAATGTCCACTCTATAAGTTGATAAAATTTCATCAATCTGCAGTCAACGACTACAAAGTTACAGGCCCAACTGTGAAGCCCCATCGAAGACAATCGAGCCTCCATTTTCATCGAAAAAAGCGAAAAGAAAAGCGCGGGAAATGATCGGAAATGGGGTGCACAATAAAGTTTTTGGGCTTACTGTGCATGTTATTAGCCAAATTTTTTTGCCGTCTTCCCAAAATAATGACGACAATTGTGTCAGGACTTGCCGTTTTTAATTTTAGCATTTTAGCTGAACTTCTAGCTGACTTATAAGCCCAACTTTGGAACAATACGGTTTTTTTGTGTTTTTGGAGTAAAATCTAGGCGGGTTTGGGTATACTGTAACATTTGCGGACGAGTTTTATACTCTTACAAAGCTAATTGTGCACTCCATTAACCCTGTAAGTTTCATCAACTTGCGACCACCGACTCAAAAGTTATAGCTCCAACTTTGAGACCTACTCTAGGTTTTGGATCAACAATAGCGGTTTCTCTCGGACTCTCTCGCTAATTCGAGATCTTTTCGCTTCTCTGACCAAAAGCGTACGGAAAAAACGTACGCTCTGTTAGTCGGACAGCTCCCTGGGACGAATATTTACCGACTGTTGTGGTTGATAGAGTGCGCACAATGCGGAGAGGCGTCGGTGAGAGAAATGCTACACAATGTCGCCGAAGTGTACTAAAGAAATTCGATTTTGCCGCGACAGAATTCGGTTTGCCGGCGGCGATGCAACTTTTGTGCAACAGAGTGCTAATTACTTTTCCGAGAGACTGATATTTCGATAAGGACTACGGCTTCTCAAAAGAATTTATTTATATATTTACTGCAATCTTTGCCACATTATCAGCTCAATAAATCACCGTCTCAGGAGTTCTTTGCCGGACAGACACAACGATTACCATGTCGAAAACTCGTTTTACATTTTGGTTTAACGTTATACGGACAAGCCATGTAGAGGCAGTCATCGTTGTTGTTGCACGGTTCCGGGGGATAATAAAAGGCGGTGACAGCGACTAAGAAGAACAGAAACGCAACGAACAGCTTCATTTTCGAATGGCTGAATGAATGGTTTGAGAATCATGCTGGAGCTAGGTTTTAATAAGAAAAATTGAAAATTTAAATTAGTCACGGGCTAAAGAGGAATTTTGTATTATTCATGGGAAAGTAGATAGATTAAAATAATTTTTTCCTTTGTGTTGGTGCTGAAATAAAAATATTTTTTTTACCACGAATTAAATTTCATATAATAAGTTTATTAAATATGTCTTAGAATCAGAAAAAACCAATGCGAAAAAATTAGCGTCTAAGCCAAGTTAGGGCCCTGGAGGGCAGGTGCAGCGTCCTTTGGATCCTCCCTGTTTGTAGCACATCGGCTTTAGCCCCATGCATTTGAGATACTCGCAATCCTTGTTGCTATCGCATGGCTCGTTTAACCCAAAAGTGGGCGCTCGGCTTGAAATCGGAGTTTTTTAACTTGTAGAGGGAAGCATTTTGCTGTATTTTTGATACTTCCCGGATGCAAAATGGTACGTTTTTTGCCACTGGATCAGGTCCCCCACTGTATGTGCGCTCTCCACAGAGAGTTTTTAACGTATATGAAAAGTGTTAAAAATGGAAATTTCACATCCCATTCGGCATCGAACACACGGTCCTAACATGCTTTTTAATTAAAAAATCGATGTATAAAAGTCGCTCCTTCAACAACATCATCATCATATTGAATATGAGATATTTTATTCCTCTTCTTCTGTGTGTTCTGGCGGTTGTAGGAGCGGTGACAAAACAAGCCTGAAATACCGTGTAAAACCAATGATGAGTGTCGGTTTCTGCATTGCCGGAGGGGAATTCCGCGCTGTGTGCTAGATTATGAAAGTCGGAAGAGGCATTGCGCCTGTATAAAATACTAAGGTGATTTAGTGTCCGTGTAAATCCATTTGTGTTTCATTAATTTTTTTTTATTTTGAAGTAAACATACTGTGGAAATTGGACGGAATGAGATTTTTATGCAAAAAAAAGTGAAATGCACGATTCAAAATGGAGGTTTTCCGTGCACGGGTCGCGACAAAAAGTCCATACGGTTTTGAAAACAGTATTTAATATCAGACTGTCGGGAAAATAATAAGCATTCTGTTTCATCGAAAATGGCAACGTCGTCGAGAAAATGAATTGTTGATTTAATTTATTTCACTAATCATATGTAAAGATCACGGAGTGAATCAGTATGGCTCCCATTGCCCAGAAGGGGCACTGGGATCAATTCAAGATCCTTTCATTGACTATAGCACATTTGAAAATCGTTAGTACATCTTATCATGGGCCGTATGACCGGCTGTATGTAGGGGGTTTCTATTCCAATATTAGCCTGTCGGGAAAATTGTGAGCGCTCTATGGCTGCGCTGATCGCGTCGCTGAAGTGAAAAGTCACTTGATTTTATAAAAATAATTCATTCTCTCGAGTTGAGCGCTCATTATTTTCCCGACAAACTGATATGAGAGTACAAATAGGATCAAGGCATTCCATGAAGAATTGACCGTTTATTTACCAGAACAAATTTCAAATTCAATCGCAAATTGAGCTCAAGCACAAACGCACAACTTCTTGCCCATGTCGACACATTTGGCGGTCTCTCCCGGAGGGCATTGCTTTTGCGAACACTGGGAGTCATCTGAGCACGGCACTTCGTCCTTGGCCACTTCGATCGCAGAAGCGATGGCAATGAAGAGGAAGAAGAAGATGACAAACAATCTCATGGTGAATCTTGTTGAACCCAATCTCCAACCGAAGCCTTATAAAGAGCTTTGTGCAATAAAAAACACGTTAAAAACGTCGTACATTCACATTGTAAAAATGGAAATATGTGAATTTTATTGGCTTTGAAGGTTCGAATGTAAAATTTAAAATTCTAAAATTGTGAAAACGCGATGTTCAGCGGGGAATGTTAATGATTTTTAATGGAATCTACCGCTCGACATGAATATGGAATTTACAGTGTGTGCAGATCACATGGGACTCTGTGGTGCAACTGGCAGAAGGCATGCGTTTTCCCCAGCTACCAATCGTTCGAGACAGTGCGCAATTCTTTTCGTGCCTTTGGAAATCGTTGATACATATTATCATGAGGCGACGAGTGGCTGTTTGCAGGGGCTTTCCGTTACAGTATCAGCCCGTCGCACATCAACCACAAACAGAATGCCAAGATTTTTGGCATTCGGTTTTTTAAGGGGCTCTAATGTTTTAGCTTGCTGTGCAGTGGATAATGCACAAAATAACATGAACCTGCAATTGAAATATTGCCAAGGACTCATAATTTTTAAATTAGTAGATTTTGACGGGTTTTCGGCCACCGGGTTAGCGGAAAAACGCCTGAGAAAATCGAATTTTTGCGAACTTTGCGGCCCAATAACTTGTCCAAAACTATTGAAACATGAAAAGTGATTACAACGATCTTCAGAGTATTGTATTCTAAAGTAGCGTGCAAAGTTTGAAGCAAATCGTTGTAAGTTTTTTACCTTATGGATTATATTACTTTGGACAACTTTTAATGTCCGACAACGTTAAACAGTCAAATAAATGTTGGATTTTTTCGGGGTTTTCGATAAGGTTGACGTTGAGAACAAAGAAGGAAATTGCCAAAACGTTGCAAGTTTTGCAAACATTGCGCTGCCCTTCATCATCACTTTTTGGTTTGCCGTTCCACGTTTTTGGCTAGCCATTTTAAAAAAATTGGCTGTCATTTCTGCTCTCTGACACTTCCAACCCTATTGGCATCCTTTTTTTGAGACCTCAAAACCAGTCTGGCACGATGGCTAGCCAATCCATGTTCCCCAAGTCCTCAAATGAAAAGCCCCTAAATGAAATCTGCCCCAAATGAAGTGTAGCCGAATTTTTGCAAAGCTTGCAACGTTTTGGCAATTTCCTTCTTTGTTCTTTCTCAACATCAACCTTATCGAAAACCCCGAAAAAAACCCGACATTTCTCGGTGATTTTCAACCGAAAAACTTCGAAATTTCTCAGTCATTTTCAACCGAAAAACACTGGTTTTCGGGGTAGGAATGCCTCTACTTCAGAAGGTCGTAGCGACCTCAGTTTGCACTTTAAAATCTAGCTATTTCGTAGACAAAAATTAATGTCGCTTAAAAATACGTATTCCAAAGACGAAGTCTCTGCGCCGCCTCCGCCGGAAGTTATAGCCTCCGACTTTCCTTCAAGTTTTTTGTAAGACCCTGTAAATTTGAAACTTTTCCAGGCAAACTGATATCCATCTTCATTCGCCAGGTCCTATGTGATCTGCAAACGCTGTAAATTCCATATTCATGTTGAGCGGCAGATTGCATTAAAAATCATTAACATTCCCCGCTGAACATCGCGTTTTCCCAATTTTAGAATTTTAAATTTTACA
The DNA here is from genome assembly GCA_904066235.2 of Bursaphelenchus xylophilus. NCBI lineage: Eukaryota > Metazoa > Nematoda > Chromadorea > Rhabditida > Aphelenchoididae > Bursaphelenchus > Bursaphelenchus xylophilus. Next base: position 2,593,759 of record CAJFCV020000001.1, read on the forward strand.
TTCGAACCTTCAAAGCCAATAAAATCCAAATATTTCCATTTTTACAGTGTGAACGCACGCCGTCTTTAACGTGGCTTTTTATTGCACAAAGCTTTTTAATAACAAGATTCACCATGAAATTGTTTGTCATCTTCCTCCTTTTCGTCTTCATTGCCATCGCCTCTGCGACCTAAATAGCCAATGGCGACGTATCATGCACAGATGACACCCAGTGTGCTGAAGCGCCATGAACTCTGAGAATGTACCCCTTATGTGACACCATGCTCAAGAGATGTCTGTGTTATGAAATGACCTTGTATTGATCCCAGTGTCCCTTCTGGGCAGTGGGAGCCATACTGATTCACTCCTTGATCTTTACATATGATTAGTGAAATAAATGAAACGAACCATTCATCTTCTCGGCGGCGTTGCAATTTTCGATGCGACAGAGTGCTCATTATTTTCCCGACTGACTGATATGAGAGTACTAATAGGAACAAGGCATTCCACGAAGAATTGGCCGTTTATTTACCAGAACAAATTTCAAATTCAATCGCAAATTGAGCTCAAGCACAAGCGCACAACTTCTTGCCCATGTCGACACATTTGGCGGTCTCTCCCGGAGGGCATTGCTTTTGCGCACACTGGGAGTCATCTGAGCATGGCACTTCGTCCTTGGCTTCGAATGCAGAAGCGATGGCAATGAAGAGGAAGAAGAAGATGACAAACAATCTCATGGTGAATCTTGTTGAACCCAATCTCCAACCAAAGCCTTATAAAGAGCTTTGTGCAATAAAAAACACATTAAAGACGTCGTACATTCACATTGTAAAAATGGAAATATTTGAATTTTATTGGCTTTGAAGGTTCGAATGTAAAATTTAAAATTCTAAAATTGTGAAAACGCGATGTTCAGCGGGGAATGTTAATGATTTTTAATGCAATCTGCCGCTCGACATGAATATGAAATTTACAGTGTGTGCAGGTCACATGGGACTTTGTGGTGCAAACGGCAGAAGTCGTTCGTTTTCTCCAGCTCTTAGTCGTTCGAGAAAGTGCGCTATTCTTTTCGTGCCTTTGGAAATGGTTGATACATATTATCATGAGGCGTACGACTGGCTGTTTGTTGGGGGTTTTGATTCCAATATCAGCCTGTCGGGAAAAAAGTGAGCGCTCTGTGGCTGCGTTAATCGCATCGCTGAAGCGAAAGACAACTTGATTTTGTCGCAATTCATTTTCTCGGCGGTGATGCGATTTTCGATGCGGAATTGCGCTCATTACTTTCCCGACGATAGTATCACTGCCAGAACTTAACAATACTCCGTGATTGTCTCCACTGTTTCCTTCTTTCAACGCTTTTTCGAAGGCTGCAATTTTTTTGATACCTTTACTTCGAATTTAATAAAACCTCCAATCAAAGCCTAATAAAGTGCGTTATGCAACAAAAAGCCACGTTAAAGACGGCGTGCGTTCACATTGTAAAAATGGAAATCTTTGAATTTTATTGGTTTTGAAGGTTCGAATGTAAAATTTAAAATTCTAAAATTGGGAAAACGCGATGTTCAGCGGGGAATGTTAATGATCTTTAATGGATAATTGTTAGGTTTTTTCAAAACATGAGTCAACCGAGACTGGTATTGAAACAATGAAAAATTTCATGCTCATTTCTACCGTAGAGGGTTATCTTTCCACAAAAAAATAATTTTTCCGCGCGAAACTAGCAAAGGTATGGCCAATTTTTTTCCTTTCTGGCCGTTCTTCGCGGAGCTCAAAAACCTCTTTCAAATTTTTTTACATGCTCTTCAAGGACTTCACTCACCACAAAAATATTTAATCAGATAAAAACGCACAAAAGGTATTTAGCAATATATTTATGTAACTACTCATTACCAAGTCAAATTAATGCTTTGTTTTCATCAGGACGGCATTGACATGATGAATCAACGAAAACAAAAACACATTTAGGTTCTAGGTCATCGGGGCAATCCATGTAATTGCAATCCGCGTCATCCATGCACTCTGTTTGGGCAGATGCAACAGCGACAAACAAGAGGAAGATAACGACCAATCTCATGGCGAAGCGATGATTGAAAGGCAGGAACCGAAAAATGTGGCTGACAGCGGGACGAGAGGCCCGGTGAGACAATCACACGACAAGACGAGAAGCTCGAATTCAACTGATTTATTGAGTGAAAAGCGGACCTTTTTATACTACATCTTTTAATAAATTTTTTGACAGTCTGAAGGCGTTAAAGACGAAAAAATTTAAATTTTGATTGCCTTGTTTGTGAATGAAAGTGGTTGAATTTCTGACGGTATTCATGAGGCAATTCGAAATCCTATGTGGCAAAGTACAGTCAAATTTGAATAAAAAATGATGATTTGCGTGGGGACTCCGGATCGAGGTTCGGTCTTTCCACACCCAGTATTTGTCTTGACCCCGTAAGGGCTCACCAAGTATGGGCTTCTTCCCCTGTGCAAGAAAAGTCAGGGTGCAAGCGACAGGCCAAAAAGCAGGGGTGGTCAGCAGACCCTATTTTTCCGATTTTCGGCCCGCGGCCCGGCCCGTCTAATCACCGGCCCGGCCCGGCCCGTCTAGTCTTTTTCCAGGCCCGGCCCGGCCCGTGCAGGCCCGTCTATAGAGGGTTCTGCGAACTGCGCCCAGGCTCGGGATCTAAACTGAGGCAAAAAAGGCGTTGATCTAGCTAGTAAAGGATCAATGTGATAGTTTTGTGGTTCTATAATGGAACTATAGACTTGTAAACGTGTTAGAACTTGAGAAACAGCAACTATAACAACATCAATTAATTTTCCCGGCGCGAAAACAATGAATGCCAACGGTTTGGCATTGTAATTTAGACGGGCCGGGCCGGGCCGGAAAAACCCCAGGCCCGCGGCCCGGCCCGGCCCGGCCCGTGACGGGCCCGGCCCGTTTGTAATTTTCCATTTTTGAGGCCGGCCGGCCCATTTGGGCCGGCCCGGGCCGGCCCGGCCCGCTGACCACCCCTGCCAAAAAGCCCATTGCACGTCAGTCCAGCGCATTTCCTGAACCGTTTCGAAACTTCGTATCGTTTTCATTGATTTAAGAGAGAGACGAAATGTCGCGAAGTTATCGGCGCTTTTTCTCGCCCTAAACAATTGCTTTTTCTCGATAAGGAAGAAGAAAGATAGGAAAATGCTTTTTATCGAATAACGACATTTCGTTTTGAACGAATCACCAAAAAGGGGCGGGAAATTTTTTCTTCTATGTATTTTGGATTGACGTGCATTGCACGGTGCAAAAACCAACAAATTGCACAGTGCAAAGTGAAGTTTTTTCTCACAGTTTACTCTTCAATGACTTCTCTCGCCACAAAAAAAACAATCAGATAAAAACGTACAAAAGTATTTAGCAATAAATTTACTTAACTACTCAATTAGGAAGTCTTCACTAATGCATAGACAAGATGTTTTACCGGAACTAATATTAGAAACACAATAAGGGCGTGCCCCGTCATAGCATTCCGATTCCAGGTAAGTGCAATCCTCGTCCCAATCGCATGATTCCCGTGTGGCAAATGCAACAGCGACCAACACGAGGAAGATGACGAACAATTTCATGGCAAAGCGGCGATTGAAAAGGCAGGGATCGAAGAATGTGGCTGACGGAGTGCAGATAGGGCCTATTGAGACAATCACGCGACAAGGCGAGAAGCTTGAATTCAACCGATATATTGAGTAAAAAGCGGCCCTTATAAAGGCAAATCCCACGTGGCAAAGTATAATCAAATTTGAATAAAAAACTATGATTTGCGTGGGAACTCGGGATCGAGGTTCGGTCGTTCCACGCCCAAGTATTTGCCTTGACCCTGTAAGGGAAACAAGCCCACACGCTTACCACGTGTGGGCTAGTTTCCCTATACAAGAAAGGTCAGGGTGCAAGCGACGACCAAAAAAGCTGCCTTGCACTGTGCAAAAAGCAACAAATGGCACAGATGAGCACAATGCTGCCGAACTGAAGAGCAATTTGATTTAGCCGCGACAGAATTCAGTTTATCGGCGGCAATGTTATCATTGTGCTCATTATTTTCCCAGCAGACTGATTTGCACTTTGTTCTTCACATTACTTGGACCTCAAAATGTTGCGACAAGAGAGTTGGCAAAGATTTAGGGCAATTTTGTTCTCCGAGATATGCGAGATTTTTCGCTCACGGTTTGCAGAAAAAACCGTGCCTTTTCAATTATCAGCCTGTCGGGAAAATAATGTGGATTTATCGAACCTTGGAATCGCCTATTATCGCTTTGCGACGGCTGCCAAAACTGGAAATTTGGTGCGCGACTGCACCGAGGCGAAACATTTTCTTCTTAACTCAAGATACGATGAGAGTTTTCAAAAAATTTTGACCGGTCAAATGTATTTATTGCTTTCAAAATCACCTCTGCAAATCGCCAAACTTATGATAGTCTGTGGGGCTTTGCGCAGTAGCAGATCATCCCGTTCAATGCGATGCATTTGGGCACCCGATCCCTGGGGCATCCCATTGAAGCGCAGTCGGCGTTGTGCCGGCATTGCGCGCCCAGAATCTCAATGGCGGACGTAGCAGCAACAAGAACGAGCAGGAAGATAACCAAGATTCTCATGATGAATTGAAGGTTGACGTCGGCTCCGCGTCCTCCCTTTATATACCATGCTTTTGCAATAAAAATGAGCACATCCAAACCGCATGTTCTAACGTTTCGAGGTCATAAAAATTTTATTTTTTCAGCGTTTTTGAACATGTGAATGCATGTTAATGAACTGGCATTTTAATTCGGTGCAAAGTCCCTAACTATTCGACAGAGCGCACATGAATTGCACAACATCAGATCATATGGACTATACTGACTGTATAAAGGGAGTCTTTATACAGTCCTACATGAAACGAATCGCAATCCAAAGAACGCTCAGTATGGTAATTACTGATTCATATTGACTTTTGCAGCATCGGTTCCACACGTTCTTTTCAGCAGAAATACAGCGGTTGGACCTGATCCAGTGGCAAAAAACGTACCGTTTTGCATCTAATAAGTATCAAAAAATGTAGCAAAATATCTCCGTCTCCAAGCTAAAAAACTCCGATTTCCAAAGCGAGCCCTAGTTTTTGTGAGGGACCCTTCAAAACAAAGTTTTTTCACTTGGAGAAGGAGGTATTTTGCCGCATTTTTTGACATTTCCCGGGTGCAAAATGGCGCGTTTTTTGCCACTGGATAAGGTCGTCACTGTATTAGACCAACATCTCGGGCTTTACACTAGTAGTGGGTAATGCCTCGGGCCGCGACCCTGTCTATAGTACGTGTATTTTTTGAGATACCAAACCAACATCATGCACGCTTTATGTCCATGTATCAACCCATCACAATTCACACATTATGGACCATCAAGTGTTAGTAGTACCTCAATTACTTTGTAGTTCTTACAATAACAGACTGCTTACATGATGTGCACAGAAACTTGGGGGAAAATAAGGCCCAAAGAAATGGGGACACCGTTTTTAGGGACGATCAAAAATATGTTGAAGCTGCCAAAGATATGGGGTTTTCCTCTGTGACCGCCCTCCGCGTTTTGCATACTCTCTCGACCGCAACGATCTACCATTTACATTCTGTCTAAATTATCTTTTAATCAGATATCTTCAGAAAACATTAAATGCGAATGGCGTCACATGTCATGTTCGCGCAACATCTGTGCTCGTTTCACCCGAGGTCAGCCGCTCCTTTAAGCAGATCAAGATTAAAGTGTCCTGCGTTTTACTCCGAATACACTCATGGCTGTGCATTATTTCTTTGGCCTTTAATTTTTTCCGATTTGAGCTATATTTCGACATTCTGATATATTCCAATATCCATGAATAACTGTTGCTTATTTATATACGTTTAAATATAATATAATACCAATATATTGAAATATATAATATTAGAGGGTGGCAAAGAAAAAATGCAACTTATATTTATGGCCATATTTTGTCTAAAACCCCAAACTTAACTAAAGTAACGGTTGATATCAGTAACATAGAGTATTGTTAATAATATGTTCGGCTAGTTTTACGGTGGCTCTTGGCGCCGAGATAGAGCTCCAAACGTTGCTTTAAATTTTGGGCGATCCGCCGAAGCTTTTTTTGGGAAAATCGATCGCGCTCTTGGCGCAGCGATCATTTAGCGGCTCCAAAGTATTGTGGCGTGAAGTACACAGGTACTGCTTTCCAACTGAGAAAAAAATGTAGTCGGATTCAGATCCGGCAAGTAGGCGACCATTTCACAGACCGCATAAAATCGGGAAAACAGGCCGGTTCTTGGCCTTGCGTCTGTTTTGCTTTATGAATGATGGCGGAATCCTGCTACGACGTCGATTTTGAATCGCCTAAATGATACTGAGCCCACGCAATCACGATGGTCTCCAAAATGTCACTGTTCGGTTTCGTTTTGACCTCATTATCCACGAAAAACAGGGTTATCACGCTGATGGCGCAAAATTTTGCCCCAGGGCATGACGGACCGGACTTTTACGAGTTTTAAAAATGGCGGATGATTATTGATGCTCCACAGTCCAACTCCTGTCATTCTGGTGGTTGTAGGTTTGGTCGATGCTGAAATATGTCTCATCCGCGAACAGGACCTTCTCTCATCGCTGAGCTGCGGTGCAACGCTTGAATTTTCGATATTTTTGGAGCCGTACTTGCTTGTAGCGTTCCGTGAGGCCCTAGAATTTTTTGGAACTTGTAAGACGTGCGCTACGGTGCATAGTTGACCATTCGGCAACCAGCTGTTCTGTGGATGCCAGGGCAATCTTTTTCATAAACACCATCAGATTTCGCTTCGCTCGCTTTTTGATGATCTTGTGGTTGGCAGAAGTGAGGGCCATCAAGGATTTCCGATGAACAGAATGAGACAACCTTATCAACGGTGGCAACACATCACGCATCGATTTTGTTATTTCATATGACAGTACAGATCTAAACGAACTGTCCAACATCTTGGATGATGTATGTGAAATATTCTATGGCCAAAGAAATCAACACGTCGTTAATCCATTATTACAGCGGATATTATACAACTTTTTGTTCGTGGAAGGGCCTACATAAAATACAATTTACAAAATAGTAATGAGAATGCTGGTAAGTTTTTTTTGTTACCGCTTACGATCGTTATTAACAGGGGAAGTACTCCAAGTACTACGCTCAGATTTTGATGAAACTTGACACAAATTTAGAATAATTTTTTTAAGGTATATGCGAGAATCCTAGCTCGCGCTTTGCGGAAACAACCGAGATTTTTAGACCGAAAGTCATGAAAAATTTAGGAGTTTTTGCCAAATTTCGGCACGAAAAGTTTCATGCCTATTTCAACCGTAAAGGTTAATGTTTCTGCAAAAAAATCAGATTTTTCCGCACGAAACTGTCAAAGTTCTGGCCTAAAAGCGCTTTTCTCTCTGACCGCTCTCCACGTTTAACGTGCTCTCTCGGCGGTAAAAATCGTTCGATATCTCGGCGGCGGCCGTAAAGCGCGGGCTAAAACTTTCAGGAATTGATACTTAGTCCATACCCGACGTGTGTCCGAAATTTAAAGAAAATCTGAGCGTGCACTTGGAGGACTTCCCCTGTAAGTAGCATTTTCATTCTATGAAGAAAAAAAAAACACATTTTTTAAGAGTTAGAAGTGCTGGACATCGATGCTGATCTGCATGTGGCGTAGCAAAGAGCAATGGAAGAGAACCAAGGTGCCCGAGAAGACCCTGAAGTTATCGTGATCGAACCCTTTTTTGATGAGGATCCTGAAGAAGAAGATTTTCCAACCACTTTTGACAATGAATGCCCGGTGTGCCTGGAACGGATAGTTGGCCGCCGTTTTCGATGTCCAAATGGTCATAACAGCTATTGTGAATCATGTGGTATTTCTGCATTCGATATTAACAGACGAATTCAATGTCCATTATGTCGCGCCAGAAGTGTAAGACTTCAAATGGCAGATCCGGCGAGTAGGCGGCCATCTCACAGACCGCGTAAAACCTAATTGATACTGAGCCTACGCAATCACGATGGTGAAGGAGGGAATGGTGTGTTTTATTACTACTAACAGCGGTAAATGAGCAGCAAACCCACGGACGGTACCGTCAAATTGGAAAAGTAAAATAGAGAGATAACATGTCGGCTTTATGTAACAGGTAAAGAAATCTTTTTTTCACCGGTTTCGTGACCAATTTGGGAAAACAACGCCTTTTTTTGGCTAACAAATGCAGCATTCGGACCGCAGCAATGCAATGACAAAGGTATGAATCTATTAAATCTGAAGCAAGACTTCTTTCAGTAGAATTTTCACAACTGCCTCGTAATTCACTGTTCGAGATTAGTATTACCAACGACCAGCAATGCACAGTGCAAAATGCTCGAAAAAACAGCAGCTTTTGACTTTCTAGAAAATTGATAAAAGCCAATTCCACGATTTTATTACGTTATCAAAAGCACAGCTCTCTGCAATACAATCAAAAATTCCATTTTAACCACAATTACATCTCTTATCAACGCACTGACCGCGTTGTCCAATTGGACATCCCAAGAAGGCACACTCAACGTCTTGTCCGCAACTAACAAACGCAACAATAGCTGAATCCACGATGACAAAAGTTAAAACGAAAAGAATCGCAAGTATTCTCAGCACAAGCATTTTTGCGGCCATTGGTATGAACGTCTTTGTAGGAATGAGAATGGTTCACAACGGTCTTTCACAGAGACATCAAGGTTTTATTTATTTAATGAGCGTAGAATTTTTGCATTTAATCAAGCTAACAACTAATAGAGAAATGATAGAAATGTTCAACGTGAGACGCTCAGATTTTGACGAAACTTGGCGGAAATTCATAGAGCAAAAAACCTTGTTCTGCCGTATCAGTCAACTAAAAAAATTTTGAGAATTTTTTGCCTGTTTTTTGGGATCATGGCACGAAATCTCACAATGCAGGGACGCAGAAAATTCCAAGGACTTTGTTGCGTAAAAAAATATATCTAAACCAACATCGATGGCCAACACTTTTAACACTCAAAATTAAAGCTAAAGAGAGCCTAGCTAGTCTATAAGCTAGTCTATAGCTAGCCTCTCCCTTTTACAATCAAAATAAAACTTTTCTCAAGAAATAAAAAAACCTGTGAATACTCAATGAGAGCAAGAATCGTCAACGGGCGTTGTGGTTAGAGTTCTAGTATCATGTTGAGATTCAACGTACCAAAAGGCGAAAAAATCCTCATTGTCAGAACTTTTCTCGGAATAGCACGCAGATGCCTTTCTGCGTGCTATTCCACAGCGCGTGACTCAGTCTAGAGTTGGTGGAAAAATAAATATTTCAATTTCACAGTACCAACCAGAGATTGCCACGACTCCGGAGCCGGCACTTGGCTCCGGCTCTGAGCGGCTCAGCCAGGCTTCCCAGTGGTCAGAAAAGTAAAAATTTCGTGATCTTGTTAAACCAAATTGCTTGAAAAAACACTGCGGAGGATGTGACTTGACTGCAAAAACGTTGGCTGTATGATCTCTGGCACTAATAACTTTTATTTTTGGAAAAGTATTTTTATAAAAACATTTTGCATAGGAGCCGGGATTCGGAGCCAGAGGCCTTTTTAAATTTTGCACGGAGCCATGAGCCGGAGCCGGAGCTGCAAATTTGGCCTCGGCTCCGGCTCTGGGAGCAAAGAGCCGGAGCCGAAATTTTGACCGTGGCAATCTCTGGTGCCATCGGCATTGCTGAAGTGAAAAGCAATTCGATTTTGCAGCGACACGATTCCTTTTCTCGGCAGCGATGCGACTTTCGATGCGACATTGAGCTCATTACTTTCCCGACGGACAAGAAACACCAAGCATGACAAAAACAAAAAATCTGTATATTTATGGTGTATTAAAGGGCATTTCATTGCTTGGGCGGTGGTGATAGGGGAATAGCCGGCGGTGGCGGTAATACACATTGGCACATTCCGCGCGGTATAGTAACGCGCACGTTTACTGGAACACACATTGGAAAACTTCCCTCGGGGCATTTCATTCCAACACAGTCTTTGCCCTTGTTACACGCCCTGTGTTCAATGGCAGATGCGACAGCAACCAACAGCAAGAATATAGCAAACAATCTCATGGCAAATCAGTGGTTGGAAATGTGTCGGACAGAGGGGCTTTTAAAGGCGTCGCGACACTTGCGGGCAACCACTTTGCGGGCAACCAGTTTGCGGGCAAACTTTTTGCGGGCAACCACTTTGCGGGCAAAATTTTGGGGGGTCACATTTGCGGGCAGCTGAAACATTTGCGGGCAGCTGAGACACTTGCGGGCAGCCTGGGACACTTGCGGGCAACCGACACTTGCGGGCAGCCGACATTTGCGGGCAACCGGCACCTGAGGGTTACAGGGTGGAGGTGAAAATATTACTGCGATATTTTGGAAATTTGCCGACATTTGCGGGCAGCCGACACTTGCGGGCAACAGGAAAAAACAATCACACAGACTGTATAGGAACTTTTGGAACTGTTGCCCGCAAATGTCGGCTTCCCGCAAGTATTGCCTGCCCGCAAATGTCGGAAAACTTCCAAAATATCGAAGTAATTTTTCCACCTCTACCTTGTTATCATCAAGTGCCGGTTGCCCGCAAATGTCGGCTGCCCGCAAATGTCGGCAAATTTCCAACATATCATAGTAATTTTTCCACGTCCACCCTGTTACCCTCACAATCAGGTGTCGGTTGCCCGCAAATGTCGGCTGCCCACAAATCTTCCAGGCTGCCCGCAACTGTCGACCCTGCCCGCAAATGTCCCAGGCTGCCCGCAAATGCCGGTGCTGGCCGCAAATGTCGGCTGCCCGCAAAGTGGCTGCCCGCAAAAAATTTGCCCGCAAACTGGTTGCCCGCAAAGTGGTTGCCCGCAAGTGTGCGCCCGCCCTTTTAAACTCCATTTTTTAATTAAAAGACTTGAAAACCGCATGTTTAAGGCGCTGAAATTGAAAAAAATTAAAATACATATTGCCTTCTGATATGCAAATGTAAATGGCTCGGTTTTCGACCCTAGAAATGGGGCAATTTAAAGTTCAATTTCAAAAATATTGTTTTTGTGTACACAATCAAATATCAATAGAGTTTTGATCCAGGTAAGGCTCTATAAGCCTACCTGGAGTCGTTTTCAGCATAGTTTTCAAAGAAACGTAGTCTAGAACTCGCATGTTTCTTGCACACAGTATTGCTAAGAGGCATGCTCCAGTTTTCTTGGCGTCGCGACACTTGCGTTTTCTAAGGTACTTTTTAGGTTAAACGCCTGTCGGGAAAGTAATGAACACTCTGTCGGATCGAAAATCACATCGCCGCCGAGAAAATGAATTGTGTCACAGAAAATCAAACTGCTGACCACTTGAGGCGATCGGCGTAACGAAATTGTGTTCATTATTTCCCCGACAGACTGATAATACCTCAAGCATGACAAAAACAAAACAGCTGTATATTTATTCGGTATTAAAAAACATTTCATTTCTTCGTTGTTGGTGCGCCAAATCAGACACAATCGCAAAATTTGTCGCTACCCACTGAAAGACATTTCGGTGTTGTGCCTCGGGAGCATGGAAATCGAACGCAGTCCCTGTCCGTGCGGCAAAAATTGGCAGATGCCACAGCAACCAACAACAAGAATATTGCGAACAATCTCATGGTAAATCAGTGGTTGAGAAATCCGTCCGAGGCAGGGGCTTTTATACTCCATTTTTTAATTAAAAGGGTCGAAAACCGCATGTTTAAGGCGCCGAAATTGAAAAAAAATTAAAATATTTATTGCCTTGTGGTATGTAAATGTAAATGGTTCGATTTTCGACCCTGGGAATGGGGCAATTTAAAGTTTAATTTCAAAAATATTGTTGTTGTGTACACAACCAAATATCAATGGGTTTTTGATTCTGGTACGGCGCTGTAAGCCCGCCTGCAGTCGTTTCCGGCGTCTTGTTCGAAGAAAACGGGCTAGAATCCTTGTATTTTTCTTGTACGGAAAATTCCACAAAATCGCTTATTTTAACCTACATGTTAGTTTTATAGTCTGTCGGGAAAATAATGAGAATTCCGTCGGAACAAAAATCGCATCACCGCCGAGGAAATGAGTTGTGTCGCGGCAAAATCAAATTGCTTTTCACTTCAGCGACGCGATCGGCGCCGCGAAATTGTGTTCATCATTTTTACGACAGATTGATACTCTACTGGTATGTTCACAAAGTGCGTAGACGTTCTTTTGCCTTTTGTCGCGAACGCACAGGCAGTCTGCCCTTCCCCTTTAGTCGGTGGATTTTTTTGGCGACGCTTACGTTCGCCGAAAAGTTTACGGACTTTATGACGCTCCAAGTAAAAGAGTACATCGCCAAGGGAATCAGTAAGGGAGGCTGTAGAGAGAACTCAAAGTAGACCACAAACGCTCTACCGAGAACCAGAGATTGCTACGGCTCCGGAGCCGGCTGTTGGGTCCGGCTCTCGAGCCAAAGTCAGAGCCGCGCTTCTCAGCGTCCAGAAAAGTAAAAATTTCGTTAAACCAATTGCTTGAACAATAATACTTGGATGGCGTACGACTTGGCTCAAAAATGTTGGGTGTGTCATCTAACAATTTTTATTTTTGAAAAAATATTTTTTTTTAAATTTTTGCACGGGTTTATTGGGTATTAAAAATCATTTATTCCTTCTCTGTTCGTCGATCAAATGGAACACAATCGCAATGTCCGTGGTGCTTCACAATACGACATTTGGGTCCAGCTCCTTCGGGGCATACTAAATAATCGCAGTCCTTGTCGTGGTGGCACGGTTTGAATTCAACGGCGGATGCCACAGCAACCAACAACAGGAAGAGAGCGAACAATCTCATGGCAAATCAGTGGTTGAGAAATCCGTCCGACGCAGGGGTTTTTATACTCCATTTTTTAATTAAACGATTTGAAAACCGCATGTCTAAGGCGCTGAAATAGAAAAAAAATAAAATATATATTGCCTTGTGTTATGTAAATGTAAATGGTTCGATTTTTAAACGCAGAAATGAGGCCAATTAAGGGTTACGAAGTCATAAAATGTAAATTTATCGGTCCTGTTCTCAACCTAAATTTAAAATTTTCTCATAAAAAACGTGTGCCCAACGTCTTCTTCGACCATATCAAGAATGAAATTCTCAGTCGTGCTCCTCTTCTTTCTGGCCACTGTTCCCATCGCCCAGATGCCATAATGTATAGACAATAAGAACTGCTTATCCAGAACATGCTATTGGGGTAAAGCAGAGTGCGTGCAATTCACGTATTGAAAGATTGTGTCCGGTTGAATTGTGATTTTTTGATTTGCGCTTACACAATATGTATACTTCAAATCACAAGAAAACTGGGGGCTAAGGTAGTACACCCCAAAATTTATTTCAAAGAATTAATCCAAGTTGTATGGTCCAGCACAAGCCCCCTACGTTTTAGATCAAGCCCCATACGTTTTAGATGAAGCCCCCAACGTTTTAGATGAAGCCCCCTCCGTTTTAGATCAAGCCCCCAACGTAGTAGATCAAACCCCCACTTACTTTTTTGTATTATTCTAATTTGTTCATTATGTGGGGTGTGAAACGGGCAAAACGGTGGGGGTTTGAACTGCCTTTCGTGGGGGGCTCAACTACCGAAGCCCCGAAAACTGTTATGTTATGCCATTGGCTTGCCGTATATGTATAATATGTATATTATATTTCTAACTGACGGATCTCATTGAGATTGGGGAAAAATATTGCGGACATAACACTACATAATGCGAATATGTCCCGACATGTCTGCTGGAGTGATTTCGACAACATTTACTGTAAGAAAAAAGTTTACCTTTCACTGTGCAATTTGTTGGTTTTTGCTTCTCAAACGGACTATTATTATAGTATGTCGATTTTCCCGATTTCATGCCGTCTGCAAAATGGCCGTCTGGTCACCGGATCTGAATCCGATGGACTATAAAAAATTTTCAGTTAGAGGCCAACGCCTGTACTACACGCCGCAAAAGTTTGGAGCCGCAAAGTAATCGTTGCGCCAAGAACGGGACCAGTTTCCCCGAACAGAGCTGCGGCCCCGAGGCCGAAATTTTAAGTTACGTTTGGAGCTCTATATCGCCTCCAAAGGCAGCCACTGTGAAACCGGCTTAACACGTTATCAATAATCCTCTATGTTACTGATATCCATCGTTAGTTTTGCTAAATTTCGTTGAGCATATAAAATGTAGCTATAAAAATAACATGCATTATTTTTGGATACCCTGTATGATCCTCAATGACAAAACGCGTTTATTCGTGCACACCACAAAATTAACCGTTAATTTTTTTCATATACAGTTGTGAATCCGGACAGCGGCATTCTCCAAGCGGTACGTCGTAGTCCTTCTTGCATACCGGACTACGCCCATCCGCACATCTCACCTCCGTTGCGCATTCCCTGTCGCCCCTGCAATAAGTGTTGGATTGGGCGACGGCGGTAACAGCGAGCAAAAGAAGTAGGAACACAGCAAACAATCGCATTATGAAATGATTAAAAGAGGCGCTGAATGCATCATTCTTATAGCAGAACTTTAATTAAGACGCACATTAGAGTTGTTGAAGTGGAAAAATTTACATTTATGGCTTTCCTCTTACGCCTTTTTCAAAGATGGGTAGATTTTTTTCTTGCGGCGCACAGTGTATTTTTTACGAGGGAATGGTCTGAACTTCCCCCGGCGTTTGAGAAAATGACTAGTACAGGTGGATAGAGCAGGTCAACTTTGGTAAAAAGAACGATTTTCCAGCTGCGGAATAAGCCCGGCCGACGAGAAAAATCGACCGAAAGTTCCACAAAAATTTCCTCTTTCTCTTCCCTCGGAAAAGAACAGCGGCGTCCAGTGATCCGGTTAGCCGAGTGGATAAAGCATCCGCTCGATATTCTTTTGGGGGTTGGTTCGATTCCGGGGAAGCCCGAAGGACCGTAATAAGACTTTGGTATGGGCAAGACCAAACTCTCATAAAACAAAAAAAATATTTTGCCGTTTTTAAACGTTTTATGGGTTATAAAAATTTTTTTTAAATAATACAAATTGGGGTACAGTCCTGTTCAAAAAGATATGATGGATACCTTTATCTATGACCAAACGAGGATGACTTCGACGTTCCATCGATTTGTAGGTCTGGAAAAATCCAAAAAAACCATTTTTTAACGATTATCTGTGTTTTCGGTATAGTTCCATAAAACGTATAAAAATGGCAAAATATTTTTTTTTGTTTTATGAGAGTTTGGTCTTGCCCACACCAAAGTCTTCGGTCCTTCGGGCTGCTCCGGAATCGAACCAACCCCCAAAAGAATAACGAGCGGACGCTTTATCCACTCGGCCAACCGAACCATTGGACACCGCTGTTCTTTTCCGAGGGAAGAGAAAGAGGAAATTTTTGTGGAACTTTCGGTCGATTTTTCTCGTCGGCCGGGCTTATTCCGCAGCTGGAAAATCGTTCTTTTTACCAAAGTTGACCTGCTCTATCCACCTGTACTAGTCATTTTCTCAAACGCCGGGGGAAGTTCAGACCATTCCCTTGTTAGTTACAAATTTTCTACTTTGTGACAGACTAATTGAACATGAGATTTCTTGTCATCATCCTCACTGCTCTTGTTGTTACCAGCCTAGCTCTTCAGCGGTACTGTAGAAGCTCCATTGTTTGAATTTTCTATTGTAAGCAACTTTTGGCTGATTTCCGAACATGCCCGCAGAATCTTCGTACTTCTTCGAGAAAGTGGCTGGCCGCAGTTGTGGGCTCGCGGTTTTCTTAAGCTAATTTTTTAGGCTTAAAATCTGTCGGGAAAATAACCAGAACTCCGTCGGATCGAAGATTGCATCGTCTCTGAGAAATTGAATCGTGTTGCGCGCAATTGTGTTGCGGAGAAATCAAACTGCTCTTCACTTCAGCGACGCGATCGGCGCAACGAAATTGTGTTCATTATTTTCCCGACACACTGATAATACCTCAAGCATGACAAACACAAACACAAAACAGCTGTATATTTATTGGGATTCAAAATCATTTCATTCCTTTGGTGTTGGTGTGGCAATCGGGATACATTCGCAATGTTTGCTGAACATATAGTCACCACAATGCGGTCTTTCTCCTATGCGGCATCGCCATCCCGCGCAGTCCTTGTCCCTGTAGCAAGGCATCGTGAAGGCAGATGCCACAGCAACCAACAACAGGAAGGTAGCGAACAATCTCATGGCAAATCAGTGGTTGAGAAATCCGTCCGACGCTGGGGTTTTATATTCCATTTTTTAATTAAAAGGGTCGAAAACCACATGTCTGGGGCGTTGAAATTGACAAAAAGATTAAAATACATATTGCCTTCTCATATGCAAATGTAAATGGCTCGATTTTCGATCCTAGAAATGGGGCAATTTAAAGCTTAATTTCAAAAATATTGTTGTTGTGTACAAAACCAAATATGAATAGATTTTTGATTCAGGTAAGGCGTTATAAGCCCGCCTGCAGTCTTTTTCGGCATAGTTTTCAAACAAAAAATAATCTAGAACTCGCATGTTTCTTGTACACAGTACCGCAAAGCGGCATGCTCTAGTTTTCTTGGAGTCGCGGTACTTGCGGCAACCGCTTTGCAGGCACCATTTTGCGACTAGAAATACGATTTCCTCCCTTAATCCGCGTAGTATCATAGAAATCTTGTACGAAGAACTCCCTGGTATTGATAACTACACGAATATATTGAATTCATCTTAAGCTTTCAAAATTATGGAAGTTTATTTCCAAAAAAGGTAAAAATGCCTGGTTCGCCTTATGGTAACTATTCAAGCCACTTATACACCAGGAAACTCGATTCGCAACACCTAATAGACAACTGCATCGTTTGAATTTCCTATTGTAAGCAACTTTTGGCTGATTTCCGAACATGCCCGCAGAATCTTCGTACTTCTTCGAGATGCCCGCAAGGTGGCTGGCCGCAATTGTGGGCCCGCCGTTTTCTTCAGCTATTTTTTAGGCTAAAAATCTGTCGGGAAAATAACCAGCACTCCGTCGGATCGAAAATCGCATCGCCGCCGAGGAAATGAATTCTGTCAAAGAAAATCAAACTGCTTTCCGCTTGACGAAATCGGCCCTGCGACACTGTGCTCATTATTTTCCCGAGGACTGATAATTCCCCAAGCATGACAAAAACAAAGGAGCTGTATATTTATTGGGTATTAAAAATCATTTCATTTCTTCGGTGTTGCTGCAACAATTGGAACACAATCGCAATGTTTGATGAGATCCCCAGCAACACATGCCGGTGTTGTTCCTAAACGGCATCGTAATCCAGTGCAGTCCTTGTCCGTCTGGCACCACCTGAATTCAATGGCAGATGTGACAGCAACCAACAACAAGAAGATAGCAACCAATCTCATGGCAAATCAGTGGATGGAAAATATGTTGGACAGAGGGGTTTTTATACTGATTTTTTTAATTAAAAGAGTTGAAAACCGCATGTTGAACGCGTTGAAAATGAAAGAAATTAAAATACGTATTGCCTTCTGACATGCAAATGAAAATGGCTCGACTTTCGACCCTAGAAATGGGGCAATTTAAAGTTTAATATCAAAAAAATTGTCGTTGTGTCCACAACCAAATATTGACAGAGTCTTGATTCAGGTAAGGCGCCATAAGCCCGCCTGCAGTCGTCTTCAGCATAGTTTTCAATGAAAAATAGTCTTGAACTCGTAAGTTTCTTGCACGCAGTACCGCTAACAGGGGAAGTACTCTAAGAGCGACGCTCAAATCTTGACGAAAATTGGCACAAATCTAGAATATTTTTTTCTAAAAAACATGCGACAATCCTAGCTCGCGCTTTGCAAAAAGAACCGAGATTTTTTGATCGAAAGTTGGCGAAAATCGAACACTTTTTGCCGAATTTCGGTACGAAAAGCTTCATGCCTTTTTCTACCATAGAGGGAAATGTTTATACAAAAAACCAATTTTTTCCGGGCGAAACTAGAAAAGTTATGATCTAAAGGCGTTTTCCTCTCTGACCGCTTTCCGCCTTCAGCGTACTCTCTCTCTGCGGCAAAGGTTGTTCAATATCTTGGCGGCGCTTGCAAAGCGCGAGCTAAAACTTTGAGGAATTGATACTTAGTTCATGACCAGGCAAAATTTAAAGAAAATCTGAGCGTCGCACTTGGGGTATTTCCCTTATAAGCGGCATGCTCCCGTTTTCTTGGCGTCGCGACGCTTGCGGGCAACCACTTTGCGGGCACCATTTTTTGCGATTATAAATACGATTTCCTTATCTATGTACGTCGTATCATAGAAATCTTGCACGGGCAACTCCGTGGTACTGATAACTACACGAACATATTGAATTCACTTTCCGATTTCAAAGTTATGGAAGTTTGTTTTCAAAAAAAAAGGTAAAAATGTCTGGTCCGCCCTATGGTAACTATACAAGCAACTTATACAGGGTGTTTCAAGAAATTTGGAACAAATAATTTGCTTATATCTTTTTCTTCTTTGCAGCTATCAACGAATTTCTTTTTGCTTCTAAAAATTGACAGCGTGCGTTTTTAGAATCTCAAAAAAAGTTTTTTTTCGTCGGCGGTGGGCCCATTTCTCGGCGGAGAAAATTAGGGCCTTTTTTAAAAATCACATCGTATTACGTGGCGGAAACGCCGTTGCAACGGCTGAAATCAAGTTTACGTTACACCTCCGTCGATTTTACGGTATGCATTTTTTGTTTTCGATTTTACGCGCACCGCGGAGGCGCGGCGGAGACTTCAGGTTTCGGCCGACGTTGTTTTGGGCCTTCGGCTGTTGCAATTCATGTTGGAAAAGAGGTTGGGGTGATTCTTTGTTGTCATCCGATGCACAGATGGCAAAAATTTCGTGCTTTTTTTCCCCGGCGGAGGATTCGGCGGAGGCTTTATCAAAGGGTCAAAGCAGTCTTACGAGTCCGGGAAAAATCTCAGCTACAAGAATCCATCAGAGCAGCATTGTCTTTCAAAGATTTTTGATTTTTTTGGTCCGGCGGACAAATCGGCGGAGTTTTGTTTTTACCCTTTGATAAAGCCTCCGCCGACTCCTCCGCCGGGGAAAAAAAGCACGAAATTTTTACCATCTGTGCATCGGATGACAACAAAAAATCACCCCAACCTCTTTTCCAACATGAATTGCAAAAGCCAAAGCGCGGAAGTGCGTAAAATCAAAAACGCAAAAAAAGCATACCGTGAAATCGATGGAGCTATTACGTAAACTTGATTTCAGCCGTTGCAATGGCGTTTCCGCCACGTAATACGCATCATTTGTTCCAAATTTCTTGAAACACCCTGTACAACAGGAACTTTCATTCGCGACATCTAATAGATAACTACATCGTTTGAATTTCCTATTGTAAGAAACTGTTGGCTGATTTCCGAACATGCCCGCAGAATCTTCGTAGTTCTTCGAGAAAGTGGCTGGCCGCAAGCGTGGGTCCGTCGTTTCTTAGACTACTTTTTAGGTGAAAAGTCTGCCGGGAAAATAATAAGCACTCCGTCGGCTCAAAAATCGCATCGCC
This sequence comes from Bursaphelenchus xylophilus, assembly GCA_904066235.2. Classification (NCBI taxonomy): domain Eukaryota; kingdom Metazoa; phylum Nematoda; class Chromadorea; order Rhabditida; family Aphelenchoididae; genus Bursaphelenchus; species Bursaphelenchus xylophilus. The sequence goes on from CAJFCV020000001.1 coordinate 2,613,293, forward strand.
ACCGAGGAAATGAATTGTGTTGCGCGCATTGTGTTGCGGAGAAATCAAACTGCTCTTCACTTCAGCGACGCGATCGGCGCAACGAAATTGTGTTTATTATTTTCCCGACAGACTGATAATACCTCAAGCATGACAAACACAAAACAGCTGTATATTTATTGGGTATTCAAAATCATTTCATTCCTTTGGTGTTGGTGTGGCAATCGGGGTACATTCGCAACGTTTGCTGAACATATAGCTACCACAATACGGTCTTTCTCCTATGGGGCATCGCCATCCCGCGCAGTCCTCGTCGTTTACGCAATGCTTCGTGAAGGCAGATGCCACAGCAACCAACAACAGGAAGGTAGCGAACAATCTCATGGCAAATCAGTGGTTGAGAAATCCGTCCGACGCTGGGGTTTTATACTCCATTTTTTAATTAAAAGGGTCGAAAACCGCATGTTTAGGGCGCCGAAATTGAAAAAAAAATTAAAATATTTATTGCCTTGTGGTATGTGAATGTAAATGGTTCGGTTTTTAAACGCAGAAATGAGGCCAACTAAGCGTTACAAAGTCATAAAATGTAAATTTATCGATCCTGTTCTCAACGTAAATAAAAAATTTTCCTTATAAAAGAAGCGTAACGTTTCTTTCGACCTAGCGGTGGCAATCGGGCTGGGCCGGCAGACCCTTTCCGGCCCCCGGTCTGGGCCAACCGGAGACCCAGGCCCCATTCCAAATCCAGCCCGAATGAATCAAATTCTGAATCCAATAGCAATTGGTAATTCCTTTCCTTAAAAGTTCATTGTTAGTTGTGATAAGAAAATATGTTACATCTCGCAATGAATGCAGTAGTATGCTGTGAATCCACGGCCGCAATAACGACATTTGACCCCAACCCGCGTCCTGACACTACGAGATTGAGAGTCTTGGCATTCCGCCGCAACGGTCGAGAGAGAATGGAAATGGGGGAAATGAGGACATTTGGTGGAAGAAGCAGCACTGCGAGCGGTTGGCCACAATTGCTAGAGGATTTGAATATATTATGTTGAGCTTGCGGCCACTCATTCGGCCATATTGTAAAGAGAGGAGCGTTACTGATGATAAACATATTTGCCGTTTATTCGGTGATTGATTGTGCTGATCTTTGGGATATTCTCCCTCAGATATTTGTACGGGCAAGTGGTTGAATCGGTTGGAGGAGACCCTTGTTCCCAATTGGCTGCTTCGTAACAAATGTGGAAGTCAAAGGATTGTGTAGGCAAGATTGCCCGCAAGTATGCACCCCTTACCTGAACCGGTGATTCACGAAAATTTCGAAGTCCAGCCCGGCGTCTGCGATGCCTGGCCATGCCTAGGTTGCTGGAAACGTGCCCTGGCCAATAAAAGAGTACTGCGATCAAAAATAAATATGAAAAATACTAGTCCTTTTGCAAAATCACTCAAGCGATCTTCGCACTGTGCGAAAACAAAGGTTTACCCTGCACTGCGCAATTTGTTGGTTTTTGCACCGTGCAATAGGCTTTTTTGTGTTGCCGCGAGCAGCCTGGCTTTTATTACACAGTGCATGTCGCCAAAATCACTCCAGCGGCTTCTCTAACAGACTCTTAGTAAGTAGCAGCGATTTTTTCGTTATGAACCTCCGTGTGTAGACGATCCTCAATGAACGCGTTTATTCGTCCACAACGCAAAATTAACGGTTAATTTTTTTTACATAAATTGGTGCATCCGGACAGCGGCATTCTCCAAGTGGTATGTCGTAGTCCTTCTCGCATATCGGACTGCGCCCATCCGGACAAAAAACCTCCGTTGCGCATTGTCTGTCGCTTGTGCAAGTGTTGTATTGGGCGGCGGTGAGAACAGCGAGCAAAAGAAGTAGGAACACAGCAAACAATCGCATCATGAAATGATTGAAGGAGGCGCGGAATGCATCATTCTTGTAGCAGAACTTTAATTAAGACGCACATTAGAGTTGTTGAATTGGAAAAATTTACATTTATGGCTTTCCTATTACGCCTTCTCAAAAATGCGTAGACTTTTTTCTCGCGGCGCACACTGTATTTTTAGCTAAAAATTTTCTACCTTGTGGCAGACTAATTGAACATGAGATTTCTTGTCATCATTTTCTTTGCTCTTGTTGTTACCAGCCTAGCTCTTCAGCGGTACTGTAGAAACGATGAGGAATGCGCGGATATAAAATGCTTTACTGGAAAGTCGGCTACGTGTTGGATGCAGGGAATTGGCCAATGCGTTTGTCCTCCAAGTCTTATCACTCTTCCAGTATGAAATATAATATAAATTTGTCTGGCAACCTGCAATAACTATTATAAAATGCATTTTCGAAGTCTTAAATACGACTGAGATTTTTATCCAAACTTGGCAAATATATATATGTATATGGTTGGACAATTTACGGGGCCCTTCCTCCAGGCGAGTCCAGGGTCCCCTAGGCCTCCAAGATATCAATGAAGTGAGCCGCCGCAACAGCATTCAACCGGTCGCTGCGTCCCGCCACGAAACCCGAAAGAACACCGCAATCAGCCGAGACGTGGATTTGGAAGGAAAGGAGAATAGTTTGGAAGTCGCAGCCTGAGCGAGCGGTTGGCCGTCAGCGCGTGCGGACAATTGGAGCACATCGAGTGTATCGGCCTGCTTGTGTATTGTGCTGTTTGGGACAATAAAGAGGTCATTGGATATTGTTGGAGTATTGGGAGAGCTTGTCTAGGACAGCGTATCAGGAGACCCGGTGTCTGATCGTGTAGACGAGGACCGGAGGATCTCTTTATGTTACAACTCCCTCTTCACCTTACCCCAAAAGCTGACTCCACAGGATCTCCGTTGATATGTTTATTGATGGCCGCTCGTACAATACGAGATGTTATAAGATATAGCAGTAGACCGATTCTTCTTCCTGGGTGCCTCACACGTCATACTTCTCTAATCCCCAGCTCAACAAAGTTCCCGGACTGCCAATTGTTACCGATTCTCCTCTGTCCACGTTTCTCTCATGCACAGCATCCCGGGCTATTTGTAGCCACCGATCGGTCCCGATTTTCGCTCAAAATGGTGATCATGCAGTTGACGGCGCGTTGCCGTCACGGGACAAATTGTGGGTCTGGGTGCGGCTGCCTCCATTAATGCCATTTTTTATGAATTCATGATCATCATCCATTTTAAGATAAATTTTTTCATTCGGTTAAAATTACATTTTGCAATGCCAACCCCACCTATTTTCATAGCCCATACAGTAAACATTTCTCCGTTTATTCAGATTTATAAAATGCACGACACAACTATAAATGCACTTTAAAAATAGCTGCAACTTTGGCGGTTCTCGATAAAAATGTGTCATATTTGGCACCGTTATGAATTAGTCTACAATAAATCTTGCGCCAAAAAATTACTTCGAGCAGTTTCCAAATTTCCTTGGGGGATCAACTTCAAAAGGACTGCATTCCCCGGCTGGCCTGCACTGACATCTGTTTCCAAATCCAAACATATGCATACATTTTGCGATATCACCTTCTTTGCATTTCAAATGTTTACTTGCACAATCCTCTCTTCTCTGACATTCGCTAATACGCAGCGAATTTCCAATTGTAACGAAAGAAATAAGAAGAACGATGAGAAATACAACACGCATATTTCGGACTGACCGCATTTCAATAAACCTTGAGAAGAAGCCATCAGTTTATATAGTTTCCATTCAAGACATCTGAATACAACACTCTAAATTCAATATTTTGAATTTTAATTTAGCCAGTGGGTTTGTCGTGTCACATGCACAGACACGGCAAACCCACAGGCTTATAGTTAGGGAGAGAGATAAGGGGGAAACTGATCGCTTCATCTGAAGAGTAATTTCCCAGAGTATAAAGTAGATTTTGTTCAAATCGCACACGGTCAAACTCCACAGGCTTTCCATTAATCCGACAATGGAACTACATAACCCAGTCATGGCAAAATTAAATGTGTTATGTATATCAGTCTGTAGAGAAAATAACGTGGATTTTTAGCCGTGGTTGGAGATTTGATGCGCGACTGTGACGAGGCGGGACATTGTTGCGACAAATCCACATTATTTTCCCGACAGACTGATATTATTTTCCCGACAGACTGATATCTCATTCTGGAGTCTCGCGACGCCCTATCCTTTCCTTTCTCTGCATACGACAATAAGGCAAAGTCCACAATGCGCGCCGCCCACTCACAGTCCCAAATGATCATTCTGAAAAGCAAAATCGACGGTTATGTCAAGCGATGAAACTGCACAGTCGAGGAAGAAACAGACCGAGCGCGCCTGACATGGCTAGGACGGCTGCTGAGAGTTTGGCCTTGGGAACAAAGGCTACCGAACAGTCTAAAGTTGTGCTATTTCTGGTTTGTGATGCTAGGGTTTGAAGAGAACACTCTTTGTACAACCACGGTACGCGTAATCAATGACTATCACACAAAAATTTATTCAGAAAAGTAACCAATCACACCATCCAACTCAACGATCCTTTTTCGGCAATGGCTCATCAATGCACACACAAATATGTACGTAGTCAAGGCAGAAAGGCATCCGTTCCTTGTATTTGCACGTCATCAACTCGACGCATGCCCGATCATCGTTACAATGGATGAGATTGGTCTGCGCAGCAACGGCGGCGAACAGCAAAAACGCTATAGGCAAAGTCCGCATTTTACAAATAACACTGATGAGCAGCGGCAGTCCAAGGTTGATTTTGAAATTTTAATTAGCGTTGAACGTAATAAAGACATGGGAAAAAGACGTAAAGATGATTTATGGGTTTTAATGGGTGTAATCGGCCGAAAACGCATGCTGATTATTATCAGTCTGTCGGGAAAATAATGTGAGCTATGTCACTACGCCAATCCTGTCCATGAAATAAAAGCAGTTTGATTTTGCCGGGGCAAAACTCAATGCAATTTTCAATGCGAAAAATCCACATTATTTCCCCGACAGACTGATATGTACAATTTCAAGAAACCTGTGACGTCTAAAAAATGGGGAAATCATTGTCTGTTTTTATCAAAAAAATTTGCAACTCTCGCTTGGCAAGGAAAATGTGAAATTAGTCTGTCGGGGAAATAATGTGGATTTGTCGCAGCAAGATTTCTCGCTTCGCCAGAGTCGCAGACCAAATCTTCAGCCGCTGGTAACCTCCGCAAAACATTTCCTTTCTTATCTAAAAGGCTGTACTGCGCCCTATCCCAGCCAGTTCATGTAAAGTTTATTGAAAAAATCCCGGTCTGCGCTTGTAAAATTTATTCAAATAAAAATCAAAAATTTATTCAAATCAAACTCTACTTAATTTCTTTACAAACACACATTTTCCCCTGCATTCGGAACTTGTCGCATACCAGCTTGGAATTTTTGTCGCACTTGAACGCGCCTTCACATTCTGCGTCCACGGAACAGTGAATGTAGATAGGGTTGTCGGGCTGACACCGAACACCAACAGCGAAAATCAAGAGAATCAAAAGGAGAACTCTCATTGTGGAACAAATGAAAAACGATTCGTTCGTGCTTGGTTGGAATAATAATCGCTGATTGAATGAGAAATGGGTGTATTAATGGTCATACCAATGGCTGTGACGATGATAGACAAGGAAAAAGGTCTTGAAAAGTTAAAGAGGAGGATGGAGAGACATCAGTCCGTCGGGAAAATAATGAGCGCAATGTCGCTGCGCCAATCGTGTCGCTGAAGTGAAAAGAAATTTGATTTTGTAGCGGCATTTACTTTTCTCGGCGGCGATGTGATTTTCGATGCGACAGAGTGTTTATTATTTTTCCGACTGGATGAAATAGGTCGAAAGTTTCTGCAATTCCAATCTCAAACACTAGTCGGTCCGCAAAGTCGCTGGAATGATTTCGGCGAGATGCACTGTGCAAAAAAAGACAAGTTGCGAGCGGCAGCCAAAAAAGCCATCCGAAAAAGTTAAGAATTGTACTGTGCAAAGTGAACTTTTCGTTTTCTCACAGTGCTTATCGCCAAAATTACGGCGGCGACTTTGCTAATTTGTCGGGAAAATAATGAGCACTCGTTTACATCGAAAATCGCAGCGCCACCAAGAAAATGGGCTGTGCCGCGGGAAAATTAAATTGCTTTTCAGTTCAACGTCAAGACCAACGATATTTTGCCATTATTTCCTTGACAGACTGGATGCGGGCGTCAGAAACTGTCATCCTCAAAAAAGACGTTTTCACTTGCTCTCCAAACATTCGCTGTTATTTTCCCGGCAGACTGATAAATTCTCAGGACCTTGCAGGCCGAGTGGTACATATTGCACGGTAATTTTCTAATCGCCGAAATTTTTATTAAAAATCTAACGCTCACATAACCGCAACCTTCATTATGGCCAATATAAATTCAACACCGCCCTGATTAACCCACCATCCCATTCTGTGACACCACTTCCCAATATTTATAAACAAAAAGTCCTTGGTTTTTTGTTCAGTTCTTCTAGAATTATGCGTTTCCTCCAGTTGTTCTTATTCTTCTTCCTGGCCGTTGTGGCCATGGTCAAGACCGGTGAAATCCATTGCACTCATGACGAGGAATGCCCGAGAATTGTCACCTGCAACGGCGGCACCGCCGTCTGCCGTAAAGTCTGTGTTTGCGCTTGAGTTGTGGAGTTGGCGATTTTGAGATTTTTAATAAATTTTAAAAAGGTCAAATAAACTTTTTGAAAAAACGGACGCTTTGTAAATTTTTGAAAAAATCTGTCAGTCTGTTGGGAAAATAATGAGCACTCTGTTGCATCGAAAATCGCATCGTTGAAGTGAAGGCAGCTTGCGCATTGCAATGAATATTATTGGACAAATAATACATATATATATTTGTAAGGATTCCATTGTATGATCTCAATCGAAAATAAATCTTATTTGAGTATTTTTTTGAGGTATATTATCTTCAAAAAGTAAACAAAATCAATGCCAATCTCCGTAAAAACATTAAAAATAATAAATCAGCAAATTGAAAGTACAGTTAAAAAAGCTTCTTCACAACAAATTACAAGAGGAAAAAGTGGATTCCATATTGAAGCCTTCCATTGTACGAGGTCCGATCAGCCTAAAACTGACACTTGGAACCATAAATCGCGGTTTGCAGAAACTCTCACTTTATTTTATCGATATTCACATTCATTTTCCTCCTCCGTCTGTTCTTTGTTAATTAGATCTTTAATTTTTTTGATGAAAAATCAAAAAAATTACGGATTTTCTGCCTCGGCGATTACGTCATCACGCTCGTATCCTAAAATTTGAATTTTTCCTCTGATTTTTTTAGTTACGCAATAGCAGAAAACCGTTAAAACCTCTGGCAGAAAATTTCATCAAGCAGAAAAAAGTTCAAGTACCTGTGGAAGCAGAAAAAAAGGAAAAATCAAGGAATTACATAATAAAATCAAGCAAAACAAGTGAATATAAAAGCGGGCAAGCAAATTGGAAGTCAGTATGGTGTCTTAGTGGCATTGGAACATGTTGTGTTAGAGAATCCGGACTTGAAAGTTTATTTGGGATCCATCTTGTTTGAGGTGTAAGATTTTAGGCTTTTACGAGTTTTTACCGTATCTCAAGACCCAAAATTGAGTTTTTTGTTAGGCTAAAGAATGATTAGGATTTTACTTGACTTCTAGGGATTTTTTGCGTATTTTATCAACCAAAGATTTGAATAATTCCATTTTTTAATCAAAATTTTTTTTGTTTGCTAATCCATATTTTACCGCGATATAATCGTTTTTACCGTTCTCTAAATATCGTAGAATTATCTTTACTTTCATTCCAGCTCAAACTATACTCAAAAATGTTCCTAACTGCCTCCTTCAACGGATACAACATGTTGTACATGGCCCAGCCAGTTTTCCCGGTGCTGCCCGTCCTCCAGCCAATGCAGGGCATCTACGGGGCTCCACCGATAGTCTATGGAGTCCTGCCGGCCCTCCCTGTATTCTACCAGCCCTCGGTGGCCTTTCCACAAAGGCCAGTGGAATTTTGCCCTCAGGGCAATTATGGACAAACAAGCCGGGAAATTGGCAATTTTTTGGTTCAACCAGCCCATGGACCCTGCTCAACGTCATCATCTCCATGCCTCAGCCAGGAGCCATCTTCTGGCTATTCGTCGGATAGTGAAGCCGGCGCATCTCCCGGCTTAGTGCAGTATCGCTTCCGGGAAGCGCCGCCGGCTGCAAAACGGCTACCCATCTTTGAAGCCGTGCACAAGAGAGGTCTCAAGGAGCTACAGGATCGACAGCGAGTCCATCAAAATGGCCAAAGGATCCCTTGCTCTGAGGGAAAATCGAAATTGCCTGAGGGAAAGAAGCTGCACCGACGTTTCAAAACAGTGCTTTGTAACAATTTTATGGCTGGAGCATGCCCCGATGGAGTCAACTGCAATTTTGCCCATGGAGAAGAAGAACTAAGGGTCCCAGAATTGCCGAAAAATTACAAAACGCGGCCCTGTGCAAATTTCATGCTGAAAAATTTCTGTCCATTGGGGAAAAAGTGTGACTTCATCCATTAATTTTCGCTTTGATTGTTTTTAATAATATAATATGTTAATACGAATTGTTGGAAATTTTTGTTTAATAAATAAATAAATAATTTATTAAAAATTACTTTTTTTGTTTTTTAATTTTTTTTTCAGTTTTACAAATAGGGAAAACTAATATAATTTTATGGGTTCAATGCAATTTTGATTGCTGTTTAGCAAGATTAGAAATGTCGCATCATGCTCAAAAAGTCTTCGCTGATCCTTTGCAACGGCAGAAAAATATTCAATAACTTATGCCGCCGAGAGAGCACGCGAAACGCGGAGGGCGGTCACAGAGAAAAACACTTTTTTGCCATATAATGCCCATCTTCGCCAACCTTCAGAGTAAAAACCAGCGTTGCTTCTGCAAACCCGCAGTTATTTTTATTGGAACCTTTGACGAGAGACTATGGAAAACCAGGAGACCTCGAATCAGAAAAAAAACAGTTTTTGACCATATTCCTGCCAGTTCCAAGCGAAAAAAGACGATTGTTTTGTGGAATCATTATGCTCTACGGTAAGAATAAGCATGAAACTTTTCACGAAAAGATTCGCAAAAAAATTCAACTTTTTTAAACTTCCAGCCTAAAAATCTCAGTCGTTCCTGCAAAGCGCAAGCAAGCGTTCCCGTTAATATTTTAGAAAACATTGGCCTAAATTTGTGCCATTTTTCATTGTTTGTTTATTCAAGCAAACTATCAATCAGCCAAAAACTACAAGAATTTTGAAACGGAACGCTCTGGATTCTCACAGAAGCACTGCTTTGATCCAGCAAAAAACTCGCATTTTGCAACTTGACCATCTTTGCATTCGGCGATCCAACAATCGGCGTCGGTCTTGCAATCGTTCCCTCCCGCTAGCTTTACGGCTGATGCGATGGCCAAGAAAAGGCAGACCAAAAGAAAGAGTCTCATAGTGCAAAACAACAATGGTTTTGGGCCGACAAACACAGAGCTTACAGTGTTTTATATGGCCATGTAGCCAGACACATAAATTATAAAAAACTGACTAATTAGGCAAATAAAATTTGAATTAAAATTTCGACTTCGAGACAAATTATCCAAAAAAATGTTGAATTCCAAGCGATCAAACATCAAATCAACTGGATTCAATTCTTTGATACGATAGAGCGCACGCAGTGGACATAAGTAAGTTTGATATGCCATGAAAAGTGTATTCATCTCACGGGGAAGTTCTTCAAGCGCGACGCTCAAATTTTGTTGAAACTATTCACAAATTTAGAGCCATTTTTTCTAACTGGAAACATGCGAGATTACTATAATAGCTGTTTTCTTGCAGGAACGACCGGTATTCCTAAGTCGAAAGGTGACATAAATGTGACATCGTCTTCCAAATTTTTGGGAAAGACGATCCAACTAAACTAACAATACAGGTCTAACAAGTGGGCAGTCCGGGTGACATTTGGGCAGGGAAATTTGCATATGACAACTTTTGGGTTGATTTTTTTTTTGGTTTGGGAGAAAAAAATGAGATTTTTCGAAAATTTTCGTGCAAAACATCAGTCTTGCGGGAAAAAATAAGCAAAATCAATACAAAGCTGATTTTCCAATTTATACAAACTTTTATTTTCACACATATTATACATAATAGCGAATCGTTCTGCAACAAAGCTTGCCAATTTTGATCAACACCCATCTTCTTTTATATCACTTTCTCCTTCATTTTGAATTCGTAGTTCCTCGCCAAGACAATGGCTCGACGGAAGAATGAAGGCGCCTAAAGGAAAAAAAACAACCCTCGTATTTATCTATATAACACTTTGCCTTACACGATCTGCAAAAAGACACACCGAAATGCGAGAACGCCTGAGGGAATTTCAAATCGAACAGGATTGAGTGGGGCCGGAGGCGGTAATTTTCATCCACACGGAAGTAAACAACGACCTTTACAGGAGTTGCAAATCAAGAACAGGGGAAAACAAAAGCTTCTTTGGAGAAGAGTACATACAAGGGCACGCTCGAGGTCGAAGCGCCGCATATCAACCCGAACTGTTGCACCTTCCCACTCCAAAACACCATCAAACGATCTGCCTACTTCAGCAACCCAGTTATACGATTGAACTTGAAATGGGAGTTCTTGAAGTTTCACGGTTTAATTTTAATAAAGCGGCATAACTTTAGATGAAACGTTCATAAGAGACATATGCCATTTTGAGCTCGCGTTCTGCAGAAAGAAACAACAATTTGAAGTCAAAAAATTGATGCGCTCGCCTATGAATATTATTGGACGAATAATACATGTTTGTAATAATTATATTGCATGATTTTGGTGGAAAATAAAGTGCAGCTAAAAAACTTCTTCACAACAAATTACAAGAGAAGAAAGCTGATTCCGCATTGAAGCCTTCCATTGTACGAGGTCCGATCAGCCTAAAACTGACTCTTGGAACCATAAATCGCGGTTTGCAGAAACTTTCAGCTTTTTTATCGATATCCACGCTTATTTGGATCTTTCTCTGTCTGTTCTTTGGTAAAATTAAATCATTCATTTTTTGATGAAAAATCAAAAAAATTACGGATTTTCTGCCTCGGCGATTACGTCATCACGCTCACATCCTGAAATTTGAATTTTTCCTATGATTTTCTTAGTTACGCAATAGCAGAAAACCGTTAAAACCTCTGGCAGAAAATTTCATCAAACAGAAAAAAGTTCAAGTACCTGTGGAAGCAGAAAAAAAGGAAAATCAATGAATTACATAATAAAATCAAGCAAAACAAGTGAATATAAAAGCGGGCCAGCAAATTGGAAGTCAGTATGGTGTTTTAGTGACATCTGAACATTTTGTGTTAGAGAATCTGGACTTGAGAGTTTATTTGGGATCCATCTTGTTTGAGGTGTAAGATTTTAGGCTTTTACGAGTTTTTACCGTATCTCAAGACCCAAAATTGAGTTTTTTGTTAGGCTAAAGAATGATTAGGATTTTACTTGACCTCTAGGGATTTTTTGCGTATTTTATCAACCAAAGATTAGAATAATTCCATTTTTTAATCAAAAATTTTTTTGTTTGCTAATCCATATTTTACCGTGATATAATCGTTTTTACCGTTCTCTAAATATTGTAGAATTATCTTTACTTTCATTCCAGCTCAAACTATACTCAAAAATGTTCCCAACTGCCTCCTTCAACGGATACAACATGTTGTACATGGCGCACCCAGTTTGCCCAGTCCTGCCCGTCCTCCAGCCAGTCCAGGGCATCTACGGGGCTCCACCGATGGTCTATGGAGTCCTGCCGGCCCTCCCAGCATTCTGCCAGCCTACGCTGGTCTTTCAACAGCGCCCAATGGAATTTTGCCCTCAGGGCAGTCACGGACAAGCAAGCCGAAAAAGTGGTGATTTTTCGGTTCAACCAGCTCAGGAATGCCCCACAACGTCGTCTTCGCCATGCCTTAGCCAGGAGTCGTCTTCAGGCTACTTTTCGGACAGTGAAGCCGGCTCATCTCCCGGCCTAGTCCAATATCGCTTCCGGGAAGCGCCTCCGGCTGCAAAACGGCTTCCAATCTTCGAAGCCGTCCACAAGAAGGGCCTCAAGGAGCTACAGGATCGTCAGAGAGTACTTCAAAATGGCCGAATGCTCCAATGCCCTGAGGGCAAATCCAAACTGCCTGAGGAAAAGAAGCTACGCCGACGATTCAAAACAATTCTATGTAAGAATTTTATGGCTGGATCATGTCCCTATGGAGATGACTGCAACTTTGCCCATGGAGAAAACGAACTGAGAGTCCCAGAACTGCCAAAAAATTACAAGACAAGGCCTTGCGCAAATTTTATGTTGAGAAATTTCTGTCCATTAGGGAAAAAGTGTGACTTTATCCATTAATTTTCACTTTTGATTGTTTTTATTAATATAATATGTTAATATGAATTGTTGGAAATTTTTGTTTAATAAATAATTTATGCAAAAATTAAATTTCTTGGTTTTTAATTTTTTTCAATTTTACAAATAGGGAAAACAATAATTTTATGGGCTTCAATACAATTTTGATGGCAAAGAATGTGTTAAGCAAGCTTAGGAATGTCGTGTCGTTCTCAGAAAGTTTTAGCTCGCCCTTTTCAAGCGCAGAAAAAACATTAAACGACTTTTGCCGCCGAGAGAGTACGCGAAACGCGGAGCGCGGTCACACAGAAAAACACTTTTTCGCCATATAATGCCCATTCTCGCCAACTTTCAGTTAAAAATTCGTAGTTATTTATGCAAAAACACAAGTTATTTCTATTGGAACATTTTACGAGAGACTATAGACAACGAGGAGAGACGGAATGAGAAAAAAAACTGTTTATGGCCATATTCCTGCCAGTTTCAAGCGGAAAAAGATGATTTTTTTGTGGAAACATTATACTCTACGGTAAGAATAAGCATGAAACTTTTCACGAAAAGATTTGCAAAAAATGTCAACTTTTTTTAACTTACCGCCTAAAAATTTCACTAGAAAACATTGACCTAAGTTTGTGCCATTTTTGATTATTCGTTTATTCAATAAATATATTATTACAAAATACTATATTACTCACAAGGGAAGTACCCCAAGTGCGACGCTCAGATTTTCTTTAAATTTTTCGCACACGTCGGACATGAACTAAATATCAATTCCTGAAAGTTTTAGCTCGCGCTTTACACGCGCCGCCGAGTTATTGAACGATTTTTGCCGCCGAGAGAGCACACTAAACGCGGAGACCGGTCAGAGAAAAAATCACTTTTTGCCAATAACTTCGCTAGTTTCGCGCGGAAAAAAATGATTTTTTGTGGAAACATTACCCTTTACGGAAGAAATAGGTCTGAAACGTTTCGTGCCGAAATTTGGCAAAAATTGTCGAATTTTCGCCGACTTTCGATCTAAAAAACTCGGTTGTTTCAGCAAAGCGCGAGCTAGGATTCTCGTATATATTTTAGAAAAAAATATTCTAAATCTGTGACAAGTCTCATCAAAATCTGAGCGTCGCACTTGGGGTACTTCCCCTGTCAGCCAAAAGCTACAAGAATTTTGAAACGGAACGCTCTGGATTCTCACAGAAGCACTGCTTTGATCCTGCAAAAAACTCGCATTTTGCAAATTGACCATCTTTGCATTCGGCGATCCAACAATCGGCGTACAACAATGGTTTTTAAACAACAAACACAGAAATTACAGTGTTTTATATGGCCATGTGGCCAGACACGTAAATTATGCCAGACACATAAAAAATGACAAATTAGGCAAATAAAATTTGAATTAAAATTTCGATTTCGAGACAAATTATCCAAAAAAAATCAATTCAATTCCAAGCGATCAAACATCAAATCAACTGTTTTCAATTCTTTGATTTGATAGAGCGCACGCAGTGGACATAAGTAAGTTTGATATGCCATGAAAAGTGTATTCATCTAATGGGGAAGTTCTTTAAGTGCGACGCTCAAATTTTGATGAAACTATTCACAAATTTAGAGCCATTTTTTCTATCGGTCTGCGGGAAAATAACGGCGGATCGTCGCGCCTCGGAATCAGGCATCATCGCTCTGCGACTGCAAGCCGGGGCTTGGGATTTGGAGCGCGATAGCGGCGAGGCGAAAAATTTTGATGCGACGATCCGCCGTGATTTTTCCGACAGACTGATAACAGGAAACATGCGAGATTACTAGCTGTCTTCTTGCAGGAACGACCGGTATTCGTAAGTCGAAAGGTGACATAAATTGGTCCCAGTCCGGGTGACATTTGGGTGGGGAAATTTGCATATGACACTTTTTAGAGTTATTTTTTGGTTTGGGGGGAAGAAATGAGATTTTTCGAGTCCTGTGGGGGAAAAATAAGCAGAATCAATACAAAGCCTGATTTTCCATTTTATACAAACTTTTATTTTCACGACAAACTAATTGTATTATAATAGCGAATCGCTCTGCAACAAAGCTTGCCAATTTACATGATCAACACCCATCTTCTTTGATATCACACTTCTTCTTCATTCTGCATTCGTAGCTGCTCGCCAAGAGAATGGCCCGACGGAAGAATGAAGGCGCCTGAAGATAAAAGACAACCCTCTTATTTAACGCTTCTCCCTACATGATCTCCTAAAAATCACGGGAAATGCAAAAATGCCTGAGGCAAAATACAACCCGAATACAGCCGAGTTTTTTCAGCAATTTTCATCCACACGGAAGTAAGCAACGACCTTTACGGAAGTTGAGAGTAAGAGCAGGGAAAAACAAGAGCTTCCATAGAGAGCAGTCACTCAAGGGCACACTCGAAGTAGAAGCGATTGACGAATAAGAAGCGCCGCTTATCAACCTGGACTGTTGCACCTTCCCGCGCCAAAACACCTTCAAATTAATGAGATGTGCAGACTACGGCGACGAAATATATAATACGATTAAATTTGAATAAATTCAGACGAAACTTTTATAAGAGACATATGACATTTTGACCTCGCGTTTTGCGGAAACAAACGGGATCTTTATATTAAAAATGAATGCGCTTGCCTATGAATATTAATCCACGAATAATATATGTTTGTAATAACTATGTATATTGTATGATTTTGGCGATAAATAAAGTTTGATTAATTTTTTTGAGGTGTCATTTCGTTCGCACAATGAAATCAACGTATCTTCAAAAACATTTTGAAAAAATGCCAACATCTATGAAAACCCATTTAATTAAAAGATAGTTTTTTACAGATTGAAGCTTCTCATAACAAGGCCCGGACATTTCGAAAAAACGACCGACTCAGAATCTTTTGGTATTTTGCATAGTTGTTGTACTATGATAGCTGAACGTCAGCACGAATTTTTAGTTTCAGAAATTACCGTATACGGGGATTACGGTAGGTACAATTTTTAGAAAGATTGGGTTCGTATGTAAAAACCACGAAGAGCAAAGGGGCGAAACTTTGCTGGTTGACGTTTTCGACCCTGGGGAACATTTTCATAATTGACAACTTTGCCGTAGGATGTTGCCTTCGACTACTTTGAAAAATACCAAGGTACCATATTGAATGTAACTTTTTTGCAGAGAACTTGTCTCAACTTTTGAAACCTCTTAAAAACACTTTGACATGTATGTAACAACATATCAAAAATGCGCGAAAATAAAAGGGGGGTTTTGGAGTTACGGTACTTTGAATGTTGCCGGTACGGTATATCAAAAAATAATTTTTTTCAAAATCGGTGTAGAAGACCCGCAAAAATTGCCAAAATAAGTTTTCGACCATGGCGAACATTTTTGTAATTGACACTTTTTTTGTAGGATGTAGCCTTCGCCTACTTCGAAAATGACCCAGATACCATGTGTAATGTAACTCTTCGGCATTCTACTTGTCTCAACTTTTGAAACATCAGAAAAATACGTTGACATGTATGGAACAACATATCAAAAATTTAGAAAAATAAAAGGGGGGGTTTTGGAGTTACGGTACTTTGAATGTTGCCGGTACGGTATATCAAAAAATAATTTTTTTCAAAATCGGTGTAGAAGACCCGCAAAAATTGCCAAAATAAGTTTTCGACCATGGCGAACATTTTTGTAATTGACACTTTTTTTGTAGGATGTAGCCTTCGCCTACTTCGAAAATGACCCAGATACCATGTGTAATGTAACTCTTCGGCATTCTACTTGTCTCAACTTTTGAAACCTCAGAAAAATACGTTGACATGTATGGAACAACATATCAAAAATTTAGAAAAATAAAAGGGGGGGTTTTGGAGTTACGGCACTTTTAACGTTGCCGGTACGGTATATCAAAATTTCATTTTTTCTAAAATTGGAGTAGGACAACCGCAAACCTTGCCAATATACGTTTTCAACCATGGGGAACATTTTTGTAATTGACAGTTTTGTTCTAGGATGCAGTCTTCGACCGGTTTGAGAAATGTCAAGATACCATGTTCAATATAACTTTCCGGCATTCAACTTGTCTCAACTTTTGAAACCTTTCAAAACCACCTTGACATATGTGTAACAACATATCAAAAATTTAGGAAAATAAAAGGGGGGGGGGGGGTTTTGGAGTTATGGCACTTTGTATGTTGGACATACAGTACACCGAACCTTTTCTGTGATGCTGACATCCGATTTTGATAGATTCCACCGTCGTATGGCACACACGTCTCTAAACCGTGGCAATTGTTACAAAAAAATTAAGAAATCACTGATCTTGCTGTTACAGTAACCAATTATCTGCGCACGATATGTTACAGTATGCTTAAGTCTAGTTTTTTTGATTTTTTTTGTGAAAAATAGTTTTTGAGGGTCGTACAACATAGATAAAACATTACATTTTGTTTTTAAAATAATCTACGTAAAGTTAAGCCGAGAATAAATCGAGGTGTACTGTATGTCCAACATACAAAGTGCCATAACTCCAAAACCCCCCCCCCTTTTATTTTCCTAAATTTTTGATATGTTGTTACACATATGTCAAGGTGGTTTTGAAAGGTTTCAAAAGTTGAGACAAGTTGAATGCCGAAGAGTTACATTACACATGGTATCTGGGTCATTTTCGAAGTAGGCGAAGGCTACATCCTACAAAAAAAGTGTCAATTACAAAAATGTTCGCCATGGTCGAAAACTTATTTTGGCAATTTTTGCGGGTCTTCTACACCGATTTTGAAAAAAATTATTTTTTGATATACCGTACCGGCAACATTCAAAGTACCGTAACTCCAAAACCCCCCCTTTTATTTTTCTAAATTTTTGATATGTTGTTCCATACATGTCAACGTATTTTTCTGATGTTTCAAAAGTTGAGACAAGTAGAATGCCGAAGAGTTACATTACACATGGTATCTGGGTCATTTTCGAAGTAGGCGAAGGCTACATCCTACAAAAAAAGTGTCAATTACAAAAATGTTCGCCATGGTCGAAAACTTATTTTGGCAATTTTTGCGGGTCTTCTACACCGATTTTGAAAAAAATTATTTTTTGATATACCGTACCGGCAACATTCAAAGTACCGTAACTCCAAAACCCCCCTTTTATTTTCGCGCATTTTTGATATGTTGTTACATACATGTCAAAGTGTTTTTAAGAGGTTTCAAAAGTTGAGACAAGTTCTCTGCAAAAAAGTTACATTCAATATGGTACCTTGGTATTTTTCAAAGTAGTCGAAGGCAACATCCTACGGCAAAGTTGTCAATTATGAAAATGTTCGCCATGGTCGAAAACTTATTTTGGCAATTTTTGCGGGTCTTCTACACCGATTTTGAAAAAAATTATTTTTTGATATACCGTACCGGTAACATTCAAAGTACCGTAACTCCAAAACCCCCCCTTTTATTTTTCTAAATTTTTGATATGTTGTTCCATACATGTCAACGTATTTTTCTGAGGTTTCAAAAGTTGAGACAAGTTCTCTGCAAAAAAGTTACATTCAATATGGTACCTTGGTATTTTTCAAAGTAGTCGAAGGCAACATCCTACGGCAAAGTTGTCAATTATGAAAATGTTCCCCATGGTCGAAAACGTAAACCAGCAAAGTTTCGCTCCTTTACTCTTCGTGGTTTTTACATACGAACCCAATCTTTCTAAAAATTGTACCTACCGTAATCCCCGTATACGGTAATTTCTGAAACTAAAAATTCGTGCTGACGTTCAGCTATCATAGTACAACAACTATGCAAAATACCAAAAGATTCTGAGTCGGTCGTTTTTTCGAAATGTCCGGGCCATCCTTCGAGTTGTAAAAAACTCTCTTTTAAAAAAAACGTTCTGCTGACTGATAGTACAGTTAAAAAACATCTTCATAACAAACTGCAAGAGAAAAAAGATCGATTCCTTATTGAAGTATTCCATTTTACGGCGTCCGATCGGCCTAAGACCGATGTTTGGGACCATAAATCGCGGTTTGCAGAAGCTCTCACCTTATTTTATCGGTATCCACGTTTATTTTCTTCTTTCTCCGTCTTTTCTTTGGTAAAATTTACGGATTTTCTGCCTCAGCCATTACGTCATAATACTCACATTCTAAAATTTGAATTTACCGTTTGGTTTTTCAAGTTACGTAATAGCAGAAAATCGTTGAAAACCTCTGGCAGAAAATTTCAACAAACAGAAAAATTCGAGTGCCTGTGTAAGCAGAAAAAAAGGAAAAATCAAGGAATGACATAATAAAATCAAGCAAAACAAGTGAATATAAAAGCAGACAAGCAAATTGGAAGTCAGTATGGTGTTTCAGTGCAGTTGAAACACGTTGGGCAAGGGAACTTGGGCTTGAGAGTTTATTTGGGATCAGTTCCGTTTGAGATAATATTTAAGGCTAATGGTTTTTAACCGTATTTTAAATCTCAAAATTTCGTTTCTATCGCTAGGAATAGAATCATTAGGCTATTTATTGACTTCTATGGATTTTTAGCGCATTTTACAAACTCAAAATTAGTATAGCCCCATATTTTTTAACCAAAAAAATTTTTGTTTATCAATCCGTATTTTACCGCGAAATAATCGTTTTTTCCGTTGTTAGAAAAAAATCTAGAATTACATTTACCTTTATTCCAGCTTACCTCGCTATTCAATCATGTTCCCATCCACCTCCTTCATTGGATACAACATGTTGTACATGGCCCAACCAGTTTGCCAAGTCCTGCCCGTTCCACATCCAGTCTACGGCATCTACGCAGCTCCACCGATGTTTTATGGGGTCCAGACCGCCCTCCCTGCTTTCTACCAGCCCGCCGTTGTCCTTCCACAGCGGCCAGTGGAACTTTGCCCTCAGGGCAATTACGGACAAGCAAGCCGAAACAATGGTGATTTCTGGCCTCAATCAGCTCAGGGACCCTGCTCAACATCGTTGTCGCCATGCCCCAGCCAGGAGTCATCTTCTGGCTACTCCTCCGATAGCGAAGCCGGCTCATCTCCAGGCCTTGTCCAATATCGCTTCCGAGAAGCGCCGCCGGCTGCAAAACGACTACCCATCTTTGAAGCCGTCCACAAAAAAGGCATCAAGGAACTACAGGATTGTCAGCGGGTCCATCAAAATGGTCAAATGTTCCCTTGCCCTGAGGGAAAATCCAAACTGCCTGAGGAAATCAAGCTACGCCGACGATTCAAAACAGTGCTATGTAGACATTTTATGGCTGGAGAATGTCCCAATGGAAACGGCTGCAACTTTGCCCATGGAGAAGAAGAATTGAGGGTCCCGGAATTGCCGAAAAATTACAAAACACGGCCCTGTGCAAACTTTATGTTGAAAAATTTTTGTCCATTGGGAAAGAAATGTGATTTTATCCATTAATTTTAATATTTAAGAGTGAAGACAGAAGATTTCGGAGGAAAATTTTGAAAATTTTTCGAATTCACGCGAGTAGGAATCGAAATAGCTTTCAAAATTTCCATTTTTGGAGTGAATTCCGAGTTTACTTTTTTTTTGCCTTTTTTTGGAGTAAACTCAGAATTTACTCGCCGAAGGTGCCGGCGAGTAAATCCAGAGTTTACGCCCGGGGAACAGTCGACCCCTGAGCGCAAAAATTTTTTTTTATTTGCGTTAGTAATTCGCGCCGAACTTTCGAAAAATTTTGCCGAATCCTGACTGGGAGGCTCCAGTCAGGATTCGCGGGGTTCCTGACTCTTCGTACAGTCAAAGCTTCCTGACTGTTGGTCCATTCAGGAATCCCGCGATTCTCGACTGGGTGAGGGGTCAATAACTGTTGACTAGGACGAAGAAATAGGGAAAAAAAACGAAGAGAACGAGAGAAACGCGCGCTATTTCGTGCTGTCTCTGCCTCTCAGCGCCTTCTTTCCGTTTCGCGCTCTCTCTCTTTTTCCAGAGAAAGAGCGAGAGAGCGCAAAAAAAGGAGAGAGAGAGCGAAAGAGCGGGAAACGAAGAGAAGGCGCAGAGAGGCAAAGAGAGCACGAAATAGCGCGCGTTTCTCTCGCTCTCTTCGTTTTTTCTCCCCGTTTCTTCGTCTCAGGTGACTGGGATGTCGATTTGAGGCCGCCCAGTCAAAAATATTCCTGACTGCGCGGGATTCCCGACTGGGAGGCTCCCAGTCAGGAATCTTCAAAAATTTTTCATAAGTTTGGCGCGAATTATTTACTAACGCGCCCGCCTTACGTCCTGGGTCATCTGTGCCTCTGTGATAGCTGAAGAAATAATTGGAAGCGAGCAAAACCCAGATTTACTCGCCGCCATTCGATTTCTCGGCCCCGGCGAGTAAACTCCCAGTTTACTCCCGAAAATCAAAATTTTTTCCAAATTTTGGAGTAAACTTCGTGTTTACTTTTTTTCGGCATTTTTGGGAGTAAAAAAAATTTTACTCCAAAATCGAAAAAAAAGTGAATTCGAAAAATTTTCAAAATTTTTCTCCGAAATCTTCTGTCTTCACTCTTATTTCATTGTTTTTAACAATATTTTAATATGAATTGTTGAAAATTTTTGTTTAATAATAAAATTTTTTTAAAAAATTAAATTTTTTGTTTTTTATTTTTTGTTTTTTTTTCTGTTTTACAATCAAAATTTTCAAAGATTGTTATGCGGCTTATGCCCGAAGTGTGGGCAAAGAGTCAATTGATAAATAAGAGTGAAGGAATAAGAGTGGAAAAAATCTTCTGAAAAAAATGCTTCAGCCTCTTTCCTTTTCGTTCGGAAGAGTGTGTTTACGGACTCTTCCCATTTGGGAAAGAATCTGAGAGGCGGAAAGAGTCTCGAGCAGACGCTCCCGCCATCAAGGTGGGGGAAGAGTGTGGGTCGAGACTCTTTCCGCCTATTGGCTCCGCCCACTTCTGCAGGATTTTGGGGAAAAATGGCGAATTGAAATGTTGCCATTTAGTAAATAAAGCACTGTTCTTTTCAAATATACGATGTTTTTTACATTTTTTCTTTGACAACAAAGTTTGGACAGTACAATCTAACACTCTTCGTTCATTTTCTATAAAATAAATGAATAACTAATCTTTAATAACAATAAATAAAGGCGTCTAAGAAACAGATATCGGAGAAATCAGATATAATGCATTCGGTGGAGCTAGCTTATCCAGAATTTGGTGTACTCCTTACATTTGGGTTTAGTCGCCGGGAGCAAACAGTCTTGCGCATAGGAGGGGTCCAGAAGATCACGTGTTTCTCATTAGTAGACCACATCTGTAATCGGATTGATGAAGACGGTGTGGTGGTTGAATATTTCCTAAATCAACAACGCAAAACAGAAGAAAAGAACTTACCATCTTTCAAGCCGATGAAGAGGGACTTCATTTACTTCGTAAGCCGCATCATTATTATGCTTGTCCTCCACCTGAACTATTGAAACATCTCGCTGCACATGACGCGGAGATATTTCGGCTTAAAAGACGATTTTTGGCTCACTGCGTCAGCGGTGGACATAGGAAAAAATCGATTTTGGGTTTTTTGCATAAAAATGACCGTCGACATGTGCTAAGGAAAAGCGAACAACAGTTTTTCTCAATTCTGCCCGGAAGGCATAAATTTGCTTAAATTTGTCTTTTTTGGAATTTTCGACCTGGTGACGTCATAGAAAGAGCAAATCACCCAAAATTTTGCTTGTATACCTTTTCGACCATTGGGAATTCATTTTTTTGAAAATTAATTCTCTCAGATTACTGTAACATAGGCATATTGTAATCCGGTCGATAAAAATCGACCGTAACTCCTTCGTATCAAAAATCCCACAGGATTTTATTTCAGATTCGGAATCAGCATAAAATTCTGCATATTATACACATAATGTGAGGGCATAACTCCAGGGGGGAGATCGCGTAGTATATTGGATTTTGGCAAAAATTACGTTTGAAAGGTCGCGGGTTCGATCCCCGTTTGATGCAAATATTAAAAACACGGCGGAAATCGCGTTTAATCGACACCTAAGGGTTATGTGAGATACACAAAGCAATTTTAAACGTTAATGCATATCTAATTGCCATTAAAACTGATTTTATATAATTTTTGGAGACTGAATATGCAAAAAATGAAACTGCTTCAAACCGCATGAAATTGACAACACTTATTCTAGGGTCAATTGTAAGAAACTTTTCCGTTAACTTTTTTTGGTAGATTACCGTACCATGGATTACTGTAGCGTTAAACGTGTCCTGATTAACAGCAATTTTCTTAAAAATTCTTGCATAAAATATTAAATCGTTTTAATTAGTGGCTTTAGACAGCGAAAAGATCCACTTTCTATGTATGAAAGAAAATTCGCCCTTAATTGCAACGCGTCTTGATGTCATAATAAATTGGTGAAAGTGCGTCAAATAACTCGGCCGTTCCAAACGGTACAGCCATAAAATTTTTTTTGTACACAAGAAAACTCTTTCTTAACCATTCTGAGCACAATGACGACAATCCGACTTCTATGCACCATGTGGTACACGAAAAACCAAATCAGGTTTAATGTTACAGTAATCCATGGTACGGTGATCTGCCAAAAAAAGTTAACACAAAAGTTTCTTACAATTGACCCTAGAATAAGTGTTGCCAATTTCAAGCGGTTTGAAGCAATTTCATTTTTTGCATATTCAGTCTCCAAAAATTATATAAAATCAGTTTTAATCGCAATTAGATATGCATTAATGTTTAAAACAGCTTAGTGTATCTCACATGACCCTTAGGTGTCCATTAAACGCGATTTCCGCCGTGTTTTCAATATTTACACCAAGCGGGGATCGAACCCGCGACCTTTCAAACGTAATTTTTGCCAAAATCCAATATACTACGCGATCTCCCCCCCTGGAGTTATGACCTCACATTATGTGTATAATATGCAAAATTTTATGCTGATTCCGAATCTGAAATAAAATCCTGTGGGATTTTTGATACGAAGGAGTTACGGTCGATTTTTATCGACCGGATTACAATATGCCTATGTTACAGTAATCTGAGAGACTTAATTTTCAAAAAAATGAATTCCCAATGGTCGAAAACGTATACAAGCAAAATTTTGGGTGATTTGCTCTTTCTATGACGTCACCAGGTCGAAAATTCCAAAAAAGACAAATTTAAGCAAATTTATGCCTTCCGGGCAGAATTGAGAAAAACTGTTGTTCGTTTTTCCTTAGCACATGTCGACGGTCATTTTTATGGAAGAAACTCAAAATCGATCTTTTCCTATGTCCCGGGTCCATTACGGGCTGACGCAGCGAGCCAAAAATCGTCTTTTAAACTTACCAATACTATCAACAATTTAACATTCTACGTACCTTTTCCGAGTCCAGACATTGGAGGCCGAATATAAGTCCATGATTTGCAGTAGATCCAGTTCAACCTCTTATGGGCGGTGTTTCCAGGCCTTCATCAATCGCATATCAATCTTCGTCGTCCTTTTTTGGCATCAAAGTTGTTG
This sequence comes from Bursaphelenchus xylophilus, assembly GCA_904066235.2. Taxonomy (NCBI): domain Eukaryota; kingdom Metazoa; phylum Nematoda; class Chromadorea; order Rhabditida; family Aphelenchoididae; genus Bursaphelenchus; species Bursaphelenchus xylophilus. The sequence continues at coordinate 2,637,092 of CAJFCV020000001.1, forward strand.
GTAAAACTTCATTTCTCTAGCCCAAGCGAAAAAAAGGTTCCGCAGCTTGCGCCCGAACAATTTTCAGTCGTTTTGACCGAAGAAAAGTGGCCGACAACAATAGATGGAGGTGAACCTAGCTCATCGATGAATGATAGCGAATTTTGACGAAGAAGAGCGGACCGACGCGGCGAAATGTAAGTTGCCTCATTTTGCTAGCATGTTTACGTAATTTTAGGCCTACTTGGCCAACTGCGAACTCCATATCTGAACTTGTTTTACACCTTTCAGGCCCACTTGATGTTCGACTTCAACAGTACGTGATCGCTACAGCGATGAATTCGGACGACTTTGTAAGTTAGAATTTTTTGTTTTTAACATTTTAGATATAAATGCGACAAGAAGAATTTGGTCTCCATGGATAAGGTCCTCGTGATAGTTGATGAAGCTGGATCCAGCAATGACAGGGATATTCACCACTTGTTGAATGGAAAGTAAGTAACAGTTTCATAGACTTTTGAGGGAGAAGAAACGGATTTTTGAGGCGTTTTTGGGCTTTTCAGCGGATTGGACCTAAAGTAATATTATTTTTTGTTTGTGCAGTTTTTTGTGAGTGATGAAATACCTAGGAGACGGAGAAAGAAAGTATGAATAGTGATTTAGTTGATATTTTTGAATTTTTTTGCAGGCCTACGTCAAAACCGAGATTTTTTGAAATTTTCAGGTATCTTTGTCTAAAATAAGGTAAAATGTGCAGTTTAGTGAGTGTTTGCAGGTGCGCCAATAATAAGTAGGACCGAGAGAGTTGTTTTGAGGAGTTTTGATGTTATCTTAGATGTAAAATTTTCGAAAAGTTACTAATTTTTTCCAAATTCAGCCTCAATGTCCCAAAATTGCACTGCCAATCTCAGTAACAACGGGGAAGAAAGGGAGACCGTGAATATGGAAACGAATGCCCATGGGCAGAATCCGCCGCGGCCCTCTACATCTAAATGTAACTCGATGTTACTTGTGTTGCACATAAATATATCTGTGAAACTTGTTCTGTAAATATTTTCTTAACCTTTGTGTTAACCAGGAATGTATCTGATTTTCAATTGAATCTTCAAATGACAGCCATAGTAAGGCTAGGCGTATCACAGTTCTAAAACAAATAAAAACATGCCCAAATCACCGGAATAATGAAAAGGCAAAAATTTTCACCCAAGACAACCGTTTTCTGCAAGAAAACCACCAACTCAGCGATTGGCTCAAAATCGTGGGGGCGGGGCTTATAAACGTCGGGAAGAGCCTGCTCGCAGACGCTTCCTCCAGTAGAGAAGAAAGAGTGTGACGGCAGACGCTTTCCCAAGTGGTGAGAATCTGCTCGAGACTCTTTCGACAAAAAAAGAAAGAGGCTGAAGCATTTTTTTCAGAAGATTTTTTTCGCTCTTATTCCTTCGCTCTTAAATCTATTTATCTGACATTACTCATATTGAATATTAAACTCACAAATTATTATACAATATTAATCACTACACTTTTAGGCAACAAACATTGAAAATATTTAGTTTCGTAAGCGGAGATATTAGAATAGAAATCATGGTAAAATTCTGAGAAAAGCGCTAAGCGTCTTGTTTCAAACACTAATGTACAGACACAGCTACGAGATTACCGGTTTTGAGGAGTGCAACAGGAAAGACGATCCAACTAACAATACAGATCTAACAAGTGGGTAGTCAAGGTGATATGCAGATGTTTTTGGGTGGGAAAATTTGCATATGACAATTTTATGATCAATTTTTTGCATTTTTTGAAATTTTCGAGGAAAATTAAAAAAACTAAATACAAAGCCTGATTTTCTATACTACGCAAATTTTTTGAAAATTTTCGAAATTTGCATAAAATTTGCATATTCAAAATTTTCAAAAATTTCCGTCAAAAAATTGGTAAATCCAAAAAATAAACAAAAACTTTTTTGAGAATTTCTTAGAATTTGCCGATTTGTTTTCGAAATTTGCATAAAATTTGCATATCAAAAAATTCCAAAAAAACAGTAAAAATTTTGCATATTCACTCAGACTACCCGCTCTCTAAATTCAAAGCCTATCCGGGTATCCGCCGGCTTCGGCTTCGTTTCTCTTTCGGCTTCTTCTTGTCCTTATCCTTGTGCGAATGCGGTTGTTTCTTGTCCTTCTCCTCGCCACAAACATACTCCACCAGCTGTGGGATCTGCTTGTTCTTGTGGTAATTGTCCACATGCTCCAAACTCCCAATAAAAGTCCCACAAATAAACAAGTAGGGCATTCCTTTGTGAGCGGTGAGTTGATGAAGATATTTCTCCACCGTCTTGGGCTTGTCGATTTTGTCGACGTAAAAGGAGACGAGTGGAAGTCCGTAGGTGTCGCGGAGCATATTCTCCACTCTGCGGCCTTCTTGATCCTTCGAGTCAACGTAGAGAACCGCCGGCAGTCGTCGAATCTGAGAACAATGTATAGTAAATAACGTTTTGAGATAAGCTTGTCAAGTTTTTTAGGTAAAGCGTTAGCAAATTTTACGATGCCTATTCGCAAGATTTAGTAAAAAAACTAACGTTATTTTCGCTTATGAGAACAATCTTTGGGGCTAAGGTAGTACAGCCCCCCAGTCCAGTTTAGCCCCCCATAACCCAGTATAACCCCCCTTGTCCATTCTGAACCCCAAAATTTATTTCAAAGAATTAATCCAAGTTGTATGGTCCAGCACAAGCCCCCTATGTTTTAGATCAAGCCCCTTACGTTTTAGTTCAAGCCCCCTACGTTTTAGATGAAGCCCCCTCCGTTTTAGAAAAAGCCCCCTAAGTTTTAGATCAAACCCCCAACGTAGTAGATCAAACCCCCACTTACATTTTTGTATTATTCTAATTTGTTCATTATGTGGGGTGTGAAACGGGCAAAACAGTGGGGGTTTGAACTACCTTTCATGGGGGGCTGAACTACCGAAGCCCCCAATCTTTATGCAAAAAAATCACGCTTTGGCGCAAAGCTTCTAAGCATGTAAAAACAGGTAGCACTTTGCCTTCAAAGATTGTTCAACACCGCTGGAGAAAGGCGGTGCAAATTCAAAGCATGTTGAATTTCGGCAACCTATGATTCTACAACTACAACTTATGATTCTGTATAGGGCCGTAATTAATAACTTTTCCCGAGAGAAAATAATTTTATTCGACAGAGAAACTTGACCCATTGGGGTGAGACTTGACGCCAGCCTGCTGTCCCTAAACCTCAATTTTCTCTAAATTTTCAAGTTTGTTCTACTGGGAATTTGTTTGGTCCCACACTCTTTTCTCTTCTAGCAAAAGTCCGAAACACCCTCCTGACCTGTTGCGTTAGCGCTTGAATCGATGTTGCAGTGGGTGTGTTGGGCGGTTGATGCGTTCTCTCCTGACTGCCACTGGTCTCCAAGCTCTTTTCTCTCGATCTACTCGATGGTAGCTCTGGCGGCGAGACCGGGGGTCCGGTAGTTGTCTCCTGATTCCATCGTACAGGGTAATTAATCGACGGCCGTTGAGGCTGTGGATATCGGATATTCGCGTAGCCGTAGGGCTGCATTTCCAAGCCGTAGTCTGGCTGCAACGAGCCGGTGCCGCCGTACGGATTCTCCCACGGATTCATGGGCTGGCCCATGTTCGTCAGGGCTCCGAAGCTGCCACTCATCGGCCATTGCATTGGATAGGGGTTCTCGTAGACGTTGGGAAGGTAGCCTTGATTCGTGAGGGCGCCGTTGTACGGGTAGGCGCCGAAGCCGAGATTACGACTCATTAGGAGGGAACCCATCCCACTGGGGGCTGTGCTGGGAGACGGGGAGGGAGAGTCTGAAAAGTGGTATAAGATTTGGGGGTAAACCCGGAAGTTTGTTCACAAGATAGTGGAATCTCTATGTATTATATATATAAAAAGGGCAAGAAATTTGTTCGTTAATAGAGTTTTGTCGTACGGAGGTCAATGAGAAAGCCGCAAGATTGATTTTTGACGTTTGCAATACGCAAAAAAAGCCAGTGACAGCCCATGTTTTCGCACCATGCATAAATCTGTCCGGCGGTTTTCCTGACTGTCTAGTACAACGAAACCTCGCACAACAAAACCTTTCTATAACCAACAATCTCAGAGATGCCAAGACTTTTCTTGACAGAGGTTTGATTGAAACTACTCTTGCGGTATATCTGCCATTTCCTTTATCAGATTAGCGTCTGTATATCAGTCTGTCGGGAAAATAAAGTGGATTTTTCGCACCTTGAAATTTCCCATGATCACTTTGCGGCAGCTAGCCGCGGCTGGAGATTTGCTGCACAACTGCGACAAATCCACACTATTTTCCCGACCAACTGACAACACAACCTACCAGGTCCCGAACTTCCCGAGCCAGTACTCGAAATGGATCCACTTTTAATCGCTCCATTGTCCACCACACCGCCACTCAGCCCCGTACTCGGCGCCAACGGCTCGGTCGGTCCTTGTGAGCCGCTAAAGCCCCCGGGCAGTCCCCCTTGCCCATTTCCCATTCCGTTCTGCAGTCCTTGGCCCATCGTGCCCTGCATTCCCATGCCATTCATATTGTTCATTCCCATCATGTTCATGTTGTTCATGCCCATGTTCATCCCGTTCATTCCCATATTCATGTTGCTCATGCCCATGTTCATGTTGTTCATGTTCCATTGCCCGTTCTGGGTGTTCGGCACTTGTCCTGGCATGCCGATTCCGTACCGCCGATTCACTAGCTCCAAATACTCGGCGTACTTTCGGAGATTCGATTGTTCAAGGTCGTCGCCGGCGGCGATTTCGGCCGACTCTTCGGCCGAGTTGTAGTCCTCGGTCGGCGATTGACCAATGTTGGAGCCCATACCGGTGAGGCCCTGAAGACCCGTGAGATCATAACCTCCGTTGTTCATGCCAGGCATTGGGCAATTGGGGCCGTAGCAGGGCTGGTTGTACACTGAAATAAGTGAAATACGAAGATGAAACATTCACTACTTCTCAAGTGATGGCTTGAGAAGTAGGGTATAAATTCTACATGCTACACGTACTATATCAGTCTGTCGAGAAAATAATGAGCACTCTGTCGCATTGCTGCTGTGAAAATGAACGGTGTCGTGCCAAAATCAAATGGCCTTTCGCTTCAACGACACGATCAGCGCAGCCACAGTGTGATTATTACTTTCCCGACACATTGATATGCTTCAAGTGCGACGTTAATATTTTGATGAAACTTGGATCAAATTTATACAAACTTTTTCGAAGATAGTATATGTAATAATTAAGAAAGCCAACAAAAAATTGATAATTTTTGTGCTGTAGGCATGTACAGCTTTGAGTCTTCCTGAAAATTTTAGCTCGCGCTTTTCAGGGAATATCCCACAATTTTTGCTGCCGAACGTATAGCGGTCAAGGAGAATAATACTTTTTGGCTAGAAATTCGCCAGTTTTGAGCAAAATAAATCGATTTTTTACTTGAAAAATTAACCTCTACTGTATAAATAGATGTAAAACTTCTCACGCCCCAATTTGTTGCTCTTTGATGTTCTTTCAAAACACCGCTGTAATCTCAACTTACTCGATCCTCCATAGGCTCCATTTTGGCCCCACATTCCTCGTCCCATCCCTCCTCCGTTCTGTCCAAAATTCATCTGATTTCCACTCATTTGACCGGCCGCTCCCATTCCTGACGGTCGATTATCTCCCGCCATGTTCATTTGATTCATATTCCCCATATTATTGTTGCTTGGCATTGGTCCATTTTGATTGTTATTTGAGCCCATTCCGTTCATTTCCATACCCATTCCCCCCATTGCGGGTCCTGGGTTCGCGGGCGGCACTGCCGGCATTGTGGGCCCAACCGGCTCCGAGGGAGCTGCCGGAGGCGTTAATGGAATAGTGTGAGTTTCCTCGGACTCTCGCGGAGCGGTGGGCAGCTCGTTGTTGGTGGCTGTGCCCATTCCGGAATAACCATGCCCGAAACCGTTGTTGTAGTTGAGGAAACCGTTGGGTTGCATCGGCCGGGTGATGAATGGACGATTGAAGGCTGAAATTGGGAGGAAAATTGAAACAGAATTTAATAAGGACGTCAACAATAGCCTTCTGACTGTATATTATAGTTGAGGAGGTATACCAGACCGTGCGCAAAGCCGCTGGAGTGATTTCCGAGGCATGCACCGTGCAAGAAAGTCAGGGCGCGAGCGACAGCGAAAAAGTGCCTATAGTGGCGGGCCTGATCCAATGGCAAAAAACCTACCATTTCGCATCCGGGAAATATCAAAAAATGTGGCAAAGTACCTTCCTCTCCAGGTGAAAAAAAACTCCGATTTCAAAAAACGTTTGTGAGGGGAAAGGGCGCGCCCTTCAAAACGGAGTTATTTAGTTGGAGAAGGAGGCATTTTGCTATATCTTTTGATACTTCCCGGATGCAAAGTGGTATGTTTTTTGCCACTGAATCAGGTCCTGTACTACGCCGCGGAACCTCTGTACAAGAAGCTTACATACAACAAAACGTCTAAAACGGGGAAGTTCAAAGGTCGTGGGAATGGTTTCTGCGAAAAATTTGACTTCCTACTATTAAGAAGTTAAAAATTCACTGTGCGGAAGAGAGCAAGTGTCCATGCACTTTATGAAAAAGAAAATGAAAAAAAACGTTTTCTTCTTTACAATTCGCTGTACAGAGGTTTGCTGTATTTGAACCGGTAATTAAAACAAGTTATGATATTAAAATACACCTTTTGCCGCAAACAAACCAACACTTACCTCCATAATTACTGTTGCCAAACGCGCTCGGCGGCACGTATCCGGCTTGACTCTGATACGAGTTGGAATAAAATTCTGGATTCTGTTGTGGCCACTGAGGTCTGGGAGATGCTGAAAATCATTTTTTTAGTCGCAAAATCAACGAAACCGTCGGTAAAAAATCTTAAGAAAGGTTTAAAAATTTAAAAAAAGTTTAATTCCTACCATTACACATTGTGCTGGACACCAGCAGCAAAAGCAATAAAAATTTATTCGAAAACAAGGTCCATGACCTCGGTTTCATTGTCGTTGAGCGAGCGACAACAGCCGCTTCACGGCTCCGGAGTTGGCCGATAATCCCGGACTTGGTGTTGAGCCGGCGATCAGCTAAAACATCAATTTTTAAAAATTCAAAAACAGAATTTTGGTTAAAAATAAAAATGTGAACGCTCGAAGAAACAATCAGCAAAATCTCCCGGAGGCCATTCACAAGAGGAGGTCACTAAACCAGAAGATCCCACTTTTCACGGTTCAAGTGGGAGTCCACTTACAAGTAAGTCATTGTTTGCACTTCCAAAAAACCAGTCACAAAACTGAAGATGAGGAAGACGCAGGGAAATGAAGGGGGAAATACATAGTCAAAGGGCTTACAAAAAACTTACAAAAAATTATTAATTTTTGTCTGTCGGGAAAATACTGAGCACAATTTCACTGCACCGATCGCGTCGCTGAAGTGAAAAGCAATTTTATTTTACCCGTGACAAAATTCATTTTCTCAGCAGCGATACGATTTTTGATCCGACAGAGTGCTCATTATTTTCCGGACGGACTGCTAAAGACGAAAAAACGAAAATTTAAACAAAGAAATATCAGAATTGGATCTCATTGATCTCATGCATGTTGTTAATTAGCCATTCCCTAATCTCTGAAAGTTTTAGCTCGCGCTTTGCAAAAACGGGTGAGATATCTGTCTGTCGGGAAAATAACGTGAATTTGTCGCAGCAAAATGTCGCCGCGCCCCAAATCTCTAGCCGCTGCAAGCCGGACGGCAACCCAGGGAGTCTCCCGCCTCGTTTCGGCGCTTCGCCCACCTAGTATCGGTTGAATTCAAACGAAATGTCAAAAATGAATTTTCGTGTGATTTTCCGACCGAAAAATATTTTTCTCGGAATTATTTTATTTCTTTTGTGAATTTTGACACTTCGTTTGGACGAAATTCAAAAGTGGGCGGGAGACATTTTTGTTCTATTTTGGGTTGCGTGAGCCGTCGCAAACCGACGATGGGCAATTCCAAGGTCTGGCGGAAGCACGTCACTTTCTCGACAGACTGATATTTAACGGCGTTTGCGGCATAGAAATAGCTGCTTAGCTACAATAAAAGATGAATTTACGATTAAGAAAAACATGAATTTTACTAATTGTTTGTTGCACAGCAGTTGAGAACAGCTTTTGCCGCAGCGATATTCCGGTTGCACAGTGCAAAATATCAAATGCTCGGTGCAAAATGGGGTTATTGCACGATGCGGCCCGGCCACAAAATATCTATGGACTTTTGATAAAAAGTGGTACAACAACGGGTCAGTTTGACAACTAATGTTGCTTACATATACACGTAGTATATATCCATGCAATATAATGAAAGGTTCTAGAGCCTACGCCATAAGAAATCAAAAATAAATTACCTTCCCTACTACCGTACTACGTGACTTAATTCAGAACCCGCCTGTCCCAGTAGCCTACATCCCACGAAACAATGAGACGTCAAAACAAAAACAATCCCCCTGGACGGGAAATTCTTTCGGATCACATCCAGGAAGGACTCCACCAAGCCGCTGAAGTGGCCCCCCGATTCAACGCTGCACATGGAGCTGGGTCCAAATTTAACGCCACTTGAGTCCTACGCATTCTCGAATCGCGCAATGATCAGCGATTTTGAAGAGGTGTGGCAGAGAAAAAGAGGGAAATTAAACCCGGAAAATTGGAAAAGATGTTCGCTGATAGAGTGGTGTTGTGTGATGAGATTAGCACGCAATAATCCTTGAAATTTCACGGGCGGTTATTATTAGAACACAAATGGAACACGAAAAGATGGATGAGGCTGTAATATCAGTCTGTCGGGAAAATAATGAGCGCAAAGTCGCTGCGCTGATCATGTCGCTGAGGAGAAAAGCAATTTGATTTTGCGGTGACACAATTCATTTCCTCGGCGCCACAGAGTGCTCATTATCTTCCCGAGAAAACTAGTCCGTTCTAGAGTCGTTGGAGTGATTTTTGGCTTTTGAACTGGGTATAAAAAGACAGGGTGACAGCGACAACCCAAAAAAGTATATTGCACGGTGCAAAAAGCAACAAATTGCACAGTGCAAACTGTACGTTTTCTCACAGTGCATGTCGCAGAAATCACTCCAGCAACTTTACAAACGGACCAGTAAAAATATAGGAATTTTAGGGAAGCACTGATTACAAATTTGTGCGAATAGACTAAAAAATAATTCAGTGGCGGACCTGATCCAGTGGCAAAAAGCCTACAATTTTGCATCCGGGTAGCATCAAAAAATGTGGCAAAATACCTCCCTCTCCAACCGAAAAATGCTCTTTTTGTGAAGGAAAGGCGCGCCCTTCAATTTTTCAGATACAGAGGGAGGCGTTTTGCCATATTTTTTGATACCTCTCGGGTGCAAAATGGTACGTTTTTTGCCACTGGCTCTTGAAAAGATTAGGAAATTGGACTTTCCAACGTTGCTTTCTATGCACAGAGTACGGCCGGACGTGGCAACGACACGAACACCGGAATTGACAACGTGGACAATTGGAATGGAAGAATCAGTTGGTCGGAACGCGAGCCCAGCGAGCGGTCGGTTGCTGACGAGGAGTTTTGGGAGAAGAGAACTCACGTGGCGGTTGTATTTTGTGGTTTGGTGTTTGTAGTGTTTTGGAGGATAAAAGTGTTATTGAATACTTGGTTTGGCATTGATTTGGAGAAGGGTCAAGAGGACCGATTGGTATTGTGAGGTGCTTTCGGTGATCGGGGATACCGGAATACCACCTATTTGGCGACCACGCCGTCGAACACTCGTCTTCGGTTCGTGGATCGATTGCTCAAGCGTTTTGCCCCTGAGCAAACGGATTTCTTCGAGTTTTTCTCGTTGAAAGTCCGGCAATCGAACTCTCGATTGTGATTGTGTCTTAGCCGGTTTGGCAACGTGAGCCGGTTTGGCAAAGTGAGCCGGTTTGGCAAGAATAATTGGAGCGGATTTCTTCGAGTTTTCCTCGACGAAAATCCGACAATCGAACTCTCGATTGTGGAATCAGGAGACCAGCTTTGGTTATACCTGATCTGTCAGAGCCGGTTTGGCAAAAATCTGACGTTGTGAGCCGTTTTGGCAAGAAATTTTCGTGAAAGTTTGGATTTTGTTACCTAATTTCACGAAGGAGCTGTGAAAGGCGGAAAACGAGCGACCTTTGGAAGCCAAGGTAATCCGTGCTGTGAGAGTGTAATAGAAGGTAATCTTTACCCGTTGTGGAGCGCATTTTCTCCGACATTTTCGACAATTTCGACCCCTGGTCTAGTGCAATATAATTGATACCTAGTCGGCCACTTATTCAAGAATATTCCTGATTATTGAGTGAAGTGAGACTATTGAGAGCGAGAATAAGCTGTTACGGCCCTCTATTTGAAGAATTTTGACGTGAAATTTAGATTTTTACGATTTTAGATATTGTTTTAGGTGAACTTGACGATTTTGACGCAAGAGACGTCTTTGAGAGGATTGAACTACTTGGAAATTGTGTGGGAAAGCTGCGTTTGGTAGATTCGTAGGCTGTGTTAGTGATTTCTGTGTCGTTTGGACCTATTTAATCGTTGTTGATCTAGAATTTTGATCTTGTTTCGTGAACTTTGAAATTTTGTCGAAGTCCTAAGAATTTTGGTTGTAATTGATTATAATTTTTTGTGAAAGAACAAAGAGCTCGTTTGAATTGTGTTACTGAAGTTTAATTTCAGGATAACCGTAAAATTTGGCCAACATATCAAGTGTAATATCGAAAAGCCAGGCGGACCTAGTATAATATCGAGAACTACGGGAAATAAGGATAAGTTGATTGAAAGTTTGTTGTTCCACCTTTAGATAAGTGAACACAGGTGAATAAGAGCTAGAGTTGTGCGACCGACCTTGATTTAGGATATTTGTTACCTAAAATCCTTCAAGAATGCCAAACCCTTCGTCTTTTAAGCCTTCTACTTCTTCCTGGTATCCTCAAACCTTTCGTGATTGGGATTCGCGGATAGAAAAGACCGAATTCTACAGAAAGAGCATCAAGAAAGCATTATCAGACCCAAGCATCATGAGTACATTAACATCTGAACAAGTTTATCTCCTCAGAAATGGAAGGATGGCGTATGTAACAGGTAATGAGAAGGAAGAGTTTATTTATGACTTTCTTTACAACTTCCTGTTCGCTACAGAGGGAACAGACATTGAATATAAATTCTATGCTTTGGAGAAACGACTTCGAGGCCGAATATTGCAATTTTATCACGCCCTAGACAAAGATGAGAGAGCTTTTGGCGTTGATATATGGGAACCCCTGATGGACGAGTTTGCATTTGAAAAAGAAATTCAAATCGACCACTACTCGGCATCCCCTTCGTACGTGTATGGTCAAATTATGATTCGCGACCCTCTACCATCCCAAGATGAAGCTTTTAAGGCATTCCAACTTCTGAAAGAGCACCCGTTGGACATGAAAAAACCAGTTCTACGCTGTAATTACTGTGACAAACAGAATCATGTCGAAAAGAATTGTTTTAAAAAGAAACGAGATCTTCGTTTAGGCTCGAAGATGATGCCAGAACTCCAAGAACAACTGCAAAGTGAGATATCTCATTCTGATTTGAATGACTCTCCCTCCTTTACAAATGAAAGTCATCTGGGATCAACACCAGGTCGTGATTCGGAAGGAATTCTTCCATCAACGGATACTGCTGAGGATAATTGGATTGAACTCTTGCAATGTTATCAGGAGTTGCCACAAGAAAATGGGAAAGAGTTTGATATAAAAGACGTTGAGACAACAACTCAAGAGCAAAGTCAGGGGGCAAAAACTTGTGATTTAGACCAAAATTTCGAAGGCAAACGTGAAGATCGTCCAGAGTGGGAGTATGGAGATTTCGAAACGTTATTCGACGAACCAGAAGCCCCGTCATCGCGTCTGATAAAAGTGAATTATCAGACGGATTATTCCTCAGAACTATCGAAAAGCGTATTTATGACATGGAGTAAGAAGAAAGTCAAAGAAGATATTGATTTTATGGATGTTCTAGACGATTCTCTCTATCATCATTGGATAAACGAAGACGGTGTTGAAAAGAAATGTTTCGAAATTGTGGACAGTCGTCAAAAGGATGAGTTTCAGAACGATTTTGAGGACTTGGAAGAATCGCGATTTTATGAATGGATGTCAAGCTTTGCGTTCCACGAAAATGTTCAATTGTTGGATAATAGAACAGATGATAAGAGCTCTTCGAACTCATTTCTGCCGGCCAAAGGTTGTAAATTCAAATTTCTTCCAGAAAATCAGAGTTTGGATAACAGCTTAGAGGACTTCAACTCATCTGAATTATCGAACTACTCGCGAATCGAAGGAAAAGGATGCAAATTCAAAGGGTTATGGAAGGATTTTGATCACATAAAGTTCTCATGTCACGAAATAATGAAGTCGGGCGGAATAGAAAGGATGGAAAAGACTATAAAATCGGATTTGGGGTCGATTATCACCTCATCTTATCAGAAAATCAAAGGCAAAGGCACAAAGTTCAAGTATTTGGGAATTTTGTTGACCAGTACGGCAAAATCAATTGCAAATCGTTGGATGCTTGTAGAAATATCGTATTTCATTGAAGTATTTTGTCTTATTCTGAAAGAATTTCTATTTTTGGTTCGGAAATTCACTCTGTATTTAGTATGTTCCGGGAAAATTTCAACTTATACTACAGTTTTGGATAGATTCCAGAAATCCATAAAATATCTTGGAACGCCGGGACGTCGTTTGGCTATGTAGGGGGGAGAGCCAGGGGTATTTAGGATATTTTAGGGATTTTCAGGAACCTTCTTTAACTTTACTCTTCTTTAATTTCAGGTCTCGTCTACGTCTACTTTCCAGATCGATCACGCCGAACCAAGCTCAGCCATGACTGTTCCGAGGCAATCGTCAACCAGCAACGTGCCAGTTCAACGCACCTGACGTCGGGACGCCGTCAACTTATGGGAGGGGCGAGTACGGCCGGACGTGGCAACGACACGAACACCGGAATTGACAACGTGGACAATTGGAATGGAAGAATCAGTTGGTCGGAACGCGAGCCCAGCGAGCGGTCGGTTGCTGACGAGGAGTTTTGGGAGAAGAGAACTCACGTGGCGGTTGTATTTTGTGGTTTGGTGTTTGTAGTGTTTTGGAGGATAAAAGTGTTATTGAATACTTGGTTTGGCATTGATTTGGAGAAGGGTCAAGAGGACCGATTGGTATTGTGAGGTGCTTTCGGTGATCGGGGATACCGGATTACCACCTATTACAGTGCGGAACTAAAAATAGGCAAAATTCACGGTGCAAAATTGGCGTTTTTTGTGCACGATGTGGACCGCGATAAAAGTCCATGCACATTATGAAAATTCTAATATAGCCTGAAATATCCAAAGAAACCTTTCGAAAAGCTTATTCTTACTCAAAACCTGCAATATCCTAACATGTGACTCGCAGAGACAAACAAAAAATCACACAGTTCAAGAAAATTCACAGGCCCTAAAGATCAAAATACCACCCCACTCACAACGTTCTCAACTCCCCCAACGTCCCAACCACACCGTTGAACGCCTCAAACCTTGGAAACCGAAGAAAAAAGGAGTCGAAGTGAGAGGGGGGAGATTAGATCCAGACGGTTCCCCTTCTTCGCGCGTTCCTCCCGTTTTTGGTCGCGGACAAACAGTCACCGGGACATGTTCAAGCCCAAAGGTTGCTAACCGCAACTCCTTTGCGGTTTCGGACCGGATTTCCGATCTGACTTAATAAACACGAGGTTACGGAGGCGACGACCGGAAGCCTTCAGTGGGAGTGGTGGTGGGGTACGAGATCGATGACGTTGGAAGAAATGGATCGCAAATTATAGTCCGACGGTCAGGAAATTTCATAAAATTTTTTTGTAGAGAAGCAACGTTGTACGGAGGTTAATTTGAGAGGAAAAAATGCCGTTAAAAAGGTTCTTTAAGAACGACAACCAAGTTCTCTCAAATCTACTTGTATTATATTATACATACCTGCCGACAAGAGAAGACATCCAAGTGCGACGATCAGCTTTATTTTAAATTTTGCACACATGTGCATATTTTATATTCGTATTTAATTTACTTGAAAAGTCTTCGATAAACCAGCAGATGCAAACTCAACTCACGTCAAGATTTTGTCGCTCCACGAGTCTCTCTCAGCACGAAAATTTGCGTACCGTGTCCACTACGTTTACTCTTCTTCATAGGTACGGACGCACCGTGCATCGAACCATCTCCGCGGCATAGGCTTTTTCCAATTGTCGCCGCTTCGCCCAAGCATTGGCACAGTGCAAACGGCTTTTTCGAGGTTCGCACTGTGCGAAAAGGGAAATGCACTGTGCGTTAGCGACAAACGTGGGGCAAAGTGCAAGGCGCACTGTGCAAAGCAAATAAACAATACACTTTATGAAAATACCAATACATTTTTCCAAAAGTGCGTAGACTTTTCGCCGCAAGCTTTCCGCACAGTGCATTTGACCTTTTGCACTGTGCAAGTGAAAAATAGACGCGGCGCATTGTATATGTATGTGTATATCGTATTTATACATTCCATTCCAACGTTTCGTCTCCCCATCTGACAGGAGTCTTCAAAAAAAACGAAAAACTTTTATGCATTTCTCCGCTGGGAATTGCGGCGTTTCGTGCAAGAATTTCCGCGCGACATTGCCACATTACGCATTCTTTTCTTGTTTGACGGGCGGCTAATTCGCATGGATAATGGGGCCAAATTTGCATTTTATTCCAATCTTCCGAGTTTTTAAACGGATTATTTTTTTTTTGGTGTTTAAAGTGCGACGCTTAGATTTTTATGAAACTTTGGCATAAATTCAGGATATTTTTTGTGAAGATATAAGCGAGATTCCAGGCTTGAAATTTGCTGAAACGAGTGAGATTTTTTTGGTTGAAAGTTGGAAAAATGGGTAACTTGTTTGCGAATTTTAGCATGAAAAGTTTTGAACTTATATCTACCGTAGAGTGGAATGTTTCCATAAAAAATCAATTTTTTCCGCACGAAACGGGCTGAGATATGGCCAAAAAGTGTTTTTCTCTCTGACCGCTCTCCAGATTTTTCGTACTCTCTCGGCCACAAAGACCATTAAATTTCTCGGCTGCCCCCGCAAAGCGCGTGTTAAGATTTTCAGGAATTTATACGTGATCTACACACCAAAGTGTGTGTAAAATTTAAAGAAAGTCTGAGTCGCACTTGGAGTACTTCCCTTGTTAACGTATCCGTTTTATGCACAGTTTTTGTGGGCGGAAAAGATAGAATATTCGTTCAGTTCTTTCGTTGCATGACAGTCTTTTTTAATTGGATCTAATTAAATATTTTTTTCATAAAAACCCCGAGAACGGCGCGGCTAATTTGCGGCAATGTTTCGAGTCTTTTTTTGAATATTTTTTTGATGTCTCATATTTTTTGTCTAAATAATTCGGAGCTTCAAAACTTGTCACGCACTGATATATATCTATTCACTTCTAGCGGGACTAATAGGTCGCTGAGAGATGCGCTAGTCGCAACGGATAGATTTTTTTAGAAAGTTGTCGCAACTTTAACAGGGAATTTTTTGGTTCACAAAGGAAGTACTCCAAGTGCGACGCTCAGATTTTGATGAAGCTTGGCACAAATTTGGAATAATTTTTCCTAAAATATATGCGAGAATCCTAGCTCGCGCTTTACAGAAACAACCGAGATTTTTAGATCGAAAGTTGGCGAAAATTTGGCCCTTTTTGCCATTTCGGCACGAAAAGTTTCACGCAAAAAAATCTCTATTTCCAATTTTACCTTATGTTTTTCGTGGCGTGCCATAGAGGGTAACGTCTCCACAAAACATTATTTTTTTCCGCACAAAACTAGCAAAGTTATGATCAAACAGTGTTTTCTCTCTGACCGCTCTCCACGTTTAGTATGCTCTCTCGACCACAAAGATCGTTCAATATCTCGGAGGCGCCCGCAATGCGCGAGCTAACACTTTACAAGAATTGATACTTAGTCTGTTCTGGACGTGTGTGCAAAATTTAAAGAAAATCTGAGCGTCGCACTTGGGGTACTTCCCTTATCAGATTTTAACGCGGTGCAAATTTATTATTTTTCTAAAACATGCGACACTCCTATCTCGCTGTTTGCAGAAATTTAGCGTTAGTTTCACTGAGAAGAGAAAGGTTGCTGCAAAAAAAAAATATTGTCAAAAATTGGTCTCTCCGAATGTCGTGCACTCTCTCTTCGGAAAGAATCGTTCAATATCTCGGTTTCCATTGCAAATGGCGATATAAAATTTTCTGAAATTTATATATGTCCTAGGCGCCACTTATTAGAAATTTGATTTTTGAGTGTCACCTTGGCAGTAAATTCTATTTTTTTCGATCAAAAAATATTGATTGTTTACATTCGAAAAATGTAATCTTCACTTGCAACATGCTCCATAAAATTCTTAGCATCTTTTTTTTCCTATGAATTAGCCCTTCTACAGCCCAAAATGACGTCCTTCCTCCCATATTTTTACCTGTCCCTCCTTTCTGCAGCTCCCTCAACTTCCGCTGCAACGTATTTCCCTTTTCTCCACCCTCAACCTGCCCAATTACCCCCTTAAATTCCTTGAACCTGCACTACCCTCCCCTCAAATCCATGTTTGCATCTTTCCTCGCCTCCGAGCATATTTATAAACCGTTTATGAGCAGCAATATCCCCTTAGGGTGTTTCTTTTTTCCCATTTTTTGTTCGCTTTTCCGGTGCGCCATTCTTATCGCTTTTGTATTGCGAAATCTGCGAAAATAACATTGGAAACCGAAGCCGGCTTCATACGAAAAAAAGAAGTTTTTTCGTGCCGGAGTCAAACGGATAAAAGATTTAAACTTTGTTCGCATCGAGACTCCGAGGGCCTTTTGGTCCCGAAATTAGGCGGTAATTTTACGGCTTCAACATGTCATTTGTTTATGCGCCATGGCTTTTGGGATTTTTTGCGGGGATAAAGCGTGATTTTGAATGGATGACTGAGTCGTTTGTTTGTTCGTAGTACGGTCAAACCGCTTGTAAAATAAAGTTCAAAAGGCCAAAAGCTACACATAATAGAAGGGCTTCTCTGTGAATGGGCCATGTTAGCTTACAAGGGAAGCACCTCAAGTGCAAAGCTCGTATTTGCTTTACATTTTACATATACATCCGGCATAGGCCACATATGATTCTCTAAAAACTCTAGCTCGAGTCTTGCAGGTGCAGCGGAGATATTTAGCGATCTTTGCGGCAGGGAGAGCGCGCGAAAGCCGGAGAGCGGTCAGAAAGAAAACACCTTTTGTTTTTTTTTTTTATTCTTTTTCTTACTGCTGCGTACTTTGAAAAGACTATTTGATAAGCAGAGACGTCGTTTTCTGAAGTTTTAGGTGAGGTATTCAACGATCTATGCGGTTGAGAGAGTTCGAGAAATGTGGAGACCGGTCAGAGAGAAAAAAACGGCTTTTGGCTATGCCTTTGCCAGCTTCGTGCGGAAATAGCTGATTTTTTGTGGAAACATTTCTTTCTACGCTAGACATAAATTTTTCATGTTAAAATTCGAAAGAAAAAGTGTTACATTTTTTTTGACTTTTGAACTAAAAAATCTCGGTCTTATGCTTGTTAGGCGTCTTGCATATCTCTTAGAAAAAATATTCTAAATTTGAGTCAATTTTTATCAAAATCTGAGCTTTGCACTTGAAGCACTTTCCTCGTATAATAAAATTGGTTATTGAGGCCTCAGAACTGGCTTGTTATGGACAAGTTTCAATTTACAGAAAATTTAAATCTGCGTCAAGTTTAGTTATCAATTAGCATGCAAGTTTTTCATAGTACATATTTCATTCCACTGTATTTTCTACTATTTCCTCCATGCTTTGAACCGGCCTGACATGCCCTTAGTTGACCCCCCGAACCTCTAAAACACATGATACATGTCGTTAGGCAACAAAGCAAAAAAATATAAATAATTTTGTCTTCCGTAATCGTCTTTTCCCCCCAGTTAACAACGTTCCTACATCTCTTTTACCACCCAGCTGCAATATTTATCGCTTATTCCCTAAGCGGCTATTGACAGGCCATAAATCCTCTAATATTCATCAAACTTTTGCATGATATATTATATTGCTATGTAAAATCATAAACATTTTTTTCGTACTGCTGACTTTTGGTTTGGGTGTCAAGAGATGAAATTGGCCAAGTTTAGGCAATTTCGCGTCTCTTCGGGGCCGTTCTCGTATTTCCGTTTTGATTTCCGTCAAATCTTCGAAACTTCTTTTTTGGGGTTTCGGTTTTATAGAAAAGTTTCACAGTAAATTTGAAACGGGATTTTCTGAAGATTCAGTTGAACTTTGGCTAACAATGGAAGTACTAGTCCGTTCGCCAAGTCGCTGTGGTGATTTTTGGCGTTTGCACTGTGCGAAAAAAGTCAGAGTGCAAGCAACGGCCCAAAAAAGTTTGTTGCACGGTGCAAAAAGCAAGAAATTGAGCAGTGCAAATTAACTTTTGTTTTTGCATAGCGCAAGCCGCAATAATCCCTCTAGCAACTTTGCGGAGGGGCGAGTATTCCAAATACGACCCTCTGATTTTTTCTAAATTTGGGATACATGTTGGGCCTAGACCGTCTATCAATTCCTGAAAGTTTTAGCTCGCGCTTTGCAGGGGCAGCCGACATATTGAACAATTTTTGCAAATGATAGAGTACGCGAAAGGCGGAGAGCGGTCAGAGAGAAAAAAGAACTTTTTGGTCGTATCCTTGGCAGTTTTGTGGGGAAAAAGTTGGTCTTATGTGGAAACATTTCCATCTACGGTAGAAAAACGTATGAAACATTTCATGCCAACATCCTCAAAAAAAGCTCAAATTTTGATCCAAAAATCTCCGTGGTTTCTGCAAAGGGCGTTCTAGGACTCCGGTATATAAATTATTAAAAATTATTCTAAATTTGTGCCAAGTTTCATCAAAATCTGCGCGTCGCACATTGAAAGCTTACCGTGAATTAACACTTATTTTTAAGCTTTAACTTCTTAACTCCCCCTTGCAATGTCAATATGCATTTTCTTCTTACAGGGCATCGATTCTTCCCTTCAATTTTCGAGACTTTGGAGACAATTGGACTCGCGAAGAAATCGACTTTTCTCTCGCCCCGCAATTGGGCCCAAAAAATGTCTGAGCATCAACAGTTGATGTAATTTGGAGGCCATGCGACTGCCAGCCGGCCATGCAATATGGCTAGCGTTGGAAGTTGCGATCGTTTTGGAGACGGCGATACGGGTCAATGGAATCTATCAGGTGAGAAAAAAAATAAAATAAAAAAATATTGTAATTTTTTACCTGAGGGATGCTGTCTGTCGGGAAAATAATGACCAATTTGTCGCATCGAAAATCGCATCGTTGCCGAGAAAATGAATTGTGTCGCGGCAAAATCGAATTGCTTTTCAGCGACGAGATTTTGATACGACAAAGTGTTCACTATTTTCCCGACAGAGTAGTAGCAATATCACCGCAAAATGGTTTTAAAATACGCTATTATTTAATTCAGCTATGATATTTTTTACTTTCAAGCGTTTCAGATTACGCCGGAGAAACCGTTGGAGTTCAAGATCCAGAGTTGTTCGTCGGATCAAAATCCAATGAGAGAGGAGACGATGCTGGTTGGTTTCTTGGGATTTTCACAGTCGGTTTGCGATGTTTGGGAAAAACGAAATTATTTTCTTACAATTAGCTTTTATGACCTAGGCTAGCGGAAAAATAAGTGTATATTTTCGAGGCCGAAGTTTTCGGGTCAACGCAAAATCGATCCATACGTGGCGTAGGGCAGTCAGTTTTCATGACCGTGAGCTATTATCACAACGAAAAATTCCCTAATCGACTACGCTCCTTATACCATAACTAGAAGCCTTTTTAACCTTTTTTCAGTTCTTCCCAACCAACGTCCGTTACTGCGCGTCAGTGCGAACGACCAAAAACGGAGTGTCTTATGTCAGAGACAAGGGTAAAACCTCCTATTTGAAGCCAGTCGTCCATGTCACCATTCACGAAATCGGATCGCCACATGAGTGCGAGATCGAGTACATTGTAAGTACATCCCTGATTTGTACTTTACGCAGGTTTTTGCCTTCAGGGATACGGCGGAGAATATCGAATATCGCCGGACCTCGGATTCTACAGCACTTGTTCGAAACCAATATCAAAATATATAAATGAGCTTGCCCTGGGTTCGGAGAACCCGCAATTCAACATTACAATGAGTTCCTGCCCCATTCACAGCCTGCCAAGGAGATATAAGGTGGGCAATGCCGGCTCGATGACACTTAAAATTGCTTGCAGAAGTGACCCATGTGCAACACTCAATTTTTTTTAGGATTTTCAAGGCACAGGCCACATAGCAAATCCTAGAAGTTTTAGCACGCGCTTTGTAGAGGCAGACACGATGTTCTGCGATCTTTGCGCTCGAGAGAGTACGTAAAACGCTAAGAGCGGGCAGAGAAAGGATCACTTTTTGGCCGAATCGTTTTCAGTTTTTTCATAGGAAAATTTGATTTTTGTTGAAAACATCTCCACAGTGGAAAAATTATTTCTCTCATGGGCAGTTCTCCGCATTTCGCGTACTTTCTCAACCGAAAAGTTCGTTGAAAATCTCGCACTTGCGTTAGCCAAATTTTGAGTGGTTGGTGTGGGTGTAGTCTAGACAGGTCACGTATACTAAAGTTGAGAAAAATCATACCTTCAGGGACCTTAGTTTTCTACCTTGCAGCTTCTACCCGACAGAATCTCTCATATTTCGCTGGAAAACAAATAATTTATTAATCTTTCAGGACTACCTCTCTTGCGATCTTGTTCGCCATCGCTGGTATGAGTTGACTTTCCACAGTTACATTAGATACGAGGTTTTCCATAAAAGGAAGTACTTCCAAGCCTGGTCCAACCATTCCACTGTTTTCATGTTCAAGCCGGACAATTTCATTGAAAGAACGGGAAATGAATTGGATTGGCTTCAACGACTCATATCACTCGAGGCTACGTGAGTTTTTGAGAATGAAAAGATTGAAATTTTTTTAAAATACGGCATTGGTAGCATATGTGTGAAAAAAATATGCTTTTTTACATTTGTTTTTTTTTAAATTTTTGAAAATATTTTTCAAATTTTTCAATTTATACAGTCAAAAACACTGCCAAAAAGTCCGATATTTGATCCGAGTTGATGATGCCTGGCCACTGCCAATCACAGTTTTTATCGATTATCGAATCCGCGAAGGGAATTACATAAAATACTCTCAACATTTGGGAAATGGCACAATTGATCAATGGTTTAGTGGAAGTTTTGCCATCCGGAAGTCGGATCGAGTCCAAGAGATTTGCGTTCAAGTGAGTTGATTTTCAAGGGAAGTAAATGAGTACCCTCTACTTTCAGCTAGTCTGGCGTGGCTCGCGCAACCGTTTCCGCCTTTGCCGAACCTTCCTTCAACCAGGTGAATGTCCGTTCCCACCAAGTTCCGCGTCCTTGCCAACGTTCTCTGTATTGCCTCTACTTTCGGCTTTTGTCTTACCGCTTCTACATCCCATATAATAATTTGTAATATCCGATCTTTTTTACTGCCATTTTCGTTGTGATTTTTCTTTGAAAAATAAAATTTTATAAGAAACTGTATGTCCATTTTTTCTGCCTTTACCAATGACAGAAAATTTCAATTTAAATAAGCCAAAAATCAGAAAATCTCTGTCAAAAATCAAGACTGATTACGACAGAGAAAATCCACGAACAGGGTATATAAGCCCAAAGAAAGCTGCTTCAAATCACTCAACTTGTAACCTCCTCATCGACCTTGTAACACCGTTCAATTTGGAAAATGGCCTCCAATGCTTCTACTCCAGCGACTTCCACTTGCTTTGAGGAAGTTGTCGACATGCTGGAAGATAAACTGGTGGAGTTGACCGATTCGGAAAAGATGCGACATGATGAAACAGTCGCTACCATTGAGGAATTGGTCGACTCTTTGGAGGAAACATGGATCCTCGAATTTCACGAAGAAGATGAAGTTTCAGAATTAAGATCAATGATCTTAACAATGATTCATAAGTGAGTTTATTAATTCATGTGAAAATAAGATGCCCGTTTTAATACATATATCTCTAAATTTCTGTTTTTTTTTAGTGCTGCCAACAAACTTTTGGTGCGCTCGGAGAAGACGCACCTTGAAAACGACGTATGCGCAATATGTCTTGAAGAAAAGGCCCAAGATCCTGTTTACTGCTTACAATGTCTCAAAATTGTCAGCTGTAAAGGCTGCATGGTAGAGCTGATCCAAAATGGGAAAGACGAACACTTCCTGAAATGCCTCAGATGTCAACGGAAAAGTCCCACCGAATTACCATTATTCGACTGTGTGAATTTGTAATGTATATTTTTAACTTAATATGATATAACTGTACAACATTTTAATTTTAATAAATTCTAAAAGATAAAATATTTATGATTTTCTGACAATGGATATATAAAGTACATATTTTATAAAAATACATCTCCGCAAAGGCCTCAGGAAATCTACGCTTCGAAATTCTTTAACCCAGCCATCAATCCCTTCATTTATTCGACCCCTCTCTCAATGTCATCGCTTCCAGAAGTTGGAAACGTACTTAAAAGCCGATGCGGGTAGGTAATATCTCTTAATTTATGTTGGCCTGAAGATCAATGGCTTAATGGGAGCGGGAATGGGCCAACTCCCAGGGGGGTCCGCACCTGTTTTTATGGGCTTTCAAGTGAGAATTTATGGATTTCAACGGCCGCTGTGCTTTCTTTTTGTCAGAAAAGGATTTTTTGGAATATCAAAACGTAGGCATTTCACTATCCGTATTTTACAAGAACTTCTCGGCAGTTTTCAATTTCTTTTCTTTTGCCGCCAAGTCCTTCCATTTTTCCTCCAAAAACAATTGGCCACTTTTGCGCCCCGACTTTAAATATTTATCCGCCCCGAAATCCCATTAAAAGCCCAAATTTTGGACTGTTTACCCTGCCATAAATATTTATCCGGAATGGTGTTTGCAAACGTCGTTACAACGCGCCCATTATTCGTTATCTTTATGGGATTCGCCCAAAAAAGTTCAAAGGCTGGACGCCGACCGCACACTTGCTTGATAAGCGCGGCCCCCATATAACGACACTTTTTTATGAAAGACACTTTTTTCGCGGGCATTTTTTTGGGAAAAGGGCCGAAATTGAGGGGAATTACGTAATGGTTGGGTTACTGTAGGAATGAACTGTAATGGAAAGGAAAACAAATGTAAAGAAGTGAGTTTGTGGCGAGATTTGGAAAAATCAGACCAAAGTAGAACTTTGGGGGGTGCGACGCTCCGATTTTGATGAAACTTTGCAAAAATTTAGGCTAATTTTTTATAACATATTCGAGAATGCTAGCTCGCGCTTTGCAGAAGCAACCGAGATTTTTGGGTCGAAAAATGAAAAAAATAGGTCAAAAGTCAACATTTTTTTGCGCATTTTGGCATGAAAAATTTTATACCTCTTTAGTATAATGTTTCCACAAAAAAATATTTTTGTCTGCGCGAAATTGAGAAAAATATGGCCAAAAACTCAGACTGCTCTCCGTATTTTGTGTGCTCTCTCGGCGGAAAATTTTGTTGAATATCTCTAATAAAAATCTGAGCGTTGCACTTATCGTATTTACTTGTAAATACCATCTCCTGCACACCAGTTTTTTCTGTGACCAATCTCCGCATTTCCCGCGCTCGCTCGGCTACAAGAATCCTTGAATATCCGCGTCTGTAAAGCAAGAGCTGTAATGTTAAGTGCTCAATACAATGCTTATGTAGACACATCAATATCAATTTTTTTATGACTTGTCATTTTCTACCAAGCCTCTTTTTTTGATCCAAAATAAAGTTTGAGCTCTGTTTTTTTTCACCTTCACTTTTTATAAATGCCCAAAAGTTGCGCAGTAATCGGAATCACCTTGAAAGTTCAACGGTTTTCATAAAGAGACGAGCGAGACGTTCCAGGGCGTGAGCGGCCTATCAAAGCGCCATTTATTTGGCGGGAAATCTTTGATCTGAAAAAATAATGTGATTGCGCAAGATCCGAAGGAAAACTTTTGATTCGGAAGCAACATTTCAACTTTTGGCTACCGGCCGAGACGGTCGGATTCTTTTGACAGCTCTTTGATTGAGATTACGGTAGAAATTGATAGTGACGAGGGCAAACATTTATTTTTGAGGTATCCCTTCTGGCTTTATGTAAGCATGAGTTGGGGAGATCGAAATCTGGCGAACATCGAGACTACTCTTTTAAAAGGGAAAGTGCACTAACTGCGACACTTTGATTTTCATTAAATTTTGGCCTATGTAGTCTGTTCAGTCAACATCCACGTCCAAAAAGTTTTAGCTCGCAGTTACTTGATGCGACCGAGATATTTAGCAGTTTTTATCGACGAGTGAGCACGTAAAATGCGGAGACGATCAGAGAGAAAAACGTTTTTGGGCATGTAGCGACTTTGCGAAGAGACTATCAGCCTGTCGGGAAAATAATGTGGATTCGATTGCCCACTATCACTTTTCGACGGCTTGCCGCGGCTGGGGATTTGGTGGTGTGACAAGGCGAAATTTTTTTCTGCGACAAGGCGACATTATTTTCCTGACAGACTTATAGTAGCATTAACCTCCATAATTTCATTCTATCGAGAAAATAATGAGCACAATGTTGCTGCGCCAGCCACATCGCTAAAGTGGAAAAATTTGATTTTCCCACGACAATTCATTTTCTCAACGGCAATCGATTTTCGATGCGACAGAGTGCTCATTATTTTTCCGACAGATTGATAACAAATTTTTCCAATATCCATTTTTTTGATTTTATGCAAATTTTTTTATTCGATCGTCTGTAATTCCCTGCCTATTAGAACAGAGCTATTTTCATGGTTTTCATTGTTTCCATTCTCCTCCAAAGATTATGTCCAAACCGGTTATTCTAATCCAGCATTTCTTACGCATACCCCTTCAAATGGGCTTATCCCCGAAACCCATAAATAGTGGACCGTTTTAACGACACCTCCGACGATCCTCGAATGCATGGCTCTCGGCCGAGCCATAAACCTTCTCCATGGCATTAAATTATGTGGTCGGAGAATTTATTTTCTTGCCAGAAAATTTGCATATTCTCTTGTTTTTGGAGTTAAACCTCAAAATTTTGATTTTTAGCACGAAAAGTTCAAAATTCAGCTCTAAAATCTTGAGTTTCAAACTGGACGGAGTTGAAATCTTCTCCAATAAAAGCCCACATGTGTCCTCGAGATGGGCTTTTTTACGCCGCGGGTTTTTCTTCTACGGGTTTCTTTAGGGCTCATTTCGGAAATTGGGATTTGAAAATTTGGGAAATGTAATTTTCCGAGAGGAAATTACAGTGAAAACGGGGAATGAGCGAGAGTAGATGGGGGTATTTTCAACTTGGAAGAGGAGCATGAAAGAATTTGGAAGTTTTTTTTAAAGCGGTGTTGATTTTGGTGAAGATTGGGGAAAAATTTCGAAAAGTTTTCTGGGACAAACAAGAGATTTTTAGGCTTCGTTTTGCCGAAAAAATAAGAGTGAAGACAGAAGATTTCGGAGGAAAATTTTGAAAATTTTTCGAATTCACTTTTTTTTGAAAAAGAGAGTAAAAATCGAGAAATTTTATGGGTCGGCGAGTAGGAATCGAAATAGCTTTCAAAATTTCCATTTTTGGAGTGAATTCCGAGTTTACTTTTTTTTCGCCTTTTTTTGGAGTAAACTCAGAATTTACTCGCCGAAGGTGCCGGCGAGTAAATCCAGAGTTTACTCCCGGGGAACAGTTGACCCCTGGGCGCAAAAATTTTTTTATCTGCGTTAATAATTCGCGCCAAACTTTCGAAAAATTTTGCCGAATCCTGACTGGGAGGCTCCAGTCAGGATTCGCGGGGTTCCTGACTCTTCGTACAGTCAAAACTTCCTGACTGTGGTCCATTCAGGAATCCCGCGATTCTTGACTGGGTGAGGGGTCAATAACTGTTGACTAGGACGAAGAAATAGGGAGAAAAAACGAAGAGAACGAGAGAAACGCGCGCTATTTCGTGCTGTCTCTGCCTCTCAGCGCCTTCTTTCCGTTTCGCGCTCTCTCTCTCTTTTCGGGAGAAAGAGCGAGAGAGCGCAAAAAAGGAGAGAGAGAGCGAAAGAGCGGGAAACGAGGAGAGGGCGCAGAGAGGCAGAGAGAGCACGAAATAGCGCGCGTTTCTCTCGCTCTCTTCGTTTTTTCTCCCCGTTTCTTCGTCTCAGGTGACTGGGATGTCGATTTGGAGGCCGCCCAGTCAAAAACATTCCTGACTGCAGGAATCGCGGGATTCCTGACTGGGAGGCACCCAGTCAGGATTCGGCATTGGAAGCGAGCAAAATCCAGATTTACTCGCCGCCATTCGATTTCTCGGCCCCGGCGAGTAAACTCCCAGTTTACTCCCGAAAATCAAAATTTTTTTCAAATTTTGGAGTAAACTTCGTGTTTACTTTTTTTTTGGCATATTTGGGAGTAAAAAAATTTTTACTCCAAAATCGAAAAAAAAGTGAATTCGAAAAATTTTCAAAATTTTCCTCCGAAATCTTCTGTCTTCACTCTTAAATCAAGATTTTTTTTTAGCCTAAAAGTTGGAAAAAATATGCTGACTTTATGTGAGTCTATCCATAAAAAATATAGCCTCGTTTCCAGCGGACAGGACAACTTTTCGCAAAAAAATTTTTTTTTTGTTCTGTTTTGAAAGAGATGACCAAAAAGTTTTTGCGCACACATAGGCCACATACCAATTCCTGAAAGTCTTAACTCTCGCTCTGCACGCGCATCCAAGATATTCAACAATCTTTGCAGCCGAGAGAGTACGCAAAATTTGGAAACGCGGAGAGCGGTCAGAGAGAAAAGTATTTTTAGCCGTGTCTTTGCCAGTTTCGTGGGGAAAAGCTTGATTTTTTGTGGAAACATTGCTGTCTACGGTAGAAAGAAGTACGAAACTTTTCATGCCAAAATTTGCAAAAAAAAGTTTTAAATTTTTCCCAATTTTCGTTCTAAAAATCTCAGTCATTTCTGGAAAGCGCGAGCTGGAAGTCTTGCACATTTCTTAGAAAAAATATTCGAAACCTGTGTCATCAAAATCTGAGCGTCGCACTTGGAGTATTTCCCCCGTCAGATTCGGCCCGAATTTTTATCAAGTCCTGAACGTTGATCCTAGGATACCTAAAAATAAAAAAATAGTATAGTGTTTGGTAAAATACGGCAGTCCCCATATACTGTTTTTATTATTTTTGTTATTATTATGAGTGTTTTCCTTGTTAGGTGACTGTAAATGTACTGTATTTCCAACATCTCCACCTTCTCCCCTCAATCTCCTCGCCGGCCCTCAACGCCGCTGATCGTTGTCATAAATCCCAACGCTCGGTGGGGGATTCGTCCGGCTGATTTTTTATGCCCACTGCCAGTAAATTAACACTCCCCCAAAACTTGGATTTATTTCGCATTGTCAGTGGGAGCATATTGTGTTTGGGATCAATTTCCGGGAGATTTATGTCGTTTGCGGTCTCTTTTTGAGGTCGCCTATAACAATGGGGCTTTCATATAGCAATTGGTGCCGGAGGCTCTAATTTGTGCGATTTCTGGATGGTTTTGGTGACAAACTTAGAGAGTATATAAAAGAAAAATGAGGGATTTATAGGGATATTTGATTTAGAGGGGGTGGCAAGTACAGTAAGCTATAATTTCTAGGTATTACGGTAGGATAAGCTACAGTATTCTTACAGACGAAGCGCTTAAAGTGTGACTCTCAGATTTTGATGAAACTTGACAAAAATTTAAAATGGTGTTTTCTAAGACATATGCAAAATTTCTAGCTCGCGCAATGCAGAAACAAGCGAGGTTTTTTGGTCGAAAGTTGAACAAAAATGTGACATTTTTTTTTGCGAATTTTGGCATGAAGATTTTCATACCTAGTTATACTGTGGAGGGTAATGTTTCGACAGAAATTAAATTTTTTCCGCATGAAACTAGCCAAGATATGGCAAAAAAGTGTTTTTCTCTCTGACCGCTCTCCGCACTTTGCGTATTCTCCCGTAAGATCGCTCAATATCTCGGGTACCACTGCAAAGTAAAGGCTAAAACTTTCCGGAATTGAGGTATGGCCTACACCTGATGTGTGTGCAAAGTTTGAGGTAAATCTGTGAGTTACACTTGAAGCACTTCCCTTGTCAGTAAAATCGGCCGAAACTTAATTTATCGCCATTTAAATCTCCCCTTGCCCCAGCACTCCCTATATCTTCTCTTGACCGCTCTAATCTCCCCCATTAACACCTTTCTTTATTCGGAAAGCCCGCATTCCTCTGCCCCTCACATTACCCAACGCGTCAATAAAAGTGTGCCATAAAAAGGTTACGCATCCATTTGATGTTACGCATCATAACATCAAGCCCTCTTTTCTTCCGCCTTTTTCGAATCAGAAACCGAAGCGTCAAGGTCTTCTTTTGATCGTGTGACCCATGGTCAGCAGTGATGGGGAGGTGTTTATGGCTTGAGGTATACGTTGGGGTTGGTAGGGCTGGGTGTTGTCGTATTCTATACTCTGGATGATCAAGCCTTGGAGGGCTTGGAGAAATCGTGAAAAATCCGAAGTTGGAATTCCCATTTCGGCCGCGTATCGGGCTTTGATCTTTGAGGAAGCTGAATTGACAGCGCTATGAAATTTACAAGGGAAGTAATCCAATTCCGACGCTCCGACTTTCTTTAAATTTTGCACACAATTTGGACATAAGCAACGTTTCATTTCGTATCTTTGATATTATCTTACGAAAAAATAATTTTTTTGTGGAAACCTTACCCTCTACGGTGGAAATATGCATGAAACTGAGCGTCGCACTTGGAGCACTTCCCCTGTTAGTGCCAAAGAAGGAAAATGAAGTGTAAATTCGTATTTGATTTTCTGAGCGGTCATTAGTTTTGAACAGTTTGACTTGTAGACCTAGATTTAATAATTTTTTGAACTTCTTACTGTACTTTTCTGGTATCAGCCTGTAAACATATTGCAGTATATGTAATGAAAAGCCAAAGGAATATTTCTGGACTTAGATTGCGCTGGGTCAAATTTAGTAAAACCTTGTGTCGAAAGGTCCGGCAACCCAGTAACGATGACGAGACGCTCAAGAGTCAAGTGATTTATTCAGTGGAAAGGAGGCCCTTTTATAGGGAAGCCCCACGTAGGAAAGTACAACCAAATTTGAATAAGTGTAGATCGTTCCTCGTGGGAAAATCCTCGAAGCTCGGTCGTTCCGCCTCACACCTTGAAAGTCCTGGGCGTTAAATCAACCGGCCAGGCCGGAAAAATCGGGCCAGTCCGGCCTAATTTCCGCCTTTACAAACCTCCTCCACAACTATACATATTTCAACCGCCTTATAAACTTTTCCAGCGTTTTCTTTACTTTTCCACCTTTCCAACCTACTGTCATCACTCTCCTGGCGTGCCATGCAACTGCAAATTATAGCGAAACCGGCTCGCTTAACCTGTTCTTGTATTTGGCTTTTCATTGCGCGTTAAGAGGCCATTAAACGGTCGTGCATTAAGCCAATTTTTCTTTTGTTTTTTCCTCCCATTCTAAACGCTCATTTGGATGGTGATGCAGCCATTGGAGGTGGATCGTCTTGTCATCGGAATTTCAGCGATTTTTGGCTACTTTCAGTCTATCGGGGAAATGCTCATTATTTTCCAGACATGCTGATATTATTTGTAGTATGTTGAACCATTCAGTAAAAAATTCCCAAATTTTCCGCCGAAAATAACATTTCCAGCCAAAAAGCCGATAAAATTCATAATTTCTTCCCGTTCTTCCGCTCGCTGAGTGTCTCATTGGCCATAAAATTTTCGCCCGATCCCCTCTTCCTTCGCTTACATAACCTTTTCCGATCTTACTCATGCAAACCCAGCAGAAGAATGAGTCCAAATGGTAATGACATTTTCGTCGTGGAATCATAATATCAGGGGAATCTTTACCAAGATTTTTGTGAAGACGGATGAGAAATTTGGGTTAGAAGATACTGTAATTAGTTGAGTGGGTTAATAATCCTTGTTTTCATCTGCAAAAATTCAGTCTCTTTGTAGCAGTATCGACAAAGGAATTGGCCGTTTTTGGCGATTGCAGCTTATTAGAGGGAGCCGTCAATTTGCTCCGCCAAAAAACGGCTGTTTTGGCAGTAGGAGAAGAGCGGTTTTAAGGACTTGTTTTGGTCTCAAAATATTGTTTTGGTATCAAAATATTTACTATATATTATTTGGGACCCTGAGAATATCAGTCTGTCGAGAAAATAATCTGGACTTGTCGCAGCCAAATGTCTCGCCTCAGTCGCGCACCAAAATCCCCAGCCGCGGCCAGCCGCCGCTCCACATTATTTTCCCGACAGACTGATACTAGTCCGTTCGCAAAGTCGCTGAAATGATTTTTGCAACAATGAAAATCCGTGCTGCGACTTTGCGAACAGTCTAATATCAGTCTGTCGGGAAAATTGTGGTCGGTTGTCGCAGCAAAAATGGGTGCGGTCGCGCGCCAAATTTCCAGCTTCGGCAGCCGTCGAAGCGATGTTTATTTTACTATTGAGCCTTAAATTGGCTCTCTAAAATTGTTCGTTATATAGAGCCAAGTTCAGTATTTTTTTTTTATTTTTGTTTCCGCTCAATTTTTAAAATACGGTTCTTTCCAATGTTTCTACAAATTATTTTTCACCGTTTTCCTCAAGCTGCAATTGAAATAAAAATGCATATCAAAAGCATTAAAATTCCTTTTTTTGGTAAGCGATCGCACTTCCCATAACCGATAATCTAAGTGGGTATACAACATGAGAGAGACGTCCATTCCTTTTACTGCGGCCTCTCTTTTGTATTTTTTTTTTTTTTTGATTCTCTTCCAAACCGAAAAACCCTCGCCCCACTTGAATTGAAGTTATAAAGAAATGGGATTTTCGAGGGAAACCGATGTTTTGGAATATGCAAATTTTACGGGTATTTGAAATTAGTTAGAATTGTAGTTTTTGAAAATGAAATTATGAGTCCTTGAGGGTTTTAGGTATTAAAAAATATTTGGATATTTTTTAATTTTCAAAATTTAGCATATTTATATTTTTTCTTGAGTATGCAAATTTAGCTTTAATTTTGATTTTTGAAAATGAAATTAAGATTCCTCGAGGCATTTAGGTGATGAATAAAATTATTCAATTTTTTCTTATTTTCAAAAATTTGCATATTTTTATGAATATTCAAATTTTGTTTATTGCAATTAGTAAAAAAATTATTTTTTTTTTAATTTGGCACGGTTTACATTAAATTTGTAATTCGTGAAATTTTCATACTTACTTTTTAATATGCAAATTTATGCAAATTCAAAAATTACTAATATTTTTAACCTTTTTTTTATTTCAATGCTTTTTACCCAAATTTTGCAAATGTTTACTTAAATTTTTCTTGGCTTTGTCTCCGAAAATTTGCATATTCCACCCGTCTCGATCCCATTATCCGACAACAAATGTGGCGCACATGTCGCGGCACCTGTGTGCCGTAAATCTCCGCGCCTCCGCTCGGCCTTCAAGGTTATGTTGTCTTGGACTTCATAAACTTGATACCAATCTTTATGGCTGTGGGTCATGAACTTTCACAGGGTAATAAAAGGGAATTATAGTAGAAAACTTGACCCGGTACAAGTTTTATTTTTGGGTGTTGCAAAGTTTTGGGCTTATTTTTTGGCCGAGCAAGCAAATTCAATTTTTTAAAAAGACTTGGCACTAAGGACCGTATTTTACCCTTTTTTTGCTCGGGAAAACTTTTTTGCAGAACTGAGATTGATTTTCTGGCACATTACCTGAATTTTTCACATCGCGCTTTGCAGAAATAACGAGGATTTTTTAGCAGGATTGCCAAAAAAAATTCAGCATATTCTCAAGAATTTTATTTTAAAAAAATTTATGGTGGTTACAATGTTTCTAAAAAGCATTTTCTCCTTGCCACTCTCTTGATTTTCCATGCTCTCTTGCCCGTCAAATTTGTTGACTTTTTTTTTATTATCGGCTCTCCATGCGCAAGCTTTTTCTTCAATTACCAAAAAAATTTTTTAGTAATTGATAAACAAGCTGAGTAGATCAAAACGTTAAAATTTTATAAAATTTTGAGCATTGGCTACGGTGCACTGTGCAGAAATGTCAAGGCTTTTTGACCAGTCTAGTAATAGGAAATCTTGTGCAACAAAACCAGCAATAAGAAACAATTCTAGCGGTTGGCGAGAGTCATTATTTATAAAAGGTTTTATTATCAGCTTGTCGAGAAAATAATGAGTAATGTCGCTACGCCAATCACGTTGCTGAAGTGAAACGAAA
Organism: Bursaphelenchus xylophilus; assembly: GCA_904066235.2. Taxonomy (NCBI): domain Eukaryota; kingdom Metazoa; phylum Nematoda; class Chromadorea; order Rhabditida; family Aphelenchoididae; genus Bursaphelenchus; species Bursaphelenchus xylophilus. Next base: position 2,669,502 of record CAJFCV020000001.1, read on the forward strand.
TTTGATTTTGCCGCGACGCAATTCATTTCTTCAATTTTCGATGCGAAAAAGTGCTCATTATTTTCCCGACAGACCGAATAATGATATTGTGATATTTATATCACAATATCATTATTCGCGTATTTTACCGTCTATTTTCCCCTCTAAAAAGTTGTAAGACCCTATTCTCATCATCCCAATTAACTATACCCTCCTTTTCTCACCGCGTTTCCCCAAGCCCCAAATTTTAGCCAAAGGAATAAAAAAAAGGGGCGGAGCCCCGCTCAGAAGACCCTCTGTTTTACCCTCACTCGGATGCCAATAAAATTTCAGGCGACTTTTTTCTCGATCTTTGCCGATTCCCCTCCGTTTCCCTTCGCTTTCCTTTGCCTCCCACGGTATCCGAAAATGAGTTCTTAATTTCGATTCTTTTTCGCTTTTTCGACGATTTTTTGGGATTTTTTGCTGGATTAATTAATTGCTGGGAATTCCATTTTGTTTTTTGGGGTTTGCCCTGAGGGGATTTTTGGGTTTTGAAGATTTATTGAGTGTTTTTTGGGGGTTTTGTTAAAAAATTTGGATTTTTTGATTTTAAAACGGGAATTTCTCAATTTGTAATCTTTAGATTTTAATGTAACTTGGTGAAAATTTAGTATAAGATTTTTCACGGCGTATGTGAGATTTTTGACTCGTTTTTGGCAAAATCATTGACATTTTTTGGTTGAAATTTTTTTTATTTCTATCTTTTTCAGTTTTAAAATTTGAGCTTTGTTTATGAAGAAGAGTATAGCATTTTTGCCAACAATAATATTTTTTGTCTAAAATTCACAGGGATACGGCCAAAAAACACAGTTTTTCTCTAACCGTCTCTCCTCATTTTCCATAGTCTCTCGGCTGCGACAGCAAGATCGTTGAATATCTCAGCTGTGGCTGTTACGGGAAAGCTGAAATTTCTAGGGGATTAATGCATGTGCTATACACAAAATTTAAGGAACATCAAAAAAAAATTTTTTTTTTTTTTTGAAAATTTTTTTTTTTGATTTTTTTCAAAATCGCGTTGTTTCTTATTAAAAATTCCAGATCAAACAGTCAACAAGCTTTTTAGATCGACCAAAATACCCGTAACACCCGACCATCGACGACAATTACTACATGATCATCAATCAAATTCCATTCTTCGGCCTCGCTTTGGCCTTATTTTTCTTCGATTTAGCTAATTCTTCGATTTTTGAAAAAGTAGGCATTTCAAAAAATCTGGCGTATTTTAAAATGAAAAATTATTTTTGACAAACAAATCTTATTTTCAGGCGCACAAACAGCAATGTCAGCCAATTCACATTGACTCTTGTTTGGACTTGCCTTACAACAGCACCATTGCCCCAAAATCGAATATTTTTGGGGATGAACAGAGTGTATGTTAAAGTTAATTTTTTACGAAAAATGTTTCCATGACGTATTTTACAATCACAAAAAAAATTAAAACCAAAAAAAATTTTTTGTATTTCAAAATTTTTCGATTTTTCAATTTTTTTTTTTTTTTTTTTTTTGAGAAAAAGTATCAAATACGTATGTTTGAAGTGTAAAACAAGATTTTTCATCAAAAAAATCAGTTTTTGCAGCCAAAATTTGCAACGATAAAACAAAAAAAAGTTTTTTTCTGTTTGTCTCTCCTCATTTTCCGCACTCTCTCGTCTGCAAAAGATTGTTGAATAATTATCTGGGTCCTTTCTGAAAGGGGCTTGCTGAAATTTTCAGAAATTCGTATGTGGCCTATCAGTCTGTCGGGAAAATAATGTGGATTCGTCGTGCCTTGGAATCGCCCATCAACGCTTTGCGACGGCTAGCCGCGGCTGGAGATTTGGCACGCGAATGCGATGAGGCCAGACATTCCGTTGCGACAAATCCACATTATTTCCCCGACAGACTGATAGAAGATACTGGCTGTAAAATTTGAGGAAAATTCGGGCATTTTACATTGAGCAATAATAGCTCAACTAAATTTTTTGACTTTTTTGACCATTTTCTCAAAAAATCGGGCTTTTTTGTAAAATTTTTTTACTACGTAATCAATTTTAATTATCCTACTTTACTATTCGTACCAAAATTCAACTAATTCTTCAATAATTTTTTTTCAGCTAAGCGAACAAGTCCGTCATTTCAACCCACTCTTCAAAACCAAATGCTCTTCTCACCTCAAATTTTTGGTCTGCAGTGTTTTTGCGCCAATGTGTCCGCCGGAAATGCCTCAAGCGGTAACAAGTTGTCGATCCGTCTGCGAAGAGGTAAGGGACTTTTTAGTTGATAATTTCTTTGATTTTTAGGTAAAACGCGATTGCATGTCAATTCTGTCCGAATTTGATATCAAATGGCCGAGTTTGTTGAATTGCACAAACTTCCCGTTGGAGCCGGAGCTTTGCATGAAGCCGGCGGCAGCGCCAGCCAGAGTTACCACGCAGTAAGTTGATTTTGGACGATTTAGAACGCTTTTTGCGGGTCAGGAAGAAATTTGGAAAATTGCGAAAAGTTATGGATAATCTTTAGTTGAATTTGGCCTAGAAAAAAACCATAAGTTTTCGTGAATTTTTAAAAAATTTCAAGTTGTACCTGGAAGTGCTAAGATTGTTTCTACATACGGAAAATGACTTATTATCACTCTTTATTTGATTACCAACGTTTTACAGAACGATTTTATCATGATTTTTGACTTTGAAAAATCGCAAAAATTTTTTGGACAATTTTTTTACTTACAGAGTACCACAGGTTACACACTCCGATTTTCTTGAAATTTGGCACACGTGTCTTTCATAGACCAGACATCTATCCCTGAAAATTTTAGCTCGCTAATTCCAGGGACAGCCGAGATATTCAGCGACTTTTCGAGAGAGTACGCAAAACGCAGAGGTCAGAGAGAAAAGGAATTTTTGGCCATATCTTTGCCAGTTTCGTGAGGAAAACACTAATTTTTTGCAGAAACGTTACACTCTACCATAGAAATAAGTATGACAATTTTCATACTAAAATTCGCAAAAAAATCGGTATTTGAAGGCCTCGAAAATATCCAAATTTGATGTCCAAACTCAAAAATTTGCATTTTTCATTATAAAATACGAATCATCAAAACGTCTATAACATAAACAGTAAATAAATAAACTCCAGCTCAACACGCTCTCCAATCTTCAACAGTCGTCCGCGTCAGAACCACATCAATCCCATTCCGCATCAACTTCCCTCTTGTCCGGCGGATCTCCTCAATTTGGACCCAACCGATGCCAATTCGAAGTGCGCCCTCCCCTGTAATCGGCACTTTCTTTTCTCTCAAGTAAGTAGAATGCAATGTAAAATACGTCAGAGGTATACCCAACAGTCTGTCGGGAAAATAATGAGCACTCTGTCGCATCGAAAATCGCCGCCGAAAAAATAAATTGTGTCGCCGAAAAATCAAATTGCTGTTTATTTTAGCGATCGGCGCAGCACGTCAAGAAAAAATAAAAGAAAAACGGGCGCCCAATGAAAAAGCCTAGTATTTTTTTTGGCATTCTGCCCGGTGCAAATCCGTTTTTGTCCAAATGGTTTGCAAGATTTTGACATAAAGATTAATAGTAAATCACAAGATATTGATACCAATAGAAAGCTCGAGAGTTGCTTAAGCTAATAGAACCAAAATATACCCATAACATAGTATTTTGACAGTCTTCCAAGGCGAAGAAAACAACGTCTAAATAAAATTTTGTATCGACGATACCGAGTCAGAGAGAACTGGAAGGGGGTATAGGCTCCACGTCAAAAAAATCCTTAAACTATTCTTCGAGTATCTACATCGGTCTCGTCCCGCTTGATGGGACAGTTTTTTTGATATTCGGCCTTGAAATTTGCACTATTTTTAGCCTAGCTCGAACCGTGTTCAAAAAATGCGTCACGATGACACCCATTCAGAATGTGCCAGTGGTATAAAAAACAGTTGTATACGACTAGTAGTACTCCCTAGAGTTCCCATAAAAAAAATAGGTTAAACATTGTTGTTATGTGCGATTTGGATGACATATTTTATGAATTTTTTTTCGCTGTGAGAACCTTTGCAATGCCCGGAATTTCTTGACGTGCGCAGCGACATTGAGCTTATTATTTTCCCGACAGACCGAATGATATTTGTAGCTCCAAAATCAAGTTTATTTTCCAGGAAAAGAGCGAAATGGCGGAGCACTGGCTTTTGACCGGCGCCTTGGTGAATGTGATCGTCACTGCGTTCACATTTTTGACGTTTATGATCGACCGAGACAGGTTTAGATTCCCTGAACGGTAAGGAATTTTCGAGCTATGATTTTCTGAGCCAAATTGCCAGAGGCCTTGAAAAATCACAGTTTTTAAAAACTTTTTGTTTGTTTTCGACCAAAAAACTTTTTTTTGATGTAGCTTTTGGAATTTTTGAGTAATAAAAATGATTTTTGGCGGAATAATAACAGCTAGCAAGTAGAATAGAAAGCCAAATTTTTGAATGCAAGGACCGGATTTTTTTCAGAATTTTGGCATTTTTTGACTGAAAAAAATGAATTGGCTTTCTGCAAAGCGCGGGCTAAAAATCTCAAATTTTTCTTTGAAAATTCTTTCCTTATTTGAGCCACAACTTCATTAGAATCTACGCATAGCTTTTTCAACTCGCTTATGTAGCCCTAAGGGCATAGAAATCAGTTTCTTTCAACTATACTCCCATATCAGGCTATCGGAAAAATAACAAGCGCAATGTCGCTGCCCGTCTCTGAAATGAAAAACAATTTGATTTTGCCGCGAAACAATTCATTTTCTTGCCAGCGACGCAATTTTCGCTGCGACAGAGTGCTCACAATTTTCCAGACAGACTGATATTTCTTCAAACCTTTCCCAAGTTTCCTACGAAAACATTCTCTTTTCGGTCCCCCATTACTTCCCCCTCATATTTCAACGGAAGGAATCAGGCCATTAAAGCGGCGCGAAATATTTCACGCTTCAGCCGGAAAAGCAATGAAATTCATGGGTCAGAGGCGGTTGTGTTAGCGCCTCCAACTTCAAAGGCCGCGCGCGCTGATAAATGGCCGCAGCGAGCGAGGCGGCGAGGGCCATAAATCGTGCGGGAATTGCGAAAAAATTGACATAGACTTATTGCCGACAAGGTCCGACTGATAAGACCGACGGGATGTTACAATAGACGGAAAAAGAAGGGGACAAAATGAATTTTTGAATGAAAAACAAATGATTTTCGAAAAGATTTGCCTTCAGAAGCAGTGAAAACTTTGAATGACATACATTTCGACATTTTCTTATCAACAGAACCTGTCTATAACGAGCAGCTGCAAAGTTCGCAAGGGTCATTTTTACAAGGAAAGTATTCCAAGTGCGACGCTCAGATTTTTTTTAAGTTTTGCATACACATCGGCCATAGGCCAAATATCATTTGCTGAAAATTTTATATTACGCTTTGCAAGCGCCGCTATTCAACGATCTTTGCCAGCGAGAGAGTACGAAAAATGCGGAGAGCAGTCAGAAATAAAAAGACTTTTTTGCGGTATCTTTTCTAGTTTTATGCGGAGAAAATTTATTTTTTAAATCATTATTATCTACGGCAGAAATTGGCAAGGAACTTTTCACTATAAAATTTGCAAAAAAGTGTCAAATTTTCGCCAACTTTCGACCCAGAAATCTTAGTCGTTCCTGCAAGACGCGAGCTATGAGTCTCGCATATTTTTTATAAAAAATTATTCTAAATCTGTGCCGAGCCTCATTAAGAACTGAGCGTCGCACTTGGAGTACTGGCCCGGTAAACAGTGGTATTTTTCTGGAATGATGACTTACATAAATTTTTTGTTGGAATTTTTTTTTATTTTTTTCTTCCACTATTTTATAAATCACCAGATAGCGTCATCCGCAAGGTCATTCGCGCGTCGGAACAAATTATGTGTCCCTATAAAAAACATGACATCAGCTTCAACACATTACTCAAACCCCCTCAGAAAACATTGAACTTTCTGAAATTTATAGCTTTTTTAGCTAAAAAAAAACTAAATTTTTTGTCACGTCATCTAAAAAATCTGATAAGTTTCCAGATCCGTATTTTACATTGCGCTTTGCTCATTGACATCATCATTGCCGTATCTCAGCCGTTACTTTTTGACATACGAACAGACAGGATGCGATCGTATGCCGACTGGGAGACTGTTCTTGGTCCATGAAGGCCTTGACAACACAGTGTGTGTGTTGTCGTTCCTCTTCAACTACTACTTCGGAATGGCCGGCTGTGTTTGGTGGCTCATGTCGACGTTTATTTGGTGAGTGATGATTTGTGTTTTCTAAAGGATACGCCCTACGAACTCCAGCGTATTTTAAAATTATGTTTTTTTTTTGAGAAATTAGATTGAAAACGTTGGCAGACTGATTACTCATTGTCAGAATAAAATGAAATATCACCGTTAAGGTTTACATACACATACTTTTCCATATACGATGAAAGCGCCGTACAACAAAACCTCTCTATAACGAAAAAAATTTTTAGCACTTGACTAACAGTCTGTCGGGAAAATAATGAGCACAATGTCGCTTCGCCAATCGCGTCGCTGAAGTGAAAAGCAATTTTTTTTTCAGCGGCGAGACAATTTTCAATACAACAGAGTGCTCATTATTTTCCCGACAGACAGATATTACTATTTTCATAAAGTGCATGGGCATTTTCTCGCCGTCCGCACCGTTCAGAAAAAGCACCCAATTTGCACTGTGCATTCATATATTTTTTTGTTTCGCACCGTGCATTTGAAATATCGCTACGATGCATCTGTTTGTGTCCGTTGCGCGATGTAGACTTTTTCCAACTGGGCCGCCTTGCATTTGCACAGTGCAAAGGGCTTTTCTGAGGTTTGCACTGTGCGTTGGCGACAAGCGTAGGAAAAAGTTGAAAATGCACTGTGCGGAAGGTAAAAAATGTCCCTGCACGTTTATCAGTCTGTCGGGAAAATAATGAGCACTCTGTCGCATCGAAAATCGCATCGCCGCCGAGAAAATGAATTGTGTCGCGGCAAAATCAAATTGCTTTTCACTTCAGCGACGCGATTGACGCAGCAACTTTTCGCTCATTATTTTCCCGACAGACTGTTAAAGTACTAAAAAGAATTTCTGCTAGACTTTTGTTTCTGTAAAAATTCCAAAATTTGTCTCAATTCCCATGCGAAACAAAAACAAGTGGAATTGATGCACTCTTCCGGAGAGTCGATTGTTTTTTTGGATTTTTCGGGGAAATTAGATTAAACCGGGCCCTCTCCCGCGATACGCAACCATGAAGCTTTGGCCTCGAATTCGGATTCTAATCGAGTTTTTGCGAAACAAAAAATTTCTGGGCGTAATTACTGGAAAAGATGGCCTTGAAGCTTATTTGAAAAATGGGGAATGTCAAAAAAACAAAAAAAAAATAATTTTTTTAAAAAACAAGTTAACTATAGACAAAGAAAAAAACATTATTTTTCAGGTATTTGTCAACGGCAAGAAAATGGGTTCAGGAAGAAATCGAGAAGCGGGAAGTTTACCTTCATCTTGTGGCCTGGGGTCTCCCGGCGCTTCCATCAATCACAATTTTGATTCTTCAAAAGGTAAGAAATGGGGTTTAAAATACGATTATTTTACTTGCATTGTTTTTATAACGAAAGGAACGATGGCGGGAAGATTTGGCAGTCGAGAAGATATAGGCAAAGTTCGGGTAGACGACCGGTCAAAGGAAGAGAGGTTTTATTCGCACACAGACGGGGAAAAGAATGATACAGCCGCTCAATGGAAGCGGAAAAACCAACTGTTTAGAATAGGGAAATTGATCTTATGAAGACTTTGTCCTTTGATTCTATGCAAATTCGTGGAAAATGATTGGCGGTTTCAGTGAAGTCGCCAACATGCCCACTTTTCCTCTTCTTTTCTTGACCATGGGTTGACATCGATAGGGTTCTTCTGTGGCTGGAGGGTTCGGATTGGGTACATCAGGGCAAGAGCACACCATGAGGGAGTCCGGGTATTCATCTTCGAATGGCTGTCCATGTGAAAGTTCCAGGTCTATCAATTTGAATTTGCATTGGGTGCGTTGTTCCATCGGTAGTTGATTCAACAGAAAATTACATCCAGAGCGAGATGGGGAAGAGGAGAGAGTTTCGGATGGAATGTCATAGGGGGAATGGGGCTGAGGAAGATTTGTGAAACCAATATTGACCAGCGGCAATACCTGCCCTCGATCCACAATTTTCTTACGATGCCATTTACGATGACAAACATGGGGAACCATAACGAGATCAGATGGATTTCCAAAATTCAGAGGAGAGTCTTGGGGAGTAGAGGAAGATTTAACCAAAGAAATCACTGAGTTTTCCGAACCTGATACGATAGGTTGCGATACGATAGGGTGCAATGCAATAGAAGACGAGACGATTGGGTGTGAAATGATAGCGGAAGGCAATTGCGGAATTTCTTTGGGTCCATTCAAACGAAAGCTTCTCATTGGAACCTCGGGGATAGAGGATTGAACTGGGTTTGACTTTGGAAGAAGGGAAAGTGCTGGATTTGGAATAGGGATCACGGGTTTTGGAGTAGGGCTCACAGGAGTTCCGGACTCGCTCGGGGGAAACAATTTACCACAGAGAGAAACATGATGTCGACCGTTACAATTCGAACAAGAATGAGAGCACATAGCAACGATATGACCACGTTGGAGACAAAGAGGGCAGAGCCTATTCTCACGAACAATCCGCTGACGAGAATCGAAATCTTGGACGATCTGACAGGTAGCAGAATCATGAGGATCGGAACAGAAGGCACAATAAGCAGGAGTCAGGTTTGGATTGGGGAAAGTGGGATTGTCAGACCGAGATTGAGGAAAAGAACGAGTATCCGGATTGGCGGGATTGAACAAGGTTCTTGGCTGGGAATTCGAATGAAGGAATAAGGGGGAAATTTCTGGAGTCTTTAGAAAATTCTGCGATACTGCAAATTCGCCAAAACGGGAGGACATGATTCGAAAGCCTTCGGGGGAAATTTGGTCTGTTTTTTCAATTTCAAGTTCAGAGAAAGAGTCCTGACCGAAAACGAAGAGGATAGGGGACTTATCGGGAGGGGAAGGAGTACCAGTAAAGAACTGGTGGAGGTCGGGAACCGCAAGAGCTCTGAAGCTTACAATTGGCCCATTCTTGGATTTTAGGGGTACGGTTACCTCACGAGTTTCAATCACAGTTTTGACTCCACCTACGGGAACTACGGTTCGGGGAATGACAGGACCAAGGGGAAGACGAATTCTGGCACAAAGAGAGTATTCTACGAAGGTGGCATCGGAACCAGTATCGATAAAGGCTCTAATTGGATCAAGATGATGGTCGAGAAAGATCTTAGGAGACATCAAATTCTCGTACTGGTCAAGGATAACGCCTCTAATCTGTATAGCGGGAGTTGGGGAATTCTGAGTGGGTGGTACCGGTATTGGAGGAAAATGAGTCTGCGCCGGATTCCGAGCACTATTAGTACTATTATTAGGGAAAGAGGATCTCTGGTTGGATCGATTAGGGAAGGATGAGGAGTTTGGGGAGAAACGATTACTCGTGGAATTATTGGTAGTGGACATAGACTGATTCTGTGAGGGGAATTTCTGATAACACACCGATACATGATGATTCTTTTGGCAACACGAACATCTGGGGAATCGGCATGCCGCTTCCGAGTGATTAGACCTAAGGCAACGAAGACACAACCCTTTCTGCCTAATGACTCGCTGCCGCTGGGAAACTTCGGACACAGTACGACAGTCCTCAGAACGATGGTTTCGGAAACAAAATACACACGAATCCCGGGACTGGGCATTCTGTGAAGGGGGGAAGGGACGGGAATCAAAGTTCGAAGACTTGAAGAGATTGCGGGCTTCTCGACGATCGGATGCGTCTTCAGCTCGGAACTGTAATTTGTCGCGGGTTCTAACAATTACTCCTAACTCATTAATCACGTTCTCCACTGTTGGGGACAAGGAGGATCGATCAAAGGTCGCAACGATAGCTTCATGGATTTTGTACGGGAGGGAATCAAAGAGACAAGACAGGAACAAGCTTTCTTGGGCCTCAGATGCAGATTTCAGGATACATGCACTGAGATCACGGAGTTGGTAGTACCAAGCCGTAAGTTCTTTATGATCTCGGGGGACGGACAGTCTTTTATCTTTCAAAATTTTCATCAATCTATGAATTTGCTCATCTGAATCACCGTAACGATCTTCCAGTGATTTCAAGATGATAGCTAGACTACCTTGTCGGACGGGAACTGACTGGATACTATTCAACGGCTCACCACTGAGATTCGAAACAACGAAAGCGATAAGCGCTGTTTCTGGGTATTCCTTATTATAATTGATGACTTCATTCAAGAGGGCAAAAAACATGGGGAATTCTTCCTTTCTACCACTGAATCGAGGAATTTTCGCTTTTGAAAGTTCAAAGGCTAAGGGTTTGGTCGAGGAGGTATTGACTTGAGGAAGTTGAGGAACTACAGGTGGAGAGGGTATCGGGGGATTAATGGGGGGAGGACAGATTTGCGTAGGATTCAAGGAAATGGGACCTCGGGGGATAGGATTTGGAATGGTCAAGGACGTAGACGCAATAGTCTCTTCAAGATTGCCAATGATTTCTCGACAACTTTTCATCCAATATTTTATTATAGCCGAGAGCACATTGCGTTCAATTGATGCGAGAAAGTCGGTTACCAAACTGCCAGCCACGTTTTCCGCATGACAAAAGTTAGTCAAATTCAAAACTAAATCTCTGGACTTATTCTCTAAGCTACGTAACTCAGTCAAGGTCGATCTCAAACGGTCAAGGGTAACGGTAGGGGCGATACTGTAATCATTGAGTTGGTCTAGTGGGCGCTCGAGGTCTTGGAGGATGTGTAACAAATCACTCTCATAGAGCATGTGGATATTATGGCAAAGAACTATAATCTCTTCTATGGTTTTGTTCTTTCCAACACTTTTAAAGGTTTCGCGATCTTGAGTATCATTGACTAGCTCATCGCCATATTGGCTCAGATATTCAATATGAGTGTGCCAAGTGTCTTTAGAAAAGAGCGGGGAAGCCAAGATTTGGGAAGGGACTAATGTGATTGATTCTTGGGTTTTAGGCGAGGAAACCTCTTCGGGTCCCTGTGGATCGGTCATTATGCTTTACTGTAGTGCGGGGAGGATGATTATGGGATACGGCAAGGAATTAAAAAAAGGGAATTAAGAGAAGCTATGATACAAAAGGTTTTTTCTTTTATGTTTTTTTACAGGGAATATGTATGACGAGGGATATATACGAGAGAAGAGGAAGTTAAATTGGACAGTGAATCGAGGGAAGTCTAGGTGGAATACTAGAGGGTATGGGTATGGATTCACTACGAAAAACGATTAACTTCGGGGAAAAATGGAAATGGGTAAGGGGAAGGGCAAGATTATGGTCACGAATACCGCTTGTTCTACGGATAGCCGCAAGCGGGGCTCTAGTGGGACTGGGATTCAAAAGGGGGGAATCCGGGAAAATTACAAGAGATTGTCCAGTCGGGGAAAATTGACTTGGAGAAGAGGAACAAGAGGAGCCTAGAAACTTTACTAGGGGAATATGATAAACGATAGGAAACGAGAAAATCGATACGGCAATGGGAAACGAGAATTTGCCTAGAACCTAATTTCTAGTCTAGGGAAGGGAAACGAGAACGATAGCACGATATTACCTAGGGTAACCTGCCCTGGCTCACACCGAACACAGGGAGGGGCCGGGGAAGAGGGAACTGAAAGACAGACACCGGCTGGCCAATCCGGTGGTAGACAAAATACGATAACGATACCTTTATTGCTCCGAGAACGACGATGAGGCCCGGTTTCGATCAGGCTTGAGCCCCCATATAAACGATTTAGACAATAGGTAGACGATAGGGGAATATTTATTGGGCCAACACGAGAAGACAACCGCACGCGAATGAGCGCGAGACACCGACTTCTGAGAATAGGGGAAATTGATCTTATGAAGACTTTGTCCTTTGATTCTATGCAAATTCGTGGAAAATGATTGGCGGTTTCAGTGAAGTCGCCAACAGTTTTTTTTGTAAAATTTATAAAAATTTATGCAAAACATCATCAAAATCTAAGCGTCGCATTTCGAGTACTTTCCCTGGAAAATAATATTAGTCCGTTTGCAAAGTCGCTGTAATGATAAGATGACGCACTGCGCAGGAAAGTCAGGGTGCGAGCGACAGACCAAAAGCCTATCTCACAGTGTCGTAAGCAGCAAATTTCACAGTGCAAAATGAACTTTTGTTTTCTCACAGGAACGGACCCGTAATCCTCCAATGGTTCTTTAAAAAGTCAGGCCAAAAAGCTAGGTCCAAATTCAAGTAGCTTCCAGTCAAAATTATGCACAAGAAGTTGCAAGAAAACCAATCATATTCATGAAAAAATTTAGTTGAAAAAAGGTTCTTTTAGGCATTACAACGACCCTTGGGACCTTCAAAAACTATTCATGATTTTCAAAATTTCAGGTCGACGCCTCAGAACTGATTGGAATCTGTTCGGTTGGAAACCTCAACCCATACACCTTGATGTCTTTCGTCCTGATCCCCAGACTTGTTCTCGTGTTCTTTGGAAGCTGCTTTATCATTGCCGGCTTCTCCAGTATGTGCGGAGAGAGGAAGTCGTTCAAACGGAGGGTAAGCCAGTTTGTGAGATGGTAAAATACGCGGAGACAAGTTGTCCTATAATTAATAAAGCACATAGGCTTGACTACAATAAATTTTGCTCGATTACGGAAGGTTTTAGAGAACTGGTACGAAAAGTCTGTCGGGAAAATAATGAGCACTCTGTGGCATCGAAAACCGTATCGTAGCCGAGAAAATGAATTGTGTCGGGACAAAATAAAATTGCTTTTCACTTCAGCGACGCGATCGGCACTGCAAAATTTCGCTCATTATTTTCCCGACAGACTGATAAGCACTTTTCAAAAAGCAAACAATTAAAAAAACGCGTTTATCTTTAGGGAACAGACACTTCAAAACTGGACACCCTCCTGTTCAAAATGGGTTCATTCTCCACCTTGTACATAGTCCCAACACTGATCCTATGTCTCTGCGATGCATATCATGTGTTCGTTCTGACCAGATGGTACCCGACCACAGTGGATTGTAAACGAAATGGTGGGGCGTCACACTGTCCAAGGGCCGAGCAACCGCATGCAGAAGTCTACATGCTGGCTCTGGCGATGAGCTTGGCCAGCGGGCTGGCCACAGGACTGTGGATTTTGAGCTCAAAGACGTTGAAGTGGGTTGACTTTGATTTTTGGATATTTCGGCCTGATGTTTAAGACTTCTTAGAGTCGCAAGCTTCGCCACAACAAAAATTTACCCGATTTTTTCCAGATCCTGGCGTCGAGTCCTCTGTTGTGGCCATCTTGAGGACGACCCAAGCTTGGACAAGCCTCTGCTCATCCCCACGCAAACTTACGTCGCCAACAACCAGCCTCAACAGCATCCGCTGATCACCCAAGTGATCCCGAATGCGAACGGAGTCAACCATTACATACCGTTGTCGGTGATGACCAATGGCCAAAGCAGTAATTTGGGGAGCTCTCGGCAGGGCTATCACATCAATGAGCATTGGAAAAATTTGAATGGACTGTAGTTATTAGAATACTACGAAAAGTATTATAGTATTGACGGGAAATTCAAAACGTTTTATTTTTGCTTTTTTTCAAATTAATATTTTCGTAATGTGCATGGACATTTGTTTCGCTTTTGCACAGTGCATTTTGAACTTTTTCCCACGCTTGTCGCCAACGCACAGTGCATTTTGAACTCTTCGCACAGTGCAAACCTCGAAAAGGCCGTTTGCACTGTGCAGATTTTTGAGCCTAAATTGCAGCGACGCAGTTGAAAGAGCGCAGATCGCGGCGATATTTGCAATGCACAGTGCAAAAACCAAAAAAAGTGAAATGCACTGTGCAAAATTAAGGTTTTTGTGCACGGTGTGGGGTCCGACAAATGTCCATGAACTTTATGAAAATACTTATTTTTCTATCTTACATGTCTGTAATACCAAGGAAGAGCCTCTGTACAACGAACAACAGAGTTTGCCTATATTAGTCGTACCATAAAGTGCGTAGACTTTTTTCGCTGCTTTTTTTAAATTGCACAGTGCAAAAAGTTGTTGCGACGAAAAGTCTGCGCACTTTATGGAACGACTAGTATGAAACGTCAGAGGTCCCAAGAATCAATTTTTCCCAAAAAAAATCTCTGCACAACGACGCCTTTCTATAACGAATGCACTTTTTAACGTTTTGTTATTTGTTGTAGAGAGGTTCTACTGTAAATAACACCCAATTTTCAGCAATTTTCCCATTGTATGCATATGTATTGTACTATCAGCTATCCGAAATTTCTTGCCATTTCTCGATATCAGTCTGAACTCTCGTTATATTATCCATGGACTTCCATTGCATGGTCACTCAAATTATGGTCCCAGAATTTTATAAGCACCTTCCAAATTTTTGGTATTACCGTATCTTTGCTGTATTCACATCAAATATTTTGCACACTGATATTTTTCACTCTTGATTGTTCGTGGTGTTGTCGATGCGACCGAAAACGATCAAATATTTTACGGGTATTTCTATGTAAAAAGATTTTTTAATAAATACGAAATCGAAGAAGCTGGCATTAATGGGTGTGACATAATCTTTGTCACAAGTGTATTACAATTTTATTACCGCCTAAAAAACATCTTCAATCAGCAAAAACGCATCGTCAAGTGATAAAGGAGTTATGCCTTAAGACGCCTTTGTCATGACAATGAAATTTTAATTGCTAGGACCCTCAATTTGGGATAATCATTTACGGACTGCACAGAGAATTTTGATCAATTTGAAATTTATTACATTTTTATTGCGGTATTCGAGAAATTATGTGATTGTGGCGCCACAGAGGGAGTCTGAAAAAGTATTCACAATCGAAGTTGCCGGGCCAGGTCAAAGACAGTTTGGGTCAACGCAAAGTTGGTCGATATGAGACGTACAGTGAGGGACCTGATCCATTGGCAAAAAAGGTACCATTTTGCATCCGTGAAGTATCAAAAATGCGGCAAAATACCCCTGTACAACTAAAAAAACTCGGTTTTGAAAGGCGCACCCTTTTCCCCTTTTTCACTTGGAGAAGGAGGTATTTAGATGCATTTTTGATGCCTCCCGAATGCAAAATGGTACCTTTTTTGCCAATGGATCAGGTCCGCCACTGTAGGCCAGGTGAAAACCACAACAAAGGCTGCATGGGAGCTACGGGGCCCGGCAAAGCCGGCGGACGCTCTGCGAAGCCGGTAAAGATAAGGTGAAAAAGTGTTTTCTCTCTGTTCGCGTACTCTCTTGGCCACAAGGATTTTTGAATATCTGCCTCTGCAAAGCGCGAACTCAAACTTTCATCAATTCATAGTCCCATACCCGGTGGCAGCGCAAAGTTTATCGTCGCAATTAGGCATGGCTCCGGGCCGGGCTTTCCAAAATTTTCCGGCCCGGGCCGGGCCGACTAATTTCTCGGCCCAACCCCGGGCTTCGATTTTCAGGCCCGGCCCGGCCCGGGCAGGCCCGGTTTTTTTGAAATCTGAGTTTTGCCCGGAAAAAAGGGAAAAATTAGCTTTTTCGACAGAATTTTTCATTTTTTCGAACACAATGCTGATAGCGAACGTAAAGTGACCCTATTTGCCACTCGCCCAATTAAAAAAATGATTTTCAAGTCAATTTGAAAAAATTTTCAGAAGTTCTAAAGTGCGACCTCATAGTTAATATGCTGGCAAAAACATGAAAAATTTTCAAAAATACGCAATACGCTTGTAGGTTTTTTCAAATCCGATAAAAGATCTGTGATAAAATATTTTTGCTAAAATTTGGGTGACTATACACAAAATTTTATGATTTTTTGTAACCATATGGTAAGACAATTTATGGCGACTTAGTAATTTATAAAAATCGTCAAGCGGCAATTGCACTATGTATAGGCTTTACTAAATTATTCTTTACAATTTGCGAAAATGTGCCATAGTTTCCCCTTCATTTCCTGCTTTGTTTCTTTCCAACCTAGTACAAAAATTTTCCGGGCCGAACCGGGCCGGGCTTTCCAAATTTTCCAAGCCCGGGCCCGGGCCGGGCTTGGAGATTTAGGCCCGGCCCGCAGGCCCGGGCCGGGCCGGGCTGGCCCGGTTTGCAGCCATGCTTAGTCGCAATGCAAACACTTCCATTGTTTAACAACTTTAAGGTTATTTGTATTACTCAAAATTGTAGTTAAAATTTAAAATATACCCTAAGTTATTGGCATTTTCCTGGATCTTTTCTTGAATACATCTATTTAAAAAAACCCCAACAAATTCTCCCTCAAAAAAATATTGAAAAAGATAAGACAACAAGACGATAAAAAGTCAACTGATAGCGCACGAAAAGGCCTCTTAAAGGCACGGCTCATCGTTCAGCCTGACAAGAACTCACAGCTCACCTCAAGACCTTCGCGTCGAAAGGGCGAGGGCCGGAAGGACGGTATTTTAATACAATACGCGTTCATTATTGTGCAATCGTTGATAAACAAGGACTATGGATCTGACAGTGTTGAAGATTTTGCTGCTGGTGGTTATGGCAATCGTGCCGTTTGTTTTTGCACTCATTCCGTTGAAGGTAATGTCAAATGGGGTTTTTTATGTAAATTTTAGGGACTTATATCAGTCTGTCGGGAAAATAATGAGCGCTCTGTAGCATCGAAAATCACATGGTTGCCGAAAAAATGAATTCTGTCGCTGCAAAGTCAAATTGTTTTTCACTTTAGCGACGCGATCGGTGCAGCGACGTTGTGCTCATTATTTTCCCGACAAACTAATAAGTTCTCATTATTTTTCCAACAGAGTATAGACAGGGCTGCGCAAAATTCAAGGTCCAGGTTCAAGTCCAATTTCTATAATTTTTGAATCCCATTTCAAGTCAAAGTTCAAGACCATTCAAAGGCTCAAAATTCAAACCCAACTCCCCACGGCTTCTTTTTTTGCTCTTTCCTGCAATTTTTTTCCCTTTATGTGAACCAACTGATCAATTAATTTATGCAGGAAGAAAATACAATTTTCTAACGCTATAAAAATCGATTTCCTTATAAGGAGTTTTTGCGTCCAAGTACTCAAAAATCAGCCGCCAAATTTTCCGTTCAAATACAGTCGAGGGACCTGATCCAGTGGCGAAAAACGTACCATTTTGCATCCGGGAAGTATCGACAAAATGTGGCAAAATGCTTCCCTCTCCAAGTGAAAAAACTTTGTTTTGAAAGGCGCGCCCTTTCCCTCAAAAAAAAGAACGCTTTTGAAATCGGAGTTTTTTCAATTGGAGAGGGAAGCATTTTGCCGCATTTTTTATACTTCCCGGATGCAAAATGGTCCCTTTTTTGCCACTGGATCAGGTCCTCCACTGTAAAAGATTTGCACAGTCAATATCCGTTTTTTTACTACATACAGTTCACATTATTTTTGACCATGAAAATTGTGACTTCAGGTCTATAGTTTCCTCTCCCAACCCAGTGAGAGAGTCCGTAAATATGCAACCCGCCTCATCTCAATGCTGTCCTGCTTTTGTGGTGGAGTGGTGCTCAGTGTGTGCTTGATAGACATGCTGCCGGATGCACGGTAGGACGAGCTATAAGCTCAATGAATACCTGCTTCAGAGAAAACTGGGAAGAGGCGAAAAAGTTGATGGAATACGACAATGACTACCCATATGTCGAATTGATGGCTGGGATTGGTTTCTTTGTTGTGTATTTCGTGGAAGAGTTCCTTTGTCAAATCTGTGGATTGCAGCACAGTCACGATGATGAGGGAGTGGATGAAATATTGTCGTAAGTGGCACAAATTGGAAAGTATTATGTATTGTACGAAGTGTACTGAACGTATGGCATATCATTATAACAAACCCTTCTCTGCCTAGGTTTTATGACAAACCTAACCAATATGAACTTATCAAAAAGACTTGAATGGTTATCTAACAGTGTGTGTTGAGTATGGGAGATTTCCTGCGTAATAAAAGTCCTCAAACTAACAATTCAAGAGCTCCAAGTGTGACGCTTAGATTTTGATGAAACTTGGCAAAAATTTTGAATGATTTTGTCTAACGCAATTAGCCTAGCTTGCGCTTTACAGAATAAACCGAGTTTTCAGATCCAAAGTCGGCAAAAATACGACAGTCTTTGGCCGATTTTTGTGTGATAAGTTTGACGCCATTTCTACCGTAGATGTTGTGTTTCCTGCGTACTTTTTTGACTATAAATATTGTTGAACATCTCGGCTGTTCCTGAAGAGCGTAAGCAAAAACTTTCAGGAACTAGCACATGGCCTATGGCCAAAATGTGGGCAAAATTTAAATAAAATCTGAGCGTCGCACTTTGAAGCCTTCTTTTATAAGTTTGACAAAGTCAAGTGGACCTTTCGGATAGATAGATCTCTACGAAAAACAGCCTATTTTAATATCACAATACTACAGTATTGATGGTTTTTACATCCCTTTCCAATCCATACATTCTTCAGTCACGACTGCCATGACTGCGAACATGACATCGAAAAACCCCTACCTCCAAAAGAGCCATCGACAAGCCCGAATCCACTCGCCGTTTCCGGCATCTCAAACGTTCTATCATTTGTGCTCGCGCTCAGCGTGCACTGCGCGTTGGAAGGTTTTGCATTTGGAGTGCAAAACACAATGGTCTCGGTTACGTCTCTTTTCTTCGGCATTATAACTCACAAGGCGCTGGTGGCATTCAGCTTTGGAATGAACTTGGCAAAGCATCTGAGCCATCGATTAATTGTGATATTGATTTTGGTATGTGTGATCTCGTTGGCAAGTCCGATCGGAGGCTTTGTTGGAATTGCAATCGAAGTGAGTCGAATTTTTGTACATAAAAGCACTTAAAAAAATTGGCATGAAACTTCGCGTGTCAAAATTCGTAAAAACGAGTTACATTTTCGCAAAATTAAATTGCCTTTTCACTTCAGCGACGCGATTGGCCCAGCGACATAGAGCTGATTATTTTCTCGACATATTATTAATTCCCCACCTTATAAAGCCTTCCATTTCAGAATTCTCAAATGGATGAGAAGGCAAGACATATTGTTACAACAATTTTGAGCGGGTTTTCCGTTGGAACCTTTATTTATGTGGCATTTTTTGAAGTAAGTCATCTTTCCAAGGCCTTTATATGTAACGCTTTTCATACTTGTAGATTCTCGCACCCGAGCACGCGAATAAACAACCGCCGTTGATGAAATGGGCCGCCTGCAGTGTTGGATTCTTCAGTATGGCCGGATTCTTGGCTTTTCATCAAGAAGAATAAACGGGATTACTTTATTTTAGCTACAAAAATTGATTGTAATGTGTATAAATTAAAGTTTTTAAAGGTCGTTTTCTCAACGGAAGGGGAGTCTCTCAAATCTGGCTTTGTTGGCTTCACAAAATTCCTTGGTCAATTCGCAGCGCCAAAACTTGCAATTGATGTAACCAATGGTTACAGTTGTTTCATGAGCCAGGTCGCGGAATGGTTTCGAGTAGTCTTCGTAGGCCTTCTGAAATTTCGTTTTTTTTTGCGTTGAACCTATACATGAAAAACAACCATTTGGCTAGCTACACATACAAGTCGGAGGGGTGATTTTCGCGGCATGAACCTTGCGAAAGAGAAAGGACTGTGCGATTTCTTGTTGTTTGCGTCGTCCAATAAGCTTTCTTGGGCTGAGGCTTTACCTGTGTAAAGCACTTTTTAGCGATTTTAGCGACCCGAAACCACCGCAGATTGCAAATCCCCAGGAATTTTTTCCCGAGTAGTACAAACTTCAAAGCGATCCGCATGTGTTTCTATATTAAACCAACTCCCCTATAGTTCATTTTATGTTTTAATATATATTTGAAAAACCTCACATCGCACGCCTCTTTGTTCCTCTTGCTCATTGTGTTGCAAGTCCCTTGACTGATGTTCCACTTTTGCAGCGAGATGTAGCTCATACATTGAAAGTATACCGTCTGTCTTCCGTAGACCACAACGGCCACAGCAGCCACAAACGCGATTAGAAAATACAATTTCATGTCTGATTTGAATTCATTTCAAAACTTTGATGGTTTATAAACCAGCGTTTTTAATAATGTTTATATTGGGCATGTTATTGTATGTAATCAACGCGATATTAAAAATCAAAAGTCAAAGGCAGTAAGAATTTAAATTTTATTTTTGGGGAATTGTCGCTGTTATAAGTCTAATATTAGTTTTTAAACCGCAATTAGGAACTTTTATCAGTCTGTCGGGAAAATAATGGGGTTTCTTCCCGCTTTGTATCGCCCATCATCGCTTTGCGACGAATAGCCGCGACTGGAAATTTAGTGCGCGACAGCGACGAGGCGAGACATCTTACTGCAACAAATCCGCGTTATTTTCCCGACAGGTTGATATAGGATTTTTAAATATTCAAATTGGACAGCAGTTACGTACAGAGCGGCCGCTTGAAGCTTCCTTTCTCTTTCATTGAATTTCTCCGCCGAGACTCCGCCGATTTTCCGAAAAACTTCACAGTATATTTCTGGACCTGAGATTCACTATTTTCAACCGATTGAAAAATTATCAGTCTGTCGGGAAAATAATGAATAGGATAATCCTAAGTTGTACTAGGCGGGCCAAAAAGTCTTGACATGTTTTCGCACCGTGCGGGCGCATGTAGCCATGGATCCGCAATCGGTTGTAAATGGCGGCTCTCAGGGCCAGATAAGCCTAAATTTTAGGAAAATGTGTTCAAAAACCTATAACAAACATTGTTCCTCGAAAAAATGTAAAGACTTTATTTTACCGACCATAGTAATAAATATGAATTAAAATACGCCGTAGAGAAAGAAGTCGATTTTTTAGCACCAGCTTTCATCAAATTCCTCCAATTTCTCATCAAGTTTGACCTTCTGCATGGAAAAGCTCAGCTTTCCATCTTCAGTTCTCACTTCATTTCTTGCATTATTGATCCGAGTTACGTTGAAGCCATCGCTCACAATGTATTCTTCACTCGATTCGCCCTCAAAGAGACTGGCAGTTTCGAGGGTAGAAAATTCAGAATCAGACGCAGACGTAGAAGTCATCGTTTTGTCCCGTTGAAGGCGCTCTTGTCGTTGTTTGAACCAGTATTTATAGGAGGTGTGGGGCCGGATTCGTGCATTCAAATGGAGATACATTCGGCTCTGAAATGAAAGGGTTGGGAAGAAAATACGACCTCACGTAAAGCCATACCTGTATATAACGTTTCATACGTCACAATAGTAATTTTAGGCCAGTCTTTTAGATCGAGATTTTTAGGTCGAAAGTTGAAAAACCGAGAATTTTTTTTGCGAATTTTTCCATGAAAACTTCCATACCTATTTCTACATTAGAGGGTAGTGTTTCCACAAAAAATCAATTTTTTTTTTTTTGTACAAAACTGGCAGAGATACGGTCAAAAAGCAAAATTCTCTCTGACCGCTCTCCGCATTTCCCGTACTCTCTCGGCAGTAAAGATCGTTGAATATCTCGGCGGCGCCTGCAAAGCGCAAGCCAAAACTTTCAGGAATTGATATATGATCTATGGCTGATGAGTGTGCAAAATTTAAAAAAAATCTGAGCATCGCACTTGGGGTAATTCCTTTGTGAATCAAACGCGTTCAGACGTCCGAAGAATCAAATTTTGCCAAAATAAATCTCTGCACAACAAAGCCTTTGCATAGTAAATATATTGTTTGAAGTCTTCAAAGAATCTAATCCAAATTTGCCCCAAATTTCGCTTTTTTAAATTTTTTTTACATACCTTCTTGATCTTCTGCTGCCCTCCCACTTTCTCGTTTCTCCAAAACTTCTCGCATTTCCTCTCAAATTCTTCGATTTCCTCCTCGTTATCATCGGGGAGTTCGGATTCGAAGGGCAAATCGGAGAGATTGTCAAAGCTTCCCGAACTCTGGCTTGAACTGGTTGCTGAATTTTCCGGTGAGGAGCTCTCAGTGGACTTCAAAATGGATGAACTCACGAGGATCGAGGAGACGCTCATGAAAAACTTTTTACGGGAGTTATGACCGGTCGGTTTGGAAATGGAATAAAAATAGAATACGTTGAAATTTAGATGAAAAAAAATTTGAATATTCAAATTTTGGTGAATAAAAATAGAGAAAAATTTTCAAAAAAACCACCAAAAGCCTCAAAAAGTATCCAAATCCTTCAAAAAGTATCCAAAAATCTGATCATTTTAACTCAATAACAACATAACAATCAACATCAACAAAAATTTCATCAAATCCTCCATCCAAATTACTCCTCGACCGTCTCCACTTCGTCTTTTGGATCAACAAAGTCCTGTTTGAACACAAATTCCTTGGCATATCCGAATTTTGGTATCGAGCAGCGCTTGGAGCAAGTGTAAATCAAGACCGTCGACCAGTCTATGGATTGCCCAATGGCGTCGACTTCCATTAGAGATATGAGATGAGGCATTAATTGGAATTCAAATTCTCTTGGGGCTTGACAAAGTTCGCAAGGAGGGATTTCGCTGGGTTTAGGGGAATAATCACTTGATAGTAGGGGTTCAGCTCCTCGGGCGTACCTGGAAAAGGGTTTATATTATTTTTTGGAGTCTTTAAAATCAATATCAAATAGAATTAGACCCTAATCTTAACAAAAACTACGACTTTTTTCCAGTCATAAAATTTTTTGGACCTAAAATAACATAAGCCAAAAAACCTCAAATTTTGACATCCAAAACAACTAAATTCATTGGTAAAAGACGCCTAATAGCCTTTACGAAACATAATTCAACTATTTACTGCTCCAAATAACCATTTTCTTACCAAATTCACCTATTTTCGCACCCCAAACACCTTTATGAACCTAAAACAATATCGTTCAGAAAATCTCAAATTTCATTTAAAAACTTGGTAAAACGCTGCCATCGTCTTCATAAAATCTTAATTGAGGTATTTCCCATCTTTATCTGCAACACACACCTACCTCCTCGCAAAAAATCGAACTTATCCTACCCCATCAACTTTTTGTATCTAAAGTAATATAACTTCATATTATCCCCAAAAACGCCCTCCAAACCCCATAAAACCCTCTTCAACACCTACCTAAAGACCTGTTCCGGGTTGTCTTGCACCAAATCCGTAAAGTATTTGTATAATTTATCCTTCTTTTCATCCATTTCATCTAGCTCCTTCCCATCAGCACCAATTCCTTTTTCTTTCATTTCTTCCTGAACAATCTTCAACTTCTCCAACTGCTTAGATTCGAATTCCAGATTCTCATCCATTTCCTCGTCTTCATCATCGCTGTAGTCGTCAGGATCGAATGCAAATTCTTCGTAGGTCGTCATTTGAAGGGCATATTCGGGAAAAAGAAAGGTGTTTTCTGATGGATTCGTGACTGAAATGGACGAATTAGACCAAACAGCACTTTACTCAATATCTTTTCCAATCCTTTGGACATAATTTTAAACATCCATTCCACCTAAAATCCAACAAAAATAACAAAAAATCTCACCTTCGCCTTCAGCGCACTCCGCTTTATGCCCTCGAGTCCAATCGAGTATCTGATGGTCCCTCCCACAATACCAAGCTTTATCACATTTTGAACATCGACTAGCAGCTTTCAAACCACAAGTTGAGCAGGTCTTGTTGAAGGCCTTCTCGTTGAAAAATGGATCTTCAACTTCTTCCTCTCCCGGGACTAGTCTTGACTCGCCGGAGTAAAAATCGTTCTCTCTGGGCAACTGACATCGAAGCACCTTCAAATTCGAAGAATTGTTGAGCTGTAAAGAAAAATTATTAGGAAAATTATATTATCCATGATACCTAAAATAGATCTTCATCAAGTTTATAAAAAAAATGAAGAAAATCGCCCTTTTTTAGCGAATTTGCCTAGTTCTAAAATCTCTAAGCTTCCAAACTCTTCTCCACACCCTTACCTTCGAGCACTCCGGATTTCGGCATACGAAAACATACAAATACCGATGAAACGCATGTTCGTGATCAGCCGGGTCCGTGGCATAAACTTGAACAACAAGAGCCATCGGTTTCTCACATATCTAAAGACAAAAAATAGACAAATATAGGGGTGGTGCGATTTAAAATTTTTCGTCTTGACTGGCAAAAACCCCCGATTTCTTGGCTGTAGGGCCTCCAGCCAAGAATTTGATATTCTTGACTGAAATTCAGACAGCAATGTTTCGTTTCTTGACTGCTTGCTTATTTTTGACTGTAAACCAGCCAAGAAATCAAAAATTGTTGTCTGAATTTCAGACAGCAAATTCTTGCCTGTAACTCAGACAAGAAATCAAAGATTTCTGTCTGAACAGTAGACAAAATGTTTCTGTTCAGTCAAAAAGAAATTGGCTGGCAACTCAGCCAAGAAATCGAAGACTTCTTGGCTGAAGTTCAGCCAAAATTTCTTGGCTCAGCCAAAAAAAACTGACTGACATTCAGTCAAACTATTTGACTGGGAAAAATTTTTTGTATTGATTGGCGTTGAAAAGCGCAGTAAATTTCATGGTATTTAATAAAATAGCGAAAGATCAAGATTTATCACATAATAATAAAAAAATTGATTATGGCCTTAAAACTTGGCAAACGATATAGATCTTGTTTTAGCCGAAACAGCCTAAAACAAGGTATAGTCAAGCGCCATTTGCCAAAAATCGTGAGGAAACTATACGTGTCTGTGCTTGGGGCTTGATTCATTGTTGTTTTCAACGGAAATGTGGACTTGAAGAAGTTTTTTCGACCAAAAGTTATATTGCACATGGCAAGTAAAACATTTTGAAACGTCAAAGTTACCTAATACGCTCCCTTTTGACATCAGGAATTGACCAGAAAGCTCATGCAGCACGAAACTTGTCTCCTCGAACGGGTAGTTTAGCTAAAACCTCAAAAATCAAACAAATAGTACTCACAATTTGTTTTCTTCTTGGACGTGACCTTTCTGGGTGAGAAACTGGAATTCCAATGGTGAACGGGACAAGGCAAGTTCCATTTTGTTGTTCCACAGGTCTCCAAAGGTATTTTTGAGCTTTACCTGCCGGTACCCGAGTTATTTGGCAGGAAACATCTAAAACACGGAGAAATAAAAAAGAAACTAAAAAAATTAGCTGAAAACGCGTGGAAATTCAAGTGTCCAAACAATAAAAACAAGAAAGGAGCACGACATCGTGCATTTTCGTTCCTGATTGTGTTTGATCCCAGCGCGAAAAAATTCCCATTTTCGGCCAGAAGTTTTCGTTTTTTTTGCATGTTTCGAATTCTCGCGTTTCGTGAGATTTCCACGTTTTTGACAGGAAATGTTTTGAACCTGTTGTTATTCGACCAGTCATTTTTTGGCCGACCTGTCCACTTTACCCGCGTTCAATTTGTAAGTTGATTATGCTTTTCTTTTCTTTTAGGTAAAAGTATGTTATCCAAGGCCAAAAAATGATGGCTTTTGTCTTTTTTCGCTAGGGACAAGAGAAAAAACGGGTAAAACTTGGAACATCTTTATGTTAGCTATTTTTTAGATCGTAAACTAGAGGTACTCAGTCGATTTCTCTCGAGCCTTTTATTTTCTGTCGAATTTTACCTAAAAAAGGGCAAATAGAAGTGAAAATAGCTTACCTGTCGCCGGGAAACATTGTTTATGCCTAAATTACAGCACGTAATCTACGAACCTGATGTAATACAGCTCCCTTCTGAGATGTGCGCTGCAAACAACTTCTGATTGGACCCGTCCCTTCAAAATCCAACGACCCGACCGCAAGAAAAATAGTCCAGCATGTTGTCTACAACTGACAACCGGCGCATCAACATTTGGATGAACGGGTATGAAGCCACACTAACGACAGTTGTAATTTTTTCCGGAATACATACGAATCTCATTTTTAGGGCATCTTGTTTTGTTTGAAATTCAGAAGTTTTATCCAAAATCCAGCCAAGAAATCGAAGATTTCTGGCTGAGTTTGAGTCAAAATATTTTTGCGCAGCCAAAAAAGCCTGGCTGAGATTCAGACAAACAAATTCTGGCTGAATTTCAGCCAAATTTGTTTGGCTGAGCCAAAAAAAGGCTTGGCTGAAAGTTCAGCCAAGAACTCTGAGATTTCTGGCTGAATTTCAGCCAAAATTTTTTGGTCCAGCCAAAAAAAAATCGACTGAAATTTAGTCAAAAAAAGGGATTTCTTGACCAAATTTTGGGCAAAAATTTCTGCCTGAATTTCAGCCAAGAATTTCAAATTCTTGGCTGGAGGCCCTACAGCCAAGAAATCGGGGGTTTTTGCCAGTCAAGACGAAAAATTTTAAATCGCACCACCCCTATATAAATAAAACTCACTTCGCATTGCACTTCTGTTGCCTTTGGAACCGTCGTCGGATTCAGCCATGAAGGTTTTCCACCAATTTTCCCAATTGGAAGATAAATAGATTTCAGATGAAACCGTCGGTTTGGCTCGATTTTCTTCGGAAGACCAAGATAAACTAGTCTATTCGACATTTCAGCCTGCTTGAAATGTATTTTAGGCCGAAACTCTCGAAAAATCCACCATTTTTTGCGAGGAAAAAGAAAATAAATATTTGTGACACTTCGTCACACTGTTATTGGATTTTCCAAACTTGGCCAAAACAATGAGAAATGAACAAAAAATAAGATGGAAACAAAAGTAGAGAAGGGATAATCGACCAAAGAGATGATTGATTTCGATTATTTTCAAATTTCACCATAAAAAATATTAACTATGATGAATGAGTAAAAATTGGGTAAACAATACATAGTGGTTACAGATTTGCCTTATTTTTTGTGTTCGGTGGGCTAAAACAGTAAGTACGGCTAGGTAATGATCGTCAAAATCAATTTTGGTCGTTTTGTTTATCGACCAAAACGGATTTTTGGTCGGCAGCCTGCGCCCTGGCCAGTTGCAGACTGCAAGCGCAAAATATGGGAAACTGTAGAAATGACTTATTTTCTCATCCAAATGTAATATAGCACATCAAGAAAAGTCGGAATACTTCAGTTACAACGGTAAATTATTTTAAAAACACCGAATAATCGATAAAATGAAAAATTCTTACCAAAGATTGCCGTTACATACAATAAATTCGTTTTTTGCCTTTTAGAATGCCAAAGGCAATCTCTGAAAGCAAAATCGATAACTTGGCTGTGAACTGGGCAATTTATTTTCCGTTTGGCCCGGAGATTCTTGAGTTTTATCTATCAATTATCACCTTATTTTTTAGTTTATATATGAATTTATAGTGAATTTTACGGCTCCTCTTTATTTTTCCTTCAAGATCTCTTCGTATTCGCTTATTTACGGGTAGAAAGTTTAATTTTGTGATTTTTCATAATCGATTTTGAAATAAATTTTTATTATTTTAGACCCATCAATTCAATCATGTGCTGGTTCTTCTGCGTTAGTTTGATTGTCACGATCGTCAAGGTGGTTGTGGCCGTTGTGGGTCTACTGTTTCTATGCGGATTGAAGGAGTATTGAGCATCCTTAGCCAGCAATATCCGGCAATAATCTCACTTTATTTGTTATATTATAATATCCTCATCATATTTGTTACTTTTTTGGAAATAAACAAAATAAATAATAATTGAACTGCAATTTTTTTGACTATGATGAGTGGGAATTGTAATGCTCAATTGACAGCAACATTAGCATTTTCACAAAGTGCCTGGACATTTGTCGCGGTGCGCACTGTGCACAAAAGCCCACGATATTTTGCACTGTGCACTCATCTTTTTTTGGGTTTGCACTGTGCATTCGAAATATCGCTGCGACGGAAGCTTTTCTCATCTGCGCCGCAGCGGTTTTGCTCAAAAATGTGCACAGTGCAAACGGTCTTTTTGAGGTTTGCACGCCGCAAAACAGGGGTGCGGCCCAGGACAAAACCAAAAGTCAGCACGGTGCATCATCGCGCGAAAACCTCGCCGCAAATCTTTGAAACAACGGGGTTAACGAAGTCAGAAAGACTTCTCATAGCTCACAAAGTCTCAGAGCGTCAGCAAAAATTGAAAATTACGAGGCGTAGAAAATTTATGCTCGTTTTGGCAGAGCTGAAAAATGAAAAAAGGAAATCAGAAGCCGTGTACGGGCCACTAAAATCGAGCTTCAAAATTTTATTTTAGAAACTACTGACAGACTTTCTCAACTTAATCACTGAAACGCCTATTGAAAACTTAATCATTGAAACGCCCTATCTCAATTCCCCGGGTCATTAGAGTGATGGAAATTACAAAAAGAGGCCGGACTGAGTCAATATTAAACAAAAGTTCAATAAAGCTGACAATTTGGGAGTCTCAATGAATATTTCAAAGGTTTTCATTTTGACAAAACACATTCGATACTGTATAAATTATGGGTGAAGACTCCTTATTAAAGTTGTAACATTACATTTTGCCCTATAAAAAAGGCAGAGCTCATACCTCTAAATCACAAAAATGTTTTTTCCAACCGCAATTCTACTGCTCGCTGTCTGCCTGTCGGCGGAGGTTATCGAGTTGTGGAACTACCGCGCAAGCGGTGCCCAAACCTGGCGGCGGCAAGCTGAACGCGACTTCAATACGCAAAACTTTCACTCCGAGCTCTACTTCTACAAGTTCCATCCCACGTTCGGGATCAGCCATCGATTCCCGGGCCCTACCAATCGGACCGGCCCGCATATCATCACCATGTCCGGGACGATGGGACCCTGTAATTGTTGGAGGGTAAGTGCAGCAGATGCTCTGTACTACTATAAAGTGCGTAGACTGTTTGCCGTGACGACGATCGCCAAAAAGTCTTGACATGTTTTCGCACCGTGCAGGCGCATGAATTCGGCGTTGCGACGAGTTGTCGCGCGATAAAAACTTGGCGGGGTGCGAAAAAAGAGAGCACTGTGCGTTTTTTACCCTTTTCACAAGGAACGTACTTCTATGGGGTACGGAGTTACAGGTCGAGACATATATCAAAAAAAAATCGCAAGAATTTTCTGATTCAGAATATGTAAAAGTTCGCTCATTAATTTTGGTTTGTAAGGGTGAAAAAATCCTCTTAAGTTTTCTCGCAACACCAAGTAAATGCCTTTTTGACCAATTTTTACCGAATCAAAAGCTTTGCTTTGAGCTAGAATAAACCCTGGCATCTTGACAAGCCTTAAAATATCAAATTTGATTAATATTAAACCTTAATTATTAGTTCCAATATAAAAAAGGGGCACTTGTGTGGTATTGCGAGAAAAAGTTCAGAGGATTCTTTTCACCCTTACAAACCAAAATTAGGCAGCTAACTTTTACATATTCTGAATCAGAAAATTTTTGCGATTTTGTTTGCTATATGTCTCGACTTGTAACTCCACACCCTATAGAAGTAATCTCCTTGTGAAACGGGTAAAAAACGCACAGTGCGCCCTTTTTTCGCACCACGCCAAGTTTTTATCGCGCGACAACTCGTCGCAACACCGAATTCATGCGCCCAACATGTCAAGACTTTTTGGCGCCGTGAATTTCAATTATCGCAGCGCGACAAGTCTTTCGCGCGACGGCGAACTGTACAGACATGGGAAAATGTCAGAATTTTTTTTCAAAAAATGGACCTCTGCACATGAACCCCTATTTGTCGGCATCGTATTGATTTCAGACCGTACATCATTGCCCTGTCCCTCCTAGCAGAACGAACCGCCTTTTCACAGTGGATATTGTCTACAACAGCACCACGGTGTGGGCCAGAAGCGGTAATCCGCGCGTCGTTCGCTACACCAAGATAAAGGTCGATGGAACTTGGGGACAGACGAATTCGAGCATCGCACCTGCTCTCTGAACCAGCGTAATAAAATTTTATCTTTTTTAAAAAGTCGGGAATAAATAACCATATAATATTTTGGCAATGGGGATTAAAATATACACATAAAGGTACCCTATGCACAAATTTTTGTACCCTCAAATCGATTATCCTGAATGTAAAGTATTGATGTGAGATCCTACGCGTCCTCCGGAATTTCATCGTCCGTGTTTTGGGGCTCTTCCTCGCTGTCTTGGATGACCACTTCGTCCTGAAGGGTAACATAATTCAAACGTAAAATTTTACGTAATAAAAACAAAAAATCTCGTATAATCTTTGTCCATTATGTCAAATCAGCTCTATATTTTTTAATGAAACCCATAAAATATTGTCCGACCAAAAAAAGTTACAAAAAAATCAAAAATTATATTCACCATGACCTAAATTTCAAAGCCCACAATTTAAAGCTACATTATATAAAAAAACCGTTAATTTCCTATCTAATTAAACATAACAGACTCTATATTTTCTTTTTCCTTCTATAAACTTCCACTTCACCAAAAGAAACAACCAAAAAAATCAAAAATTATCTTCAACATGACCTAGTATAATATCCCTCCAACTTTTCGACCTAAACTCACATTTTCCCCATCGTTTGTGGTGTCCACCTCCTCCACGACCGGATTACTATCTTCTTCGCTCATTTCATCGGGCCTTTCGTCCGATTCGGAGTCCAATTCAACATCATCTCCTTCGGTATCAGCCGTGTCCATCGTATCCTGATTCCTGTCATCAAATTGGACGTCCTCATTCTCTTCGATCTGAACATCTCCATCCTCCTCAAAGTGCACATCATTCTCCGGCTCAACAACTTCCAGCTCTTCATCTTGACCTTGTTGATCTTGACCTTCTTGAACTTGCTGCTCTTCCTCTTGGCGGCCAACTTCGGGTTCATCAACGAGTCCATCAACAACAACAATTTCTTCATCATCACTGACCACCACTTCTTCTTCTTCGTGCTTTTGTTCTTCCATCTGATGATCTTCATTGTCTTCACCTTGTTCATGTTCAACAACATCTTTCAGGTCCAAGTCTTCATTCTGTTGTTGGCCACCGTCCTCTTCTGGCTTTTCCTGGCCTTGAGAACCTTCACTCGAGAAGCTTCCATCAACAACATTCACTTCTTGATCTTCATCTTGTTCTTGATGCGCGTTCAAAGTGGAATCGATGAAATTGATAATTTCCTGATCCTGCGATGCTCGTAACTCTTCTTCAGCCGAATTCTCTGCCTCCTCAGCTTGCTGTTCGTCATCAACCACTTGAATCTCCTCTTCATTTTCACTATTTTCCACCGGGTTTTCTTCAGCGACCTCTTGTTCGACGACATCTTGGGAATCCTTTGACTCCTCTTGAACCTGCTGTTGAACAGCCTCCTCCTGAGCCTTAATTCGAACGTCTTGATCCTGAGAATCGTCCACATTAACATCTCTGTCAACATCTCCTTGACTACCCATCGAATCGTTCCATTCTTTATCTTCACTTTCTTGATCATGTTCAACTTCAAAGATAGCCTCGCCACTCGCCATATTCCCTTGATCTCCGCTTTGTCCCACATTTAGGTCCCTGTTAGCCGCAATTACCGCCATTTCAATTTCTTTTTTGACGCTTTCCATCAACTCTTTCTCTGCTTTTGCGTTTTCTTCATCAATTTCGGGGCAGCTGGAAGCGGAGGTGTTCAAGGCGTTTTCCTTGCTCTCTGCTGCTCCTTTTTCTTTTCTTTCCAAAGCTTTTCTATCATACTCATCTAGTCCTTTAAAGATTTCGTCAATTTCCTCCTCAATCGAGAATTCTTTGCCATTTTGTGGATCTTCCGGATGGTGTGTTGTAGATGCAAAAAAGTTATCGCCCACCACGGTCAGGTCAAGTTCTGATTGAGTGAGGGTCTGAAAAAGATAATCTCAGGTCTAACAGTTTATAAAACATTCGTTTGAATCTTTTTTTCACCATCAAATTTCGAAAAAAATCGATTTTCTGCCAAACCTCTCCAATTTCTTCCCATTCCCGCCACAAAATCTCAATTTTCTTCCTTTTAATCCGCAAAAAATCGCCAAAATTTCCCCTTCCCCAAAATTTTACCTTATCAGCATCGCTCTGATCAGCTTCTCTTGCCTCCCGTTCTCCAGATTTTCCAGCACCAAACCGATCTTCACCATGAAGCTCCTCCTCAATATCGACGCCTTCAGTGGACTCGTAGAACTTCTCAAACATCTCCACAGTCTCCGGATCGTTTTGCGGTTGCTCTTCGTGGTCCATTTTGGTGAGATCGATCTCGACTTCATCTTGAATTTCAAGTTTCATGCGTTTCTTCGACACTTCATCCACGGCTTCGTCAGAAGCTTTGATGACCGCTTGCAGCGCTGTGTTTTTCTCCAGGGCGTCTTTGAGTAATTTGCGTTTTCTGGGTGGAAGGAGGACATCGCGGAGTTTGTCAAAGAGAGCAGAGAAGCGTTTGCTGAAGAATGCTCACAATTGTCAGAATTTTCACAAAATTTTTTAAATCCCCAAAAATTCGAACTTCAATTAAATAATTTTTACAACAAAAATTTTCAAATCCTCTAAACTACTTTTCTACTTCGTAACCTCCCTTCAAACCATCAATAAACCGCCTCAAATCATCGAAAAAATCAAAAAATTTCCAAAAAATCTCCAAAAATTTTTTAAAATTTCAAAAACCTCAAAGTTTTCTTGCGCAAAAATCCCTTTCTCCCATCTACTACCCTCTAAATACTCTACTTTTTCTTTTTTCCATTTCTTTAACCAAAAAAAACAACCAAAAACCTACCCATTTTTGGAATTTCCAGAAAATTTCTGCAGAATTTTCAGCGTTCTGGGCTTTTCCTCCAGTTCCGTCGCCGTATTCTCCACCAAACTGAACACACATTTCACCACGGCCTCATTGATCTCTTTCTGTTGTTCGTCCGAGCCCACACTGTTCTCAATGTGCATTTTTCGGATGACCGACTCATCGGGCAAGAATCCGAACATCGACCGGTCGTATCGTTGAGGGAAGTCGAGATGGGTGGTGAGTGTTTGTGAGGGTCTTTCATGCCTGAAAATGGCCTATACTCCCTGAAACCTCCAAAAGATCCCACAAAAATCCGGCCTTTTTCGAGGCTCGCCTACTTTCGCACCGTGCAAAAACACCGTCACAAAAAGATGGGTGGGTGCAAGAAAGCGGGGCCTCTGTAACGAGTGCTACACCAACAACATCAATGCACACGCCAAACTTACTCCGCTTCCATTTCCATGTTGGGGTCGGGGTTGTTTTGTTCGGTTTCCTCCTCCTTCAATGAGATCGCCAAGTCCTCCGGTTTGAACGTTTCGACCTGCGCTCCTTGGGCGGCATCAGGTCGCTCCTTCTCTGTGGTCTTCTTGAAGTTGCAGATTTCGCAGTGGATATTGTTGCGGAGACCTGGAAAAAATATTTTTTGACACAACGGCAGGTCTGATCCAGTGGCAAAAACTTTAGAGATTTTTTGGATTTGCAAAATACGGATATGAAGTCAACTTGGTTTGGATACATTGGCCGACCTGATCCAGTACAAAAAACGTGCCATTTTGCATCTGGGAAGTACCAAAAAACGCAGCAAAATACCTCCCTCTCCAAGTGAAAAGACTCCAATTTGATAAGCGCTGAGTTTTTTCACTTGGAGAGGGAGGTATTTTGTTGCGTTTTTGATACTTCCCCTATGCAAAATGGCACGTTTTTTGTCACAAAGTTTCGATCATCAAAAATTGAAAAATAAGTTCATACCCAAAAAAATGTCCCAAATAAAATCTCAGCCCATGCTCGACTATTAAACGCGAATTCCAAGTAAAATCATCGGCCAAAAATTGCAAAATCTCACCTCCAATTCTCGAGGAGCCTCTTCCAAACGGCTGGACCGGACTCATTTTTCCCATGGACAACGGAACATTCTCGGTGTAGCAAATCTCCACATGGACGGCATTACTGACGAAGAACAAGTAATCGGGACCCGGAGCGCCTTCACTCTTTGGGACCACCCGGAAAAACGGGTTGCTGTAGAGGTCCAAGGGCTTGGCATTTCGCTTGCAGAAGCTGAAATTGACAGTAAACAAAAATAAAAATATCTCCAAATACCTTTCAAAGGTATGTACTATCGTTGATGACAAGTTATAGACCAACAAAATTGGTCAAAGTCCTCAAAAATTATATTATCCATGATGATATTACCATTTAAAAATCCTCCTATCGAATTAAAAAACGAAGAAATAAAACACCTGTAAGGCAAAGTAAGGTCATTTTTATAACTTCAGTGTGATTAGACCAAAATTTCTCAAAAAACTGTGGACCTCATCATGGATAATAGAATTTTGTTGTCTAAACTACAAATAAATTTTCAGAAAATAATAAAATCAACTCCAGATTACCAACAAGCTCTCTATTTTGCCATTGGACCATCAAAATCGGTATTTTAGGTTTCGTGGGCACAATGCCAAACTTGGCGGCAATTTGAATTTTCAAAATTCCTAGAAATTCCCAAAACTTTGTAAGCTCAATTTTCAACCCCACACGACCATTTTTAGACAGGTTTCAACCCTCCCGCATCCTTATTTCAATCCTTATCACAAATTTTCTTTCCGGTCCTCCTGATCCCCTAAAACAAGGTAAAAAATCGTCCAAAACTCACTCATCCGGATGGGATCCTTTCTGACAAATGACGACAGTTACATAATGCGGCTTGCTGTTGCAGTAAAAGTCGCAAAAATAGAGGTTCACAAAGCCGGGACGGATCAATTTGTCCACGGGTATGGTAATTCGCACATCTCCGAAGGGACTGAACGCCGGCAGCTTGTTGTCAATCTTCTCTCCGCTGAAAAACAATCCTCGCAGCTTGCCGTTGATGGGCGAGGCTCTGTGGCCATTGTCGTCTTTGATATATTTCTCCATGATTCCATTTCGATTATTGATGACGTCATCGAAATAATGGCGCGGTTTGCACCGATAAAGCAAGGTAAAGTTCTGGAGCGGAGTGTCACCGATGAAACGACGGGCCAGCTCGTATAATTCGCCAATTTCATCGAGGTTGAAGACTGAAAATTCATATTGTACTTGGTCTATATTACACATGACGTGCTCTGCCAAAACTTGATTCTAAATCCAGAAATCAAAAAAAAAATTTTTAACTGACCTGCTCTAAAATCAATTGTATTCTGAAGATAGGCTTCTGTTGTTCCTTTTTTCATCAAAGTCAGCTTGAATTTGTAGTCATGACCAGGGATCGTTTTTAGACTAACTTCGTTCAATTTTGCACTGAATCTCTCACTCTTGACCATCGATCCACCTTGACAACTGACCTCATAGCAATATTCAAAGTCCGCGGCAGCTAAAAACACAAAATTTATCAATGAAAATTAAAATTTTCCTTTTATACACCAAAAGTCAAGTAAATCAAGGTTAAACAACCCCAAATTCCCTTACAGAGCTTCGCAATTGGCCACCATTTTACTGTGCATTGTCTGGAAGATAACTCCACATCCAGTTTGATCTCATCTTTAGCGTTAAAATTTTCAAAACAGTCGTATCTTTTGTAGTCGTCGGGTCTGTTCTCGCCAATGCAATTTCGCTGATTTGCGGCCATGTTTGCGCTTGGAGTCTCGAAGTTATCTGAAGAAAAAGACTTCTTGAGGACTGCACGAGCTATACAGGACATTTTTTCAGTGATTTCAGGCGGAAAATCTATTGTTTTTGATATTGTTTTAGGTCTTGAAGATGGATGTCGAAAAAAGATGAATGGTAGCGTAAAGTACAAAATTTTAGGTAGCATCTTAACTAAAGGCAAAATTCACCTGCTTTTTACCAGCCAATATATACTTTCAGCTACAGATCGAAAAATACGAAGGAGAAATTGCCAATTAATATTATCCATGATCAAAAATCCCTAATCTCCAAAAAAACTGCTAAAGGACTGAAATAAACCTCTCAAACTAGTCCGAAACCGTCTTCACAATTCTCACGTCGATCCTGTATCCCTAGTTGCACCTAAAAGTCAACAAAAACAAGACGAAGACAACTTACCAGGGGGAAAATAATTCATCAGAGGTCCGTTGAAGACTGGCGGACGGAAGATAGGAAATTGTGGCCGAAAAGGCCCCGCACCCATCATCGGACCTGGACCACTCGCCCACACTGGCCCTCGGAGACCTGGAGGTCCCATCGGCGGGGGCTGCAGTGGCGGCATGCCGGGTCTTGGAGCATTACCTCCAAATCTAAAACAAGGTAACTGAAATTACGAAAAAAACTTCTGAACCACTTCTATCATCAAAGACAGGTTGGCCACTTACTCCTGAAAGAATCTCCGGCCACTGGTGCTGTTGTTTCCATAATACATCCTGAAAAAAAAGTAAAATAATACAAAATTCTCTTCGAAAACAATGATTCAGCTCGTCAGATTGTTTTTCAGACAAATTTATGCAAAAGAAACTGCTGATCGTGTTGATAAAAGAGCCGAAATTGTTTTCTTTCCGATCTAAAATAATATCTGCGATTCGCGTGCTGCGCCCTATTATTTGCAGTCTGAGTTGACATTTTATACGATCCATGGTAAATTATCGTTCCTTGGGGGGAATTTCCTCGGATTGAGAAGGGAATCGACGAATAGGTTGTTAAAAGGTCAAACACAATTAAAAATCATGTTAGGTTGGACGGAAAGGAAAGTCCGTACGATTTTTCTAAAGGCACTGCCTTACACTTGGCCACCCGTCATTAGCCAATTGTTTTACTGCGTGACATGACAGAACTCAATGATTTTTTTTTCAAAAACTCGCTGGTGAACTATCGGAGCAATTCGTAAAATTCAAAAAAAAAATTAAAGCAGTTTTATAGTCCTCCTTCTCTAGGGTGGAAAATGGAGCCTCTGTATCGTTCTACTAGTTTATGAAGCAATCGATAAGCATTTTTAATTCTCAGCAAATCACACGCATTTCTCTAGAGCTATATATTTTTGTCAATTTTGCCTCTTTACAGCTAACCCGAAGCGTCTATAATCCGGATTACTCATGTAGCACGTAAAGGGCTACCCATGTGCCTCAATGAACCTTGTTATATAGACAGACCATCAGCAATGCGCGGAGTAATAGGAAAACATTTTTAAGCAGGGCCTTTGCTGAAGATATGGTTGAAAGAGTATCTATTATTTTATGCAACAGACTTTCTTAAGAGTTCCAATTGTGGTTAACGTAGTCTGAAGGACCACTAGAAATGGCCTGCAGAGTTTTTTTGTTTCAGCAAAAACGACTTGGAAACTAGAGCTTGCATTCCGCACCCCACCCAAAACTACCCCAAAGCAGAGAACCTCTTACAATCATGTTCGTTTTGGCCGAGCTAACGACTGGCACATATCACATAAATCTGCACGCTGTACTCTTGTATATACTACTAGGTATCTACGGCGGACAGTCGGTCGTGGCGCAAACAAAAAATAATTTCAAAGTTGGGTAACAAATCGCACGCGTACGGACTTTCCGTCCAACCTAATACGATGCATGGTAAATTATCGTACGTTGAGGGGAATTTCCTCGGATTGTGAAGGGAATCGATGAATAGGTTGTCAAAAGGCCAAACACAAGTAAAAATTCTAGATTTGTTATTTTCAATATGCAAAATTTTCAAATTATTTGCAGTCTGAGTGGACATTTTATACGATGCTTGGTAAATTATCGTACCTTGGCCAAGGCCTTGGCGGGAATTTCGTCGGATTGTGATGAGAATCGACGAACAGGTTGTCAAAAGGTCAAACACAAAAAAAATCATAAATTTTTTTTTTCATTATGCAAATTTCACAGATTCTCAGAAAAAATTTCGGTCTCTTCCAAGCGTCATTCCGCAAGGTTTTCCATTCACAGAACAGTCGGGTCGGACCATGAGCAAGCCCGCCACGCCGGAGGTGAAGAAGGATCCATCGACGGAAGAGAGGCAGAAGTCGTTCAGGAAGCGTGTGGATCAAAATGATCCGCCAACGAAGGACGTGCCCTTGCCGAAGGACGGTTCGGCTTCCAAGGAACTCAAGGAGCCGGTCAGCACCGGGGGGACCCCTCTGAAGAGCGCGAGGGTGAGCTGGGGTATTCATGAGGCTAGAAAATCCATGAAATTGTCGGGTTTTTAAGAAATTTTTGAGATTTTTCGCGGGTTTTGGAGCAAAATCATCAAAAACAGCCCCGAAAAGGCCTGTAAAATCCCTACTAGCCTCCTGTAGCCCCCTAAAAATCTAATTTTCAGGACTTTACAAAACAGCCATTGAACTTAAAAGCGCTGATCGCCCAGCATTTTCAAGGCCCTCCGTCTCGAATGGACTACAATATTGAGGAAATTTACGAGGTTCTGGACAAGGCCAAGGCCTCGTTTATGAAACAACCGTCCCTGTTGGAGATCCGGCCCCCGATGAACATTTGTGGTGACATTCACGGACAATTCACCGACCTTATGAACATTTTCAACGTAAATTTTTAATCCTTTACAGTACTCCAAATGCGAAGCTCAGATTTTCTTTAAATTTTGCACATATGCTGGGCATGGGGCACATATTAATTCTTGAAAGTTTTAGTTTGCGATTTGTCGGCGCAGTAGAGATATTGAACAATCTTTGCGGCCGAGAGAGTACGCGAAACGCGGAGGCGGTTAGAGAAAAAACTTTTTTTGGCCGTATCTCGGCCAATTTCGCCGGGAAAAAATTGATTTTTTTTGCAAGGATTACGTTTTACGGTAGATATTTAGGCATAAGACTTGTCATGACAAAATTCACAAAAGAATTCATTTTTTTTTTAATTTCGACCTAAAATATAAAAAGATTTTTGGGTCTTTTATGTTGGATTTATTTTTAATTCAAACTGAGAAAACGTCGTATTTTAGT
Source organism: Bursaphelenchus xylophilus (assembly GCA_904066235.2). Classification (NCBI taxonomy): domain Eukaryota; kingdom Metazoa; phylum Nematoda; class Chromadorea; order Rhabditida; family Aphelenchoididae; genus Bursaphelenchus; species Bursaphelenchus xylophilus. The sequence continues at coordinate 2,708,232 of CAJFCV020000001.1, forward strand.
CGGTCGGATTACCATATAAAAAGAGCTATCTGTTCTTGGGCGATTACGTGGACAGGGGACGTCATTCATTGGAGGTGATCATGTTGTTGATGATGTTTAAGATCCGATATCCGGACAATACGTTCCTGCTCAGAGGGAACCATGAACTCAAGAACATCAACAGGTGGGTTTTTGGCTATTTCGTGGCTAAATTTGAGGGGTAATTGGGGTTTTGTTGTTAATCATGTTTAAGGTCAAAGAAGTTGATGATGACTAATTTTATTCTCAGATTTGGCTGAAACTTGAAGTATATGAAGCTAATAGCGCTATAAGGAATTGAGGAAAATTTTAGACCATTATCTACCATAAAAATTGAGTTATAATCAGTCAAAGTTCGACCCCTCACTTTTGCCTAGTGTAATATAAAAATGTGAATTTCAGGGTCTACGGGTTCCGTACTGAGCTGCGTTCTCGCTTCCGCCTTGAAGGCGACACCGTCTACGTCAAGTTCAACGAGGTCTTCTCCCACATGCCGCTGGCCGCGATCGTGGGCAAGAAGATTTTGTGCATGCATGGCGGACTTTCGCCGCTGCTGAAGACTCTGGATGACATTCGCCGCATACAGCGTGGAAAGATTACGTTGGAGAAGGACTCGATCGAACAGGACTTGCTCTGGGCCGATCCCGAATACGGAGTGAAGGGATTCGAAAGGAACGAACTGAGAGGGATCTCGTATTACTTTGGAGCGGATGTGGTGAAGGATATGTGTAGGAGGTTGGACATTGATGTGGTCATTCGAGCTCACCAGGTGAGGAGAGAAGCCTGAACGGGAGATTTCGTCTCTTCGTTGAGTTGTGGTCGAAAAAAATTACATTATAATAGATATACAGTGGGGGACCTGATCCAATAGTAAAAAATGTACCATTTTACATCCGGGAAGTATTAAAAAATGTAGCAAAATACCTCCCTCTCCAACGATTGAGCCCGAACTCTCTCCCTTTTTGTTATACGATGGAAAATTTTTTCAAATTGGGAAAAATTAGGTGAGATCAATTTGAAAGATTGTTTTGTCGTATAAAATGTCACGCCTAATTTTTCGCAGTTTTCAAAATGAGGGGTGTTCAAAAAAGGGGAGTGTTCATTCAAGAGGGAGTGTTCAAAGTGGGGAACCTGAACCAGTCGCAAAAAACGTATCATTTTACATCCGGGAAGTATCAAAAATGTGGAAAAATACCTTCCTCCCCAACTAAAAGAACTCCGTTTTGAAGGGCGCCCGCTATTTTTGAGGGAAAGGTCCCTTCAAAACGCAGTTTTTCCACTGGGAGAGGGAGGCATTTTGCCATATTTTTTGATACTTCCCGGAAGCGAAATGGTACGTTTTTTGCCACTGAATCATCTCTGTCACTGTACATCTGTTATCATTTATTTTTACATTAATTTAGGTGGTGGAATACGGATACGCCTTCTTCGCGAACCGTTCACTTGTTACCGTCTTCTCCGCCGCTCGTTATCATCCGGACACCCCCAATTATGGCGCTGTTGCTCAGGTCGGAAAGAACTTGGAGTTGAGTTTCATGCAATTGAAGCCGAAAGAAGCCAAAGAGCCGTGCACCACCACCGTCCGGAAGAAGCCTATTCGCACTATGGATGACGAAGAGGAGGATGCTCCAAAACAAGCCAAACCACAGTAAACTTTCTCCTCCCTTTTTCCTAACTGAATAAAATTTTCGATTCCTTCGAATTACCGAGTGTAACAGCTTTTATCGAGCAAACACAATCAAATTAAAAGTCTGCAAGTACGACTTTTTGAACCTCCGATCTCGGCCATGTCTCACTATCTGTGGTGATATTAAACCAATACAACACGTCCTTGCCTGCCTGCGGAAAAACGACCTTACTCGACCATACCGCGTTGACGTAAAAGGTGCGAACGTGTTCGTTGGGTTCCACATTGCACATTCTAGCACCCTAAAATTTGTGTTTTTGGTACACTAGTCCGTTCGAAAAATTGCTGGAGTGATTTTTGCGACATTCACGGTGAGAAAAGCCACAGCGCAAGAGACATCCCAAAATAGCCTATTGCACCGTGCAAAAAGTAAGATATTGCACAGTGCAAAGCGAACCTTCTTACGCACAGTGCATGTCGCGAAAAACCGCTCCAGCAACCTGATCCAGTGGCAAAAAACGCACCATTTTGCATCCAGGAAGTATCAAAAATGTGGCAAAATGCTTCCCTATTCAAGTGAAATAAAGGCGCGCCCTTCATCCTCGCAAAAAGAACGGGCGCGCTTTTGAAATCCGAGTTTTTTCACTTGGAGAGGGAGGTATTTTGCCACATTTTTGATACTTCCCTGGATGCAAAATGGTACGTTTTTTGCCACTGGATCAGGTCCGTGACTGTATCAGTCTGTCGGAAAAATAGTGAGCATTCTGGCGCATCCAGCACTGCGCAGTTTCTTGCCTTTTGCACCGTGCAATAGGCTTTTTTGGGCGGTTGCTCGCACCCTGCCTCTTTTTGCTCAGTGCATGTCGCAAAAATCACTAAAGTGACTTTGCGAACCGACGATCAGCATGTCGGGAAAATAATGTGGATTTGTCTGAGCAAAATATCTCGCCGTGTCTTCAGGCACGATAAATCGACACTACAGTGGGGGCTGATTCAGTGGCAAAAAGCGTACAACTTTGTATCCGGGAGGTATCAGAAATGTGGCAAAATGCTTCCCTCTCCAAGTGAAAAAACTTCGTTTTGAAGGGCGCTCCCTTTCCCTCACAAGCGCGCGCTTTCGAAATCGGATTTTTTTCACTTGGAGAGGGAAGCATTTCGCCACATTTTTGATACTTCCCGGATGCAAAATGGACGTTTTTTTACCACTGAACCAGGTCCCCCACTGTATTTTCCCAACAGACTGACAATTTGATATTGCTGCAGCACAGTACGCAGCAATGTACACTTATTCTGCATGAAAAACATGTCGAAAATCTGACAAGGGAAGTCGTTCAGATCGCAAATGAGTTGAGCTATGGGACCGGTATATTCTGATTCTCCATATTCGAAAACGGTAAAAGCTAAAACAATTTTTCCGTCTGGGCCCTGGTTTTCGAGAAAATCGACCGTAAAGTTTGACCGGAAAAAGCCCCGCTGAATAGTCCTCGCTCCGAAAGACCTTTGAATCAAGAGCCAAATGGCGGAGGGCGAGTGAAAGCGCTCTCAAAATTCTTTTGTCCGGGATGCCGGGGAAGGTTCGAGTCCCGCTAGGAGCAAACCCTAACTCATAATGGTTGCAAAGCAAACAAAAATTTTTTTTCCTTTCACATACTTTGGAGAAAATATTGAAATGCATGTCAAATAGGCATATTTCTGCGCTGAACTCAAAAATGAAGTGTTTATTCCTAAAAAACTATTTGATCTGAAATTCTTGGGGTACACTTCACCACAAAAAACTAAAAAATTTTTATTTTTTATCATTTTCAATATCAAAGCTCTTTGAACATGGGTTTGAGCCTAGCGGGACTCGAACCTTCCCCGGCATCACGGACAAAAGAATTTTGAGTGACTTTTCACTCGCCCTCTGCCATTTGGCTCTTGATTCAAAGGTCTTTCGGAGCGAGGACTATTTAGCGGGGTCTCCGGTCAAACTTTACGGTCGATTTTCTCGAAAACCAGGGCCCAGACGGAAAAATTGTTTTAGCTCTTACCGTTTTAGAATATGGAGAATCAGAATATACCGGTTCCATAGCTCAACTCATTTGCGATCTGAACGACTTCCCTTGTGAGTTTCACCGCTCAGTCACCTGTCACGTCAATTCCGACTGAATAAACCTACCCTCCGACAACGTGTTGGGCCTATATGGCCGGATATGGCGATGGTATGGTTGCCAGGCTTCACGTATTTATGCTCGCAACCAAACCGTGGAAAGAGTCGGTAGTATTCGGGCTGACCGTGCAGGGTGTCGAACAAGTGCTCGAAATAGGTCCTCCATGCTTTGCCTTTGGGAGTTCCGGGTAGCCAGGTTTCAAATTCGCCCTCACGAACAACACAACTCACATGTACAAAGAGCAGAAAGAAGAGGAATTTCATCTCTTTACAGGGCCGGTACGGCTACTTTTGAATAGTGATTTTTACGGCATGGGAAACGAAAAGTCAAAAAAAAAAAGGTTTTTATCAATAATTATTACTGCGAATCTAGAATGCCACGATAAGCCAGAATATCACAGTAAGCTTTTCAAAACGGAAGTTTTGTGTTCTTCGTACATATCAGTCTATCGGCAAAGTATAGTGGCGGATTGTCGTACCAAATTTCCAGCTTCGGCTAGCCCTCCGAAGCGATGATGGGCGATTGCAAGGCGCGACGACCCGCTACTATTTTCCCGACAGACTGAAATGTACGGAGAGGACAAAACTTCCATTTTGATGGGAGCTTACTGTGATATTCTAGCTTACCAAAGGCACAGCTCACAAAAATAGTCTTTGAAGAAATAAATTGGCGTGCGGAGGTCCTCCCCGTTGTTATAGGTATACTACTAGTCGTTCCAGAAAGTGCGTGCACTTTTTTCCGCCTTGTTTTGCACCGCACAGTGCAAGTTTCGTGTTCCCCGCGCGACGCGATCCTTTTCGAAACATTTTGCACTGTGCAATTTCTAAAAAATCGCGCAGGCTCCGTTGAGAAAAGCCTGCGTCGCTGCGATATTGCAATTGCACGGTGCAAAAGGTCAAATGCACCCCGCAAGAAGGCATTTTGTGCACAGTGCGGCCCACGACAAAAAGTGCACGCACTTTCTGGAACGCCTAGTAGTCCGCTCGTCAAGTCGCTGGAGTGGTTTTTGTGACATGCGCTGTGAAAAAAGTTGTTTTCGCACAGTGCATGTAACAAAAATCACTCCAGCGATTTTACTAGCGGACTAGTATACCAATAACAACGCGAAGGACTTACTGCACGCCAATCTATTTTTTCCAAAGACTATTTTTGTGAGTCTGAGTTTTGTGAAAATAAAGAAATTTTTTTTTGAAAATTTCGTTTCCCAAGCCGTAAAAATCGAGATTAACAAGTAGCTGTAACGGCCGACCCTTTAAATATTGAAATTTTTCATCACAAAAACTTTTGAATTATACATAAGTCCACTATATATGGTAATTTGACATTAAAAAAGCTTAATATTGACCCGTAATGTTTCGATTTTTAAGTTTTACAATCAATTTTGATTACAATTTTAACTGCGCCATATTGTATAAATTACAAAGATATTTCCGTTAATTAAACTTTCCACACTATAAAGAAACTAATTCTAAGTCATTCCCAAGTAATAAAGGCTGATTTTACAGTAAATTTTTTTATCGATAATCAAATTTGAAGGATCGATTAAAAGCGAACTAAAACCAGCCGTATGAAATTTCATAAATTTATATTTTACATTGTCATCGAGATTACTTTCTTCTGCTCACCGTCTCCAGGGTTCTCCACATCAAATTCAGATGCTGAGCGATCGGTTCAATATTCAGGCTGACATTCTAAAAGTAAACATTGGATAAGATGTAACTAAAGTTGCCGTTTACAAGAGAAGTACCCAATTGCGACGCTCAGATTTTCTGTAAATTTTGTACACACTTTGGGCATAGGTGCGTGCTCTAAAAATGACCGAGATTTTTAGGCCGAAAGTAGGTGAAAATTCGCCAGTTTTTGGATGTTTTGCATGTAACTTTCCATACATATTTCCACGGTAGAGAGTAATGTTTCCACAAAAAATCAATTATTTCCACGCGAAATTGACAACGATATGGCCAAATAGTGTTTTTTTCTGACCGCTCTACGCCTTCTGCGTACCCTCTCGGCGGCGAAGATCGTTGAATATATGGGCTGTGTTTTATAAATTTTGTTTTTTTCAATCCAGCCCAAAGTGGCAAATTCAGTTCAAAGTCAACCTTGGATTAAAGTCCGGCGGATCTTGTTGATAGGCTTGACTCAATTTAGCATTTTTTATGCTTGCATTGGACAAGATCCGGCGGACTTTAAGTCCGAGGTTAACTTTGAACCCAAATTACCGCTTTGAGCTGGATTGAAAATCAAAATTTGTAAATCTCCCATATATTCAACAATATTTACCGCCGAGAGATTACGCAAAAGGCGAAGAGCGGTCAGAAAAAAGCACTATTTGGCCATGTCGTTGCCAATTTCGCGTGGAAAAATAAATTTTTTTTTGGAAACATTACTCTCTACGGTAGAAATAGGTATGAAAAATTTCATGCAAAAAATCCAAAAACTGTCGTATTTTTGCCTACTTTCGGCCTAAAAATCTCGGTCGTTTCTGCAAAGCGCTAGCTAGCCTCGCTTGTCTTACAAAATTTTTTTTATAAATTTGTGCCACGGTTCATCTAAATCTGACCATCACACTTGGAGTACTATTTTACTCCCCCTATGAATGTAAATTTACCTCAGTCTCCTCCTTCTCAGCCTTTTTGAGGAGCCCAATCAACTCAAACAACATCTTCCTCTGACTTCTACATTGTTCAATCCAATCGTTCTTCGGGTCCGCCGCACGGTTTCCTTTCATATATTGGACTAGCAGGTTGGAGATCTCGTAAACCTTTCCAAGAATCGAGATCAACGCCGCAATGCCCATCTTGGTTTCGTCTTCCGCTTCATTCGGTGGATTCTTCATCAAAGTGTCGTCCATGTTGACGGAGACATCGGATGAGATGGTCTTGGTGGTATTCCTAGACAGGTACAATATATACAGTTTTTGCATAAAGTTCATGGACATTTTGTCACGATCCGCACCGTGCACAAATAAAAGAACTTACAGTTTGCCGGCACTCAACGACTCCTCCAAGAATTTCTTCTCCGTCGGCACGACGTTTTCTTTCTCCAATCTAAACACTGAACAATTCAAACAAAATTTACATACGGTTTTCCTTTGTTGAGAGCCATATAACACTTGTCCGCTTGTTCCATTTCTACCTCTAGTTGTTGTAATTCCGCCTCCTTCTGCTCTTTGTATTGCTCGAAATGGCCAAGAATGGCTTCTCTTTCGGTCCTCTCGAATTCCAAGGCGTGTTCAAGTTCATTCCTCTCGTTCTAAATCAGAATGAACTTATTCATCATGTACAATATACATTTCTCACTATTCATCAAGCATAATATAAATTGTCTCACATTGAGTTTGTCGATTCGCTCTTTCAGCGCCTGAGTTTCAAGCGAATGCTTCTGTTCATTGCTCTCAATCACATCTTGCAAACGCAGAATCTCCAGCCGATTTCCTTCGAGGATCTGTTTCTAAAAGCCAAAAATACAACAAAAATATTGGCCTTACCTCAGCGCCAGTTCCCTCAGACTCCAAAGAACTCAGCCTATCCAGCAACTCCTGATTTTTCCGAAGCAATTCCTCATTCTCCCCCTCCAGTTCAACGTTTCTTCTCTTCAATTCTTCAGCTTCCTTGGAGACCTCGGCCTTTTCGACGAGCTCGGCGCTGTTCGCACCTCGGAAGGAATCAATAATATCATAAATAACTTGTTTGATCTCGCTCAAGGTATCCACGGCATTTCCCTGACTGTCACCGACATCCGTACATTCTTCGAAGGCCAATGCAAACTTCTCGACCGCGAACAAGGTGTTGATGAGGTTGTGACTTTGTGTGGGGAACTCCTCCAACGAGCACTCCTTACCTAAAACAATATAAAAACAAAGGATGGAGTGGACTTACCGGAAAATACAAGATCAGCCGACATCTTCAAGTCAGAATTCGGGAACCGAAGATTTTTTGGAAAAAATCTTTTTTTTGCTGTTCAAATAACATTTTGGCGCTAAAAAAGTTTTCGCTGCGGGACGCCTGAGGAAAAAGATAAATTTTGACCAAATGAAAGGTGTGATATACCATTGGAGAGCCGTTAAAATTCTAAGCCTTTTGGAGTCGGGTTTACCACACCAATCTTTAACCTTTCCCGAGATACCACCGATTTTCGACATTTTTTTTTGCTTTCTTGAATTTCATCATTAAGATGACGGAATTTCTGGATATGGCTCCGATATTCATTATCAAGAAAAAACAGACTCTGAGGATTCAGTAGAAAAAGAAATCTTGACATTTGGCCTAAAACTATAAAAGTTATAGCCGATTCAAGTAGGGCTACAAAAATGTTGCATCCTGCATGTTTTTACGCTGATTACGTCACCACAAAGTCCATGAAAATTTGAGTTTTCTGACCTCCAAACTGTGTTGGCAACAAACTTTGTCGCAGTCAACCCTCAAAATTATACGTTCTCCGTCAAATTCGCACGTCCCTTTCGAATCATTTGATCTCGAACCTCCATTATCTCATTAGCTAATGGAGTTACAGTCCATTCGCTGTAACAAGCGGTTGGTTTGAGGGTATAAAAGTGTTGTTTCAACCCCCTTCCCGTCTTCGGAAATGCACGGCCGAATAAATACGGTAGTCTTTGATTTGGGAGGGGTCCTCCTCCCGGCTCCATTCTCTTTCTGGTCCGGTAAGAGAATCAAAAAAGAAGGAGTTTTGTTTAGATCTGGAGAAGAAATGGGGTCTGAAGAGCGGATCCGTTGGGAAGACGCTGTTGTCGCCTCAGGTCAAGCCAAGATTCGATGAATTGGAGAGGGGAGAGCTGACCTTGGAGGACTTCAAACCTCTGTATACTTACTTTTACAACAAACAAGTAAGTAATTGGAGGTATAGTAATAGGGGGAGTACCCCAAACGCTCAGATTATGATGAAACTTGGCGCAACTTTAGAATAATTTTTTCTCAGGCATATGACAGCTTCCTAGCTTGCGCTTTGCGAAAATGACCATGATTTTTAGATCGAAAATTGGCAAAAATGTGACACTTTTTTGCCAATTTTGATATCAAAACTTTCATGCCAATTTCTACTGCAGAGTATAATGTTTCCACAAAAAATTATTCTTTTCCGCACGAAACCGGCAAGGATACGGCCAAAAAGTTTTCTTCTCTCTGACCGCTCTCCGCCTTTCGCGTACTCTCTCCTCCGCAAAGACTGTTCAATATCTCGGCGGCGGCTGCAGATTACGAGCTAAAATTTTTCGGAAATGATAAGTTGCCTATTTCTGATAGTGTGCAAAATTCACGAAAAAATCTTTGCGTCGCTCTTTGCGTACTTCCTTTGTAAAATATGTAAATATTATGATTTGTTCAGAATGGGACCAATCTTGCTTCCTTACCCTGTCTGGATTGGAATGCCCCTGTGTTTGATACGGAATGGGTGCCCATTCTGGAATTCCTGAGAGCTCAAGGCTACAAAGTTTACTTGCTCTCCAATAACTGGTATTATGATCGGGCCAGAAGCGCCCCGACTCTGCCAATCAACACTACTCTGTTTGATGGGGTATTTGAGTCTTGCCGATTACAAATGAGAAAGCCGGAGCCGAGAATATTCAAGAGTGTTATGAAAACGCTGAACCTGCAACCGGATCAGATCTTATTCATCGATGACTTGGGAGAGAACCTCAAGTCCGCAAGAGCACTCGGTTGGAACACGATCAAAGTAGGTGACTTAAATTAATGTAATACAAATTTTAGTGCGTAAACAGACCGAGTACGATCATGGAGATCGAGAGACATCTCGGAATCAGCCTTAAGAATCATATTTCGGGCGCCGTTGATGAGGAACGCAGTAAGGAATTAAACAAATATTAAAAAGTATGTTGTAGATGCCCAACTGGATAGTCGAGCATTGCTATCGTACCTTCAACGCAAATACAAATCACAATCAACCAGTTTGACTGTTAAGCGATTTGTTCATGGTCAATCCAATCCAACTTTTTATATCAAATTTGATGACAAAGAATTTGTCCTGAGGAAGAAGCCGGTAAGCGGAAAGGCTGAAGATCAAAAACAAAATTCTGTTTTAGTCCGGTGTCTTATTGCCATCGGCTCATCTCATTGACCGCGAATTCAAAGTCCAAAAAGCCCTAAAAGGTCAAATCCCGGTGCCGGAAGTGATTGATTATGTTGAAGGGTAAGTGAACACAGCAAAATTCAAGTGCTCTCAGTGTTCTGGACACTCCATTCTACTTGATGAGCTATGTTCAAGGGCGCATCTTCACTGATTATGAACTTAAAAACATCCCCAAAGACCAGAGGAAACTTTATTGGATGGAGTTGGTGAGAGTTTTGGCCAGAATCCACGGAGTTAACTATAACGCGTCTGGCCTGCAAGGCTTTGGGAAACATAGCGATTACCTTGAAAGAAATCTCAAGAGATGGTATCATAACTACCAAGCAACAAAGACCATGGAATTGAATATAGTGGATCAGCTATATGAGATGTTGATTCGGAAGATCCCCAAAGATACGATGGTTACGCTGATCCATGGGGATTTCAGATTGGATAATGTCATCTTCCATCCAACCGAGCCCCGAATTATCGCTGTTATTGACTGGGAAAACTCGACCATTGGCGATCCGATGACGGATCTGGGGACGGTTCTTATCAATTACTATCACGATGAGAAGAGCGTCTTCCCTTCCGTTAAACCCATATCTACACTGAAAGACAGAGGTCTTCTGGAGGACAAAGAGCTGTTCCAGGTGTATCGACAAGAGCTGGCACTCTCTTCGCAACGCACTCCCAAATGGATGGAGCTGGGCGTGAAGAGCGACGAGTGGAACTTCTACATCTCGTTCCTTCTCTTCAGATTGGCTGCTGTGTGTCAAGGAGTGTATAAAAGACATCTCATTGGGCAGAACACGGCTCCCAATGCTCAACATTTCGGCCATTTGTCAAAGAAACTGTTCGAGCAAGGCTATGTTGTCCTCAGGCAAACTAGTTTTGGCCAATTTCCCATAGTCCCATCAGCAATGTCCAAAAGAGGACAATGGTTTTACGAGAATGTCAAGGAGTTCATGGAGACTGTAAGTATTTGCAAAGGGTTTCATCAGGGATTTTCAGGAGATTCTTCCACGAGAACAAGAGTTTATTCAATGGTTTAACAGCGATAAATGCTTTACAATAATGCCACTGGTTGAGCAACTCAAGGCCAAGGCGAGAGCCAAGGGTCTTTGGAATCTGTTCATCCCGCCTTACATTGACCCTAAAGGCGAATTCGGCCAAGGTCTGACGAATGTCGAGTACGGGCACATCGCCGAGTTGATGGGAAGGTGCATGTACTCACCGGAGATTTTCAACTGCAGTCCGCCTGACACCGCGAATATGGAGGTAAGCGCTTAGTACAATGGTATTGACGTCTCTCAGGTGTTGGTGAAATACGCAACTCGGGATCAGCAGAACAAATGGTTGAAGCCGTTGCTGGATGGAGAGATCCGGTCCTGTTTTTCGATGACGGAAAAGGATGTCGCCTCGTCTGACGCTCTGAACATCCAAGCTCCGATCTACCGAGATGGGAAGGGAAACTTTGTGATCAACGCGAAGAAGTTCTTCACTTCCCATGCATCCCATCCGAACTGTAAAATTTGCATATTTATGGGGAAAATTGAGGGATGGCAAAAGAGGAATGTGCATGAGAGACAAAGCGCTGTTTTGATCCCGATGGACACGCCTGGAGTCAAAGTGGTACGACCGCTCACAATATTGGGATCGTATGATGCACCGGGTAATACAGATTGTAATTCTTAATCATCTAGTTTAGGTGGCCATTGTGAGATTTTGTTCGAGAATGTCGTCGTGCCCGAAAGTAATCTTTTGTTGGGAGAAGGTCGCGGATTCGAGATAGCCCAAGGCAGATTGGGGCCTGGCCGGATTCACCACTGTATGCGGTTGATTGGCCACTCGATGAGAGCCATTGAACTCCTCAAGGAAAGGGCGCTTTCTGATCGCACGGTGCAAGATCACAAGTTGATGGATTTCCAGACGGTTCGAATGGACTTGGCCCATTCTCTAATCGAGGTGGAACAGGCCAGACTACTCGTCCTCAAAACGGCGCACATCATAGATACGGTGGGAGCGAAACTGGCATTGAAGGAGATCGCCATGATCAAAGTTTTGGTTCCTCAAGTGGCCTACAAGATCATCGACCGCGTCATTCAGATCTATGGGGCTGCCGGTCTCACGCATGACTATCCTCTGGCCGGACTATTCAGTCGAACTCGGAGTTTAATGATCGCCGATGGCCCGGATATTGTGCACTTGGAGACGGTTGTAAAGAGCGAGATATCAAAAATTTAGATTTAACGTTATTTAATGTGTTGAATTTTAATTACCGTATCAGAAATATTTTACATTAACACATTGCCGGAAAAAATCGTATAAATACTTTATTTTATAGAATTTTATGCGTATAAATACTTCATTTTATATAATTCACCGCAAGTTTTTATAAAATACAGTCATATTAAGGCAACAAACATTACGGAGGAGCACAGTAGAATAACGGTAACTCCGTGGGGCTTTTCCGTTGACATCTCGGGCATTTCACGAAGTGTCCGCTATGTCGGACCAGGTCGTCCGTGCAACCTTTACAGCTGACAATTTTCAGGCATTGTATGCAGTAGACGGGATTCTGGGCCTTTTCTTCGAGACAGATCGCGCACATGTCGTTTTCAAAGTGCAGAATCTGCGCATATTCCAATATTTTGTTGACTTCACTGAAAAAATGAAATGTAAAGGTGTGAACGAGATATAAAGAACATGTTATTTCCTCACACGGAACTGGACACGAATGAATAAACTCACAATTGAATCATTTTTAAGATCAACGACCTTAATTCTGGTAGTTGATCGACCATGTCATCGGGATATAGGATTGTCCATGTCTTGTGTAGCGTCCCATTGAGTTCCTGAATTTCAACGACTGTTTCATCATGACGTTTCCTATCAAAATCAGTGGGCTCCAAAACTTCTTTTTCCAGCTTTTCAATAGCCTTCTCGATCGCTGGAGTAGACGCGTTGAAGGCCATTTTCACAAATTGAAAATCTTCGGTACGGTGGGTTACAATAAACGTTGAATGATTTGAAACAGCTTTCCTTTGCTTTATAGTTGCATTTTTTCTGTCATAATCTTAATTTCCGCGGCAGAATTTTTCTGTGTTTGGCTTTTTTTCATTGGAATTTTCTGCTATTGGTCAACGCAGAAAAATTAATCGGCATTAGCTTTTTTAACTGCGTCGCCGCGAATTTTGCAAGCGCGATACACAATTGCCGTCTACATAATTTTGAAAAAACGTAGTACATTTGTATCCTCTCCTCTATTTTAGAAACGTGTAAAATTTTCTATTTTGAACGCAATATTCTCAAAAGTTTAATAAAACTAATACATAAAAAATCAATATAACAACTTTAATCGTCCCGTCCCTAAAACCGCTCTACTATATTGCATAAATTACAAAGTCATATACCACCGTGGTTGAATTGAAATTTTTCATGCTATAAAAAGTCGCGTCAAACACAGCTTCCTCAATCCACAGTAATGTTCATTCCCGTTTTGCTATTGTTCTTGGTTGTCTGCGCTTCGGCTTTCGTCGAGCAGTGGGATCCCAGGACAAGAATGTCGCAGGAATGGCGCAAGCAGGCAGAGCGCGACTTCAACCTGGGAAACCTGCATACCGAGCCTTATTTGTACAAGTTCATTTGGTTCGAGATCCACCATGGAACGGCGGGGAACAACAGGAGCATTTCACATACCATTAGGATGAACGGCAAACTGGGACCCGTCAATTGTCGGAGGGTAAGTATCGTGGTAGAGTTAGAAATGACTCTCGCTTGTTTAAATTTTTTTCGGCCGGCCCAGTTAGGCCCGCTAGGGAATTTTAGTATTACAAAAATTTGTTTGACTAGACAATACAACAAGAAATCTTAAGGACAACATGAAGTGCAGTTCTCCCATAAACACGGTATCGAAGCTTATGAATTTGGGCATCGAATACGAAAGCACTACGCTGAACGCAGTTAATGGACAGGTTCACTTGCGTTCCTACTCGGTCTGGAAGGACATGAACACTTGGTGAATCAAAGCCCTAATATTTCTCATTATACAAAAAAAGTTAATTAATAAAATTTTTTGGGAACTCGCAGTCTAGACTATCATATCTTTATTACCTAAAACACGCATAATTTCCAAATTCAATCTACTTTTCTTCCTTTTCCAGACGGATCAGTTCCTTGACGCCATCGTACATTTGTTTGACGGCTTCGACCTCCGACAGTCCTAGTCTGGCCTTGTTGGAAATGTCGTAGATTCCGCCTTCGGATTCCGAATGTTCTCCATGGATTCCTCGGACTTGAAGATTCAGCTTTTCGCAAATCTCTTTGAAATCTTTCTTGGCGCTCAGCTTGGGGAGTTTGATGTGGACGGAGGCGCGGACTGTGGAGCCGAGATTGGTGGGGCAGAAGGTGAGCCATCCGAGACGGTCGTCGCGGGCGAATGGAACGTGCTTTTCAATGGACTGGAACACAAAAAATAAGAAATTTCAGTCATACTATTTCATTGAAATTTTGCCAACAAAAAGTTTCCTAGAAGATCAAAAAAACTTTTTTAGGTACCCATCGAAAAGTTACCCTTGGTGTACCTACTTTGAAAACTTGACAAAAAAAATTCTTTTGGGTTAAATTCAAGCTAAGTTCGTCAAAAATATTTGTGGCACCTTTAGCCTTCTTTTACAGCCCATTATCCACCATTATGAACAAAAAATTATATTCACCTTGATTCCTCTGATCAGTCGATCCAACACATTTCCGACATCACTCCCGTTCTCCATTGAGATGATTCTCATGTGGTCCTCTTCGTTGACCCAGATCAAGAAGTTCTTGGCGTTGTTGTGGAAAATTCCTCTTCCCTAGAATAATAGTTATATTACTCATCGAGCATCACCTAAATTCAGCAAAAATAATATCCAAATCTCTTACTTTTGGCCAATATTTGCAAGCATTGGCATGCTGAAGATGTCTATCGCCTTCCTTGAACAAAAAGTGATCGGCAATCAGTTGGTTTTGGGTCGCCTTGCTCATTCCTTCCAATGGATAATACGTCCCCTTGAGGTCCTCGTCCTTCACCTTTCCCAAAGCGGTCTTCACCTTCTGTTGCATGATCAAATAGTCATCCGAAGTGAGCAATGGGTTAAAAGGATATCCCTTCAAACTTCGACCACATCGAATTCTGCAAGAATGATATTATTTTAGCCATCAAAAAGAAGAATAACATAAATTTCTCCCAGAAATCACTGAATGATGTGCCTAAAAACCAAAGAAACAAGAGAAATCAATTACCTTGTGGATTTGATATATTTTCCTTCAGGATCAAGTGGCGGAAACTCTTTTACTCGACCTTCTCCCAAATCGACTGGTGGCTGTTTTTCCGACGGTCCAAAGCCATGATAGTCCTCAATGATCTTGTCGAACAACGGTGCAAATGTTCTGTAACTCTCAGAGTCCGGCGCATAAACTCCAACTCCAGCGTCCAAATTGTAGACTCCAGATCGAATCACATCGTATAAAGTTGCTCCCAGTTGAGTTTTCTTGTATTTGAGCTTGTCAACAATGTCTTTGGTAAGGTGTTTTTTGAGCAATGACTTCGAATCGGATTCTTCCAGCTTCTGGAAAGCCTCTTCGATCTTCTTCACACCAAAAGCATCATTTTCATCCCTTTGTTGATTGATCATGTGAATTTCGCGGGTCTGAAAAGTTATTTATAGTCTAGAAAGCAAGTACGGTTGTCAGACAGTCCATTCCTCCTTATACTAGTTCAAAATCTCCCATATTTATACACCATACATACAAATTTCAAAAAACCCATATGATCACCAGGGATAATATAATTTTGATTAAAAATGACCATGGACGAATGTTTTATGCCTCAAAATCGTTTTTAAAACAACAAACACACCTCTATCTTCCTAATCGCACTAATTTTACCTAAAAACAAAAGTAAAAACAACAAAAAATTAAACTTACAAAGTTATAGCCATAAACCGCTCCTCCGCCCCCAAGAATTGCTAGTATGCCACCGGCTACACCCTTAGCCAACGACATCTTGGTCGGCAATCGTATTCGAGATCTTGTACGAGCTCGAAAAGACAAACCCGATCGGGAAAAATAAGAAAAGACCTTTATTTTCTGGTGGCAGTTCGCGCCCGAGGATTTGCACACTGCGAAATATGAGATACGGAAAATCCGCGGAAATCGGAAAATAGACAAGATGTAAAGGTAATCGAGAGGTTGGAATAGGCTTCAGCTGACCCAATACATTCTTATATCACTGATTTTTATGTAAAAATCGGTTTTTTGGCGGAAATTTTGGGGCTTTTTATCTTTTGTCTACTACAATAATATTATACAATAATATATTATAAAGGTGTCGTAAATTCTCTGTTTCGGTACTTTTCATACGCCGATTAGCATGTGTATTATTTATAAAACGATGTAATAAGCTGATTTTCCTCGTTTTTTTGATTTGTTTATACGAATTTTCCATCATCTTCCACATCCGAAATGAAACAAGTGTTTACAAAATTTTCCCTACTAAAACTGATTTTATGATTTTACGAAATGTCTAAACTTGAAGCCTCTAGGGCTGTGCTCTTCACCAGGGTAATAATCTTCGCGCAATTCGTCAATTTCCTACTGATTTTGGGGGTCTACATCAATGCCTACAACAATTTGCAGGTAAATCCGAAAAATTTCGAAAAAAACTACAGTGCGCGACAAAATTATAACCGCACTTTAGAAATTGCTGTAACTTTTTTGGTTGTCAATAGAAATGTGTCATATTTGGCTCCAATATGCGCTAGTGTCTCACGAATCATGTGCCAAAAAATTATTTCGGGAAATTTCCCCAATTTGGAAAAAAATTTGAAAAAACCCAAAATTTTGATGATTTTATATGCGACAAAATTATAACCGCACTTACGAATTTGGTGAATTAGCCTAATTAAATCAATGAATAACAATAACTAATGTTTAGTTACGTTGCCTGAGGCTTCAATAACGTCGACTGAATAGCCGGGAATATTCTGGGCAAAGTTTTTTTAGCCTCTTCTGGCCAATATTGTGCCAGAATCGGAAAAGTGCCTATTTTAGCTCAGGTAGGCCATTCGGACAGAGTTTGCCAGCAACTAACTGAGTAACTCAGAAGCCTATAACACATCTAAACGTTCTGGGAAAAAAGTTGCGCCACTGCAGCAGAGCAAGGGCTGATATATCCGCCGAGTTTCCAACTCCAATATCCCTTGGGCTCATATAAGCTAAGAAATAGGCCTCAATTGTAGCAGTAAAGCTACGCTGGAGGTTGTAAGACACAGCTACGTCATCACTGAGCGTCGTATGAAGTTGTGGCCTCAGCTGGCCGGGTCCACGGCAGAGCGCGGCCGAGATTTGCCAAGGTGACATTGGCAAAACCTTGAAGATTTTATGGCCAAATGATGTACCTGACGGCTTCACACATGGCCCACATTACAGACGTATAATCAGAAGAGAAACGCATTATTTCCCGCGCCGTAACGTTTTAGGTGGCTTGCTGATAATCTTTCGGCGCATTCGAAGTAATGCGCCTCAAATAAGTATCCTTGAGTACTAGGGAGTCTTAGGCAAGCATCGGGTAACGTATTGGCAACCAGACTACACGTAAATGCAGGGCAGGGCTCGCGTATACCTAAGCTGGTCGACAAAGCTGTTTATTAAACGACAAGGAATCGCTATCCCGGACGAGCCCATGCGTTCCTTGGATTCAAATCCGACAGAGAACATGTGGGGCTTCCTGGTTTGTTAACTACACCGCGACAACAAGCATTATGCTACAGTAACTGAGCTAAAATAGGCACTTTTCCGATTCTGGCACAATATTGGCCAGAAGAGGCTAAAAAAACTTTGATCAGAATATTCCCGGCTATTCAATCGACGTTATTGAAGCCTCAGGCAACGTAACTAAACATTAGTTATTGTTATTCATTGATTTAATTAGGCTAATTCACCAAATTCGTAAATGCGGTTATAATTTTGTCGCACAGAAAATCATCAAAATTTTGGTTTTTTCAATTTTTTTCCAAATTGGGGAAATTTCCCGAAATAATTTTCTGGCACATGATTCGTGAGACACTAGTGCATATTGGAGCCAAATATGGCACATTTCTATTGACAACCAAAAAAGTTACAGCAATTCCTAATGTGCGGTTATAATTTTGTCGCGCACTGTATTTTCTAGTCCGTCAAATGCGGTAGAACTGAGGATGTTCGTAGTAAACGAGCTAGTGGTTATGTTGATGACGCGAAACCGGTGGATTCGTTGAATGAATGGGCGATTTTAATCGGAGAACAGACCATAATCCCGAAGCATGTCTTCGAATTGTCTTGTGGACGAGTTCATCGCTATTGCAGCGACAAATCAATGAAGCTACAAGGCTTTAGAGGTCCTCCGGGGCCTACAGGAGCTAAAGGTCCCATAGGGCCTCCGGGCAGACGTGGGCCAACCGGCTCAATTGGGCCCTTAGGGCTTGTGGGAGATGCTGGCGAAGTGGGACCTCCCGGACGTGATGGCCGCTGTAATTGCACTTTCCCTGAGCTCTATGTCCAACGAATCGCGGTCCCAGGTCCACCAATCATCCAGATCCAAGAGAAAATCGTGCCAGTTCCGGTCGTAGTGGTTAATGAAGTGGAAGTTACAAAATTAGTCCCATTCGAACCAACTCCCCCCGGATTCGGCCCTCCGGACGACTGGGAGCCCGGCATGCCAATGCCTGACAAATCCCAAACCAAATGGCTGCCGCGCCCCACAACTCATTCACCTTATGGCCAAACCAGAAAGAAGCTAATTGGCCCGGGAAGGAAACGGCCACGGCCAACCAAATATCCACCAGCTCCAACGGTCGATGAAGGTAGATTGGGGGTTTTTGGAGGGTAATGGAGTGAGTTTTAGGAATCAAATTGTTGAATGAGTCGGTATCGATGAATGAGACCATTTTTAATGAGACTTCAACAGAGCCAACGCCCGAAACTTACACGGGTTTGCCGACACTGGGCTATAATCGAAGAGGTAAGAGGAGGCTGCTTGACACAGTGTAATGCTTAGCAAAAAATCTGATTTCTATGTCTTTAGGAGTTCTTTAAGGAAGCCACATTATATATATTTATATATATATAGTTCTCCTAAGAGAGGTACCTATGATTTTTAGGGCATCTTTTGTCGGAAGGATTGAGATTTTCAGGCTGAAAAATGCTGATATATTCACAAGGGAAGTACCTCAAGTATATACTACTCTCAGATTTTAATCCAGAGTGGCACAAATTGAGACATATTTTTTTCTAAGAAGTTTACGAGAGTCCTAGCCCGCGCTTTGCAGAAATGACCGAGATTTTTAGATCAAAAGTTGGAAAAAATGTGACAATTTTTTTTGCGAATTTTAACACGAAAATTTTCGTTTTTATTTCTACCGTAGAGGACAATGTTTCCACAAAAAATCAATTTTTTCCTCTCGAAACTGGCAAAGATATGGCGAAAAACATTTTTTTTCTCTTCCCGTCTCTCCTCGTTTCCCGTAATCATCGTTAAAAGTTCAATTTAAAAACTCGGCTTTTCTGTTGTCTTATAAATCCTATTCTTCACTATTCTTCCTAGAATGCCGTCTAAACGCCGTTGGCATTCCCGTTCTTCACGCTGAAAGCCAATATGGGAAGGTGGGGAGTTGGCATCGAGATGTGAACCCAATCTCTCCCGGAATGGACAGAAAACGATGGGTGACGGACGATTTTGCCTCGCCGGTCCTTTATGAATACGTAACGGAGGAGGAATTGATGAATAAAAAGCAGAAAATCAAGTGAGAAATTTTCGGAAAAGTCATCATTTTTTCAAAAAAAAAAAATCGTAAATTTTGATGTATAATGTCCTGTTGTATTATAGATATTATGTGGATTACATGGCGGCGGGCACTGGGAACATGATCTACAATGGCTCCTACTACTATCATCGTCATGGATCGGACTTTCTGGTCCGTTACAATCTCGAGAATGCGGAGCAAATGCAAAGTCGGGAGTTGGGGGAGATTGCGGCCAAGGATTGTGGGAGAAAAGTTGATCATACGTTTGAAGTAAGGCGTTTACTACTCTTTTAAGAGTCTCTTAAAGATAATTACTTATTTTAAAGCCTTTTAATTTTGATAATAGACTCTCCTGGGACAAAGATAGATGTTGTTTTAGCTCTGCAATGAGACAGATCGCGATTTCTGGCTCTACGATCGCCCTCACAACTATATCGACTACGCTGCGGACGAAAATGGCCTGTGGGTGTTGTACATGCGTCCAGACAATGCTCATTTAATGGTCAGCAAAATTGAGCCGGTAAGAAAATTGATCGTATTTTACAAGTTTTTTTTTGGGTTACTGTAGGTCTTCAACTTTACAAGAGCTCCTTGAGATTTTTGTTTTGTCTGAGCCATTGCTTTACAAGATTGAGATTTTTGTTCTGTCTGGGTCATTGTTCTCTGAAAATTTTTGTTTCCACTTAACAAACACAGCCAAGATATTGAGCGACCTTTAAAGACGAGAGAGTACGCGAAATGCGGAGAGCGGTCAGAGATAAAAAACTGTTTTTCAATACAAATTTGCTAATTTCGCGCGAAAAAAGTGACTTTTTGTGGAACTTTTGATGGTAGAAGTAGGCAAAAATTTTCACGCTAAAATTCGAAAAAAAATATTATATCAGATTTTTTTCTGTTAACAACGTCAAAGACAATTGAAGATCGTAAAATAATTTTTAGTCCACATGTGGAATGTCACAGTAATTTTTTCTAGCCGTTTTTGAGACAGCAAACAAAGGTTTTTTTGGACGTTTCGTTTTCCAAGCCGTGAAGATTGCAATTCATAAGTGGCTGTATTTTTTTATAACTTTCCGTATTTTACATCTATGTTTTATAATAATTTGCAAGTGCTTTCCGAAAGTCCTTTCCGCAAATACCCAATTTTTAGGACTTTTACGTTGTCCAAACCTGGGAGCTCGATGTGAACGGCACCGAGCTGGCTGACGCATTTGTCATGTGCGGAGTTCTTTATGGCCTTGAGAGCGCTGAAGATCGCGATACCTTCATTTCATACGCTTTCGATTTGTATAAGTAAGCGGCATCTTTTCTTTCCAAAAATTTGCTTGTTTAGCAACCAAACTCTTGACGTGGACATCCCTTGGTACAATCCTTACCGAGGCCTCACCATGTTGCACTACAACCCCGTGGATGGCCGGCTGTATTTCTTCGATTCGGGGAAATTGTTGAGCGTTAATGTGAGGATTGAAGCGCCGGAATACGATGATGAAGAGGAAGTTGGTGATAATGCGAATTAAATTGGTTATAATTATATGTAAATTGTTTTAAAATAGCATTCTTTGCTTACATTGTTTAAAAATTTGATGTACTTTGATGAGCTGTTGACAAAGGCTCCTTTCAAAACAGATAGGTGGACCGTCAATACAAGGGACTCCCCTGCAACGATTCATGTCTACAACAAACAATTTCAAAAGCTCCGATCAGCCTGTCGGGAAAATAATGAGCACAATGTGGCTGCTCCAATTGCGTCGCTAAAATGAAAAGCAATTTTATAATATTTTGTCGCGACACGATTCATCACGGCGATGCGATTTTCAATGCGACAGAGTGTTCATTATTTTCCCGACAGACTGATATAATAGAATTATAATAGAATCAATTCCGGACTTAACTGAACCCTTGTGCAACGAAGCCTTTGTATAACGAATAATTTTTCTTGGTCTCTTACAATTTGTCGCGCAAAACTGTGGTTGTCATTTCCAAAAATTGTGGCTAACGCTTGCAGTAGTGCGAAGATATCAGTCTGTCGTTAAAATAATGTGGATTCATCCCGCCTTGGAATTGCCCACCATTGCTTTACGACGGCTGGAGATTTGGTGCGTGACTGTGACGAGGCAAGAATTTGCGCTGCGGGAAACCCAAATTATTTTCCCGACAAACTGATATATCAGGTAAGCCTTTTGGTTTTTTTTGCAATCGTGGTATATAGGTTCACTGATATTTTCCCCCGATTTGGGCTAATTCCCAATTATGTAACTTGACCGGTCGTCTGGCGAAACCACTTGAAACGCCGTTGACTCCTCGTTTTATCGCTCTTGCAACATATGGAAGCTTTTCGCAAACAATAAATCGAAAAACCCAATATTTTTTAAAAAAAATGAAGATTCCAAAAAAGATGACAAAACATATTTTATTTACAAAAGCAAATTTTTACTCGGTTGTGGCTTTGCGCCACTTGTCGAAGGTGGCCTGAGGGGGTTTGGAGTAGATATCGTTGAGGGCGTCGCCGACCAGCGGGGTTCCGCCGCGCTGCACCACAATCAACGAGGGGATGGCTTTGAGTTGGTAGCGTTGGAGGAGGGAGCTGAAAATGTGGATTAATGGAATTTATAGCGAGAAAGCGGTAGGAGAACTCAAACAAATGGGCTTATAATAAACTCCGATGGGTAAAATACGATAATCTTCGTGTATTGTGACTTACATCGCTCTCGGATCTCCATACTTGATGAAAAGCCATTTGGGATGGGATTTGAGGAACTGTTTCATCTCGTCCTCACTGTTGTCATGGGAAATGTAGACCACCTGGAAATAGAGTTGCGGTGATTTTTTGGGCTAAAAATCATGTCAAAGACAAGCTGCGTTGGGATGTAGCCTGACTACGTCGCTACGCGACTCGTCAGCCTACATTCCCAACGCGGGTGTGCGCGCAAAGCGCCACCTAATTAGCCTAAGCCTAAGCAGCCTAAGCGGCTAAGCAAACTAAGCCTAAGCGCCTAAGCGGCTAAGCAGCCTAAGCAAACTAAGCCTGAGCTAAGCCTACGCAGCCTAAGCGGCTAAGCAAACTAAGCCTATGCGCTAAGCACCGCGCAGTGCACCTTATCAACTCACAGTGCATCTTTTCACCGCACAGTGCACTCGCGAAAACCCGGAGAAAATAAAAAAATTTCGAACCCGCGCGAACCCAACCGATATCGCCCTCGGAAAAATACTGGGACCCGAAATCGACGAGAAAGCTAAAGAAATTTTTGCTCTCTCACGAAAATGGAAAATCAACTTTTGCCACGCCCCTTTTTCCACGTTGCGACACGGTTTGCACAGTGCAATCTTGCCAAACGAAGCCTTTCCCAATTTGCACCGTGCGAAATTTGTTGGCGGAGTGTCGCAAAAGATTTTGCAGACACTCCCCTTCGAAACCTGAAATTTGGAAAAATTTGCACGGTGCAATCAACAAAAAAGCCTACGTTCGTAGGCTTTTTTTCATTTTGCACAGTGCGAAAAACACCCTCCAAACGTTTTTCCCAGGCCCCCTTTTGATTTTCCCACTTTCCCCCCAGACGCACCGTGCACTCTGCATTTTACCCAATGAGCTAGGCTTTTTCTCAATTTGCACAGTGCGAATCCCAATTTTGGCTTTGTCGCTGCGCGAATTTTGGCTTTGTCGCTGCGCGACAAAGCAAAAATCCGCACAGTGCACCCTTTCGAAAGTGTTTTTGCACAGTGCGGAGCCCCCGCGCTCGGTCCCTTTTTGATTCCGAGAGAGCCACCCATGGCGCAGTGGGTAGCGCGGAAGTCTGGCAATCTGAAGTCCCCGGAGGTTCAATCCCCCGGAAAAAAATTCTACCACGTTGTAGTACAATTAGAGGGCCGTCATATTTTGGGTTTTTTACCCAAAAGTTTTGACTTTTTCGGGGTGAAATAATTAATGGAAAATTTGGCCAGAATTAAATTCGGCCAGACCGTATTTTAGAAAAATATGCAGATTTTTACACTTATCCTGATCGAGTTTTCAATTTCCGAACGATTGAGCCAGGTCCCGTCTTCGTATCTCTACTCGTTCAAAAGTTACGGTACTTTTTATGTTTACGATGTTACAGTAACCCGGTTTCAAGAAATGGCGGAAACGCGTCGACTAATGTTTTGAAGAGCTATTTAAACACAGTAGAATGATTTTTGAGGCGGGTGGATACGATCAAAATTGACCGAGATACTGTAACTTTAAGCCAGACACCTTGTTACAGTAATCCCTCGTGTAGCGACAGACCTGGAACCGTGAAATACACCTTGAAAGACGTGTAATGACGAGTACTACCAGTGCTGTGAATTTTGTCCGGCGCGATCGCGTCAACGCTGAGAAAATGGCGAAAAAGCGCCTTACGGCGCAGAAGCTACCGTAACCCACAGTAAGCCGAAAAAAATCGGCGAGATAGGAGGACTATGATACCACTTCTGATGGTGATTTTTCACGTAGATTCAGAATCTGGCATCAGAATTTGGAATTTCCTTCATCTACACCTGTAGCCTAAGGGTTGAAAAAATTGAAAATGTTATAGTAACCGTAGTTTTGAATTTACATGAAAGAATCCAATTAGAAAGTTTGAAAGGAATAGAAAACACGTCCGATAAAGAAAGAATGGAACTCGGCGCTCGCTTCGCTCGCGAGATGTTTTTGAGTATGTCACAAAATCACTTCGCGAATTGTTTAGAACCGGGGACTGTAACCCGCCGTCCGAAAACCACTTCAGGCGCTTCCAAAAAACGCTCCGCAACTTTCCATGGCAGCGATTTTTGATTAAGGTCCTAGTTCCCGAGATACGAAAATCGGATTTTGGATTTGAAATCCGGATATAACCGATATGCAAATTTTTGTTCAAAAAGCATGTCAGATTTGGAGTCAGCGTGAAAAATGACCCACAGTGCATGAAGGAAACGTGTGGATAGCTGGCCGTTTTCATGTCGAATCGTTTTTGACTTTTTGGAACCTTCCAGTCCCGAGAGCCGCCCGCGATGGGGACGCGACCGCGTTATGTAGAAATTTCTGAAAATCTATTTGAAGTGTTTTGCAAGAGATCTATCGGAACGGGACCTGGCTAACTATCTTTAAAAAGCCGCAAAGGTGGCTCAAAAAAGGGGTACTTTTTAAAAAGTCGGTTTTTTGCAATTTTCAAAATGACACTCCAACTATGGTGAAAAAACGAGTACCATATTCAGGTGTAGAATTCCATTCCACGAATTCTGAAAAAAAAATCGGCAGCATAGCTCCAAAAAGAAAGGAGAAAACTCGATTTTTCAGTACCGACCGGTCGATAATGACAGCCACTAAAAAAAAGTCATTTGGGTATCACAAAGAGTAAAAAAAAGAATGTATGGAAAAAAAAGTGAAAAAAATTGAAGTTAAGAGGAAACGGTCAGAAGCCCTTAATGTAGAGGGGGCGCGGCGGAGCGCGGCTCCCGAAACAAAGGAGGTAGTTAAAGTGCAATCATCAGATTGTGATGAAACTTAGCACACTTTTAGAACATTTTTTAAAGACAGGCAGTTTCCTATCCGAGATTTTTAGATCAAAAATTGGCAAAAATGCAAGACTTTTTTACGAATTTTGACCTGAAAAGTTTCATAGCTATTTCTACCGTAGACGGTAATGTTCCGACAAAAAATAAATTTCTACCATGCGAAACTGGCAATGATATGAATAAAAAGTGTTTTCTCTCTAACCCCTCTCCGCGCTTTACTCGCTCTCTCGGCCGTAAATATCGAAAAAAGGAAAATCTGAGGGTCGCGGCGCACTTATGACACGTTCCTTGAAAAAAATGAGCATTTGAATTGCCAAGTATCAAGTTTTTTCTATCAGTCTGTCGGGAAAATAATGTGCACTCTGTAGCATCAAAAATCCCATTGCCGCCAAGAAAATGAATTGTCTCGCGACAAAACCAAATAGCTTTTCAGTTCAGCGACGCGGCTTGCGTAGCGACATTGTGTTCATTATTTTCCCGACAGACTGATAGGCAAAAATTTAGTAAAAAGTCATCATAATTGCACCTTCATCTACTGCCATATGAACTCACCTCAAATCCCTGTGGCTGTGTCTTTTCGTAGAACGCTTTCAACTTGTCGTTCAGCTCTTTTCCAGCCTCTTTGGCGCCAAAG
The DNA here is from genome assembly GCA_904066235.2 of Bursaphelenchus xylophilus. Classification (NCBI taxonomy): domain Eukaryota; kingdom Metazoa; phylum Nematoda; class Chromadorea; order Rhabditida; family Aphelenchoididae; genus Bursaphelenchus; species Bursaphelenchus xylophilus. Next base: position 2,734,071 of record CAJFCV020000001.1, read on the forward strand.
AAAAGGCAGACCACCTTCTTGTTCAATTCATCGGAAGTTACTTGCTGACTGGGGCCGTCGGGATTGTTGCGGAAAAGTGGAGCGCCACGAAGAAGATCAGCCATCTTTCGACCGCAAAAAAGGGGGAAAATGTGGTCGAAATTGAAATTGTTCGGTCGATTTTGATTTTTTGAGGGAATTATTGAAATTTTTTGAATTTTGAAAATTTTTTTGAATATTCAAATTTTTGGGTTTGAGATTTTTTGCTTTTTTTTTGAAGAATGTCTGTTCAGAAAACATTTTTTAGATCGATTTTTTGTTATAAATCCGATAAAAACAACATTTTTTATTTTAAAAGTTTCCAAATGTATCCAAAACACTTTTTCAGCCAAAAAATCTCGGATTTGGCCCGTAAATCCTTTGCCACTTTGTTTGATCCACTTCCCCCATTGGTCTCGATCTAATCTCGGCCCGCTTTTCTTCCATTTTGGTGTTGTTACCATTCACTCATCCCCCGATCGGATGAGTGAATGGTTTTGACAAAAACTCGGAATAATGGCGTCATTCGATACGGACAATCGAAACTAACCACCGCGATTGGGTTTCCGGATCAGCCACGATTTGCCGGGTCACTCGTGGGGACTTGTGTTTTTTGCATTAAATAACCGAATGAATAAAAAAATGCACTGTGCAGGAGTTTGTTTTGAATATTGTAGGGTAAAATACGCATCGCCGAAGTGAGTAGGAAAAAATTGGAAGAAGTTGAGTCAATTTGTTGTGTTTCCAACTTATTTTGCAAAAAAAAATTCTTGCACTGTGCAAAATTTTTGAATTTTTATTTCTGCACCGTGCAAGATATTTTTTGGCTGTTGAGGGTAAAATACGAGTTGAAATGAAAGCGAATCGACTCACTCAGATACAAGACATCTCAATTAACAGCATTTTATTAAATTTTTTAAAAATTTTTTTTGCACTGTGCAGAATTTTTGAAATTTTATTTTTGCACTGTGCAGTTTATTTTTTGGCTGTTGCATGGTAAAATACGGACCGAATTGATCTCGAATTCACACGTTCAGGTACAAGGCGTCTCAATTAACAGAATTTTATTAAACTTAAAAAAAAAAAAAATTTTGCACTGTGCAAATTTTTGAATTTTTATTTTTGCACCGTGCAAGATATTTTTTGGCTGTTGCATGGTAAAATACGAATTGAAATGAAAGCGAATCGACTCACTCAGATACAAGACATCTCAATTAACAGCATTTTATTAAATTTTTTAAAAATTTTTTTTGCACTGCGCAAAATTTTGAAATTTTGTTTTTGCACTGTGCAAGATATTTTTTTGGCTGTTGCATGGTAAAATACGGACCGAATTGATCTCGAATTCACACGTTCAGGTACAAGACATCTCAATTAACAGCATTTTATTAAATTTTTTAAAAATTTTTTTTGCACTGTGCAAAATTTTGAAATTTTGTTTTTGCACTGTGCAAGATATTTTTTTGGCTGTTGCATGGTAAAATACGGGTTGAAATCACACCGCAATTCGCTTATTCAGATACAAGACATCTCAATTAACAGCATTTCGTTAAATTTTACAAAAAAAAATTTTTCACTGTGCGAGATTTAGTTAGAACTTTTATTTTTGCACTGTGCAAGATATTTTTTGGCTGTTGCATGGTAAAATACGGGTTGAATTGATATCGAATGCACTCATTCAGATACAAGACATCTCAATTAATAGCATTTTAATTTTTTTAAAATTTTTGCACTGTACAGAATTTTTGAAATTTTAAATATTTTTGCACTGTGCAAGATATTTTTTGGCTGTTGCATGGTAAAATACGGAAAACCGAATTTAGTCATTCAGATACAAGACATCTTAATTAACAACGTCTTATTAAAATTTTTTTTTATTTTTTTGCACTGTGCAGAATTTTTGAAATCTTATTTTCGCGCTGTGCAAAGCCAAAAAATCCCGTTTTTGCACCGTGCACTTGTCGGATTCAAAAAAAAATTTTTGTAAAATACGTCATACATCCTTTTGAAATAAGATTGATTTCAAATTTCATTTAATAAATTCGACTGCACAGTGCAAAATTTCAAAAATTTCCTCGCACTGTGCGAAAAGGCAAAAATCATTTTCCTGTCCGAAAAAAGTCGAGAGGCTCATTTTTGACGTGTCCCCGACTTAGTATCGCTTTCAGTTGTCCTCGGAAAAATCTGGGGTGGCCTACCGTTAATCTCGAAATAAACAAAACTCTCTCTTCTGGCCTCATTTGGCGCTTCGTCCGCGAGATTTTCGAACCAAAAATTTTTCGGAGCCGAAAACAAGACTCAACCCGTCTGCTACAGTATGCTCGAGGCTGAAAATTGGAAATGGGCTGTGTGAGAGGGATAAATTGGGGTGGTAATTTTGAAAAATTGGAAAAATTTAGGTGATTCAAAAAAAAAATTGAAAATCAGAAAATGATAAAACCAGTTTAATCAACATATTTTAGGCCTATACTAAAAATCCTAAGAAAAAAATCACATTTATTTTTCCAAAAAATCTCAAAAATGCAAAAAATAAAAAAATAATTTTTTGAAAAATTACAGTAATCTCATCACAAATATACCACCTGTACTATCTAAAAACACCATAAAAGTCCTCCTCGATTATCACTCATCACCACCAAGCTATCAAATTACTGAAAACAACTCAATTTCCCATAAAACCCCTTCCTCGTCGCTGATTGGCCGACGCTCCCGCGCCGTGGCCCCGCCCCCTTTTTCTACCAACCTTTTTCAAAGTTTGGCCAGAAGTCTCGACTCTCGACCCGAACCTTTGCGCTCGCTCGGTAATTTGGCGACTACTAATATGGCGGACAAGTTGTAAGTTTATTTTGTGGGACATTATATAGGGCGGTGTGTTTACACTTTTTTTTCTGTTGATTGGTGAGACGTTATAAACAGTTTACATTTTGTAAACACATTTCCGGACGGTCATGTCCGATTTGACGGGAGTTCTTGTTGGAATGCCCTGAGGGTTGGTGGAAATAAGTGTTTTGAAATTTTGGGGGAGTCAGTAGTAACTTTGTTAAAAACTCGTTGAAATTAGTTGTAAATTGACCGCTAACAGTCTTCAACTTAAATTTTAGGATGGTAAATTTATTTACCATCAATTTTAAGGCCATAAGTCATCAATCTATCGCCATTTTCAGCGTGAAAATCGAGCTTCCCGAGCTGCAAAATGACAATTCTCATGTCCAACCGATCCCCGCGTACAACGGCTTTTATATCCAGCCTTACAACGAGATTTATGAAGACAAATCCTCACTCTCTCCACCTCTGTCGACTGGCTCGGATCACATTGAAAAAGAGGTGAAGAAATCGTCAAGTGGCCAGAAGAAACGCAATCGACGCGCCGAAAATCGGCTCGAGAAACCGCCACACTCATACATCTCGCTGATCGAAATGGCGATTAGGGTAAGGTTTGAAGTGAATTTTAAACCATAAAATAAGTTGATCTCAGTCTGTCGGGAAAATAATGAACACTCTGTCGCATCGAAAATCGCATCGCCGTCGAGAAAATGAATTGTGTCGCGGCAAAATCAAATTGATTTTTAATTCAGCGACGCCTTCGACGCAATGATATTGGGCTCATTTCTTTCGATTTTTTTGAAAAAAAAGATTTCTCATAGAAAAAAAATTCAATACGATGATGCAATTTGGTATAATATTTTTGGCTGCAAAAGTTTTAAAAATGAAACTTTATGAATTGTGATTGCGCTGTTTATACGACGGAGTGCCTTACAATATTAATATTGTCTGAAAGCCGACTTTTTATTCTACTGCCATGCCAGATTTCAGCCTTCTAGCGCAAACGGCTAGCAAGATATGGAGAGAGAAAGCAAGCACATACCGAAAAAATAGAAAAAGTCGCGGAGATCGGTTGTGCCCCAAAAGTACGGAATGCCGTGCGCCGATCGCGGAATTGAAAAGCAATTTGATTTTGCCGCGATACAATTCATTTTCTCGGCGGTGATGAGTTTTTGGATGCGACAGTGTGCTCATTATTTTCTCATCAGACTAATAAATCAAATTTTTAAAAACAAGTTTTTTCTGTCTGTTTGACAAGCAATACCTTGTCTTATCCCCAAACTTTTAGTCCCAAGCCTCCGGCCGCGCCACTCTCGCCGAGATCTACGACTTTCTCCAGGCTCGGTTCGACTTCTTCCGCGGCTCCTACGTTGGCTGGAAGAACTCGATTCGTCACAATCTCTCTCTCAACCAATGCTTTGAGAAGCTGCCAAAAACAGCGGGTGCCAAGTGCGGGAAAGGCCATTATTGGACAATGGCGGCCAATGCCGTCATCTCGAATGGGACGCCGAATCTGAATGTGACGAGGAAAAAGGAGCCATTCAAGAAGAGCGGATTCACCGAAGCCGGCGGGTATATGGACTTTGAGGGGAATAATGGCGATGTTCTTGATGCCATCAACAATGTTGATGATGGTTATGGAAGTGGAGGAGTAAGTTGTGAAATTGTTTTGAAAAAAATGTGAAAAGCAATTTAACTTTGCCGCGACACAATTCATTTTCTCTACGGCAATAGGATTTTCGATTTTTCGATGCGACCAAGTTCCCATTATTTTCCCGACAGGTTAATAGCCAGCTTTCGTCGTATGGAAGTTTTTAGTGCAGAGCTTGACTTTATAATGTATGCAACGCTATCCGATCTTTGTGAAATTGCCGCAGACTTATAAAGAAATCACCCCAAGTACTGTATTGTTTAATTTTTTTCAACACTTTGGGAATAGGGCACTATCAGCGCTTCAACACTTTAACACGCGCTTTACAGGGCCAGCCGAGATGATTAAGCACCCTCGAAAAACTTTTTGGACGCATTTAAACGCGTTTTTTGTGGAAACATTTCTTTCTACGGTAGAAATAGGAATTTATATCAAACCATAAGAAATGTCCATAAATTTGGAGGAAAATTGGAGGAAAGTTGGAGGGTCTGCATTAGTCTACCTCCAATAAAATTATGATCAAAATTTACTCTCGGAATAGCCAAAAATTTGGTCTTTAGCTAAAGCGTTCTTAAAAATTCCCCGCCAAAGTTCGAGTTCGCAACAATCTCCGACTTTGATGTCACCTCAAAAAACGATGACTCAATAAATCCGCTCGCATATTTCACTTGTGTTTTTGTTGCGAAGACACTTCTTCCCCGCTATTTGGCCATAAATCGAGCGTGAGGCGATAAATTTCCCTCCCGCTTCGGAAATGTATCGCTTTTCGGAGTATTAATTGTTGCGGTAAAAAAGAAACTTTTCAATCGAAATTCGTATATTGAATTGTAACGTTTGCTAAGCAGCGGTCTTTCAGATAAATCCCACGTTATTCCAACCGTATCCTGAGCAGCCAATCTCCACCGAGCACTCCTACAATTACTGCCCATCCAACTTGGAGGGAGAAGCGCATTGGAATTCCCCGCAAATTCTTCCATGGTATGGCACAACGTACGTTCAAAATGGGGAATTCCCAACGACGTCGGCTCAAACCGAGCTACCCGAAATTTCGGGAGATTTTGATGGAAGATTAAGCAGTCAAGAGCATCAGGATCAGCATGATATCAATGAATACAACATGGGTAAGAAAACTCGATTGGAAAAATCGAAGTGTTAGGGGTGGAAGGCGTTGATTTTGATGCTGCTAATTTTTACGTTTACGAAATCTAGTGAATATCAGTCTGTCGGGAAAATAATGAGCCCAATGTCGCTGCGCCAATCGCGTCGCTGAAGTGAAAAGCAACTTGATTTTGTCACGACACAATTCATTTTCTCCGGTTGCGATGCGATTTTCGATGCAACAGAGGGCTTATTATTTTTCCGACAGACATAAATTTTTATGATTCCTAGTGCCATTACATAGGTTTTATTCAAAAAAGCGTAGACTTTTTTAGCAAGGCCGCACCGTGCAAAAACCCCATTTTGCACTGTGCAACCTAAAATACAATATCGCGCAACAAAAGCCATTTTCAACTTATTGTTAGTCGCTGCGACATTTCTGAAGCGAGTTCGCGCGATGGGTCAAAATGCACAGTGCAAAATGTTCGAAAAGCCTGCACGGTGCGAAAAAGGGACAAAGTCGGAAAAGGGGTGCATTGTGCGTCGCGACAAACAGTGTTTCAGTCTGTCGGGAAAATAATGCGCACTCTGTCGCATGAAAAATCGCATCGCTGCCGAGAAAATGAATCGTGGCGCCTCAAAATCAAATTTATTTCCACTTCAGCGACGCTGTCGGCGCAGCGACGCGCTCATTATTTTCCCGACAGTCTGATAAATTTGTCAGAGATTACAAGCCTTTTACCGATAAAAAACCCATATATTTTTCCTTTCAGCCCCCACAATCCCAGTTTATCAGCACCCCAATGCGGATCCCACCCAGCTCTCGACAATGTTCCAGCAAGCCCCGCAGGTCTTCGAATTCCGTCCCAACACCTACTCCGACTTTGTTTTCCCACAATATACGGTGGAGCCGAAGCAATGTGATCAGAGTTTCGATCATGTTACCGAATGTTCCGATGGGCTTTATTCAATTTCAATGACGGACTTTGAACCTCAAGGTTTCAGCGCCGTCAATGAAGCCAACTTTACGCCGTTTTCGGAATGAAGGAGGGCTGGAATTCGAATAATTTTGCTTTTTATACAGTGTAAAAGATGTTTATTATAGTTATATTCTCTTGAAAGGTGGATTTTACGCTTAATAAAATTGGAAATCAAACAAATTAGTGAGTTCTACAAGCGCTGAAAAGCTTCGTTTGCAGTTTGCAACTGCCCAAAAATGAAAACAGCTTTCTTTTCGAGAGAGCACGTAAAATGAAGAGAGCCGCCTAAAGAAAAAAATTTTTTTGCTTTTTCCTTTTCTCCGTGAGCCCAGGTAACGTGGGAAGGCAGAAGCACAGTAGCGCTTCTTTGCAGCAAAACTTGTCTATAACGAACAATTTAAGGGGTCTCAACGTTTGCACACTTTTAATCAGGCCAAATTGGATCTCACAAAACGCTCTGTGAAATATCAGTCTGTCGGGAAAATAATGATCACTCTGTCGCATTGAAAATCGCATCGCCGCCGAGAAAATGAACTGTGTTGTGACAAAATCGAGTTGCATTTCACTGATAGTGCATGATATTCGTTGCACGCCTGACTGTATTTACACACACTTCGGCAAAAGTTGCGCAACAAATCGGGCATTTTTATGGCAGAAATTCTCAAAATTAAGCGCAGAAATTTTATTTCCCCGATGACTCTTTACTCCAACTTCATTCTGTATTTTGATCGGGTCTCTAGTCTACCGTCTTCAATTCTCATCCTCAAGATGTCCACCGAATCTTCTGCTCCTTCCAATTCCGGTGCCTTCTCCACTAAACGTATCTTCTTGGTGAAGACCAGCCTCGATGATACGCTGAGTTTCCTGCAAAAACAGCTTGACGAGCTGTTCGATTTCGACCAACGAGACCACAATTTAAAGGTCATGATGATCGAGGACTTGATGGGCGACTTGGAGGAGTGTGTCAACTTGTTTCATCATCGCAAATACCCGGAAGCAGTTGTGACCATTATGAATGATATCATGGGAAGAGCGCTACTGTAAGTTAAAACACGATTTTTCTAACACTCGAGCGCACCTTTATTGGCCGGCTACACGAAAATTCAAACTGCTTCAAATCCAGCGAAACTTTCAAATCTGTGCCTATGGACAGTTCTAAGAAACTTTCCCGTTAACTTTTTTTGATTACTCACCGTAGCGTGGGTTACTGTAACTTGACCTCAAAATTTATATCTCGGTAACCAGACGTCGTAGAAGGACGGCACCTTCACCATTATGTTCCTCATGCAAAATAACGTGTTTTTGGTTGTTACACCCGGATATGAAAATTATCGGAAGGGTTCCAAAAATTTGAATATTCATGCGCTGAACAATAAATCTTCAATTTTCTCGAAAACTGGTTATTATTTTAGCGCTTTTTTATTGCATATTCTGAAAGCAGAGCTTTTTCTGAATCGAATGCATATAAGGATTGCTCACAAAGCCGGAGAATTTGGGGGTAACCGGCCGCCGGAAGTTGGCGTACTCCGTTCGAGATCTAAGAAAACGGTCTAAAATCGCAGCAAATTGGACAATTTTTGAATTTCTTTTTTTATCCAGTTAACTCTAGGGCTTTTTTAGTCCTCATAGACAAAAAGTCATCAACAAATTTATGTTGAAAAGCCCGTTTTAAAAAAATTTGCATATTTTCGCGCAGTTCTTAAAATTTGTAAATATCTCAAATATTTCCAATGTTATACCCATTATTATCATTGTACAATACATTAGGCAATGTGAGAATCCAACTTTAACTATACGTGTCGCAATTTGAACACCATGTTTTGCGCAGGAAGGCGCTATCTATATGAACACGTAGTGAAAACTGTTATCTCTTGTTTTTCTCGTGAAATTATGCTAATTTTAGCACTTTTTTATTGCATTTTCAAAAAGTACAGTGTATCCTGATTCGAATGCGTTCAAGTATGTTACAAGTCGATGGAGATTTGAGTGAAAACGGAGCTGCTAAAGTTCTTATAACCTCAGTTTCTCAATTGGCAGCAAATCGCTTATTCTTTACGAAGTTTGCTAAACAGTGGCCTACACAAGAGCCAAAGGCTAGTGAGCCGTCCCCTAGGTTCCGTAGAGACATTCAGGAAGACACTGAAGATGTGGACGAGAGACTTTTAGAAAACGATGGGACGAAAGATGTCATCGTCACATTTTAGAAAACGATGGGACGAAAGATGTCATCGTCACTGATATAACCCTTGTGTAATAATCGCGTACTATTATCTTTTTCATTGCTGATTTAAAATGGGGTCATAAACTTGCATGTGAACTGTAGCAGCAGCTCCGTTTTCACTCAAATCTCCATCGACTTGTAACATACTTGAACGCATTCGAATCAGGATACACTGTACTTTTTGAAAATGCAATAAAAAAGTGCTAAAATTAGCATAATTTCACGAGAAAAACAAGAGATAACAGTTTTCACTACGTGTTCATATAGATAGCGCCTTCCTGCGCAAAACATGGTGTTCAAATTGCGACACGTATAGTTAAAGTTGGATTCTCACATTGCCTAATGTATTGTACAATGATAATAATGGGTATAACATTGGAAATATTTGAGATATTTACAAATTTTAAGAACTGCGCGAAAATATGCAAATTTTTTTAAAACGGGCTTTTCAACATAAATTTGTTGATGACTTTTTGTCTATGAGGACTAAAAAAGCCCTAGAGTTAACTGGATAAAAAAAGAAATTCAAAAATTGTCCAATTTGCTGCGATTTTAGACCGTTTTCTTAGATCTCGAACGGAGTACGCCAACTTCCGGCGGCCGGTTACCCCCAAATTCTCCGGCTTTGTGAGCAATCCTTATATGCATTCGATTCAGAAAAAGCTCTGATTTCAGAATATGCAATAAAAAAGCGCTAAAATAATAACCAGTTTTCGAGAAAATTGAAGATTTATTGTTCGGCGCATGAATATTCAAATTTTTGGAACCCTTCCGATAATTTTCATATCCGGGTGTAACAACCAAAAACACGTTATTTTGCATGAGGAACATAATGGTGAAGGTGCCGTCCTTCTACGACGTCTGGTTACCGAGATATAAATTTTGAGGTCAAGTTACAGTAACCCGGACTACGGTGAGTAATCAAAAAAAGTTAACGGGAAAGTTTCTTAGAACTGTCCATAGGCACAGATTTGAAAGTTTCGCTGGATTTGAAGCAGTTTGAATTTTCGTGTAGCCAAGGCTCTCGACTCATAGAAAAATCGTGTTTTAAAAGACGATTTTTGGCTCGCTGCGTCAGCCAATACGAGGGGCCGGACATTCAAAAAATTTTTTTTTTGAGTTTTTTGGCCTAAAATGTTTGTATAGGTCACTAAAACACATTCCCAAAATTTTTTTGCCCAGTGATGCCCGGAAGGTAGAAATTTGCATACGGTTATATCCGTCCTTCTGAGCTCTGCTGTTGCCGTCGCAATAAAGACAACTCGACGAAACCGACACCGTATAGGTTTTGGTGGATGGCGAATTCAAAAATCGCAATTTCAAATTAGTAGGATTACTGTAACATACAGTTTTTGACCTTCGGTCGATAAGAATCGACCGTATCTTCTTCAAATCAAAAATCCCACAAGATTTTATTGCAGATTTGGAATCAGCGTAAAATTCTGGTCTAGGAGCATGTAATTTGCATCCTTGATTCCGTGGCAGATAAATCATGGCGCAGTGGGTTTTGACGAAAACTAGTAATCTACCGACCCTGGTTCGATCCCCGCTGAAGACAAATATTGTAAAAAATGTGGAAATGACATTTAATGGAATTATGAGGGTTGTATGAGCAACGCTGAGTATTTTTAGACATCAATGTAACATGAATTTGAGGCTAGAACAGGGTTTATATTATTTTAGCCTCGGAATCCGTGAAAAATAAAACTGCTTCAAACGGGCTGAAATTGATAACACCTATTCTAGGCCTAATTCTTAGAAACTTTTACGTTAACTTTTTTTTGTTAGATTACTGTAGCGTGGATTACGGTCACATAAAACCCAATTTTGTTTTTTCATACCATAAGGCGCAGAGCCATCGGAATATCACAAAGATTGTAGAAGTGGTTAAGAACGAGTGGGCTTGCGCAATAATAGTTCGTTTATGGCCGTATGTTTTGAAATACCTGAGTTATCTAACACAGTATCACCAATGGATGATGAGATTAATGCACACTGGAAATGAGTTAGAATCGAATTTTAAATATGAAGTATGCCCGCTTTCTGCCGTTTGAATAATATAGCCAAAAAAAATTTTAATTTTATGCAAAAATTTTGAAGCAATCGCCTTTAACGAGGCCGAGCTTTTTGTTACCGTAATCCACGCTACAGTAATCTAACAAAAAAAAGTTAACGTAAAAGTTTTTAAGAATTAGGCCTAGAATAGGTGTTATCAATTTCAGGCCGTTTGAAGCAGTTTTATTTTTCACGGATTCCGAGGCTAAAATAATATAAACCCTGTTCTAGCCTCAAATTCATGTTACATTGATGTCTAAAAATACTCAGCGTTGCTCATATAACCCTCATAATTCCATTAAACGTCATTTCCACATTTTTTACAATATTTGTCTTCAGCGGGGATCGAACCAGGGTCGGTAGATTACTAGTTTTCGTCAAAACCCACTGCGCCATGATTTATCTGCCACGGAATCAAGGATGCAAATTACATGCTCCTAGACCAGAATTTTACGCTGATTCCAAATCTGCAATAAAATCTTGTGGGATTTCTGATTTGAAGAAGATACGGTCGATTTTTATCGACCGAAGGTCAAAAACTGTATGTTACAGTAATCCTACTAATTTGAAATTGCGATTTTTGAATTCGCCATCCACCAAAACCTATACGGTGTCGGTTTCGTCGAGTTGTCTTTATTGCGACGGCAACAGCAGAGCTCAGAAGGACGGATATAACCGTATGCAAATTTCTACCTTCCGGGCATCACTGGGCAAAAAAATTTTGGGAATGTGTTTTAGTGACCTATACCAACATTTTAGGCCAAAAAACTCAAAAAAAATTTTTTTGAATGTCCCCGGCTGACGCAGCGAGCCAAAAATCGTCTTTTAAATCGTTTTATTTTCTTTGATTTGATGGGGGTTTTGTCGGTTTATATTTAGGTTCTGTTGGTTTTGTAAACCCTTTACGGTAGGAATAAGCAAGCAACTTTTCAACTTTAAAATTCTCAAAAAATGGGTAACATTTTTACCGAGCGAGAGCCAGGAATTTCGAAAAAGAAATATTCTAAATTTGTGCCAAGATTGACTCATAAAGACCGCTAGGATATGCACCAATCCTTTGCAGGAAACTATGTCGAAATGTGAGAAAATTCTACTCTTTTCTCGAACTTTGACATGGAAAACTTCATGCCTATGTAGAGGGTAATCCTTCCACAAAAAACTAAGACCTATACATCGTTGAATATCTCGGCTGTCCCTGCAAAGCATAAACTAAAATTTTCAAGAATTGATATTTAACCTATGCCCTTACTTTTTTAGAAATTGATATATGACATATTCTTGCTCAACTTCAGATTTTTACTCTTTCAGAATTGCCACGAACATTGCCCAATGCACTCAGAAGAACTTTACCCACACGAATGACATTTGTGCTATCTGTTTGGAAGAAGAAGCCCAACAGCCCGTCTACTGCCTCCAATGCCTCAAAGTGGTATGCTGCAAAGGCTGTATGACCCAGCTGATGAAGCACAGTAAGCATTTTTTGACCTGCTTGAGATGCCAGAGGAAGAGTTCAATCACATTCCCATTCTTTTTTTATGCTAATGTAAGTCCGAATACGTCGGAATAATTTATGTCTTGAAGAGTTATAGTTGTTTGTAATAAATCAGAGTTCTATTATATATTTGAAATTTAACTTGGATATATTTTGATTTGAAAAGTTCAAAAAATTTGCGCTTATAAGAGTATTCGTGAATCTTAACTTTCGTCGCTGCGATATTGCAATTGTATCAGTCTGTCGGGAAAATAACGGCGGATCGTCGCAGCAAAATGTCCCGCCGGTATCGCGCACCAAATGCCAAGCCGCTGCTTGCAGTCGCAAAGCGATAATGGGCGATTCGGAGGCGCGACGATCCCCCGTTATTTTCCCGACAGACTGATACGGTGCAAAAGATCAAATGCTCGTCGCAAAAAGGGGTTTTGTGCACGGCGCGGCCCACGACAAAAAGTCTACGCACTTTTGATAAAACGTAATTCATTTTCATAAAGTCCGCAGACTTTTTCTCGCAAAGCTTTTTGCACTGTGCATTTCGTTTTTTGGCAAATTTTTTGCACGGTGCAAAAAATGTCGCCGCGTGGCAAGCTTTTTCCAACTACGTCGCTGCGGCTTTGCCGAACTATTCGCACGGTGCAAACTGCTTTTTCAATTTTGCACTGTGCAAAAAACAGCAAAATGCACAGTGCATTAGCGGCAAACAGGAGAAAAAAGCAAAATGCACTGTGCGATAAAAGACAAAAAAGACGAAAAAATGTCTACGCACTTTATGAAAATGCTGGAGTTATTTCGGCGACATGCACTGTGCAAAAACAAAAATTCACTTTGCACTGTGCTATTTCTCGCTTTTTGCACCGTGCAATAGGCTTTTTTTGGCTGTCGCTCGCACCCTGATTTTTTTCGCACATTGAAAATATAAGCATTAAAAAATCACTATAGCGACTTTGCAAACGCACTAGCACCATTTTGCAGCCTAAAAACACTCCCGCGACAAAGTTTTTATATTTTATATAGGTTCATCCTCCCTTTCAAAAAAGTCTGGATTCCCTAATCCAAACCTGTGACACAACGCTGATTATGAACTTTGTGCCCACCCCTCTATCGGAGGTATAATAAACGAAACACATCGGGAAAAAGCGTTTGTTTTCCTCGCTTTTCAGTTTATTTCTCATGTCTGAAAAGACGTTTTAACGGGGGGTTTTAGAACACTTTTGTTTTCCTCATCAATCTTTTCATGCGTTTTTAGTTGATTGCGGAGTTTGATCAGGTAGATAAGGTAATTTTTTTTTGATGGTTTAGAAATTATGCAACTACAAGGTAATTTCTGCAAAAATCTTTTTTTTAGTCTGTCGGGAAAATAATGAGCACTCTGTCGGATTTCATTTCTGCGACGCGATTGGTGCAGCGACAGTGTGCTCAATACTTTCCCGACAGCTGATAGGAGGAGCTTTTGAAATTTTTTGTTGTGGACAGGCCTCGTTATACTAGAGTCCCTTGTACTGGAGGTCGAACTATCCGCCTTAAACATAGTTTTCGTTGAGCAACTTGTCAGTGTAATCTTTATTTTGCCGACATCTTGCTACTCCAAGTTCGACTTTCAGATTCTCTAAAAATTTTGCAAACACCGCGGCACGGCAACCCAAAATAGAACAAAAATGTCTCCCGCCCACTTTTGAATTTCGTCCAAACGAAGTGTCAAAATTCACAAAAGAAATAAAATATGTAATTCCGAGAAAAATATTTTTCGGTCGGAAAACCACACGAAAATTCATTTTTGACATTTGGTTTGAATTCAACCGATACTAGGTGGGCGAAGCGCCGAAACGAGGCGGGAGACTCCCTGGGTTGCCGTGCGCGGTGATGAGCCGAATATCAATTCCTAACGAGGAAAGTACTTCTATGGGGTATGGAGTGCTGCCAGCGTTTACTTTAGCTCCAAACAAAGCTTTTCAATTGGTAAAAACTTGGTCAAAAAGGCATTTTGAGTGGTGTTGCGAGAAAAGTTTTGAGGATTTTTTCACCCTTACAAACCAAAATAAGGCAGTTAATTTTTATATACTCTGAATCAGAAAAATTTTGCGAAATTTTTGATGTATGTCTCGACCGGAAACTCCATACCCCATAGAAGTACTTTCCTTGGAAAAATTTTAACTTGCGCTTTGCAGGGGCAGCCTAGATATCGAACGATCTTTGCGGCAGAGAGAGCACACGAAACGTAAGCGGTCAGGGTAAAACACTTTTTGGGCCTTATCTTGTTCCATTTCGTATGAAAAAAAAATTATTTTTTTGTGGAAGCATTACCCTCTGCTGTAGGAATAGGCATGAAACGTGCATTTGTTTTTTTTGTCGCGCAATCGACTTCGCGACGACATTTACGTCATTAACTTTAATTTAGCCTAATAAACCTTAATTCAACAAGTTGATCAGTCTGTCGGGAAAATAATGTGGACTTGCTGTGCCTTGGAATCGCCCACCGTCGCTTTGCAACGGCTTGCCGCGGCTGAAGCTTTTGTGCGTGTCAGCGACGAGGCAAAACATTCCGTTGCGACAAATCCACATTATTTTTCCGACACACTAATGTGTCAAAAATCTTATCGTTGAATTTTTTTGTCTTCTTTATTTTCCCTAATTTTCGAACCGGTTTTTCCCACACCAAAAATCACAATGACATTACCCCTATTACTACCTATTTTTGTTTGCCCATTAATCAAATACCGCAATCTAAACATGCGATGTTATTTTTAAAGATCACGCCGGGACTGTGGTAACTTTCCATTCCGGATAAAACCCGCTGAAAAAACATTTTAAAAAGCCCCGTAAAAAGCGAGAATCTTATCATTGCATCAGTTGGGCTGCAAGAAATCCGAATTTTGTTTGATAATTCCTTTTATTTCTTTCGTGAGAATGGAATTCGGTTCGAACGCTCTTTGCACTATAAAAAAATAGTTGAAAAAATATGTTTTGCGTTTGGAACTTCTAGTTGATTATTTTTTGAATGGCTTGGTATAATTAGAGCAGGCATAGAGAAAAATTGTTTTTTTTTGATTTTTTGTGATTTCTAGTCGAATATTGGTCAATTCAGAGTCCTGCAGATTTCGTATCAGTCTGTCTGAGTAGTAATAAGAGGTAGTTTCTGGCACTAAATTTTGCATCCACTGGAAAAGGGGGGAGGAGCCGGCGCGGGGTGCCGTAAATGAGAGAGTGTGGGATTGGAGGAGAGTGGGGAGAGAGGTGAGGGAATTTTTATGGTATGGTAGTACTGTAAAGGTGAGAGAGTGAGGGATTGGAGGAGAGTGGGGAGAGAGGTCAGGGGAATTTTGCGGTCAAATTTCAAAAAAGATGCGCGGGTGTCGTAATTGAAAGGACGCGATGAAATTGCGGTAAAAAATGAAAAAGATGAGAGAGTGTGGGATTGGAGGAGAGTGGGGAGAGAGGTCAGGGGAATTTTGCGGTCAAATTTCAAAAAAGATGAGAGGGTGTCGTAATTGAAAGGACGCGATGAAATTGTGGTAAAAAATGAAAAAGGTGAGAGAGTGTGGGATTGGAGGAGAGTGGGGAGAGAGGTCAGGGGGATTTTGCGGTAAAAAAAAAATTGAAAAAGGGTGAGAAAGTGGGGAAAAGAGGAGGATTGAGGGTTGTTGCGCAACCTAGAGGTTGCGGGAGGGCAAGAGGTTGCGGGGTGTTGCGCAACCGAGATGTTATGAATGTTGCGCAACCTAGAGGTTGCGGTAGGTTAAAGAGTTTATGATTTATGTCTGTGATTTTTTTCCGGAAAAAGCGGAAGGATCAAGACTATCAAGTCCATCAATAAAGGTTGATGACCCTTCAATAAACTTTTCGACTCAATGATGATGAAATAATTTTTACCCTTTTCAAAAGGATTAAGAATCCAATAACTTTTATTCGTTTATTCAAAAAAAAAAATCTTTTAAATATTTGTATAAAAAATAAGATCAGATTGAGGGACTTCAGTGTGACGTTTGGTAACAGGTGTTAAATAAATTTGAATTTCATCTCCGTCAAAGAGACATCTAGTGTCGCTCTCACATCCATCATCTTTATCGTACAGCGAAAAGAACCACAGCTTCTCACCGCATTTGCTTTGAACAGGTTTCAGACGACAAATCTTACGCCCACGGAATTTCATGTAAAAATTCTAAAAAAAAAAAACATAAAATATATGATATTAAAAACTTACACTAAAATTTATTAACTTCAAAGTATTGATATCGACCCCATCAATGGACACGGCGTATGTCTTCCGGATATATTCGTTAAGGGTAATCGAAATCATGAGGGCGGAGCTAGAAAAAGATTGGGGCTAAACTCCACGAGGCGAAAATAAGCAAATGACCTCATTTGCTTATTTTGTCTCCTCGCGATATGGCTGCGCCTATTATGACGGAGGAAGAGAGGACGCGCGCCTCTTTTCTGATCAACCCAATGATGGATACGACAACATCCAAAACTGTAGTCGTCCAGGTCCTCAAGACCTTCAACAGCGAGGAGTCCAGGACAATTTGTGCAACTGATTGCTTTAACAAT
The DNA here is from genome assembly GCA_904066235.2 of Bursaphelenchus xylophilus. Classification (NCBI taxonomy): domain Eukaryota; kingdom Metazoa; phylum Nematoda; class Chromadorea; order Rhabditida; family Aphelenchoididae; genus Bursaphelenchus; species Bursaphelenchus xylophilus. Next base: position 2,750,954 of record CAJFCV020000001.1, read on the forward strand.
CACATCACTTTAGAATGGCCGTTCCCTGATTTTAATATGGGAGGTGAGGCAATATATCCGGGCACACTTCTGAAGCTGGATAATACAGAGGTCCAGAAAAATTTGGCCGAAAAGGTAATTTTTGTTGATGACACTACTGTTGTAAAACATCTTGGAGGAACCACAAAGAGAAGCGAGTTTTATGAAATGTGCCAAAAAGCACGTCAAGAAGATAAGTAAGTTACGATTTGTATAATACAAGATTTTTAGGAATACGGAGACGGTTATCATTCTGAGAATTTGGAAGAACAACAGACCTGCTGACGGAGGTCCGGATATGGTAATAAATGGAGCTGACATGTTCAAAAGACCGATTGTAATATATGTAAATGCACATAATAACGTCTCAAAGTTCTCGCCTCTACGAGAAGGACATGTTTATGATCTTAAACCAAGATCCGCCGAACATCTTCGTATTTTAGCTTCTTTGTTTTTGCCAAACGAGAAGGCCCTGTGTATGCAGAGGGATCGTCTAGATCACGAAAGCTTTTTAAAATGCTCATGATCTGTGCACAGTATATAAATGTTTCTTTTTTATAGTAGACAAAATATTATCATGGAGTTGTTTAACTGTACCTCAACATCAGAAAGTTCAATCGGTAACTATTTTTCATATTCTGCTTCGTACGAGACAAAGAAACCCCGGAATGCAACTGTTCGAAATATTGAAAGGCTTGTAAAAGAACTTGTAGACAGATACTCAAAAGGTTGGAGACTAACTTGAATTATCATATTGTTATAGGTTTCAATTACATTACTATGCACATTTCTGGGGAGATGGATCTCGATGAGTTTAAGGTGGAGGCATTGCCATTAAAAGATTTCAAGCCTTCAGATGTTATTAGAGCCTTTTGTCATGCTTACAGCTGTACGAGAACTTTCACGAATACTCCCTTTAACTTGCAATTATTATTTATTAAACAATAAATTTAAAAAACCGCCAGAGGTTTGAAACATAAAGTTAAACAAGTAATGCCATAATCAAAAGGGCATAAACGTCCATCTAGAGTTCTAATTTGAACATGTAATACAGAGATCTCCCTTGCTCTAACAGGTATCATTAACGGTTGATCGTAAATCTGTTCCACAACATCCCCCGGTTTGCCTTTTACTGTAACCATACGAAGCATAGGTGTTTGAAAACTGCCGACAATAACCTGTTCAACTAAATCGTCAACGTATACGGCTAGGTTCTTGATGCCACCACTGAGATCAGGAGAGAATGGAGCGACAGTTTCGTTTACAATTTCCCCATAATCCGAAAACCCTAGAGTGTACTTTAATTGGGGTGAGAACTCAATCTTCCCCACTACTTCATGATTAACATGTGTTTTCACACGCTGAATTTTCTTGTCGTATAATATTGCGAAATCGGAAGATCTTAAAGGTCTCAGGTTATACATTGCTTTGATTGGCTCTTTCACCGTTTTATGAGGGCGGTTCAATTCATAGACGGGGACCTTCAAAGGTTCAGTCTCAATACGTCTCGTGCCAACCAGGGCAAGGGGGCGTGACATTCTGGGATACTCAACATCCATAAAACCAATCGCAGGATTGTGCGTAGGCAGATGGTCGGTCGAAACCGGGGAGAAGGAGGTCGCGCCGCTTTTGTTCTTGGCAGATTGGGAGTTGTTGTTATTCGGGGCCTTTTTTTCATTTTCGAGAGATAAATTGCCTTTTTGTATATTATTGGAAAGGTGTGATGACGAGGCCTTTGAGGATGCAGAGGGAGCGGTATGTTGTGCCCCTGTTAGTGTTGTTGTAGATGGAGTAGCTATGCTAGTAGTAATTGGATTGCTAAGAGTAGACGGTTGTAAAACAGGCGGATTAGAAGGAGGCAAAGGGCTAGGTTGAGCAGCACCATGAGGAAATGTAGTACTTTTAGCAGTATCTCTAGTAGTATTTCGAATACCCCCCGGATTATTTCTAGTACCAACATCAGCAATATTAGTATTAGAAACGTTTGGAAGAGAAACATTTTGTACCGCGGCTTTTGTCAAAGGGATTGGATTTCCCTCATCAGTCTTCACAGACTTCTTTAATGCGACATCCATCTTTTTACCCTTTTTTAAAACCTTTGGCTCTTCCGGAGCATTTCTTTTACGACGCCCCTCTCCCTTCTCAAGCTCTTCTTGAACCACCGAATTCAAATATGTCACCAAACTCTCAATTGTATTAAAACTCCCTTTAGGGATGTGTATTCTCAAGATTGCGTAAGCAGTTGTAAGATCGATATATTGCCCATCCAAGGTCCCGATAGAAGCCCATGAATGAGGATAGACAATGCTCTGTAAACCACATAAATAGGGGGCGTCAAATGTCAAGGGTTTAGGCAACACGATTTTGAAATCAGCAGGGGTATTTTTCCCAAAGGTGTTACTAGGATCGTTGCTGGGAAGCACAATAAAAAATGACGAACGCATATCTAACATACAAATCACTAACCGTTTTGTTTTTATAGTGACATGGAGCGTTTGACGTGCCCCTTTCATACAGAGGCGGAGTTGATAGAAGATTTTAGATGTGGAGATCTGATTTGCCCAGAGTGTGGCGTCGTTGTCGGCGAACGGATCTTTGACGTCTTAAATGATGTGCCTTTTTATACCACAACACCTACATCAAAAATGTCTGAAGAGAATACAAAAATATTACAAGAGATGACCAGTAAAGGACATCTGCCCTCAAGCATTGAAAAGGATGTTTCAATCCTATTTGACAGAATCAAAGACTATGTAAAAAACACTAGTGACAAACATGTTTTAGCCACTTGCTTGTACATAACATGTCGTAAAAATGGGGTTCCACGGAGTTTCAAAGGTTATCAATGACCCAAGCGTTTCATTTTTCCCTTTTTAGAAATCTCAGAATTGTCGGCGGTTAACATAAAGAAGATCTATAAATGTTTCAAACAGATCCCCGGAAATATTGCCAATGCAAACAAACCGATTGGAGTCGAGGAATATGCAAGCAGATTTTGCGCTTATCTAGGGCTCTCCTATAAAAGACATGCTCAACTAGTAAAAATGGTTCATACAGTTCAAAATAAAAGTGTGCTGACGGGGTAACATATATCAATCTAAAAAATAAAAAATGTTCAGAAATCCTCTTCTTTCAACTATCGCTGCAACTTTATACTACATGTGCAGAGAAGAATACACACTAATGGACATTTACAGGGCAACAGATGTGAGCAAGAATACACTTCGTAAACTACAGAAACAGATTGAAAAAGTCTTCGAGGAAGAAAAATCCGACTGACCCCCTTTTATCGTTAAATGTTCCCCTTATCCTTACACCTATTTACAATGTTTTGATTCCCTCTTATTATCATATATTTTTCGTGAACTGTTGGCGTGTTATTATCGTACCTTTCTTAATTCAATTAATAAAGAAAAAAATTTTTTAGATGACTAACGAAATAGAACAACCACCTTCCAAGAGAAGGCGTCTTACACCCCTGAGGGACTTATCGAATATAAGAGACCCGGCCGTCGATTATCATAGATCGGCTCCCAATTTTCGCCAATGCTCGGAAACCATTATGGAAGAGCAGACAAACTCCAATCATCCACCTTCCAAGAGAAGGCGTCTTACACCCCTGAGGGACTTATCGAATATAAGAGACCCGGCCGTCGATTATCATAGATCGGCTCCCAATTTTCGCCAATGCTCGGAAACCATTATGGAAGAGCAGACAAACTCCAATCATCCACCTTCCAAGAGAAGGCGTCTTACACCCCTGAGGGACTTATCGAATATAAGAGACCCGGCCGTCGATTATCATAGATCGGCTCCCAATTTTCGCCAATGCTCGGAAACCATTATGGAAGAGCAGACAAACTCCAATCATGAAGAATCAATAAAAATGACAACCCAAGAACAAAATAATACATTGTCCCTTGAAGACATTCTCAGGCCCGACTTTAAGGTCTTAGGGCCCGCAGAACTCATGCAGTACATGCAGCTACTCGAAAGGTATCTCTTGTTTTTTTCTCTGATTCATTTTTTAGTGATGATCTCTCAAACATCCCATCGAGTTCTTCACATAATCCCCGCGAAATGATGATGCAAAAACTTTTGGAAGATCTCGACTTTTACAAGGAATTCTCAGAAACCAATATTTCTCTAGATGATCTTGACGAGGAAAATTTTTCTGATCCGTGCTTTGACATGGCAAGGTTTTTAGGAGGCACAGATACCCTCCCTGAATTTGACGATTTTTTCAGACCTCTCCCTCAAAAAGGTCGGGGGTAAGTGCAATAATCGTATAAAAAAGTCAAAAAATTTTATTATAGAATACAATTCTTCCGTGTCGGAGCCTCTCGAGTTAAAACGTCAGAGAGATTTAAATGCTACTCAAGAGAACAAAAGTACCATATACACATTAGTGAAAACATGAGTGATTTTGAAAAACGTTTCAATCAGCTTGTAGAACAATCAGTCAACGAGTGCCTCAGAGAAGGTAAACACTTTAAAAAAAAAATCAAATTTAATTTCTAGTTGAAAGAGGAGGATCAGAAAGGGCCATGTATGTAGGTGTGAGAGTATCGTCCGATAACTTAACGAGACCTCTAAATCATTTCTCCAAAAGAAATGTTTTCGATCCTAAACATCTTTACACAAAATTATTCAAAATTGCACAGTCATCCAAAACTCCAAGCTTGTTGGGGAAACCCTTTGTACTCAACATAACAGTTCTATATGGCAGAATCGGTGGCGCTCCCCCGACACGACAGACAACTAGATCCTTTTTGGAGACAAGTACAGGCATTTTCCATGTTAACACTCAGAAGAATGATTGTCTTCCTGTATCCATAAACATCTCTAGGCTTGCAACTACCAAGGATCTTCCGGGCCATAAAAAATCTGAACGAAAATTGTACAAGGCTCGAAAATTTACAAAACCAACAGAATGTGCTGAACTAAAAGAAGCATACAAACATTTTAAGGCTGCAAGTTTAACAGGAAAGGAAAGCATCGAGTTCACGGTTGGCCTCTGGGAAGCTTTCATGGACCAAAAATACCCAGAAGCCGCTCCACATAAAATTATAGTTTTTGATCGGAGATCTTTTGAGCACGGATGGAGTTACCCGAAACTGGAGAAGGATGAGATTTTGGATGTAAAAACTCCAATTATGCTTTATTACCACGACAATCACTACGACTCCATATGGAGTCCCACTGCTTTCTTCGGAGTCAGATCTTTCTCCAATTTATGTTTCAGTTGTCGGAAATTGATGAGAGAATCAATCGATCATACAGCTAGATGCCAGAAAAAATGCACCAAGTGTTGTCGTATAGGAAACGACTTTCCTTGTAAGGATGATGGCTTTGAAAAGAAGTGCGCCGCATGTACAAAAAAGTTTTTAAACAAGGATTGCTATGAACACCATCTGAAGAAAAACATTTGCTCTTATTACAAAAAATGTGACAAATGTGATCAGGCATATTCAAAAAAGAATGGGCATTTATGTGGATTAAGTTTTTGCGTGTCATGCCGAGGCTTTCACGAAGTCGGGAGTGAGTGTTACGTCAACCCCATACCTGTGCCTAAAAAACCTGTCAACTACAACTTGTGTGCCTTTGACTTTGAAACTACCACCACTCCTTTGAACGATAACTCGAACAGAAGTCAACACTCTGTAAATTTCGCATCAATTCACAAGGCCTGTACAACTTGTATGGCAAACGGTAAATGGAGAGACGAAGAGACTCCATGTGAAAAATGTGGAGAGCATCTAAAGACGTTTAGTATTCCTCATGGTGACTCCGAAAATGTTGTCAAAGACGTATGGGAGTATCTAAAAAGTTGCGCAAAAAAGATACCAGTCCTCGCAATAGCACATTTCGGAGGCAAATTCGATTGTCATTTGCTCATGAAAGAAATAAACAAAGACAAGAGTAGGTCATTGCAACAAATTCAAATATTTTTTTCAGCCATCTCCAAGATCGATATGATCTTGACAGGGGCCAAATATTACACAATTAATGTCGCTGGAACTGCTGGAGCTTTCACAGAGGTCAAATTTACAGACTCTTTTAATTACCTCCAAATGCCTCTCGGATCGATGCCAAAGGCTTTGGGTCTTGAAGTTGATTCCAAGGGGACATTCCCCCATCTCTTTAACACTCCTGCTCACTATCAAGCTGACCTCCCTCATCATCCGGATATTCAATATTATTGTCCAGACAGTTTGAATGCGAACAAAAGACAAGAGTTGCTTGACTTTTACGAAGAAAATCGGGATAAACCTTTCAACTTCAAACAACAGTTGTACGATTATGGAATTCAAGACACCAGAATCCTGCTGCATGCCTTAGTAAAGTTTAGAAGTATGATTCAAGAGCATTGTCCTACGGACGATGTATTATACTACTGTCCAACCCTTGCTTCTTCATGTCTGAGAATCTGGCGAATGTTAGACCTGGAGGAAAGGACCGTCATCAGAACTCCTACTATTGGGTTTGGAGATTTTATACAACAATCAAAAGTGGCATTACTTTTCTTCAGATGGCTGAGAGACAAAAAGGACATGAAAGATCTCCAATTTAGGGATAATGGGGAAAAAAGGTTAGAACAAAAACAAAAATAATAAAAAATTTTTATAGAGTTGAGATTGTCATCGACGGAAAGGTCCACAAAATCTCGATAGATGGGTTCTTGGAAAGGCAGAATGAGAAACCTTTGGCATTGGAGCTAAATGGTTGCTATTATCACGGGTGCAAAGATTGTTGTAAAGATCTCGGAGACCGTTTGCCCTCTGGAATATCTGTAAAAGAAGGGTTACTAAAAACAGAAAAAAGAGTAAAAGCTCTCGAAGATTTGGGATTTGAAGTCCTTGTTTATAAGGAATGTGAGATTAGGAAAATGTTACAAGAGGACGACGAAATGTCTGCTTATTTTGAGCAGAGATTCTTTTCGGCGGGTTCTATCAGACTCCGAGATGCCTTCCATGGTGGACGAACTGCTACGCAATGTCTCAAATTTAACGCTAATGAAAGGAAAGGAATAGGATACACAGACATTCAGAGTCTTTACCCTTATATCATGGCGACCTATGCAATGCCCATAGGGATACCTACACCCTTATACATTCAAAATTATGATGTGAATTGGGAATCTGAAGCAGACATTGAGCATGATGGGTTGTATAAAGTTGTTGTTCTTCCTCCTCAGAATCTCGCGCTTCCTGTCCTCCCGATTACCTGTAACAAAAAGTTAATCTACCCTCTATGTTATTCATGTGCTCAGGAGAATCAAGGAGCCAGCTACAACAAAAACTTGGTATGCGAACATGGAGAGGAAGAGAGGTCCTTTTTGACAACTACAACATCAGTTGAACTTAAAAATGCCCTCAGGAAGGGATACAAAGTCAAGAAAATATTCGAAATTTTGAAATTTAATGAAATGTCGGACGCCCTATTCAAACCCTATGTATATAGGTTTTTAAAAACCAAGCTTGAGGCTTCGGGAAAACCTTATGATGACGAGGCAAAAAATCAACAATTCAAGGAGGAAATTAAGCGAAGATATGGGTTTGAAATTGACGAGGGCAAATGGTCTAAAAATCCTGCTCTCCGAACAATCTCCAAGTTGTATCTCAATAGTTTATGGGGAAAATTGAGTATGAGAACGGATCTTCCCAAGGTAACGAATGAGCACATTTTTTGTAATCTGATTTTTAGACTGTGGTATGTTCCACTGCCACCGAGTTCTACAAGATACTCAACAACTCCACCAATGTGATCAAAAGTGTTGATTTGGTGGAGGATGATAAAATATACATTAGCTTCAAGACCTCTGAAGAATTCACAACCCCGCTGGAGTTTTCAAATCTGTTGATCCCTACATGGATCACGGCCCAAGCCCGGACCTATCTCTACTCGTTCTTTGAACAGGTGGAGAGTAAAGGCGAAAAAATTCTGTATTATGATACAGGTAGGTGTGCATGCAAAACAACAACAATCTTTCAGATAGTCTGATCTTCACCTTTGATAAGGCTTCGGGTGAGTATCCTCTGAAGACTGGAGACTACCTTGGAGATATGGAGTTGGAGAAGAAAGGGAAGGATATCCTCGAGTTTCTTGGACTTGGTGCCAAGCAATATGCCTTAAAATATAGGGACGTTGTGACTGGGGAGTTGGAATATGATCTGAAACTCCGCGGAATAAGTTTAAACGGAAAAACATGTTCGATCATTAACTATGACTCCTTTTCTGGTCTGGTTGACCGAGTTATTTTGGATGGATATCAAGAATCTTTAACAGCTGTCTACGACGAGATTCGCGCCATTAAGAACGTTGGAGTTTTCACTACAAATGATAAACAAAAAGTTTATCAAGGTGTTTGTGATAAGGGATATATTGCTAATGACGACGTCACTATTCTTCCATTCGGTTATGTACAATGATTATTTATTTATTACTTTTTTTATATAATATTATAAATCATACATTTCTTCTTGTAAATAAATTATTGTTATCAAATGACGTGAAGATCCATTATTGTAAAATACATACATGGCCCAAGATTCGTTTGGGACTATTTGGACTGAGAGGAATGGCCCCGAGGGCGTCGGATACACGGTAGTACTTGAAATAAACAAAAAGTTTTAAAAGATACTTACGTTTTCTGACCCAGATCAGTGGGGATACCAATAAAAGACGAACCACCCTCCTCAGAAGAAGACATGACGTTTTTTTTTTAGACATTAAATGTCTTTTCTAACCAGAACTATCACTTTTATACTCCCCATTTTCCCTCGAGGCGTCTAATCACATTCCTCAGTTGTTTCTCACTAATATGGGAGAGTGTACCATAAATTGATGTATCCGAAAAACCTCTATTTTTGAGGATCAAATATGCAATACAGTAATGCCCGCAGGCTGATGAAAACAAGGATTGGACAGGCTTTTGCCAGTAATTTGTATTTGGAAATTTACTTGTAATTTCGTGTGGCGGCGGATCTCCAAAACTGTCGAAATAGAACACTCTTTTTTGAGAATCACCGTACAAAGCGACCCAATGTGAACCTGGCTCATAGCTCTTATCGAGATTGTATATGACACTAAACGGGTACTTGGGGGGAAGACTGACTTGGTCTATCGAAAGCACGTCTAAGAAGCTCGAAGCTAGCGAGGGCGTCAGCTTGATTATTCTTCGGATTTCGTTTTCGTCCATTTATAAGTCCGTGCACAATAAAATATACAAACAAAACAATAGTGTAAATTATGCTTACAGCACAAAAAATGAGTTCGTTGTAACGATTGCAAGAGTCGGGAAGTTCAGGAACTGAAACATCCATTTAATGCCTTTTCAAAACTTTCGGTGTGCTTTTATACTTCCACGAAAGAACCTTGAATCTGTAGTGTCTTCTTTTCAATAAAACTCCTCGGGCTACTTGCTTTCTCTCCCTCTTTGTCCGTCCGCTCATAAGTTGATGAATCATATCCTTTGTACCTTCATTCTTGTACATTTTATTTAGAAAATCGATGGGAACGGTGTCAGCACCAACAACAGGATTCTTGGCCCACTGTTTGAGAAGAGCTTCAGCATTAAAAGTCGTTGCTTTTCCTTTTTTATCTTTTAAGAATCCCTTTTCTGATATCCCAAACGTATCTGGGGCCCGTCGGAGTTTCCCTTTTAAAGAATTTGCAATTTCTAAGGCTTTGGAAGGAGTGATTGGAGGAAGGGCTTTCCAACCCGTAAAGGGTTGGCGTTCACTTTTTGGAGTCGTATTTTTTGGGGTTCTACGGCTGACAGGTGTAAAAAATTCATGGCCTTCTTCGTTTTCGGGGTCAGGGGATTGTTCTGATTCGAGGTCGGGGATTTGTTCTGAATTGGGCTCATGTTCTTCTTCCCGGTTCTCAGAATGTTTTGGGACAAATCGACGTTTTATTCTAACCCTCGGAGTTTTCCCAGCAGTTCTCTGAACTTCCTTATAAATTTTGGCAAACAGTTCCCCGTATGCTCCATCATCATCTACTTTTGAGATTGATTTTCCCGTTTTGGCCCCTGTCGATCCATCTTCAAAAGTAACCTTAACAGGTTTATTATCCATCTCTCTTTTTCTGCGAAGATAATCAGGCATTTGTTGATTATATTTCAAATACTTTGTGCCCACATTGCCTTTTTGATGCAAGGTCTTGTTGACATTTGATTGAGAAAAATCTTCAGAGGTTGTTGTGTTTAGAATATTGTTGTAAAAATCCTCTGGCACTAGGAAAAATTTTTTCATTTTAGGAATAATCTCGACGCTTCAAGTAGTGCAGGAATAATTAAGGCAGCAAATGGAAGACCGGCTCCTTTCTGAAGATGTTTAAGCCCCGAGGCGGTAGACCTTTTTCGACTCAATTCGCGAATAAAGGTAGCGTATGGCAACAACTTTTTCCTTTGGTGGGGAGTTAAATGGATGTTCCCTTGAACAAGATTATAACAGATCTCCACAATTGCTTGGACTTGTTCTGGAGAGCAAGAACTTAAAAACAATTTTCGACTTTCAGGACTCTTGAACGACGCCAATTTTTTTAGAAACAAGACATGCTTTTGAATAAGCTTCATAAACTAGATTTTTGGTTGTTCTCTTTGCTATTTATACTTTGTACACCACCATGGAGTCTGTCGAAAAAATGTTTGTACGTAGTCTCAAATCAACAGGTGTCTTTGGATGTAGATCGATTAAAAGATAGCCGAATTGTTCCTTTGTTGCATCACGATATGCTTCCATAAATCCCTTTTTACCGGGGAAAATTTGTGAGCCTAGTGTTCGTACTTGAAGTTCAGCGTTCGGAGCTCTCATTAAAATGATATATTGGGAATTTATGCGTGGAACACGGAGTTTTGGTTCGAAAATTGATTGACTCAATGTAATCACACCCAAGTTTTGATGATGCGCCTTCTTTGTGTAAAGCTCTGTGAGGTACTGAGGGTCTATCGATGTAATCAGGTCGTCCAACACAAGGAGCAAAGGTTTTTTTGAATTTTTTATTAGCTCATCATCCGGGAGTCCTGAAACAACTTTAATTCCCTGTTTTGCTAGATGTGTAACATGTTCTCCAAACTCTCCATAACAATAAACCACATCCTTTGGCGGGGGATCAAAAATTTTACGCGCATTTTCTATAATTTGGAGCATTAAGGACGTCTTTCCGCTGCCTGAAGAACCTCCTAATAAAAGACCAGATGGTAGGTGAAGTTTCAACTCCGTAGCAGAGAAAGCCATTGTTTAGCCCGAAATACAAAAATTTTTCTGTCTTAAATACTTTTTCTGCTCCGTCTAACGCTCGTTTCTTCAAAATGTCTCTGAGAATTCAAGATTTCTTGAGGACCAATTGTACGTGTCCCAACAACTTTGACTGTTATCGTCCTTTTGGGTAATTTTTTGCATTAATGATTTTTTAAAATGTCCTTTTTAAGGTATCTGGAACCCCTTATATGCTTGGATTCTAATTATAATGTTGGAAAGACGCTCGATGAAAATTGTTTCTTGAACTTCTCCATCAAATTCTGGCCCTTGGCTAGCTTAATCCTTGGAATAGTTGCTTTCTTCTTCACTGTAAGATCAAATTCAATATATCATTTTATACCGATTTTAGCTTCTAATCCTCATTTGCTCAGGATTAATTGGGGTCCGTGTGAACAAATGTTGTCAATGTCGTAGCAAGGTCATTGAGGAGATCGATATCAACGAATAAAACATTGTGGGTTTTTAAAAAAATATTGTTGTGTCCAAAACAAAATGTTAATCATCAATAAAAATTTTTGTAATCACTAGACTTTTGATTCTGGTTTTGTCATAGATCTTACAGTTGAGGTGCAAGCAGATAAAAGTATAAATACGTATGTTTTGACTTATTTGGACACTAGATATGGTTCTTGTACCCTTTGACTCTTCGAAAATAGTCGACTTTTCGCCTCAGGGCAAGACTCAATACGGTAGAAGTTTTCAATATGGTTCTGGATTTTCTTCATCTCCCTTTTATGCGGGAAAAATGTTTCATCGCGGGATGGGAAGAATACACAGAGGGCATGGCTTAGGATCAGTTCTTGGTAATGTGTGGCGTTATTTTGCTCCTGTCTTGAAAGCTGCGGGGCAGAGTTTGGGAAAAGAAGCCTTGGAAACGGGGAGTCGTATTCTCGGAGATATGGCTCAACCACAGAGTGAAGATTTGAAGACCATAATGGTTCGCAACACCTCACAAGGAGCTCGGAATTTGTTGCGCAAGGCTTCAAATAAATATTTGCATAAAGGGGAGGGAAGGAAACGAAAGGCATCAGGGCGCAAAGGAATGATAAAGAAGAAAAGGACCGATGTGTTTGGCATGTACTAAACAGTATATAAAGGAACATTAGGCCTTACTGCTTCATTATTAACATGTCGTTTAAGAAGATTGATGCTCGAAGTGAAGAGAGTGTTTCGTCATCTCTCGATGTTTTCAATGTCCCCGAAACAAATATATCAGCGTCTCATTCCCAATTTAGTGAATATTTAACCCTAAACCCAATTTCTGAAACTCCTTACCAATTTAAAGTAATGCCTGGAAGCTCTTTTGTTGATTTGACAAAAACTTTTCTTATGACATCGATGAAAATGCAAAAATCATCAGATAATGGTCAAACTTGGATAAATATTGAAGCCAATGATAAGGTCGCTCCTATCCAAGGCATTGGGGCAACCTTTATTCAAAATATGAGACTACTAATAAACGGCCAGGAGGTTTACCATTCAAATTCTTTACAAAGCTGGAGAACCTACTTTGACCTTTTGCTTAATTTCCCCTCAACTGCCAGTCAAACTTATCTCTCCTCTCTGGGATGGTATGATAGTGTAAAATTTAACGATGAAACGGACTCGGGGTTCCAAAAGCGCCGCGCAATGTTTGTGGGAGGACAGGAAGCGCACTTTGTAACAAGGCTTTTCTGCGAGCTCGCAAATGTTCCAAAATTAATGCTTAATCACACGGATCTTGTGTTGGAGATTACGCCTGCAAAGAATTTGTTTTGTATTGAGAGTAATGTGACAAATCAAGCAACGCAGTTCCGTCTTACCATAACCTCCTGTAAATTATATGTGAAAACTGTGGATTTAAACGATGGTGTGGGAATGGGATTTGCCAATACTTTAATTAAAAATCCCGCAATCTATCCAATCAGGAAAACGGATTTGAAATCCTTTTTCATTTCTCAAGGCAGACAAGAATATGTTACAACCTTAAGTACAGACCAGGTCCCTCGGAGGGTTGTTTTTGGTTTAACAAATCACCCTGATGTCCAAGACTCTTCGAAAAAGTCTCCCTTTAATTTTGTACACAGTGACCTAAGATCCGTTACTCTCTCTGCTAATGGTCAACAATTCCCTTGCATCCCTTATGAAATGGATTTTACAAAAGATAATTTTATTAGGGCCTATCATGATTTTAATGAGGCTTTGGGTTTCGCATTTACCGATTATTCATGCACTATCGATAGGGAAATGTACAAAAAGGGTTTTACGATCTTTGTCTTGAATATGACAACAACCTTAGAAGATGACAACTGCATGGACTTGATCAGAAACGGACCTGTTTCGTTAAGACTTGCTTTTAACACTCCCGTCGGGGAATCAGGTCTTAGCCTGATTGCTATGATCGAATATGACGCCACAATGCTTGTCGATAATAACCGAAACGTTCAAATGTCCTACAGCGTATAAAAAATAGAAAATGTTAGTTTGAAAATCCCTCGGAATTGGCAACAAAACTTTTTTATGGCATTGTGTCTTTTTACCGCAAAAAAAAAAATACAAAGAAAAAAATGTCGAGAAATAAAAAATGTTTTTTTTTTTTTTGTTGTCGCGATTCATTCGGTTATCTTATAATTGTATTATTTTTCAGTGAAACATACTCTGGTCGACACCGGATACTGAGCGCTTCATGAGTACCCGTATGGTATGCTGTTTTCGACATTTTTATTCTGTTTTCAGATCAAGTTCAAGGGGGATTTAAATGGCTCCTGTGGTATTTCGGGTCCTTGTGAAGAAGATGAAGACTGTATGTCTTTTGCCCAAAGACCGAATTTGGCAATAACATGTTTGCCGAAAAATTTTGAAGGATTGGATACGCTGGTTTCGAAGAATAACAATTTGGTGATCGTAATCTGGGTGCTGCTAGCTGTTATCGTGATCCTCATCCTTTTCAATTTTTACATTTTTTATCGAAGAAGGGGAAGTCATAAGAGACTCTCCGAGGATATCTGAAAATGCATATCTATCTCTCTTTTTTCATTTGTTATGGATAAAAATTTTATATGAATTGATCTCGGTTATTTCTTCGTTGAATCTGTTGGAACTTTACGCAACATTTAATCTTGACGGTTTTTTTTTTTGAATAAACGAATAAATGGGAGGGTTTTAGCATTCCGTGGAAAGATTGCGATGCACGTCAAGATTTTGCGCTCAAAGGGTTATCTTTCAACACATAAGTTGGCGTTCTGTTACCTCTTATGAAAGAGCCTGAAAATCACTCTTAATGAAGGTTTCTTTGGACGGGGTCAGACGAAAGGCGAAATATTGTGTAAAATGACCCGCTTATGAAAGTGTCCAAAAAATCACTCTTAATGAAAGGTGGAATATTGTGTAAAATGACCCGCTTATGAAAGTGTCCAAAAATCACTCTTAATGAAAGGCGAAATATTGTGTAAAATGACCCGCTTATGAAAGTGTCCAAAAATCACTCTTAATGAAAGTTTCTTTGGACGGGGTCAGACGAAAGGCGAAATATTGTGTAAAATGACCCGCTTATGAAAGTGTCCAAAAATCGCTCTTAATGAAGGTTTCTTTGGACGGGGTCAGACGAAAGGCGAAATATTGCGTAAAATGAAGAGATTTTCCATCTTGAAAACTGACTCATTGGATTTTTTTCGTTTAGGTTCAGAAAATCCATCTTGTTCCAGAATATGTTTTCAACAAACTTCAAACAGGGGCGAGGGAAAACTCTTGGAGAAATCGGCAAAGTTGTTAAAAAAAAAAAATTTTTTTTTTTTTTTAGACGTTGTTAGTTTAGGCTTGAAGCAGATAGAAGACGATTGAATTGTTATATGAAACATGTATGGTGAGGTTAAGTAGGAGTCCAGCTTCAAATTTCTAGTACCCTGATGTACATTGATGCCAAATGACACATTTCTATCAACAATCACAAAAAGTTACACCCAATTTTTAAAGTGGTGATATAATTATGACCCACATGTATGCAATAAATCTATTCTACTCCATCTTCCAGGTGATCAGGTTATCTTTGGAGCAAAAAATTATCTTTGAGCTACAGAATCCAAAAAATTTTTTTTTTTTTTTTCATTGCTTGAACACTTTTGTTCTATCTTTTCTTGATGTGCGTCGTTATGTTTATTCTTTATCAAAAAAAAAAAAAAATGATTTGTGGCCCTAAAGAGGGCCGTTTGGGGTCATTTGAAAAGGCTCGGGCGGGGGGCTCTGGAACTGGCTCTGGCGGGGGCTCTGGAACTGGCTCTGGAACTGGCTTCTGGCGGGGCCCTAAAGAGGGCCGATTGGGTGGCCCTAAAGAGGGCCGTTTGGGGTCACATTCATGGATGCCCTTTAAGGGCATCCATGAATCCTTTCATTGGACCGGGGGTCCACCCCGTCTACTGTTTCGAGTGTCTGCTCGAAACAGCGACGGAGTTCTTCCGCCGCCTCCTTGGAAGCCTGTGAGGCTTCGCCATATATAATGGCATAATAAGCTTTATAAAAGTTTCGGCTTATTTGAAGCCGAAACTCCTCCAAGGTTGAGCACCCTGGGAAATCCGCCACGAGGCGCGCACTGAGGTGCGCTAACTAAAAAAAAACAGAAAATTAAAAAAATAAAAGAAAAAAATAAAAAAAAAAAATGAAGCTTACTTCGGTTTCGTCCTCGGAGAGGGACATTGAATTAAACTCTTCACACAGTTTTTCCATTTCACTAAAAAAATTTTTTTTAATTTTTCGGCAAAATGATTCTAGTCGCGACATAAAGTGCATGTCGCTAGTGCAAAAAACAGGGAATTGCCGCGACTAGCGACATGCACTTTAATGAAAATGTCTTAATATCTTGTCTGAATATATAGGTCTTTTTGGAGGCGTGACCTATTGACCCCAAACGGCCCCGAAAATCCTGGAGATCTGTGACCTCTAAAGTTTATTGAAGGGTCATCAACTCTTATTCATGGGCCATACATACTCTTGATCTTTCCGCTTTTCCGGAAAAAAATCACAAACACATAAACTCTTTAACCTACCGCAACCTGTTGGTTTTTGAATAAACGAATAAAAGTTATTGGATTCTTAATCCTTTTGAAAAGGGTAAAAAATTATTTCATCATCATTGAGTCGAAAAGTTTATTGAAGAGTCATCAAATTTTATTGATGGACTTGATAGTCTTGATCCTTCCGCTTTTTCCGGAAAAAAATCACAGACATAAATCATAAACTCTTTAACCTACCGCAACCTCTAGGTTGCGCAACATTCATAACATCTCGGTTGCGGAACACCCCGCAACCTCTTGCCCTCCCGCAACCTCTAGGTTGCGCAACAACCCGCAATCCTCCTCCTTTCCCCACTTTCTCACCCTTTTTCAATTTTTTACCGCAAAATTCCCCTGACCTCTCTCCCCACTCTCCTCCAATCCCACACTCTCTCACCTTTTTCATTTTTTACCGCAATTTCATCGCGTCCTTTCAATTACGACACCCGCGCATCTTTTTTGAAATTTGACCTCAAAATTCCCCTGACCTCTCTCCCCACTCTCCTCCAATCCCACACTCTCTCATCTTTTTCATTTTTTACCGCAATTTCATCGCGTCCTTTCAATTACGACACCCGCGCATCTTTTTTGAAATTTGACCGCAAAATTCCCCTGACCTCTCTCCCCACTCTCCTCCAATCCCTCACTCTCTCACCTTTACAGTACTACCATACCATAAAAATTCCCTCACCTCTCTCCCCACTCTCCTCCAATCCCACACTCTCTCATTTACGGCACCCCGCGCCGGCTCCTCCCCCCTTTTCCAGTGGATGCAAAATTTAGTGCCAGAAACTACCTCTTATTACTACTTGTCTGGAAAATAATGAGCACTTTGCCGATCGTGTCGTTGAAGTGAAAAGCAGTTTGATTTTGTCGCAACATATTTTATTTTTTCCACGGCGATGCGACACTGCGATCGTTATTTTCCCGACAGACTTAAAAAACGCATTTTGCAAAGCACTTTTTTGGTGCCGAGCCAACACCGCACATTGCAAAAATACCATTGCCGCCCAGTTATTGAGTAATCATCATTTTTTTCCATTTTTGAATGTTGCTCAGTTCTGAAGGATTATGTAGATTTGCGTTTGAAAATATGAGCAATATATTATTGATCGTTTTTGGTACTCTGGACTTTATGATATCAAAAATGGGAAATTTATAAAATAACTTTTATTGGAAATTGCTAAACAAAAGGCAAGATAAAGGTTGAGAAACGTGACTACTGCTCGGGGCTAGAAGTCCTGATAATTTCAGGACTGTGCGGTTTTTTCGGGTTGAAAATTGCAAAAAATGCTTTGTACAGTGCATTTTTGATTTTTTGCTTTATGTCGCCCGCAAATCCCATTTTTCGCAACAAAAAGTCTTTTTTTACAAGGAAAGTACTTTTATGGGGGCTTCTACTTTTCGACGGGACATATCTTAAAAAATCCGAAATATTGTGCTGATCAAGGATATGTAAAAATTAGCTGCCCAATTTTGGTTTTTAGGGATGAAAAATCAATCGCAATTTGACCTAAAGTCCTATTTCAACCCCTTTTCGCCAAATTTTCCACATCGTTACAAAATTTTATTTTAGCTTAAAATGATGTTTCTTGAGTTTCTAAGGCGGAATAGATCAGTCTTGGCACAAAAATTTAGTTTTTAGAACTTGTTATTTGTTAAGGCAGGCAAAATTCGGGCCGCGATAAGTCCCCTGGACTTTTTGCAGCGAGCAGTATTTCCCTGTTTGTCTGGAGGCGTTTCGAATATTTTAATTGCGAATTATAGACAATTTTGATAACTTTTTGCTTTGGTTGCTATTAGTCTGTCGGAAAAATAACGACCGCTCTGTCGAATCGAAAATCGCATCGCCGCCGAAAAAGCGAATTCTGTCGCAAAATTGAACCGCTTTTCACTTCGCGATCGGCGCAGCGACGTTGCGCTCAGCATTTTCCCGACAGACTGATAACTACGAGTTAAGACAATTTTAAAGACCTTTTGCCTTTGCTACCACAAAAATTTCTATGGGAATACCAGCTGGTTGTTGCTTGTTTTTGAACACAACCTCCTCCGAAACACAAGCCCTCGAGCCACGAGCACTCACAGATTTTCCAAAAAGAGACTCACAACAGTCCCCACTTCCACGAATAAACATATCATTATTCCAAAAAAGATGTATTTATATTGCGCGTTCGCTATTTATTGAGTCAAAAACACTTGTTGGAACTTATTTTTGCATGTCTTTTGCAGGAATCAGAACGGATCTAATGACGATATCCTGCAGTGTTCTCATGATTAGTGTAATATAACGTAAAGCACACAAAGGTCGTCTTGTTCGATCTTATCTTTGAAGAAGAAGCCTAATTTTGCGATTGGGACGTAAAACAGGGAAGAGGAGAGAAGACGAACATAATGGACCGACTAGAAGATTTTGGTAAGTGAATTATAATATCAGTCTGTCGGGAAAATAATGAGCACAATGTCGAATCCAAAATAAGCCGCCGAAAAAATGAATTGTGTCGCGGCAAAGTCAAATTGCTTTTCCCTTCAGCGACGCGATTGGCGCAGCGAATTTTCGTTCATTATTTTCCCGACAGACGGATAGTATTATTTTCATAAAGTGCATGGACATTTTTCGCAACCCGCACTGCGCATAAAAAGGCCCTCATTTTGCGCCATGCATTTCACCTTTTTTTGGTTTTCGTATTGTGCGGAGAAATATCACAAAGTCAATTTCAACTACGTCGCTGCGTCGCCAGGATTTTGCACAGTGCAAACGGCTTTTTTTTGAGGTTTGCACAGTGCGAAAAGGAAAAAATGCACCGTGCGTTGGCGACAAGCATGGGAAAAGGTTCAAATGTCTATTCACTTTATGAAAGTACTGATAATTTTTTTTCAACAAAAAAAATCGAAAATGCAATGTGCAAGGCAATTTTTCGCAATTTTCGCAGCCACCTTCGAAAAGCATTGTAAATTCTCAGGACTTTTTGGGCAGAGTATAAGTCTTTCCGGGAAACAGTGCAATCCAATAAAGGCAGTACTGTACGTTTAACTTGCGTTTCGCGGAGTAAATAAATGAGAGCTATCAGTCTGTCGGGAAAATAATGAGCCCAATGTCGCATCGAAGATCGCATCGCCGCCGAGAAAATGAATTGTATCGTGGAAAAATCAAATTGCTTTTCGCCTCAGCGACGCGATCGGCACAGCGAAATTGTGCCCACTATTTTTCCGACATACTGATAAATCATCATTAAAGTTTTTTTCCTCGAGGTTTTGATTTTTCTGAATGAAAAATGAGAATTCTTTTGGTATACAGTCTGGGTAGAAATTGGCGGTAAATCTAAACTATTATACATAATAAACTTTTTTCAGACAAATGGAACCCCTACATTATATGGATATTCACCTCGATGACGTTTACCTGGTGCATAACCGCCGCTCCAATGATGATGACTGCATTTATTGTGGGCCAGGTCTGTCCTCCCGACGCAAATTGTACAGTAACCCCGGGGACTTTGATGGAGGAGGTAGGCGCTTCCTTCCTCGGACTTGAAATGTCTTTTTAGTTCAACTTAACCGGCGATAAATCTCATTTAGCGGGGATTGCCACCTCGATGTATCTATTTGGCAACATGGTTGGAGCTTGTACAGTCGCGAGGATAGCGGATTTGTAAGTCATCGTCGAAAAAAAATAATGGTATGGCTTTCAGAATAGGCCGTCGTCCGTTGATTATTGTAAACGTCTTTTTACTCGGTGTGATTGGCTGCATTAGCGCTACGTCGTCCAGCATCTACGAGTACATTGTGCTGCGGTTTGTTCAAGGAATCTTTTTCCCGGTGAGAAGTAAATTTTTTTTATTAAAAGCGACGGTCAAATATACCGTTATTTTAAAGGATCTTTGCGGCAAAGAGAGTACACGAAACGCGGAGAGCGGTCAGACAGAAAAACACTTTTTGGCTATATCTTTGCCAATTTTTCGCCGAAAAAATCTTTTTTGTGGAAACATTACCCTCTACAGTAGAAAGAGGCATGAAACTTTTCATGCGAAAATTCGGAAAAAAGCGACATGACATTGCCAACTTTTGGCCTAAAAATATCGGTTGTTTCTGCAAAGCGCGAGCCTGGATGTCACATATGGCTTAGAAAAAATCATTCTATATTTGTGCCAAGTTTCATCAAAATCTGAGTGTCGCACTTGGAGTGATCGCGGCAAAATGCCTTGGGAATTTTCTGCGACTCTGGAACTTGCATTTTGTGGCATAATTACGTCGCTCTCTGAAAACCCTTTTTGCACCGTGTATTCGGTATAAAAAGTGAGTTTTCATAGTGCAATTAGTGATGTTGGGGTCTAACAATCTTGTAAGCAGAGGAAAAAAACTCACTCGCGCATCAAAGCCCCAGCTGCGGCCGGCCGACGAGACATGAGACATGGCTCGTCGGCCGGCCCGGGCCGAAGATCTCGGCCCGGCCCGTCGGCCTGAAGGGTTCCGGCCGGCCCGGCCCGTTTCACATTTTCCGTCGGCCCGGCCCGGCCCGTTTTAAATTTGCTTCGGCCCGGCCCGGCCCGGCCCGGGCCGGCCCGGGCCGGCCCATTGCAACGAAAGTCTCTCCAAGTCTAACTCCTTATGACCAAATTTTTTTCTATCATCATGTAAATGGATAAATACTGTGTTCCATAGCTATCTAAAAACAAAAAACCCTTTAAAAAACCAATTGTGTCTTGCGTTTATTTTCATTATGAAAAACCCAATTTTCACTTCGAGATTCTGGATTTTAAATACTCCGGGCCGGGCCGGGCCGAAACGCCGGCCCGGCCGACGGGCCGGAAATGGTCCGGCCGGCCCGGCCGATCTGAAATCGGGCCGACGGGCCGAAATTTCGGCCCGGGCCGGCCCGGCCCGGGAGCCATGTCTAGCCGCCGCTAGCCGCCGCAAGATGATGATGGGCGATTCCAAGGCGCGACAACCGACGACTATTTTTCCGACAGACTCATGTCATAAGAAATATATTTTTAGGGCTGTGGAATTGTGAGTTGGGTGTTGGCCTACGAGAGTATGGGCATGTTTTGGCGGAGCTACGCCGCGTTTTTCTTTGGCGCCGCTTGGGTTGTTGGCTACTGCATTATCAGCCCGTTGGCCTATCTCATCCCTTACTGGCGTCATCTTGTTGTTGTTGCTTCATTTCCCTCATGCGTTCTTGGGGTATTTTACTATTTTACAATCCCCGAAAGCTATCATTACATGGTTTCAAAGGGTAAATCCAAAGATTTGTCGAATTGGCTGAAGAATTTGAATCGGTTCAAAAAAGAGACCGAGCTGAGTGCTGAGGTGAGTTAATGTGGTGTTGAGAAATGATTTGAGAGTTTAGATTTTGATATCTGAGCACATGAAACATCAGAAATCGGATGGCTCGGAGGACAAGAACTTTTTTGTTCAGCTGATTTCACACAAACGGATATTGTTTT
The DNA here is from genome assembly GCA_904066235.2 of Bursaphelenchus xylophilus. Lineage (NCBI taxonomy): Eukaryota > Metazoa > Nematoda > Chromadorea > Rhabditida > Aphelenchoididae > Bursaphelenchus > Bursaphelenchus xylophilus. Next base: position 2,772,707 of record CAJFCV020000001.1, read on the forward strand.
ATACGTTCGTGTTGTCGTATCTATGGTAAGTCAAAAGTATTATTAGTCTGTCGGGAAAATAATGAGCACTCTGTCGCATCGAAAACCGCATCGCCGATTGATTTTACTGTACAGTGAAAACTTTGTAAAACAAAGCCCTTTTATTACATATTCATGGTATTTTCATAAAGTGCATGGATATTTTTTTCTCTTTTGCACAGTGCATTTTTTACTTTTTCCCACGCTTGTCGCTAACGCACAGTGCATTTTTGTCTTTTTGCACAGTGGAAACCTCAAAAAATAGGCTTACACTGTGCAAAGTTTTGAGCGAAACCGCGGCGACGCAACTGGAAAAAGCATGTGTCGCAGCGATATTTCCGATGCATAGCGCAAAAATCAAAAAAAATTTCAAAATGCACAGTGCAAAATGGAGGTCACTTTTGCTGGCCGCGAAAAAACGTCCATGCACTTTAAGAACGTGTATATCTGTCGGGAAAATAATGTGAATTTGTCGCAGCAAAAAAATCTCTTTCAATTTTTTTCACGCACCAAATTCCTATCTATGGCTAGCCGTCGCAAAGCGATGACGGGCGATTCGAAGAGACATATTTCTGCGACAAATCCACATTATTTTCCCGACAGACTGTAACCCATAGAAATCGCTTATTATAAAATTTTTTATTTTGTACTGAATTTTGTTGTGCGTCGATTTTACTGTATGCAAAATTTTTCAGGGTATGCGACACTTTTGTTTACTACGGCCTCTCATTATTCAGTACAGAGTTGGCGGGCAATAAGTTTTGGAACTACATTCTTTCCGGCTTGATTGAACTTCCATCATACGCGGTCTCTCCGTATCTTCTGAACAAAATTGGCCGAAGACTTTTCGTTTCCTTGTCGCACTTTCTGGCGGCATTTTCATTCCTTGGAACAATCTTTGTTGGTGAGTAAAAACTTTTTTAGTCATAGTATAAAAACCTTCAATAAAGATGTCTAGAAAACCAAAAAACGAACCTTTCTATCTTTCAGAGAGCCCGACAGTCTCATTGTTGCTTTGGCTAACCGGGAAGTTTGGGATTTCCTGCGCGTTCACTTGTCTTTTCGTCTACGCCTCTGAAGTTTTCCCGACCAATCTTCGGAGTGGATGCATTGGAGCTTGCGAAGTTTTGGCGCGATTGGGTGGAGTGTTTGCTCCTCAGGCAAATGAATTGGTAAGTCTGGGTAAAATACGTTTATTGTTAGAACACAGAGAAATCTGAAGGAAACGAAGCCTACACAAAGAAACCTTTTTATAACAAACTATTTTCTGAGGCCTTTGCGGCTTGTTGTACAGAGGCTCCACGAGTAGAGCCACTATTAGTATTTCTATAAAATGCATAGACATTTTTGCGCTACACAGTGCATTTTGCACTCTTTCCCACGCTTGTCGCCAACGCACAGTGCATTTTTCTTTTTTCGCACTGTGCGAACCTTAAGAAAGCCGTTTGCACTGTGCAAATACCTGACGCCTGCCTAACGCATTTGAAACAGCGATATTTAGACAATATCAAGAAAGCTAAAATGCATGGTGTAAATGATGGGCGTTTTCGTGCACTAACGGCGCGACAAATGCCCATTATGACAAGGTTTTTAATACAGGGTGTCCAGAGAAATTCCGCGGAAAGTGTTTGCCGATTTCTCTGCGCTCAGGCAAGATATCCAAAAAGTTCTTTTTGCATTAGAAAGAAGACTATGGGCGGTTTTTTTCCTAAAAAAGTTTTTTTGTCCGTCGACGCGGAGCATACTGTATTCGGCGGAGACTTTTGGTAGCTTTTTTGGACATCACACCAATCTTAAAAGCTGCAGTACGATTTCTGATGGTTAAAAAGAGAATGTTATCTTATTTTTATGTTTACCAAACGTTCGGCAATGGAATGACGAGCTTTCCGTATCGGCGGAGGCCACAACTCAGCTTCGGATAGGAGATGTCCCAAACATTATGTGGCTAGCATTCTTTGCTGATCCCATATGCTCTCCAAATTTTTTTCGCCAAGCCTTGTCAGCAGCTTAGCCATCAGTAACGACTTGGTGTACCAGAAAACAACAAAATATTTTTTGTTTCAACTTCTCTTTGCCCCGCTGTTTCAAACCTCCGCACGATGCGGTCGGACTTCATCGCTGTTGACGCAACTACACAGTGCGGTGCAGTTGCTAAATGCGATTGCATAGCGTTGTCGTCGGTCCCCTGAGCCTCTGTGAAAAAAACTGAAGGCTTCCCGATAGTTTCAGGATCATAGTAAAGCGCTTAAGATTGGTGTGATGACCAAAAAAGCTACCAAAAGTCTCCGCCGAATACAGTATGTTCCGCGTCGGCGGACAAAAAAACTTTTTTAGATAAAAAACCGCCCATAGTCTTCTTTCTAATGCAAAAAGAATTTTTTGGATATCTTGCCTAAGCGCCTAGAAATCGGCAAACACTTTCCGCGGAATTTCTCTGGACACCCTGTGTAGGTATATCCTCCACTGAGTTCATTTTGCCATTACAGTCGATCAGTTTCACGAATAACCATAGATTAAAAATCATTCGTTGTAGAAGGGCTTCATTGCATAGAAGTTCATTTTGGTCTAAAGTTGGTTCTCGGTACCTCCGAGGTTGTGGATTATAGACAGATTTCGTCATAGACTTGCTGCTGCACTCATCATAAAATAAATACGTTGCTAGAAAATAAATAATAGATTTACTAATAATTTCAGAAATTCGTCTACGAGAAGCTCCCAATGATTTTCTTCACGATTGTTGCTAGTGTTGGAGGTGCCGTAACGCTAACCCTACCCGAAACCAAAGGCCAAAACCTGCCCGACACGACGTGTGAGGCCGAAAACCGAACGACAATATCACAACGAGTCCATGCGGAGACAATATTGTCGAATGTCGACTGAATATTTATTGTAATAAACTTGTAAAAAACTTTGTTTTGATCTGCTTAAGTTAGAATAAGATGTTGAGATTTTTATTGACTATTAGATACAGTAATATCAATGAATACAATCGCGAGATTCCCCGGGATATTTACCGGCCAACTCGAGCGTCCCAATGTCATAGGTTTTCTTTGGATGTTTGCTGCCTTTGGTCACGTAACTGTCGGGCAATTTGATGGTTACTTTGCGTTGGCAGGGCTGAAAATTTTCTTGGTTAAAGAGCCATTACAGTTACTTTTAAATCGCACTTCTACGGCTTGGAAACAAAATTTCAAAAAAGTTTTTTTCTATCTTCCGCCATGAAAGCAAACTCGGCAAAATTGCAAATACTGTAGTAAGATAATTTTCAGTAAATATTTCACCACAATTTTTTAAAAAGCCTTTTTCTCTGAAAAGCAATTTTTTCAAAAATCAGTCTGTCAGAAAAATAATGGGCACTTAGACGAATCGCATCGCAAAATTTAACTTTTTAGTCTGTCGGGAAAATTCTGAGCACAATTTCGCTGCGTTAATCGCGTCGCTGAAGTGAAAAGCAATTTGATTTTCCGCGACACAATTAATTTTTTCGGTGGCGATACGATTTTCGTTGCGACCGAGTTTTCATTATTTTCCCGACAGACTAATAAATCGTGCAATTTTAGGAACTATGTATGTAAGTCGAATACACACTTATAACTGTATAAATTTTGGAAACTACCGAAGGAAAACGTGCCTTTTATCGCACGGAAGGCCAAATCTTTTACCGTTGATGTCGCTCGTATTTTAGAAATGCTCAACTTGCTTTCGAAAAACATAAACTCCGATGGTATCTTGCAACTTACCACAAATTTATCATCGCAATCGTGGTAGATATTGACTTTTGGGTCGATTGTTCCAATCTCATCCGTATCTCCTGACAAATGGAACTTTCCCTGGTCATCCGAATGACTGGTGTCCATTAGATCATCAGCATCGAGGCCTAGAATATTGAAAAAGTTTGTTTGTGATTTTAAGAAATTTTCAGCGAAATTCTGGTTGCCAAACTTACCACTATCATCATCGTACAGTTTCACCAGCACATCCTTTATCACCACTCCATTACATTTCAGGGTTCCAGTGACAGCAGCACTTTGAATGGTTCCAATCGACAGAACAGACCCAAAAATGGCAAAAAGAAAGACAGCGTAGGATGTAAGAGCCATTCTAAAATACGAAATCATCTTTTTTAAAAAGATATTTCATTCTGTCGGGGAAATAACGAGCATAATGTCAATCATGTCGCTGAATTGAAAAGCAATTTGATTTTTCCGCGACAATTCATTTTCTCAGCGGTGATGCAGTTTTTGATGCGTGTTCATTATTTTCCCGACAGACTGATATATAAGCTGTTACGGGATTTATTTTACAATAAAAAGGCTTTTCCGGCGAACTCCAACAAAAAATAAAGGAAACTGAAGCGTGTTCCTCGGTAGTATAGTGGTAAGTATCCGCGCCTGTCACGTGCGAGACCCGGGTTCGATTCCCGGCCGGGGAGGAAACGTTTTTTGGAGATTTGGATAAAAATTAATTTTTAAAATACGTTCGGTGATAGTTGGAAATAATTTTTCTGTCTTAAATTTGATTTAAAAAGGCGAAAAAAATTAAAATGTTGGTCAAATCTGGACTAATTTATATTATACTACCCAAAAAACAACCGGAGAACTGTCTAGAATATCAAATATATTTGTAAAATACGGTAAAGGCCAAAGTGTCCCGGTTTTTTATCTCAACTTCGACCAAAAAGCGCCAACAAATCAAAAATTTCCTCAAATTTTGATCAATTTATATTATACCACCCAAAAATCACCCACAGGGCTGTTCAAAACGTCAAATAGAATCACATTTCCCTCATCTCAAAGGTTACTTCTCTTTGATTATTATGAAAACCCTCTGAGACGGAAGTATAGTTGACTCATCGCGCACTCGCATACAATGATTCATAAAGCAGCCAAATTTCAAAAACATGACCCAATCCGCCGAACATACGACGGAAGACTTGACATTTGATTTGTTTTGGAATTCCAAACAAAAATTTCCGGTTCCCGAGGCGGTTAAAACACTCAGTTTTCCGTTTATTGGGACTCGACGTCGTCGCCGGTGCGACGGTGTAAAGTTATGATTGTTGATGGGGCTTGATGTTTTCGATTTTTTGATTTTGTTGGAAAAGAGAGTAATGGGAAGTAATAGGAAGTAATAATCGAAATATTAAATCGAATTGCTTCACAATTATTGGAGTTGTAATCGGGCCATAAAAGCTGCTTTTAAGGTATTGAAATAGGACTTCTAGGCCTTCATTTACAGGGTCTTTCAAGAAACGTGCAGGAAAGTAGGTGGCTATAACTTTCGGCGGAGGCGGCGCAGAGAGTTCGTTTTTGGAATATGTATTTTTAAGCGACATTATTTTTTGCCTACGAAATAATAAGATTTTTAGGTGCAAACTGAGGTCGCTACAACCTTTTGAAAAAGGGGTCTTTTACCCCGAAAACCAGGGTTTTTCGGTTGAAAATGATCGAGAAATTTCAGAGTTTTTCGGTTGAAAATCACCAAGAAATGTCGGATTTTTTCGGGGGTTTTGATAGAGTTGACGTTGAAAAAAGGGAAGGATGTTGCCAACACGTTGGAAATTAAGCAAATATTCGGCTACTCTTTATTCTGACACTTTGACTAGCCAGTTTTTGCTAGCAGTTTAAAGTTTGGTTGTCATTCCTGCCCTTTGACGCCCATTACACCCTTTGACTAGTTTTTATAGGACTTCACAGCCATTCTGGTGCCTTGGCTAGCCGATTCCAGGTTCCTCAAATCCCTAAATGATGTCACGCTTCTTCGCGGAAGATACCGAAAAATAAACTCGAAATCTGCCCCAAGTTGAGGCTAGCCGAATATTTGCTTAATTTCCAACGTGTTGGCAACATCCTTCCCTTTTTTCAACGTCAACTCTATCGAAACCCCCGAAAAAAAGAACCCCCATTTCTTGGTGATTTTCAACCGAAAAGGACCGAAATTTCACGCTCATTTTCAACCGAAAAAACCTGGTTTTCGGGGTAGAGATGCCTCTACTTCAGAAGGTCGTAGCGACCTCAGTTTGAACTTTTAAAACTTGTTATTTCGTAGGCAAAAAATAATGTCGCTTAAAAATACATATTCCAAAAACGAACTCTCTGCGCCGCCTCCGCCGAAAGTTATAGCCTCCTACTTTCCTGCACGTTTCTTGAAAGACCCTGTACAACGAACAGATCGATTATTTATGATTTTATTTTTACTATCCGTCTGTCGGGAAAATAATGAGCACTCTGTCGCATCGAAAATCGCCGTCGAGAAAATGAATTGTGTCGCGGCAAAATCAAATTGCTTTCCACTTCAGCGACGCGATTGGCACAGCGACATTGCGTTCATTATTTTCCCGATCAGGCTTTCGATGGCACTGATTTCGAAAATCATATCAATTTTTTCTGAATTTTACAAATTTTCGGACCACAATTTTCAATTACCTCAAACTGTTTTTGACCTAATATCAATCCTTTCAGCCGCAGTAATGATTGCCAGGACATTACCAATACTCTTTATCACCTTCTCTCTAGCTACAGCCGGCCTTATCGGCTCTACACAGTCCGCCGGCGCCAAGGGAAAGCTCACTTGTAATGGCAAACCGCTGAGTGGAGTGCTCATCAAACTTTATGATGATGATAGAGGTATCTAACTTTCATAACCTTTTAATACAAAAAAAGAAGAACTATCGTATTTTACCTTTTCTCACTGTGCGATCAAAAAATGAAATTTTTCCAAAAATTTTGCCTCGTATTTTAGGCCTGGACACTGACGATTTTATGGGCAAAACCAAGACTGACAGCGAGGGCTACTTTGAACTTCAAGGCCATTCCGATGAGATCAGCAGCATCGACCCTAAGATCAACATCTACCATGACTGTGATGACTCTTGGACTGTAAGTCATTTTTATTGAAAAAGTAGTCAAAACTGTTGACTAGTCCGTTTGTAAAGTCACGGGAGTGATGTTTGACATTTGCACAGTGCAGAAAAGTCAGGGTGCCAGCGACAGCCCAAAAAAGTCTATTGCACGGTGCAAAAAAAGAAATTGCACAGTGCAGAGGGAACTTTTGTTTTCGCACAGTGCATGTCGCCGAAATCACTCCAGCGATTTGCGGACGGACTCGTAAAGTCGCTGGAGTGATGTTTGGCATTTGCACAGTGCAGAAAAGTCAGGGTGCCAGCGACAGCCCAATAAAGTTTTTTGTGCACGGTGCAAGGTGAATGGAAATTTGTCGCGCCCGCACCGCACAAAAAACTTTTTGGTGCACCGTGCATTTCGCTTTTTTTGTTTGGTTTTCGCACCGTGCATCGAAACATCGCTGCGACGTAAGCTTTTTTCAACTGCGTCGTCGCGGTTTTGCTCAAAAATTTGCACGGTGCAAACGGCTTTTTCGAGGTTTGCACGGTGCGCAAAGGGAAAAACGAAAAATGCACTGTACATCGGCGATAAGCGTGGAAAAAGGTTCAAAATTACTGTGCAAAGCAAAAAAAATGTCCAGGCACTTTGTGGAAATGCTAATAGTAGGCCATTAGTTGGGCCCAGTCAAATTTTTTTTTGAATTTTACACGACTGATATTAATACAATCAATCGTATTTTACCCGATTATCTTCCATTTCCCATCATTTTCAGCCATGCCAACGCAAAATCTCGATCATGATCCCCGACCGCTACATCAGCAAGGGAAAAGTTGCGGAGCAACTGTACGACGCCGGAACGATGGAATTGTCCGGGAAATTCCCGGGAGAAACCAGAGACTGCATCCACTAGAATGTCCGTCACCTTATTTTACATGTACATCGCATTTTTTTGACTTTTGGCTAATCAATCGAACTTTTAATATTATTCATGACAATTTTTGCTCACAAAAAAGACAAAATCATGATTCAAATTTAAACTTTTGGGAGGAGAAAATGTATTTCTCAATTTTTATATTAAGATCAGTCTGTCGGGAAAATAATGTGGATTTGTCGCGCCTTGAAATCGCCCATCAACGCCCTGCGACGGCTTGAAGGGGCTGGAGATTTGGTGCGCAGTTGCGACAAAGCGAAAGACTTTTCTGCGACAAATCCACATTATTTTCCCGACAAACTGATATCCAAAAGAGTTTCACAGTTTTGAGAAGAATCCCAAAGAATTTGAATTTGCACAAATCCGCGAATCCTGCCCCAAAATCTACGCTTCGACCGCTTTTTTGGTCACTTCTTCGCGTGTCGTGTGTGAATAAATTGTGTTCTAATTTCCACACAAAAGAAGCGGTTGGATTTGTGGGGGTAATCTAATCAACAATCGTAAGTTTTACTTGGGGGCCAAAATGTCATAATTCAGACCGCAGACGGACAGAATTTTAATTTTTTGTAAGCCTTGTTTATGAGTGGAGAAACTGTGTTTTGTCATTCGCCCAAAAATTTTGCGCTGCCCAAGACTTTGACATCGCAAAGGTCTAATCCGAATATATATTTTCAGCCTTCGCGATGATTGCCAAGACATTCCTCCTGCTCACCATCGCCTTCTTCGTGGGTGATGCCCGGCCCGGCGGGAAGTATCAGTACGCCGGGGCCAAAGGAAGGCTCTTGTGTAACGGCATACCACAGGAGGGAGCTCGCATCAGACTCTGGGATGAAGACGGTACGTACTTTTTGAATAAATTAAAGCCATTCGTAGAGAAGTTCAGTTTTCTGGCTGAGGGTGCAAAAGCTTTTCGTAAAAATTTTTCAAAATCGAATTTTATGAGGGAATTGAATTTCATGTGTTTTTGTGTTGGAAAAGCCTCAGGGAACAAAAAGATGAAGGCTAGCTAAAGACAGCATCTATGCTAAGGCTCGGGCGCAGCTGGAAAAATAAGCCTAGAAAAATTTGCGTATTTGAAAATGAGGATTTTTTCGCTATAAGCCGACCTGCGCCCGAGCTGCATCTCGCAAAATTTCCAGCCAACTTTGGAACAGGAAATTGGCCCAATCAGACTTCGTACTTCTTTCTATTTATAGTCTTCCTTGACGACAGTATGGCCGAAACAACGAGCGACAAGAACGGCTACTTTGAACTGAAAGGACATGCCGAAGAAAACTTCGAGAGCGACATCGACCCCAAAATCAACATTGACCACAACTGCGACGACGCTTGGATTGTACGTAATTCGTGCTGGGACAGCCCGATTCCGGCGTAAATCTGATTTCGCTTCGATTTCCAGCCGTGCGACCGCAGACTCACCATCTATCTTCCCGACAGCTACATCACCAACGGCCGCTTTTCGCATTATCCGAAAAAACTTTACGACGTCGGCACACTCGAGTTGTCCGGGAAGATGAGCGGAGAATCCAGGGACTGCATCCACTAGGATGGTCTTGGCCTTGTTTAACATTTACATCGCATTTTTTAGACACCTGGCTAATAAATCCAAGTTTGTATGACATATCGTTATCTATGTATCGTTATTACTATAAATATATCTATTTTTTATAATCATCGTAATTTTTGCCAAAAACAGGCTGAGTCGTCTGTTTCGAGACTTGGGCCTTGGCGCAGATTGCCGAGAATTTGCATAAATCGACCAAGAATAATGTAAAAGCGAGGATCGACCGCTTCTCGGTCGTTTTTTCGCTTTGTTGAGCTCCAAAAAACGGTTGGATTCGTGGAGCGACGCCTTTTGAGCGTAAGTTTTCTTAAGCGTTTCGCAGCTCGCGTCCTGACTTCCTCCTAGATTAATCTATACATTTTCAGGCTTCAAGATGATTGCCAAGACACTCCTCCTGCTCACCACCACCCTCTTCGTCGGCACGGACGCGTTTGGCTTTCTTCCCCAAACACAGTCGGCCGGAGCCAGAGGGAAGCTCTTGTGTAATGGCAAACCAGCAGTCGGAGTTCAGGTCAAGCTCTGGAATGACGCACGCAAGTTTTTTATGCAAACTACAACTAGCTTCGTCTTTTACACCACGTTTGCAGTCAAGATCTTTGATTGAAAAAATAAAATTTTATATTTTAGCCGTTGATGACCCAATGGGTCAGACCGTAACCGACAGTAATGGGACTTTCCTAGTGTACGGACATTCCAGCGAGTTTTTCTTTGGAAATATCAGTCCCAAAATCAACATTGACCATGAATGTGAGGATAACTGGGTAAGAAAAATAGCAAGAAAATATTTATTTTACACCATTTATAGCCATGCAACCGCAGAATCAGGATCTATATTCCCGAGACTTACGTCAACGAAGGCGATCGCGTGAAGCGGTTTTACGATGCCGGAGTAATCGAATTGTCCGGAAAATTCGCTGGAGAAGAGAGGGACTGCCTTAATTAGGGTGTTCTCAACTATAGCTTGTATGTATATCTCTGGATCTATTCGAATTACGATTAATAAATCTTCAATTATATTATATTAATCATGGAAATTTTTGTCCAAAAACGAAAAGCTTCTGCTTCGAGTACCAGCAAGCTCTCGAAGAAGCTGCAGCCAACAGTTTCCCATTTCATATGATGAAACATGTCCCGAAGTAAACTTGGCCTCTATGTTCAACAAAATGCAAAAATGAGTCTTTATGGTCGCTGGAGGTATTTAAAAGCCACAGGACTACCATAGGAAACCAGTATCTACTGGATCAAGGCCTTTTTCCAAGTTTTGCATGGTTCCCAACCTTGCGCGCACCCAGTTGACAAGGACAGTACCCCAATTACGACGTTCCCATTTTTTTACAATTAAATTTTACATACAATCTGGGCATTGGTGACCCGCTAACAAGAGAAGTAACAAATTCGGCCTTTATGGTTAATCTTTGCTGATTGCAAGCTGCAAACCAATTCCCAAGAATTTTGTATTTTTGGAGCAAAATTTGCATAGACCTTGAAAGTCGAATTATTCGACCAAAAATTCGAATAGGAAAGTGGACTTCGTTTGCACTGTGCAAAACAGAACTTTTGCCCCAAAAAAGGGCAATCTTCTGTTTCGAAACTTGGACTTTGGTGAAAGTTGCCAAGAATTTCATAAATCGCCAAGAAAAATATAATATAAAACCGGTGGATCGACCGCTTTTCGGTCGTTTTTTGGCTTTGTTGTGCTCCAAAAAAGCGCTTGGATTCGTGGAGCGACTACATTTGATTGTAAGTTTTCCGGGGGTTACTAAACAAAAAAATTTACGAGGAAATGGTGATTTGGGGGTCGCTTATGTTTCTGGGATAATTGTTTAGCGGTATTGAAAATTCGATTTTCCATATTTTTTTGAGAGAAAACGGCCCTGAAATTATTATACTACACGCTTTTTCTTTCAAAAACGCGTATATAGACTTTTTGTCAAGAACTTTCCGCACTGTTTACTAGTCGCGACATAAAGTCCGGAGACGTTTGCACAGTGCGTTTTTGTTTTCCTTTCGGACTCGTCGCCGCAATTTCCCGTTTTTGCACTAGAGACATGCACTTTCGCGCGAGCTCGCCAATTTTCTCGCGCCACACCCGCGACAAAATGTGTCAGGACTTTATGGCGTGACTAGTATTTCAATTTTTGGCACTGTCTAATCGAAGATCGCCGCAGCGTAGGCCTTTTTCGACTTCGTCGGTGCGCCTTTTGCGCGCTCGCAAATTTGAGTTGCGCGATAAAAAAAAAGCACAGTGAAAATTAAAACTGCACTGTGAATTTTTGGCCCTTTTCAAAAGAATTCGATCCGAACTGTGCGCAAACTTCATTTTATGGCATAAACGTTTAGCAGCTTGCGCCCTGGCTTCTTTGTAGACTAATCTATAAATATGTATAGATTATAATCCATAAATTTTCAGGTTCAAGATGACTATCAAGATATTCCTCCTGCTCAGCATCACTTGCTTCGTTGGCACGGCCAACGCAGACTTTGGCCGTATACAGTCCTCCGGAGCCAAGGGGAGGCTCCTGTGTAACGGCAAACCAGCCGAAGGAGTTAGGGTCAGACTCTGGAATCATAATAGTATATCTAACGGTAAGTTTTTTTTTAATGTAAACTTCAACTAGATTCGTCTTTTACACCCATTTTGCAGTCAAAATCTTCGATTAAAAAAATAAAAATTTATATTTTAGTGTATGATAAACATATGGGCCTAACCACAACCGACAGTAATGGTTTCTTTCAAGTGTTCGGACATTCCAGCGAGACTTTTTTTGGGTCAATCAGTCCCAAAATCAACATTGACCATGAATGTGAGGATAACTGGGTAAGAAAAATAGCAAAAAAAAACATTTATTTTACCCCATTTCTAGCCATGCAACCGCAGAATCAGGATCTTTATTCCCGACTCTTACGTCACCGACGGCTGGACCCCGGAGCGTTTTTACGATGCCGGAGTACTCGAATTGTCCGGAGAATTCGCTGGAGAAGAGAGAGACTGCTTTAACTAGAGTGTTCTCAGCCTTAGCTTGTATGTATCTCTGGATATATTCTAATTACGATAAATAAATCTATATTTTATATTAACCTTGATGATTTTTGACTTAAAATAGAAATATTGCTTAAAAAAATTCAAAATTCCACAGCAAGAAAGTAGCTGGTCGTATTTTACCCCATAACAAACAAAATTAGCCCCCAAATTTTTTGTTGAAATTAAAACTTCGAGCTTGTAGCGCACTTGACTACCAAGTGTAATATAAGTTCATCGAGAGATCATAAATAAATCTATCATTTATATTAACCGTGGTAATTTTTGTCCAATAACAAAAATCTTAGACTTGGAGTACCAGCAAACCCTTGAAAAAGGGCTGTAGGCAGCAGTTTCACATTTTATACGATGAAATATGTCCCGAATTAAACTTGGTTTCCATGTTCAACAAAATGAGCCTTTATGGTCGCTGGAGGTATCTATCAGTCTAGCCGAAAAATAACTTCACCTCCGTCACACGAATTTGGCAAATTTTGTTTTCGAGTTCCAAAAAACCCGAAATTCCCAAGAATTTCGTATTTTTTCAAGCAGAATTTGCGTAGACCTCGAAAGTCGAATTATTCGACCAAAAATTCGAATAAAAAAGTGGACTCCGTTTGCACTGTGCAAAACAGAATTTTTGCCCCAAAAAAGGGCAATCTTCTGTTTCGAAACTTGCACCTTGAAAAAGGTTGCCAACGATTTGCATAAATCGACCAACAATAATATAAAAGCGGTGGATCGACCGCTTTACGACCATTTTTTCGCTTGTTGTGCCCTCCTTTGAAAAAAAGCTATTGGATTCGTGGAGCGACAACATTTGATTGTAAGTTTTACGGGGTTTACCAACCAAAAAAATACGGGGAAATGGTGATTTGGGATTATTTTAGCTATGGCCTTTTGGTTTTACAATGGCGGACCTGATCCAGTGGCAAAAAACGTACCATTTTGCATCCGGAAAGAATCCAGAAACGTAGCAAAATACCTCCCTCTTCAAGTGAAAAAACTCCGACCTCAAAAGCTCTTTTTGTGAGGGAAAAGACGCGCGCTTCAAAACGGAGTTTTTTAGCTGGAGCGGGAGGCATTTTGATACATTTTTTGATACTTCCCGGGTGCAAGATGGTACGTTTTTTGCCACTGGATCAGGTCCTCCATTGTAGTCGACCCGAAAATTTTAACTTGTGCTTTGCCAGCACATCCCACATACATATTAGGCGAAATTTTTCCGAGCACAGCAGATTTTCAGGCACCCAATTTTTTGGTATAATCGCAATATTTTCAGCCTTCATTATGATTGCCAAAACCTTCCTCCTGCTCACCATCACCTCCTTCGCCGGCGCAGACGACATTCTTCCCCTTCGCCAAACACAGGCCGCCGGAGTTAGAGGGAAGCTCCTGTGTTTAGGGAAACCCGCGAAGGGAGTTATGGTCGAGCTCGCGAATCACAACACGATTAAGTTTTTTTTAATTTAAATTACCTAGATTCTTATTTTACAACCCTTTGCAGGCAAAATTTTAACTAGAAAAAATGAATTTTTATGTTTTAGTTATTGATGACGGAATGGATCAGATGGTAACCAACAAAACCGGTATCTTTCAACTGCACGGACATGCCAATGAGCTTTTGATTGGGAACATCGACCCCCAACTCAAAATCTACCATGAATGTGATGATAAATTTGTGAGTATTTCTTTATCGAAAACAGCGAAAAAATCCGAATTAATTTCTAGTGGTGCGAGCGCATGATCAGGATCAATATTCCACAGAATTATGTCTACAATGGCTATCGCGCGAAGCGTTTTTACGATATCGGAACGATCGAATTGTCTTCAAGATTAGGTGGATTCGAGAAACAAGAGAGAGTCTGCTTCCACTAGGACGTTCTCGGCCTTGTTTGATATGGAGCTGGTCTTATTACGATAAATCAATATATTTTTTATATCTGGCCATATTTTATGCCATACCAAACAAAATTGGCCCCAAATTTTTCGCTGAAGTTTAAACTCCGACCTCATAGTACACTTGACTACCAAGTGTAATACTAGTCGCGACATAAAGTCCTGAGAAATTTGCACAGTGCATTTTTGTTTTTCTTTCGGACCCGTCGCGGCAATTCCCCGTTTTTGCACTAGCGACATGCGCTTTCGCGCGAACCACTCCAATTTTCTCGCGCGACACCCGCGACAAAATGTGTCAGGACTTTATGGCGCGACTAGTATGAGTGCATCAAGAGATCAAAAATAAATCTATCGTTTATATCAACTGTGGTAACTTTTGTCCAAAAAAGGGAAACCTTATACTTCGACTACCAAGGTAAGCGTTAAAATCGGGCTGCAGGCAGCAGTTTCACATCTTATACGATGAAACATGCCCCGAAGTAAACTTGGCCCTCCGTGTTTAACAAAATGAGCCTTTATGGTTGCAGATATCAACGAATTTCTTTTTGCTTCTAAAAATTGACGTCAAAAAATTTTTTTTCGTCGGCGGAGGGCCCATTTCTCGGCGGAGAAAGTAAGGGCCTTTTTTTAAAAATCACATCGTATTATGTGGCGGAAACGCCGTTGCGACGGCTGAAATCAAGTTTACGTATCACCTCCATGGATTTCACGGTATTCTTTTTTTGCGTTTTCGATTTTACGCACTTCCGCGGATGCGCGGCGGAGACCTCAGATTTCGGCGGACGTTGTTTTGGGCCGTCGGCTGTTGCAATTCATGTTGGAAAAGAGGTTGGGGCGATTTTTTGTTGTCATCCGATGCACAGATGGCAAAAATTTCGTGCTTTTTATCCCCGGCGGAGGAGTGGGCGGAGGCTTTATCAAAGGGTCAAAACAAAACTCCGCCGATTTGTCCGCCGGACCAAAAAAATCAAAAATCTTTGAAAGATAATGTTGCTCTGATGGATTCTTGTAGCTGAGATTTTTCCCGGACTCGTAAGACAGCTTTGACCCTTTGATCAAGCCTCCGCCGGGGAAAGAAATTAACGACATTTTTGCCATCTGTTGCATCGGATGACAACAAAAAATCACCCCAACCTCTTTTCCATCATGAATTGCAACAGCCGAAGGCCCAAAACAACGTCCGCCGAAATCTGAGGTCTCCGCCGCGCCTCCGCGGATTGCGTAAAATCGAAAACGCAAAAAAGCATGCCGTAAAATCCACGGAGGTTTAACGTAAACTTGATTTCAGCCGTTGCAACGGCGTTTCCGCCACGTAATACGATGTGATTTTTCAAAAAGGCCCTAATTTTCTCCGCCGAGAAATGGGCCCTCCGCCGACGAAAAAAAATTTTTTTAGAGATTCTAAAAACGCACGACGTCAATTTTTAGAAGCAAAAAGAAATTCGTTGATAGCTGCAAAGACAACAAAGATATAATTATTTGTTCCAAATTTCTTGAAACACCCTGTATTAACCATGGTAATTTTTTCAAAATTTGTGGAAGAAAACATCTCCTCTCGCCTGGTTTTCACATAATTATGCAGAAAATGCCATGGTTTGCTGAAGATTCCCAAAGAATTTGCATAAATCGACCAGCACTGAAAGTATAAAAGCCGTGGATCGACCGCTTTTCGGTCACGTTTTCGCTTGTTGCGTGCGAGTCAAGTTGTGCCCTTCCGTTCGAAAGAAGCGTTTGGATTTGTGGAGCAACCAAGAATTGTAAGCCTCCCCGAGGGGCAATTTAGCGGCCAAATTGTTGATCGAAAATTTCGACCGGGCAAAATTTCAGTCCGTTTTTCTCACAGTGTACAGGGTGGGCCGCTCGAAACTGACAAGTTGTTTCTTTGAATTTCTCCGCGGAGACTCTGCCGATTTTTCTAAAATTTAGATTTTTCTGGAGCTGAACCCGCCGTTTTCAACCGACTGAATTTCAAAAAAACATGCTTTAAATTAACCTTTCCATGCCTTTTCAAAGTTTTGAAAAATTATTTTCAGGCCGAAACCGCTAAAACTTAAAAAATTTTTGGAATGATTTTCAATTGACTTTCTCGGACTTGGAAAATTTTTGGTTTTTTTTTGGGGAAATCGTGGAGTAAAAAGTTGCTAGTGCTCGCCTTAAACTTGTTTAAAGCAAATTGAAAGCCACAAGAGGGTTGTTTGTATTACCATTAGGGCACGAACGTTCAAAAAAAGAAGATTTCAAAAAGATTGTTAAATTCGACGTCAATGGTTATCGAGTCAGGCCTGGGGCATCTGGAAGCTCAGAGCCCGGCCTGATTGAAGTTAAACCATATTCACGATACGTAATTATAGCTGTTCATGACTCTCAAAGGCACTGCAAGTTTGTGATGCGAGAGGAGGTGGGCATAATATAATAACTCAGATAGAAACATTAATAATCAGATTGTTAAATAAAATTGGTTTTGGACAATATTTGATAACTATCTGAGGTAAAACAAAGAAAATTTCACCCAAGAACTCGGAAAAATGACCAAGTTTTCAAAATCATTCCAAAAATTTTCCAAGTTATAGCGGTTTCGGCCTGAAAATAATTTTTCAAAACTTTGAGAAGGCATGGAAAGGTCAATTCAAAATATATTTTCTTGAAAGTAAGTCGGTTGAAAATGGCGGGTCTCAGCTCCAGAAAAATCTAAATTTTGGAAAAATCGGCGGAATCTCCGCGGAGAAATTCAAAGAAACAACTTGTCAGTTTCGAGTGGCCCACCCTGTACATCGCAAAAAATCACTTCAGTGAATTTGCGAACGAGTTGGTAATTTCAGTATAGGAAAGTGCCCTTCAACATCGTATTAGCTCTTATGGAGCTTTTTACCTTGTCTTACAAATTTTCTGCTTTTTTTTGAAAACCGCAGATTTTCAAGTATGCCAAATTTTTTCTAATCTATACATTTTCCGGCTTCAAGACGATTGGCAAGACATTCCTCTTGCTCACCCTCACCTTCTTCGTCGGTACTGCCGAGATTTTTGGCCGTGACCAGGCCGCCGGAGCCACAGGAAAGCTCTTATGTAAGGGCAAACCAGCAGTCGGAGTGAGCGTCAAACTCTGGGACGACGACAGTAAGTTTTTTAGGCCATACCTAGATTCGTATTTTAAAAGCATTTGCAGTAAAAATCTTACGTTGAGAAAATCATACTTCATATTTTAGGCCCGGACTTGGACGACAAAATGGATGAAACCACAACCGACAGCGAGGGGCGATTCCAACTGGAAGGACATGCTAGAGAATATACGAATATCGACCCCAAAATCAACATTGACCACGATTGTGACGATCGCTGGGTAAGTATTTCTTATGCGAAAAATAGCAAAAAAAATCCTAATTTATTTTTGCACCACTTCTAGCTATGCCAACGCAGACTCACGATCTACATTCCTGACAGTTACATCAACGATGGCGGTCGCGCGGAGCGTTTCTACGACGTCGGAGTAATCGAATTGTCTGGCGAATTCGAAGGAGAAAAGAGAGACTGCATTCACTAGGATTTTCACGACCTTATTTTATATGTATCTATGGATCTATTGCGATAAATAAACCTATCTTTTATATTAACCATGGTATTTAATTTTTTCCCCCGTATTTTACACCATTCCGGCAGGATTGGCACAAAATTTTTATTGAAATATAAACTCAGACCGGATATTACACTTGATTACCAAGTGTAATATAAATACCTCGAGAGATCACAAAGCAAAGTTGATTGATTGCGAAGACGAGTGAATTTGAAATGTTTACGTTAAGAGAACAACTTGATAACAGAACCAATGAAAAGTTCTTTTCTTCAAGCTCTCAAGTTTACATGAGTCATATTACTCATGAAGCTTGCATGTGAGTCACGAGGGCAAATGCGGGAGTCGTTTTGTTACAAATACCTCTCTTCACACACGTTCTATCTACTAATCAATCAAATTCTAGAAAAATGACTTCAAGCTTAAAATTTTTTTCCATTTCGATATTATCCATGGTAGTGATGGAAAATCCTGTAAATTCTATTGGAATTGGTAGAGAACAAAGTGCAGGAGTCAAAGGGATATTGTTGTGCAAAGGCGAGCCAGCTTACAAAGTGGAAGTCAAGCTGTATGACGAGGATTTCGGTGAGTTTTACCTTATTTTAGGTGGGAAGACACCCGTGTCTATTATCAGTCCAAAAAAGTACATAAAATTCCTTTCCTTAGGCCTGGACCTCGATGATTTGCTAGATAGTGGCATGACCAATGCCATGGGCGAATTTCAGCTTCAGGGATCGACGTATGAGTTCATGACTATCGACCCAAAGCTCAATGTTTACCACGACTGCGAGGATTCAATGGTAAGCAAAAAAAGTCGTATTTTACAACCTAAACACCTGTAAAATTGAAATAAAATTGATCTTACAGCCTTGCCAACGAAAATTCTCTATTGAGATCCCGAAACGATACGTTTTCGATGGTGAACGACCTGGATTTGTCTATGATATTGGAGTAGTCGAGTTGTCTGGAGAAATGCCCGATGAATCACGTGATTGCCTCCATTAAAGCCTATAAAATCGCACGTAATAAAACTACTCACCTCTAAACATACGATGCAATCGAGCGGCGTAATAAATCTGATTGTGAGGTCATTTTATTGTCGGACACGTTTCATCGTATAACACACTACGCGAGTTGCAGATATATCGGGCGCGAGACGCGGAAAAAGAAATTCCTAAAATATTGGGAAATTGCAAAATGTTTCAAGTTTTCTCGAGTTTTAGCAGTAATTCAGTTTGGGTTGGGAAATATGGTTACCAACGAGCATTTGGAGGACGCCGACAACGAATTTGAGCTGAGCAGCGATGTTCTGGCCATGATCGCCGAGATCAAAGCGAAGAATGACGCTCCCTTGGATGAAAACGAGAACACTGCAAACTCAAAGACGGAGATTTGGAGTGTAAGTCCTTTTTTATTTTGTGTTTCAGGTTTAGGAAGATTATAGCGATGTTAAATCAGCCCTTTTTCATGTGCATTACCTGAAGCTTGAGCTGAAAAAATATGGAATAGTTTTGTCCGAAATTTTTTGGAGACGATCTCGGAGATACAGGGAAGCTTTGCGGAAATTTTGGCTTTGCTTCTTTTTAAAATCTTAGAATTACACCTGATGTTATTTTATACATCTGCTGATATCTAAATTTCTTTTTTGTTGGACTTTATCGTACAATTTCAGATGAGCCAGTTCTGGTACACCAAGGATACCTCCGACAAGCTCTGTGAAGAAATTCTCGAGCTCGCCAAGAGCTTCAATGGACCCGTGAAGGTTGCGTTTTTGTCTTGTCCGACGATATTTGAGGCTCTCGAGAAGAAAAAGGTATGTCTTTTGTTTTTTCTTGATGTTTAGGTATCCGAAGCGTATTCTGGGCCTTTGTAATGTTATTTTCTGTCTTCAGGAGGTTTCGTTTGAGCTGTACACGCATCTGTACGAGTTTGACACTCGATTTGGCGAAGCTCATCCGAATTTTACCTTCTACGATTACAACGATCCTCTTGAGGTCCCGGCAGCTCACAGAAATCTGTTTGACATTATTGTTGTCGATCCTCCTCACCTTTCCGATGAGTGTGCTGTAAAATACGCTCAGACGATGCGCGTATTGGCCAAAGAGAAAGATTCGCCAATAATATATTGTACTGCAGCAAAAATGGAGGAAATTGTAAGTAATTTCTTTTCTTTTGGTTTGGTTTTTAGGTGAATTCGTCGATAATTCGACTCTAGAGGTGATTTGGTGTCGTTTTACAGGTCAAAAAGTTGTTCAACGTGCGAATGACCAATTTCCATCCTGAGCACAACTCGAAATTGGGAAATATCTTCTGTTGTTATACGAATTACGAACCGAAGACCTTCCAATGGGATGAGGAATGAGGTTGGTTACATTTTTAAACCATGGATGTCATCTTTGGCTGATCTAAAACTTGAAAAATTTTGATTTTTGCAGAAAATCTGCTCGCTGGTACAATTGCAATGTTGCGATGGTTTGGTTACTGCAAAAACTCCTAAAACTTCTAAAAATCGTTTCTTTGTTATACAAATCTCATCTATTCAAAAGTAAAAGCACTTTTACTGTGTTTTATATATAATCTTTATCTTAATTTAGCCCGAAATTGAGGACTGTTTGACAATTTTTTCGCCTTTTGCATTCCAATTTTCCTTCGAATTGGCCTTATTGATCTGTGTGAAGTTCCCAGGCCGATCGGTAACGTAGATTAGGAACAAAATATTGGCCACAATGCAGGTCCCAGCCATAATTAGGTAGATGATTCTCCACTGATCGCGATCCGACTGGTCCGAAACAAACAAGTAGACCATCAGAGGGGAGTAAAAGAACGAAACGCACTTGAGAAATTGGATATTCGCAATGATAAAGTGCGTGTATTGCCTGGAATTTGCATTTAGCTATATAAAAAATTATTTTTTTGCTAGTTTACCTTGAAACAAGAGAGCCACACTTGTAAAAACCCCCACAATTTGCTCCAATTACCGCGTAGTTCAAGGTGGTACAAGCCACGGACCAGGCCGCCCATGAGTTGGGGATAAATCCAACGGCAATAAAGAGAATCGCAGAGCCTTTCAGGGCGATTGTATTGCATATCCGCATCTTATTCACTTCACTGAGGAATCTAAAAGGGATTTTGGTAAAAATTTGGAGTGTTTGGGGAAAGAAAAGGCAAGAATTTATTAATTTTTGCCATGGATAATATTGCAAAAGGTCAAAAATTTTTGATTTACTACTAATTTTCGTTTTTAGAACGTCAAATTATATGCAAAAAATTATAGATTGGACTGTCCATGTACAGTGGGGGGACCTGAGCCAGCGGCAAAAAACGTACTATTTTGCACCCAGGAAGTATCAAAAAATGTTGCAAAATACCTCTCTCTCCAAGTGAAAAAGTGCGATTTCAAAATCGCGCCCTTCAAAACGAAAGTTTTTCACTTGGAGAGAGAGGCATTTTGCTACATTTTTTGATACTTCCCGGATGCAAAATGGTACTTTTTTTGCCGCTGGATCAGGTCCGTCACTGTAGCAATTTTTTCTGGCGGATAGCCTCCAGATAGAGCTAGAGCCCTCACTTTATCCGATCGGAAACCCAACCAAAAAATAGTTTAGACGGAATATGAGCCAAGGGTGGGAACATGCTCAGCGTAGCCGAAATTTCCAACGAATATCCGAGTACGTCTCTCAGATAGGTCGCGAAGTAGGTTAGCAAGAAAATTGATGAGATAATATCGGCGAATGCGTTGAACCAAACGACCAGTACCACTTTGTTGGTGAGAATTTGCTGAAAATGCGGGTTTGAGAACATTAATGGGAGGATTGATACGAATTTTTACGGCGGGCTTTGCTATTAGTCGGGGCTTACCTTATAAGGCAAGAAGCCATCCAATTTTCTCTCATTGCTTTGCTTTCCAGTCATGATTATTCTCTTCTCACTATCATTAACTTTCTTATGGTGTTCTGGATAGTCGGTGTATAGCCATATCCAAAGACCGAAGAGAATTGGGCCAACGGCCGCGTGGAAGTAATAAACGGAGCGCCAGCCAAGCGGTGAGACGCAGAGCTAAAATATTGAGCGGTATATTTTAGCGAGTCAGAGTGTAAAATTGGAATCAGTTGTAAAAAGGATCCTTACCTCTCCAGAAATAGGATTAGTGATGACGGCCGAAACTTGGGAGAAAATGGTCATCGCCGAGAGGAAAAACCCGTTTTCTTCCAGTGCTGCCCATCGCGAACAGACCATTCCAATGGCCGCGAAATTGGCTCCAAATGATACGCCCTGAAAGTAGAGGTTGTAAAACAGGAGACTTTCATATTGGCAAAATATGGGAATATGGATTACCTGGAAGAATCTGATCACTAGAAATGCATATAGGTGTAGATCATTGGCGGCGGGGACCAGAGCCGTACTTGAGAAAGAGATCACACCTGAAAATGTTGGGTTAGTTTGGTTTTTTGTTCCTTATTGGGGTTGTATCAAAGATATGAATGGATTTAGAAGCCGAAATAAACGTCATTATATAC
This sequence comes from Bursaphelenchus xylophilus, assembly GCA_904066235.2. Taxonomy (NCBI): domain Eukaryota; kingdom Metazoa; phylum Nematoda; class Chromadorea; order Rhabditida; family Aphelenchoididae; genus Bursaphelenchus; species Bursaphelenchus xylophilus. The sequence continues at coordinate 2,795,062 of CAJFCV020000001.1, forward strand.
AAGTCCGTTCGCAAAGTCGCTGGGGTGATTTCGGCGACATGAAATATGTAATGTCACCGAAATTACTCCAGCAACTTTTCGAACGAACCAGGACTTCCGACCGTTGTTCCACGAGACACGAATTTTGATATCAAAAGATATCACAGGGACGAAAAAATGAGGCTGCATTTTTTCGTCCCTGTGATACCTTTTGATACGAGATTTGGCGTCTCCTGGATCTCTTTCTCGACTGTTTTGCTTTCCGGAACAGCTTCGGAGCTACACAAAGATAACATATGTTAACTTACCAGCCGTAAAGAAGACCCATCTCGCCCCATAGCGGCCATACAGCCAGTTAAACGGGAACGTTGACAAGATACTTCCAATTGACATTGCCCACAGTAGCTTTGAGTTTCGACTTTGCTCCGCCTTGTCGGTCACAGTGTGCGTCATGTTCCCATCGTCTCGGCATAGCATTGTGACATTGAATGCTAGCACGTTCGAGCATATTGAGGTCAGGCAACACATAGTCAAGAATAATATGAAATATCGGAACCCTCTGGATGACTTGGATGGAGTCGATGGGGCTTCATTTTCATCCACAGCGAAAATCTTAGCCGATGGCATTTCTAGTTTCCGCACAAAACGTAAAGGCAATTAATTTTGTTGTAAAAGAGCCGAACATTGATTTTTATCTTGTTTTCTTGCCGCTCCCTGAAATAATCGGAATAATGAAAGAATGGAACAGTTTGTTATCGTGAGGGTCCTTATGACGGAGCACGAAATACTTTTTGATTAGAGGGTTAGGCAGTCGCACCCAGAAAGGAGTTGGGATCGGAAACGTAGGAGTTGTGCTAGGTTGAGAGGAAACAGAAATAGGAAACGTTTATTGTTCTTTTTCAACATGTGTAGACTTTTTGCACAAAGAAGCAAAATGCCCGGTGCGCCGCGAAAAGAGTCTACGAACTTTCGAAAAAGCGCAGAAATAGCGATAATTACGAATACAATACTTTTGATTTATTAAGACCCGTTATGAAACAAATACTGATATGCACATCGTAGAATACATTTGACATCCCTTTCATTGTGAATTTGTACCATTTTCAAGTGATTTCCCATTCTTCTCGCCTGAACTGGTTTTAGAATTCGCCTTGTTGATCTTAGTGAATTCTGCTGGCTGATCGGTCACAAAAATTAAAAATAGCGTATTCCCGATGATTAGCGTGGCAGCCATGATAAAGTAGATTATTCTCCATTGATCGCGGCTTGATTGATCCGAAACAAACAAGTAGACCATCAACGGAGAGACAAACAACGATATGCACTTGAGAAATTGAATATTTGCGATGACAAAGTGCGAGTATTGCCTGAACTTGAGTGTTTATGGGGGTAAAATACGGGAGAAAAGGTTAATAACTTACCTAGACACCAAAGACCCGCATTTATAGAACCCAGCGCAATTTGCTCCGATAAACGCGTAGTTCAAGGTGGTGCACGCCACGGACCAACCAGCCAAGGAGTTCGGGATAAATCCAACGGCAATAAAGAGAATCGCGGAGCCTTTTAGAGCAATTGTGTTGCAGATTCTCATCTTATTTACTTCGCTGATGAACCTGCAACGATTTGCGTTTACACTCAGCTAGACGACTAGATGAGAATAGGCATGGCTCCGTGCCGGGCTTTCCAAAATTTTCCGGCCCGGGCCGGGCCGACTAATTTCTCGGCCCGACCCCGGGCTTCGATTTTCAGGCCCGGTTTTTTTGAAATCTGGATTTTGCCCGGGAAAAAAAGGAAAAATAGGGGTTTCGTTAGATTTTTTCATTTTTTCGAACACAATGCTGATAGCGAACGTAAAGTGACCTTATTTACCACTCGCCCAAATTAAAAAATAATTTTCCAGTCAATTTGAAAAAATTTTCAGAATTTCTTAAGTGCGACCTCATAGTTAATACGCTGGCAAAAAAAGAAAAAGGAAAAATTTTCAAAAATACGCAATACGCTTGTAGGTTTTTTCAGATCCGACAAAAGATCTGTGATAAAATATTTTTGCTAAAATTTGGGTGGCTCTACACAAAAGCTTATGATTTTTTGTAACCATATGGTAAGAAAATATATGGCGACTTAATAATTTATAAAATAGTCAAGCGGCAATTGCATATGTATAGGTTTTGCTACATTATTGTTTACATTTTGTGAAAATGTGCCATAATTTTCCCTTCATCTCTTGCTTTCTTTCTTTCCAACCTAGTTCAAAAATTTTCCGGGCCGAACCGGGCCGGAAAATTTTTTCCGGGCCGAACCGGGCTTTCCAAATTTTCCAAGCCCGGGCCCGGCTTGGAGATTTAGGCCCGGCCCGCAGGCCCGGGCCGGGCTGGCCCGGTTTGCAGCCATGCTTAGATGAGAATAAGCGAATAGTAACTGGGGTAATGATTGCATAAAGCTGACCGTAATTTATCGAAAACCCAGCCAAAAATCAGTTTAGCTGGGACATGGGACATAGCTGGGAACATGCTCAAGACTGCCGCCGTTTCCAACGGGTATCCAAGTACGTCTTTGAGGTAGGTTGGGAAGTAGGTCAGCAAAAAGATGGCCGAAATAATGTCGGCGAAAGCGTTGAACCACACGACGAGGATGACTTTGTTAGTGAAAATTTGCTAAATTTAGATTTCAAAACTTTTTTGTCGAAATTTACCTTATAAGGCAAAAAGCCATCCAATTTTCTCTCCCCGTAATGCTTTCCAGCCATGATTATGTCTTTTTCGGTGTTGTTCACCGATTTATGATATTCTGGATAGTCGGTGTAGAGCCATATCCAAAGGCCAAAAAGAATGGGGTCAGCTGCTGCGTGGAAGTAGTAAACGGAGCGCCAGCCCAGCGGTGAGACGCAGAGCTAAAGTATTGAGCGATATATGACTCTGTCGGGAAAATAACGTGGATTAGTCGCGCTTGGGAGTTGCCCATCATTGATTTGGACGACTAGCCATTGGGGTGTGTGACGAGGCGAGACCTTTTGCCGCGACAAATCCGAATTATTTCCCCGACAGACTGATATTGAAATTGCAATAAGACATGGTTATCTTACCCAACCTGAAACCGGATTTGTGATGATGACCGAAATTTGAGAGAAAATGGTCATTGCCGAGAGGAAGAATCCGTTTTCATCCAGCGCTGCCCATCGCGAACAGACCATTCCAATGGCAGCGAAATTGGCTCCGAATGCCACACCCTATAAGATCAGGTTTTGAACAGTCTAAAATGAAACACTAATTTTACCTGGAAAAATCTAATAATGATGAATGTATAAAAACTAAGGTCAGCGGAGGCTGGGACGAGGGCTGTGCTGATAAACGAGATTACACCTGAAAATTAGTGTATGAGCTATTAGCTATTGTCCAGGACAAGGTTGTTATAAAGTATGTAATGTAGCTTACCCGCGCCAAAGAAAACCCATCTAGCGCCGAAACGACTGTACAGCAAATTGAATGGAATGGTAGCTACAATGCTTCCAACTGACACGGCCCACAGTAAAATTGAGTTTCTGTTTTGTTGTTCTTTATCCGTTACAGAGCGTGTCATATTTCCATTATCACTGCACAGCATGGTAACGTTGAATGCTACCATGTTGGAGCATATTGAGGTCAGACAAGCGGTGGTTAAGAATAAGATGAGATAACGGAATCCTTTGGATGGTTTTGTCGGTGTAGTGGTTGTTGGGGTGGTATCTGGAGGGGATATTGATAGGGGTTTGCTGGACGTCATTGCTGATTACGAGAGAGTTGATGAAAAAAGGGTGATTTATTCCCAGTGAGCTGATGGCTGAAATTGTTTGAAAGTGTTTTATTACTCGTAAATTTCCAAAATTGCTCGATAAATAAAGTTAGAATATAAAGAACCCTACAGTAGATACATCAGAAACAACTTTTTGCAAATAAGGAGGAGTAGAATCATGATTTGAGTATTTTATGACTCCTAAGCGCCTACTATGTGGGTTTAAAAAAGAAGCAAGACCTTACAGGGGAAGTACTCCAATTGCGACGCTCAGGTTTGAATGAAATTTGGCACAAGTTTAGAATAATATTTTTAAGACGAAACCCTGTTTGGCCATTGCGGAAACGACCGCGATTTTAGGTAGAAATTGGCAAAGTGAACTTTCAGGAGAATTTTGGTAGAACTCCTTTTTTTTAATAATAAAAAACTCATAGGGACTACAAAGGACGTCAACAAATTTTATATTATATTATATAGGTACAACAAATACGTGCGGTTTGACAATGGAATGAGAAATCATGTTGAACAATATTTTCAAAGCATTAATTGTGCAAAAACATGATAACTGATGTACTGAACTGGAGGACACGGTTTGTTTTTGTAAAAAAACATGCAAGATTAGAGCGGCTTGTAAAACAAACTCATGGACCGCTTAAAAAATAGCGATTTGGCAACGACTTTGATGAGGAATGGACGAACTAGTCCAATTCCGCGGATAAACCATATTGTTAAGCAAAATGTTTCGCCTCGCCAAAAAAGGGTGCTATCGCGCATGTATCCAGCTGTGGCAAGCCGTCCAGTTGCGACAAGGCTTTGCGCGGCGGTACACTATGCACACATGTCTAGAATTTTTAGTCCCTCTAGTATAAAATAAAACACGTTTATTATGATTTTTTCAAACGCGATATTCCCATGGTTCCTAGTAATGGAAGCGAGTGAGAGAAGCGAGAGCATACGTATGATCGGGGTGACGTTCGTAGTTCAAAAGGTTGTGAACTTAATCGTGTAAAGTGTTGAAGGAGTATGGGATTGGTAATATTATAGAGGGAAAAATAAATAATAAGGGAGTTGAAGAGTTTAGGTGCAGATTTGGGGATGCATTTCATGTGCAGATCACCATAATTTTTCTACGGGGTTAGTCGATGTGCGTTGTGCATTAGTGATAATTTTGGCGCCTGAATTGGGAAAAATCGTTGATCCTTAAAAATTTTTGGGATTTTTTATGGGAATCGTTTCATAATTCGTGCTTTACAGAAAATCCTCATTTCGCGTAGTCTCTCGGCCGCAAAACTGCGCGAGCTAAAAATTTTTTGCAATTGATATGTGCTCTGTATCCTATGTATGCAAAATTTAAAGAAACCTGAGCGTCGCACTTCCCTTGTCAATTTTAATCTCCTTTGAAGCTTGTGAGAACACTGATCACTGATACAACAAAATTTTATTACGCGAGAACTGTTGAGCGACCTTTGACATGAATATGTAAATCCGCATCTCCTAACAGGAAAAGCGCGGTGGTAGAACAACTCATTCAACGTCGAAAGCACTGAATTTTGTACGATATAAAATAAATTAACCCAGAAATGAATAATCTGACAGTGATCCAACCTCTGACTCATTAAATTTGAATCTTTATGATAGATCAATTATATAAATTTTTAAACATATGAAACAAAGCCTCAACCAAACATGAACTTTATAAAACGTTTGATCCAAAGAACCGCTTTTCAAAAATCAAGCGTATAAATACCTCCAACCATTACCCCGGTAGATAACCAGTAGTGTTTATTCAGTTATGTTAGCCTCCATTGCGCTAGAACAGCAAATGTTTTTACTGTTTTGTTCGCAAATAATCCCCGAGGTCTTTGTTTCTGCGTTTATTTGCAAAGGTAATATTGCTACTGGGGTTAAGAGTTGCAAAATGTGATGTGACAATATTAGGATGTAGTAGAAGCTCTAGTAGTCCGTTAGTTAAGTCGCTGGAGTTATGTCTGCCGTTTCCACTGTGAAGAAAAAGTCAGGGTGCGAGTCACAGCCCAGAAAAGTCATTTCGTGAGAAAAAGCAATAAATTGCACAATGTGAAGCAAACTTTTGTTTTCGCACAGTGCTTGCTGCCAAAATCACTCCATCGACTTTGCAAACGGACTAGTATCAGCCGCTGGAAATTGATGTATCCGAGAAATTGTAAGGGGATTATGAGGATGATGAGAAACAACGAGGTGAAGAATAAGACCGCGATCCTATATTTTCTGAAAGCCAGCTTTTCACTCTACTGCCATACCAAATTTCAGCGTTCTAGCGCAAACGGCTAGCGAGATATGGAGAGAAAACGCAAGCGCTTCCGAAAAAAATTGAAAAAGCCGCGGAGATCGGTTGTGTCTCAAAAGTACAGAATGCCGTGGACCGCCAAAAGCTGAAAATAGCTTGTGTTTCATGTGTGGGATTTCGTGATGTTTTTTGCCGACTTATTGTTATCCATCTATCGGGGAAATAATGAGCGCAACGAGGTAAGGAAAGCGGCAACAAAGAAACTAGAGTATACGGTGAAGAGTAGGAGAGAATGAGTGCATCTAAAGCAATAGAATGTCGAGTTTGCGAAGCTATACGTTGGTGGTTGTGGACATTTTAAGTGCTTCAGCCTTACTTTGTGAGTCCGCATGGCCTCCTCTTTGGCATTCAAAATTTCTTTAAGTAGGCCATCCAGGAGATCTAGATGATCCGAACTGATTAGATAGACAGCCAGAGACAGTACGGAATAATCGTTGAGGGTGTCGATATTAATATCAGTTGAGCCGGTCTTAGCCAGAGGGTAGGAGACGGAAACGGCTTCTCGTGTGAATACAGTACTTTTGATTTATTAAGACCCGTTGTGAAACATATGCTAATAGGCACATAGTAGAAGACGTGTTGACATTCCTTTCATGGTGAATCTGCCCCACCTTCGATTAATTTCTCATTCTTCTCGTCAAATTCGGCTTTAGAATTCGGCTTCTTGATCTTTGTGAATTCTGCTGGCTGATCGGTCACAACGATTAAAAATAGCGTGTTCCCGATGATCAGAAAGGCAGCCATGATAAAGTAGATTATTCTCCATTGATCGCGGCTTGATTGATCCGAAACAAACAAGTATACCAGCAAGGGAGAGACAAAGAAGGATACACACTTGAGAAATTGAATATTTGCGATGACAAAGTGCGAGTATTGCCTGAAATGTGAGCATTGATGGGGGTAAAATGTGATATTAGGTGTTAATGATAACTTACCTAGACACCAAAGACCCGCATTTATAGAACCCAGCGCAATTTGCTCCGATAAACGCGTAGTTCAAAGTGGTACACGCCACGGACCAACCAGCCATGGAATTGGGGATAAATCCAGCGACAATAAAGAGAATTCCAGAGAATTTTAGAGCGATTGTGTTGCATATTCTCATCTTATTCACTTCGCTGATGCAGCTGAAACGATTTGGGCTTACTCTCAGTTAGATGGCTAGATAAGAAAGCAAATAGTAACTGGGTAATGATTGTGTAAATCTGACCGTAGCTTATCGAAAACCCAGCCAAAAACCAGTTTTGCTGGGACATGAGACAGCGCTGGGAACATGCTCAAAACGGCCGCCGTTTCCAACGGGTAACCAAGCACGTCTTTGAGGTAGGTTGGGAAATAAGTCAGCAAGAAGATGGCCGAAATAATGCTGGCGATAGCGTTGAACCACACAACGAGAACGACCTTGTTAGTGAAAATTTCCTAAATTTAGAGCTCTAAAGCTTCTTTGTCGAAATTTACTTTATAAGGCAAAAAGCCATCCAATTTCCTCTCCCCACTATTCTTTCCAGCCATGATTATTTTCTTTTCACCATCATTAACCTTCTTATGGTGTTCTGGGTAGTCGGTGTAGAGCCATATCCAAAGACCAAAAAGAATGGGGTCAACGGCCGCGTGGAAGTAATAAACTGAGCGCCAGCCAAGCGGCGAGACGCAGAGCTGAAATATTGTGCCATAATGTGAGTTAGAGCGATTTCGACGACATACAGTGCATGTCGCCGAAATCAATCCAACGACTTTATAATCAGACTTGTATCTCTCGGAAAATAATTTGGATTTGGTGTGCTACTGCGACAAGATATTCTGCTGCGACAAATCCACATTATTTTCCCGACAGATTGAGATTTAAATTACAAAAAAATGAAATGTTCCTCTTACCCAACCTGCGACCGGATTTGTAAGGATGACCGAAATTTGACAGAAAATTGTCATTGCCGAGAGGAAGAATCCATTTTCATCCAGAGCGGCCCAACGAGAGCAGACCATTCCAACGGCCGAGAAACTGGATCCGAATGCCACACCCTATAAGACTAGTTTTAAAATACGCACAGTTATCTTGGTTTTAAAATAAGGCATAATTATCTTGGGTTTTCTAAAACCAAAAGTTTATTTTACCTGGAAAAACCGAATGATAATGAATGTGTAAAAACTGAGGTCCGCGGAGGCTGGGACTAGGGCTGTGCTGACGAACGAGATTACACCTGAAAATTTGTGTATAATGTATTGGCTGTTGCTTAGGGCGCCCGGGCCCATGAAACAGAGGGTTCGATGGCAAAAACTGTCAGTCTGTCTGTAAAAATGTGTGGATTTGTCGCAGCAAAGTTTCACGTCGCAGTCGCGTACCAAATCTCCAGCGGCGGCGAGCCCTAGCAATGTAATGATGCGTGATTACCAGGCGCGATGAATCCACATTATTTTCCCGACAAGTAAATATGTCGCTGGACAAAAGTGTATTATCAAGGTGAGCACTATCTTGGTCATAGCCGAGGTATTTAGAGACAGTAAAAATACCTTCTATATCCATTGGGAAGCACTTTAAGGCTGCATATTTTGTGTAACTTACCAGCGCCAAAGAAAACCCATCTAGCGCCGAAACGACCGTACAACAAGTTGAATGGAACCGTAGCTACGATGCTTCCTATTGACACGGCCCACAGTAAAATTGAGTTCTTGTTTTGCTGTTCTTTGTCAGCTACGGAGTGTGTCATATTTCCATTGTCACTGCACAGCATGGTTACGTGGAACGCTACCATGTTGGAGTATATTGAAGTCAGGCAAGCGGTGGTTATAAACAGAATGAGATAACGGAATCCTCTGGATGGTTTGGTCGGTGTAGGGCTTGTTGGAGGGCTATCTGGAGTGGATATTGATAGGGTTTTGCTGGACGTCATTGCTGGTTACAGGAGAGTTGATGAAAAAAGGGTGATTTATTCCCAATGAGCTGATGGCTGAAATTTTTGGGTAATTGCAAAATTTACATAATTTCACGATAAATACACGTGCAATATAAAGAAACCTGCAGTAGATACATCAGCTGATGCATCAGAAACGATTTTTATAATAGCAAATGGGGGAAATTTTTTTGTCATGTTTGACGAAATATTGCAGAAAGTTTTAACAAAAGGCGTCAAAAGTCTCCGCCGAAAAATAGTCTCTCCGATGACGCGAGAAAAAAATCTGTTACAGAACAATAGCGATTTTACAACGAATTTGATACGGAATGTACATCAAACTATTTATATTTCAGTTTCTATCACAGAATTACCCGCCAAAAGTCCTTGAGAATTTTCAAAAGAATGGGAGGTTCGAGAACACCCAAAAACATTGCAAGATTACGTCAAGAAGACGAAAACAACGTCTGGCGTTCCGGAAGGGATTCTTCTGTGCAGAATAGTTCGGGGGACTCCTTTCTCTTAATCCGGAAAAAGGGCTGGGCTTTCAAAATTTTGCAGGCCCGGCCCGGATTGCAGCCATATTTAGTTTTTCCCCGCCTTCTGTCGCGAAAATACTGTGGATTTTTCGCGTCTAAAAATCGGCTATTTTTAAGCCGCGGCTGCTGGGGTTGGCTCCGCCGAGACGGGCCATTTGCTGCGACAAATCCAGGTTATTTCCCGACAGACTGATAGATAAGTCATATCAACAAGAAAAAGAAAACCCAAAAGTTTGACCTTTGGGTCTAACGAGGAAGGCGGCCGAACGCGGCGCTGCACTCTGCAGACATGTAAATACTTTTTCGCCTGTCTGGCACAACAAGGAAAGTACTTTTATGGAGGGAAATGTTTTTCGCTTGGAAATAAAAATTCTTTTCATAAAAAAACAAGAGTATTTTTATAAAAAATGATTTTTTCATTGGAAAAAACGTTTTATTTGAAGAGAATGAGTTTTATTTATTGTTAGGAAGTATAATTTTTAGTAAATTTGTGATAAATAATAACAAAAATTTATTTTAAAGTAGTTAGTAGTCTAAAATGAGTGGTAATTTCTTGAGTGAATATTGGCGGCTGGGGTATTCGATGGTGCTGATTTCGAAAACATAGTTTGTTTTTTGTTATTTTAAACTTCTTTTTGGCATAATTCCCGACGGCTCTGGCTTAATGGCAATAGCACGTTTTACAAATTCGGAGAAGTTTAGCCTTGATCGGAAGGACTGTTGGCACTCATGTTACAGCCAATATTACACCCAAAGCTATGCTTTCGAAATCAGCACCATCGACTGCCCCCAGTCGCTAATATTCCCTCAAAAAATTACGACTCATTTTACACTACTAATTACTTTGAAATCAATTGTTGTTATTATTTTACTCAAATGTTCCAAGGGTAAGATACAGTATACGCTCCGTCATTCGCTGTTGGGAATCCTTTTTGATATCGTCTATTCAGGATGGTGCCAGAGTGTTTGAGTCCTTGACATTAGCCCTTGACGGTTGTCGATCACCTCCGGGAAACGGTGTTGCTCCTCCTTGTTGATGATCGAGCCAACCTCGAAGCCGCCGCTTCAGAAATTGTTGTTTCTCCAAGCGTTTGGCTTCTTCCTCCTTCATTTTTAAAATTCTCTCGCTTTCGCTCAAAACCTCGGCTTTCTTGATGACAACGAAAGCGCGTTTCCGTTTGTCCGTGCCGATGGGTCGGGAGTAGCGGAGCAGATGGTTGCGACGCTCTTCAGCCGTGATAGACATCTCCAGAAGCAGGATGACTTGGGCCCACTGAAAGAGACAGAGATATGATAAAAAATATTTATCAGTCTGTCGGGAAAATAATGTGGATTCTTCGCGCCTTTGTTCTTACGAAAGATTTCCGCCGTATTCTCTGAAATTTTGGCCCTATTACCTGACGTTTATACTCCTTCTGAGTCCGGAAGATGAGTTCGTACGTCCTACTCATCATAGCAATCAGCAAGTTGAACTGCATAAGACTGACAACCAACTCGAAGATCAAGAATAATATCTTGCCGAGCACTGCCATCTCAAAAACAGGGTTTGCATTCAGCTCCTTGTAGAAGGTAGTAAACTCCCCAATAGTGCAAATAAACAGTCTTAGGAAGGATTCGATCGGATTCGACATGATATTTTGATGTTTAACTGGGTAGTCATCAGTGTCATCTGAAAGTTGAGGATCATTATCGATGTAATAGATGGTTATTGCCATTGGAAACTTACAAAACATACTTCCATGAGCCCTATTCCACTGCTCGACTTGGTGCGCATAGATCCGATTATTAATCCGCTCGCCGGCCAGAAATACGATGTAAAATGCTTGCGAGAAACCCAACAGGAATACAAAATAAATCAAGAAGAATCGAATGAGATCTCTCATGATGATTGTGTAGATCATCAACACGAACGGCCCGATAAATTTGATGGCTCGACAGTAGTAGAGATAGTGGACCGTGCAGAGGACTACACTCACAACGCTGATGACATTATCGGCTGTGAGGAAGACCTCATGAACGAAGCAGAGAAATCGTATGGGTATGATGAGGATGACGAGGAACAATGAGGTGAAAAATAGGATCTTCGCGGGGAAAGCTCGCTGAAAATGGCTTGTTTTTCATGCGGGGTTTTGTTGTGTTATCAGCCGACTTATTGTCGGATTTGATCCCTAGACTTACCATGATCTTCCACCATTTCATCCATCCCTCCGCGCGAATGTATTTCACCTGCACTGCGATTTGGTAAACGGCCAGAGTTATTGTTAAGAGCTCCAGTATCATACGGGCCTAAGACAAAGGTTTTATCACTGACAGCTTCTTACATATCCCTGCTGTCCTTGCGTTGAGTAATGGATTAGATGACATTGCGCGCTAGTTGCAAAACTTTGATTATACTGCGAGTCTGTGATATTGCTTTCCTGCATGTCTGGAAGCAGCTTGAAGTTTGAAATGACCGCTGTTGTCCAGGAAATTGGACGAGTGAGGAAGGCGGCAACAAAGAAACTCCAGTACACGGTGAAAAGTAGGAGAGATTGGGTCCATCTAAAGCAATATTATTGAAAAATGGAGTTTGCGGTAAAATACGTTGGTGGTTGTGGATCTGCTAAGTTATCCGTGCTTACTTTGTGAGTCCAAATGACTTCCACTTGGCTTTCAAAATATCTTCAAGTAGGCCATCAAGAAGGTCCAGATGGTCTGAACTGGTTCCATACACAGCCAGAGACAGTACGGAATAATCGTTGAGAGCTCCGGTATCCGGATCGATTGAGTCGATCTTTGCTAGAGGGTAGGAGACGGAGACGGCTCCTCCTCGTTCCCAAAGAATCTGACTTTCGATTTTGAGCAGGTGATCGAACATCTGAAGGCAGAATTATTGATTATAAAACGTGTTTTGGCTGAACTGTCGTGCTTACCGTTTTCTTGGCCAGAAATGCGGATAAAGTCAGCGGCGTCAAGTTCTGCTTGTTGAGGACTTGAAGCTTGGCGCCACCTTCGTAGGCCAGTAAGAACATGTCCTAGAACACATTCATATTCAGTTGTTTGGCTTTGATCTTACAATATTTTCATGGATTACAGTCATATGCAAGACAGTATTGCCGTTTGTGTCCTGCTTGTTAGGATCGGCTCGTTTGGCTCTAAGCAGCTTGAAACAGTCGAAATTGTTGATGCATGCAGCGAATGACAACGGATACTCTCCGAAATACATTCGGCTGAAAGAAGTTTAAGGCTTATAATGTCACCTCACTTTTGATAATTGGTCTCCACATCGACATCCACATATTCATGCTCCAACGAGTCGGTCCTGGAGCTGATCTGATCGTCCGGACAAAAGAACGCCCCATAGCAGCGTTGATTGATATCTGCGCCATGTTGGATGAGAAAGTACAACATTTTCGGGTCATCGTTGACAATGGCTTGATGCAGCGGCGACAAGCCATAATAATCTTCCGAAATGAAGATGTCGTTGATCAATGGAGGATACATTTCCATAAGGCGCATGGCCAAAAGGTTATGCACCAAGGTTCCTTGCATTAGACAGCAGCCGACGAGAGTTTCTCCCATCGAGCCGCGTGCCTCGTACTTCCACGCAATCTCACGGTATTTGGCATCTCCTTTCCCACCTTTTCCGCCGTCCAGAAGTTTCAGGGCTGAAAGTAGGAAGGCAACATAAATAGTGGTAGAAAAAATTGCATTTCCCGGATTACTAGTCTGTTCCAGGCGACTAATAGCTAACGATTTTGTACCTTTCTTCAAATCCTGCTGATTCACATCCCCATCAAGATTATCCAGAATGTTTGGACCACTTTTTCCCTTTCCTTTCTTCCTGGAGAACGCTCCAAGCCTTTCGTTTCTCTCCTTATTCCTTCGTTTCACCAACTCTGAGACTGATTCGATCCGACCTTTTCCGTTATTGTACATCATATCGCGGACCTGTAAATTCGATATTGCATTTGATCTAAAATTCAGTGTTAGTGCTATACTAATGCTCTGGAGCGTAAAACTGTACCATTACCGTGCCTTCCAGATACCCATCCAGAAGGGAGAAGTCCCCGCTTTTCATTGCATGTCGCATCCAAGGAATCAAGTCTCCTCCGCCGTGCATGTCCACCAAGTTGTAGAGCATGTAATGCTTGCCATCCGCGCCTTGATAGAGGTTTTCACGGAGGTCGGATTTCTTCTGAAATTATGGAGCTCGATTTACTCCGGTATGAAGGTCTCATTAGTCTGTAGAACAGAGTTGTTACTTATTGTAGCTTAGAAATCGGATTTCCTTCTTTTTTTTGAGAAACTCACTTTTCCTGACATGACTGGAGGATCAGCTAGACATTAATATTTCTATAGTAGAATTTCCATATGAATAGTTATGATAGACAAGCTTTCGGTAAAGAAACTTTTCTACGCCGAGTATTCGAAGCGAATGGCATTCGAAACCCAATGCTTCACCTCATTTTCTCGCCGTTTCTACGGTGAATTTCCCACAGCCGTTGTTTCAAGAGAATTAGCCGAAACTTCTGGTTCTACCTTAGCTTGTTTTTTGTTGATACTACATATCAGCCTGTCGGGAAAATAATGTGGATTTGCCGCAGAAAGATGTCTCCCTTGTCGCGGCCGTGCAGCAAATCTCCAGCCGTTGCAACGCGATGATAGTCGATTCCAACATGCAAAAAATCTACATTATTTCCCCGACATTGTGATTTCCTTCTAGCCTTGACCTTTTCTCTTTATTTCTGTCTATCTACAACGCATTATGTACAATTATGTAAAGGCTCTCATTCACAGTCATCCTGAGATCACGGCGTCGAGCTCAACATCGAGTTGAATCTGTTGCAGCTTATCACGCTGAATTTGTGGTTATGTGTGCTGTCCTCTCGATTCTTGGTTCTGGCTCTGCCCCGCGGTTGGAACGATTGTTTCCTCACGAATCCGAGGAACCCACATTCCGGCTTCTTGTCGTAGTACAAGAAGTATAGAAACAATGGGAACAGAAGTATTATCAGGTAGATCTGAAAGAATTGAGCCCTTTAAACTGCAAAAATAAAGCAGTTGGAAGTCGGTTAGAGTTATCAATCGTTGAGACAAAGCCTCAACCTCGAGGCACGCCTTTTTCAATATTTTTTTGCTAAACGTGATGTGTTATCAGGCTTCTGTCCACCCACACGTAATGCAATTTTTTGGCGGAGAAATGACGTCAATGAAAGGAGATATGACATCTTTTCTCTATTTTGCAAGTTTATGGAAATTTAACACGAGAAAGTCCCGAAGCGTGACTTTCAGGTTGTGATGGTACAAATCAAGAATACAATATTCCAATACAAAGTACGAAAAGTAAAATTTGAAGTGAAAGGGAACGTCGCAGCATTGCTAGTTTGGAATAGGGCTACAAATAACAGAAACTCATTTCATGGAAGAAATCGTATCTATGGCATCTTTTACTGTACATCACGTCGTATGCGGGTACAGTTAGTGTCCGTTTTATTTTCTTTGGGTCTGCAAAGTTCCGGCTTTCTTATCAGTCTGTCAGGAAAATCATGAGCACAATACCGCTACGCCGATCGCGTCGCTGAACCGAAAAAAAAATTTTGATTTTGCAGCGACTACAATTCGTTTTCTCGGCAGCGATATGAGTCTCGATACCTCGGTACAACAAACTCACGTACACATATAACGAAACCTGTCTATAACGAACAATTTCAAAGGTCGCTAGGGTCAATCTTAGACCATGGCACGCCTCCGCCCAACGAAATCCTACTATAACGAATAAATTCAAATCCAAATTACCGAGGCGGACCTGATCCATTGGCAAAAAAGGTACCATTTTACATCCGGGAAGTATCAAAAATGCGGTAAAATACCTCCCTCTCCAAGTGAAAAAAACTCCGGTTTCAAAAGCGTGCATATTCTTTTTGTGAAGAAAAAGGCGCGCCTTTCAAAACTGAGTTTTTTATAGTTGTAGAAGGAGGTATTTTGCCACATTTTTGATACTTCCCGGATGCAAAATGATACCTTTTTTGCCAATGGATCAGGTCCCTTACTGTGTTTTCTCGACTGGCTGACAGTTTCTTCGGAAGGTCGCCGCACTGAAATCGGCGACACGCGTTTTGCGAAAACAAACGCTTGCTTTGCATTGTAAAGTTTCTTGCTTTTTGCACTGTTTGGGCCGTCCTTCACATCCTGACCTTTTTGCACAATGCGAACAAAATCAGCCCAGCTCTCCGGACGGACTTGTAAGGGAAAAGTAAACACCTTAGCTTATCAAATTACTCCCAGTTTTCCGCATTCGCCACATTCTCTCTAACATTTTACTCGGACGGAAGAGGCCTTTGTTTACGACAAAATAAGTAAACATTACTCCGGAATTGATGACAATTCCGATTCAAAACATCCTTTTCCCGCCTCGAAAACATCGATCATCAAACTACTTGTTGTGATTTTTGAATTTTTTTAGACTAAAAACATTAAGGAAACCAATGATCACGACTAATTGTTATTATTATTACCTGTGCAATTTCCCAAAAACAATCACGATCATCCTCTTCATTCTCCTTTTCCACTTTGCAGTAATCTCGAAGCGTGACCAGTAAAAAGAACCACTGAAAAATCCCGCTGAACACCACAATGGTGCCCATTACAATATGCAAAGTTGGGTAGTGATCCATGGGCTCATGGAGGTATCGACCCATTAAGCTGTAGTAGTAGAGAGGGACTATCGACTGGAAACGGATTGGTTAAAATAATAGTCTGTCGGGAAAATAATGAGCACAATGTCGCTGCGCCAATCGCAATGCTGAGGTGAAAAGAAATTTTATTTTGCTGCGGCACGATTCATTTTTTCGACGGCGATGCGACGTTGTGCTCATTATTTTCCCGACAAACTGATCCTAGTCCTTTTGTAACGTCGCTGGGGTGATTTTTCCGACATGCGCTGAGACAAAAAAAGTTCGTCTTGCACTGTGCCATTTGTTGCTTTTTGCACAGTGCAATAGGCTTTTTTCGGGGTATCGCTTGATCCCTGGCTATTCTTACACAGATCATGTCGCCCAATTTACTCCAGCTACCTTGTGAACGGACTAGTTGAGGTGGTTTGCTAGAAAGGCTAGCCTGACCTGCGCTATGCTACAAGAAGGTGGAAGGTTAGGTCAAAACGAGCCCTAATTGGATATCGAGGTATCATAAAGACGCAAAAAGTCTGTTAGATAAACATAGCATTCTGTTAGCGCCTCTATGATACTCTTCGATACCAAGTTAGGGCTCAAGTTTATCCCTTTCTAGACTTTTTTTCTGAATACAACACACTTTTTTAGGCCTTTTGAAGAATTTTTACTCAAAAAAAGCTCGACCAAGGCCGAGCTCGAAGACAGCGAAGAGTAATAGAATTATTACTTACATCAAGCACAATAGTAGGTAGTAAAAATAATCTTTTCTGTAGAAATAATCCAATATACGTCAATATGTACGATGATAAACATAGGAATGGGATGGCAGTTTGCCATGTGTGATTTGTGCATAACAGCAAAATTATATATGATATTCTAAAACAAATGTAATCATTAAAAATTACGCAGTGCGTATTTTACCCTCAAAAATTTCTAAAAACTCACTGTGAAATAATGGACAAAATGTGTAGCACAACATAAATTTTCCTCGCATAAAAGTTGGCAAAGATGTGCTCCGTAGCCGGGGTTTTCTGAAATGATTCAACAAC
This sequence comes from Bursaphelenchus xylophilus, assembly GCA_904066235.2. Classification (NCBI taxonomy): domain Eukaryota; kingdom Metazoa; phylum Nematoda; class Chromadorea; order Rhabditida; family Aphelenchoididae; genus Bursaphelenchus; species Bursaphelenchus xylophilus. Next base: position 2,812,264 of record CAJFCV020000001.1, read on the forward strand.
TTGCAAAGAGATCAATTAAATACTCATTAACACCAAATTTGATCGATAAAGTGTTAAAAAAGCGTGCTGGTTGTGAAAAGAATCGATAAAAACGTAGAAGGAAAACTTTTAGGATGATATAAAAATTCGTCACGGTTTTTTTTCTTCGTAGATCGCTAATATGTAGTTTTATCAGCCTGTCGGGAAAATAATGTGGAATTGTTACGCCTTGGAATTGCCCTTGGCTCTGCCGCGGCTGGAGATATATGTAGTTCCCGACTGCGGCAAGACATTTTTTCTGCGACGTATACACATTACTTTCCCGACAGACTGATTTTGAAAAATGGTTTGGGAAATTAGAAAAAATGCAAGAGGAAAAGACGAATTTTTGCAAGCAGTAAAGGTACCCTCAGTTTGATACAGATGACAAAAATTCAGATTGCTGTCACTGCTGAAAATTTTGGTGGAATAAGATACTATGCTTTCCGTAAAGTGAGGAGACTTGTTGTCGCAGTGCACAGTGCATTTTGTTTTTTTTTTTTTGCACGGTTCAGTTGACTGTAGCTCGCCCCCAAAACTCGGGGCGACGCAGTTGAAAAAGGTTTGCGCGCTGCGATGTTTTGATTACGCAGTGCGAAAAGCAAAGCTCAAAAAGTTTTTTGACCTTGCGAATAACGCAAAATTTTTCCTTTTTTCTGTATAACGCGGTCCGGAACATAAAGGAATCTCCAAAACGACACGTAACTTAATTTTTCGGAAGCTTTAACGAGAAAAAAATTCACCAACACAGCGGGAAACTTCCTCGTTTGAGTCAAAACGTAAAGTTTTAAAAAAAATGTGTTGTTTGAAACGCACAGGATACCTCGATGATACAGTCCAGGAAAAGAAGTGTCACGGTTAAAAAAAAATGCTTGGGCCTTGACTCATTGGATGCGTTTTTGCCACAGCCACACCTGCCCTACACTGTATATTATAATACATATTATCGCAAAGAATAGAATAAAAAACCAACTTACATGCCCGTTTCTGGCCACCGCCCGATACCATTTATAGATCAGACTGTCGATCAGCCCGATCGGCCCAAATCTGCACATCTTGCAAAAAACGAGCAAAAAAGTTTCCAAAAACCTTTTAAAATCTCGCGGTTTTTGCACGCCGATAGCGAACGTTTGTGTATCAAAGCGGGGAGGGCTATTGAATTTTTATCAATGCCGACTTTCCGGAATAACAGCTTCCAGTCATAACTCTTATCGAATCTGACAAATATAGAAGTTGAGAACTCCCTTCCGAGCAAGAGTTTGGATTGCGAAAGGGTTATAAAAGCGAGGCGGGATACGGTGGAAGTTGAGAGGGGTTTCCCAAAAGAGGGTTAACAAAATGAAACAAAGTTCTATGTGAGGTAGATTTTTTCCGATGAAACTTCCAAAAAATTAAGTTACGTGTCGTTTAGAAAACTTGTTGATGTTTCGGGTCGCGTTATGCAGAAATAACAATTTTCTTTTGCAGTTTGCCAACTAAACCTCTGACCGCAACCGTTCCTATGGTGAATTTATCACAGTTGTTTTTTGCTGATCCTCACTATCAATCTGTCGGGAAAATAATGTGGATTTGTCGCAAAAATTTTTCGGCTCTTCGCACTCGCGTATCAAATCCACAGGCCGTCGCAATAAAGCACTTTTGCACAAAATTTGTTTTTTAATATTATAGTTTCGAGTTTGGCTCTGCTTTATTTGCGTGATGCTGAATCACCGGAAAAAGTTATGATCTGCTCGCAAGTGCCAGGTGTCGCTATAAAAACAGGATCGAAATGATGAAAAAACAAAGTTGAGTTGCTGATTGACAAAGACAAGGGGTTCGGGAATACAGGCAAGCTACGAAATGATAGCGAATCGTATCTATCAGTCGGTCGGGAAAATAATGAGAACTTTGTCGCATCAAAAAGAGCATCGCCGCCGAGAAAATGGAATGTGTCGCGGCAAAATCAAATTGCGTTTTATCGCAGCGATGCGATCGGCGTGGCGACATTGTGCTCATTATTTTCCCGACAGTCTGATTCGTCTCAAGCATTTCTCTTATGAGGACATGTGCTTTCCCAAAACAAGTTTATGCGTTAAAAAGCACTCTAAATTTATTTATGGTAAAGCAAAATGCATCTTCTCTGGAAGGTTCCATTACTGCAAAATATTTGGGTGTGTTTTTTTCCGGATGACCTTGACTCTATACAGGCTTTTATAGGCATCTTCGTTGGCTCATAACGAGTCAGTCTCTCGGGAAAGTAATGTAGATTTGTCGCAGTAAAATGTTCCGTCCCAATCGTGTGTAAAATCACTAGCCGCGGCTAGTCATCACAAAGCAGCGATGAGATATTCCAAGGCGCGACGAATCCACACTATTTTCCCGACAGACTGATCCTGTCTGCCTGTAATTTCCCTACTCCTCGCTCTATCTCCCCATTGGTGTTTACCGTGACGCTCTCATCGCATTTCCTCATTCACTCCATATTTTATTTGTTTCTTTTATCAAACCCAATTTCCTCGGAGGGAACTGTTGAGGGTCATTAAAGTTTTCCGCCACTTCTTGACCACGAACGGGAACACATTCCACACGAGGTCATGTGAGGTACGCAGCCCCTTGGCTGAAGCCCCAATCGACGATCCAACGGGTTCAGAGAACTGATAAAGCGTTGCTGAAACAGCACTGAAACTTTTAATGAATTAATCAGCACATGAGCTGGACTTGATGACAACATATTTTGTATTTGAGATTTTATGACTGAGCGTTGGCATATCAAAATATATGGGGTTTATGTCGTTGTTTCGGCTGTCCCGGTTGTAAAAATTAGTTGCAAAATGTTAGTCTAATTACTGAAAATTTATCAATGAAATTTTTATGATATTTTTAAGAGCATATACATAAAAACATAGTGTAAATTTCAGATGGTAAAAATTGATAAAATCGATTTTGTGCAGACTGTTTGCCCAACAGAGACGTGTCTTGTTCTCTCGAAAGAAATATGTTACAGTGGCGGACCTGATCAAGTGGCAAAAACCCCACCATTTTGCATCCGGGAAGTATCAAAAAATTTAGCGAAGTTTTTTTTTTGTGAGGGAAGCTTCAAAACGGAGTTTTTTAGTTGGAGAGGGAGGCATTTTGCCGCATTTTTGATACTTCCCGGATGCAAAATGATACGTTTTTGCCACTGGATAAGGAGTCCGTCCATAAAGTGGCCGGATTGATTTTTGCGACATGCACTGTTGCGGAAAAGGTCAGGATGCGAGCGATGGCCCAAAAAAACCTCTTGCTCTGTGCAAAAAACAAGAAATTGCAAAATGCAAAGTGAACCTTTCTTTTTTTCACAGTGCTTGTCGCAAAAAATCACTCAGCGACTTGTGAATGGACTAGTATCAGTTTGTCGGGAAAAGAATGAGCATTTTTTAGAACCCTCATGAAAAAATTGAAGAAAATCAGAGTGTGTCCCCAGAAAGATTTTCCTTATTATGCAAAACATTCTTTGCATCTTTGTATCGACATTTCGAGCACTTGCGCTATAAGGTTCTCTCTTCAAACCACCCTCCCCCAATCTTATTCCATTGTTTATTTGGGTTATTAATTAAAACATTGACAAGAAATGGGGTTTCTAACCGAAGGTAATTATTGCTGACTACAACATCAAGTATATCTCTTGGGTTAGGGAAGTGAAAACGTAAATTAAAAAGTACCATTAAAGCAAGAAAAACGTAATGCAAAAAGGCGCTCAAAATGCACACTGGTCGGAGGTCTCGGTCAACACGAATTCCTTGGCCGCGGCGGCCGTCTGTTCGGCGTTCAGGTCGACGCCCAGCAGCTCTTCCAGTTGGCGGGCCGCCAACTTTTGGCCTTCAAAGTCTTCGAATTGAAACTTGTTGAGCATGTTTTGCTGCGCGAACATTTGCTGTTGCTGTTGCATTTCCGGCACTGGCGTTGTTGGGTGCTGCTGAAAAAACACTGCATTAAAACATGCCGTATTTTAAAATTAAATTTTTTTGTGTAAAGAGTTTACTATCAGCCTGTCGCGAAAATAGTGATCGCTCTGTGGCTACGTCAACCGCGTCGCTGGAAAGCAATTTGATTTTGTCGCAACACAATTCATTTTCTCGGCGGTGATGCGATTTTCGATTCGACATAGTGCTCATTATTTTCCCGACAGACTGATATTAGTATTTTCACAAAGTTCGTAGACATTTTTTCGCCTTTTTCCCGCGACCGCACAGTGAATTTTGCCTTTTTCCTCTATTTATCGCCGCACCGTGCATTTTGCCGTTTTTCGCACAGTGCAAACTAGAAAAAGCGATTTGCACTGTGCGAATGTTTCGGCAAAACCGCAGCGACGTAGCTGGATACAGGTTACGTCTCGGCGATATTTGTGATGCACGGTGCAAAAAATCAAAGCACAAAATTGCAAATTCGGGCTTGCACCGTGCAATTTTTATCTCGCAACGTAAAGTCTACTCACTTTATGCAAATACGACAAAGAAAATTTATCATGATTTTTGTTCTTCTTGGGACACTACAATATTTTTTTATCAGTCTGTCGGGAAAATAATGTGCATTTGTCTCGTCTTGAAATTGCGCATCATCGCTGCGTGATGACTGGATGCGGCTGGGGATTTGGTGCGAGACTGCGACAACGCGAGAAACGTTTCAGCGACAAATCCACATTATTTTCCCGACAGACTGATACACCTGAAGCTTGACTGTGAGACCCCTCCCTACCTGCTGCGGTGGCTGGGGCTGCGGCGACACATGTCCCGGATATTGATTCAAATACCCATAGAACGGAGTCAACCCATCCGGCCTTGGCGAGGCTTGGCCATTTCCCATGTTGTTGTTGCTCATCGGGTAGTTGGGCGCGTGATCGACGGGCGAGTGGGGCGTATGAACACGCGTGTCCACCGGGACTTGCAGCGAATCCTTGGGCAGGCCGAGCTCCGGATGCTTGGCGTTGTCGGGCTTCAGATGCGTCGGGAAGGATGGGTTGGACTGCGAAAAGTAGGGGAGGTATGGGAGTGGCAAGGTGGCCCCGTTGGCCGGCATTTGCATATTATGCATGAATTTGGATTGCTCGTTGAAGCTGGGGTAACTGGAATGGGAATTGAGGTAAAACTGGGGATATAACCATCTAAATGACGTCCTAATAGATCAGGATCTCTGTACAGTGAATTGCTAGATATCAGAAAATTTGTTTGTAATAGAAAGATTTTGTTGTGTGTAGGTTCTTTTTGGCCTAAAAATGTCTCATATGATCTCTGAAATCGTTTGCTATAGACGGGTCTTGTTGATGGAAGGCCGTTTTATCAGTCTGTCGGGAAAACATTGATCACTATGTCGCATCGAAAATCGCATCGCTGGTGAGAAAATGATAAAAAAATTGTGTCGCGACAAGATCAAATTGTTTTTCGCTTCAGCGACGCGATTGACGCGGCGACATTGTGCTCATTATTTCCTGACAGACTGATAGAAATAGGCTTACAACAAGGCCGGTCAATTACAAACGATCTCAGAGATACGAGGACATTTTAGGCTAAAATGAACCTCCCTTTAACAAAGCCTTTCTATAACAAAGCAAATTATTTTTTTCCTAGAATTTCATTACATAGTAGGTTTTTCTGTATAATGTATTTCTCGCTTACCTAAAGCTCTGCGCAAAGTCCTCGTTGGGGTTTCCCGTTGTCCATGGCCAACTGGGGATCAAGTTGGGATTGGTGCGGAGGCCTGCGGGAAGCTCGCCCAAGGATGAAGTTTCCATTCGCTCCTGTCTTCGCCATTTCGCTCGACGGTTTTGAAACCACACCTGAAAAGGAGGGAAATTACAGAGAAACCCTAAGATTTGAAAAAAAATGTAGAGTGGCGCATTGAGAAGTTTTTAGATCTTTAAATTCGTTTTTTGCCGCTTTTAGATTATTTTTTGCTCTAGAGTAGAAGCTGAGTTTGTAAAATACGTTAGCCGGTCATGTCTGATATGTCATCGTTTATTCTACCCTAACCTTTCGCTGTCTTCCTCATCCTAAACTCCAAACTTTAATCTTAAACCCAATTAATCCCAATTTCCGCGGCCAAGAACTCTGAACTTCAAGGTAATCTCCAGACCTGGCGGAAAATTGAATTTTCGAGACGTTTCCCAATTACCGTAGAGCGTGGCCTCATTAAAAGTCGTGATTAATTTCAGCCAGAACAAAGCATTTTTGAGGGGGTTAAAGCCGGCTGGGGGATAAGTCATTATCATCCCTGTGATTAATCTCGGAAATTAATTGTAAGAAGCCTAGAATTACAGTAAATCCCCGAGGGATTTGCGAGCCGTCTATGTGACAAATTGCGATTATGGTCAAAGGTTGGGGAAGAGAGTAATTTAAGTTGTCAGGGATTATATCCGAAATTTCTAAAAGTGCAATGGAGTAAAATAATTTAGAACTTACAATTTTAGTGAGTGCACTAACAGGGGAAGTACCCCAAGTGCGACGCTACTTGACACAACTTTTTTAACAACTTTTTCCAAGATATGCGAGACACCTACAGTGACGGACCCGATCCAGTGGCAAAAAACGCACCATTTTGCATCCGGGAAGCATCAAAAAATACGGCAAAATTCTTCCCTCTCCAAGTGAAAAAACTTCGTTTTGAAGGGCGCGCCCTTTCCCTCACAAAAAGAGCGGGCGCGTTTTTGAAATTGGAGTTTTTCACTTGGAAAGGGAGGTATTTTGCTACATTTTTTGATACTTCCCGGATGCAAAATGGTACGTTTTTTGCCACTGGAAAAGGCTCACTGTAGGTCCGATATTCCACAAAAGAAAGAGATTTTCTTTTCGCTGCGACAAATCCACATTATTTTCCCGACAATCTGATAATTATTTGTTGTATCGCAAAGCCCCATCCATACCAATGCCTCACAACACAGTTCCCAACCAAAAATCGTCAATTTCGCAAACCCATCAAACTTTAACATTCACATCACTCCACGCTGAAGTTCAAGTCCCCCCGAAATGCCAATGACGTCCTCGGCAGGAAGTCTACCCTACATTCGAATTTTATATGACATATGTAAAACTCGAAAGGATTTGACTTGTTTTGACGTGCGGATTATCCCACCGTAGCCCCGAGAGTCGCATGCAGCGCTTTACAATGTGGATAATACGACTAAAACTATCGCTTTTGCCAGAAAGTTGATCCTTTCGCAGATTTTCTTTGCATTTTTCGGTGTTTTCCAAAATTTTTGCGTGGGAATTCCGATTCCGGGAATGGATTTACATTACAAACTCTCTGCAGATGGCTGATAATCTTATTGGGGGATGACAAATGCCTGGAACGGGCTTACTGTAATTTTGTTTGATGGTTTTGGGCTAATTAAAGCTTGTAATCCTGCCTAATTTGAACTTGTTTTTGAATGAAAAATCACATCATTCAACAGAAATGGCAGAAAATATTTTGAGAATAACCTTTTAGTGTGGGGGAGTTGGCGTCAGTCAAAATCGGGGGTTTTGAAATTCAAAAAAATCTCAAAGTTTTGTACGATGAGTATGTCGGGAAAATAATGATCACAATGTCGCTGCGCCTATTGTGTCGCAGAAATGAAAAGGCAATTTGATTTTGCAGCGACGCAGTTCATTTTCTCGGCGGCGATGCGAGTTTCGATGCTACAGCCTGCTCATTATTTTCCCGAAAGGCTGATAGGTGGGCGAAAAAGTCTTGACGTTTCTATCAGTCTGTCGGGAAAATAACGGCGGATCGTCACGCCTCGGAATCGCCCATCATCGCTTTGCGACTGCAAGCCGCAGCTTGGGATTTGGTGCGCGATAGCGGCGAGGCGAGACATTTTGATGCGACGATCCGCCGTTATTTTTCCGACAGACTGAAATACAGTATAGACGAACAAAATAACTTGTCGCAATTATTCAAACGGCGACGAATGAAATTCACGGTTCACTGCGACCCGCACAGTGCGAAAACATTCTGCCTGATCTTTTATTGTTTTTCTTGAATAGTACTGTAATGCAGTGAAAATTTTTCTATAAAAGCACTCCTCATCTTTGTACATAAAGCTCAAAACATTAGTAATTACAGAACTTTTTTTGACGAATAAATAAAAAATATTTAAAGCTAAAGTAGAAAGCAATTTGATTTTGCCGCGACGCAATTCATGTCCCCGGCGGCGATGCGCTTTTCGATGCGACCGAGAGCTCATTATTTTCCCGACAGGCTGATGGAAAAGTCATGTGAAGTTTTCTCACTTGGAGAGGGAGGTATTTTGCCACATTTTTTGATACTTCCCGGATGCAAAATGGTACGTTTTTTGCCACTGATTCAGGTCCCTCACTGCAGCATTTTTTTCTGATGGGTAGTCCTCCAGAAAGAGCTAAAATCCTCACTTTCAGCCTGTAACTTTTCGTTACAGGCTGATAAATCAGCACGGTCAATTACCCTACACACCCTTCCAGGTCGCTCTGATATGATTGTTAAAAAAGTCTTTTTTTTGTGGACCTTTCCGTACCCAAACGCAAAAATTACCACACAAACATTCATAATACAGTAACCCTAACCATAGCAATTTCATTATCCTTACAGTCCAATCAAAACTTCGAGATAATTAAACACCCCTTTCCTAACCCCAAAAAACACACAAACACTTGACGCATTAGACAATTAATTAACACAGGGATAAATTAATTAGCGAATGTAAATAAACTGTTATTAATAGTAATGAGGATGTAATCCTAATTGCGGTCGGGATTATCAACCGTTTTTGCGTGAGGTTGGCGATAATTTATTAAAAGGGTAAGTGGCTCGCGACTGTAAACAGTAAATATGCGGGGAATAAGCGATTTTTGGAGGGAAATTCCGGGAAAATTAAAATTTATTTTTAATTATGAAATAGTTAACTAGTTGAGGCCAAAATCCGGGTTCATAAAAATAATTAGTGTATAGTATATTAGCTGCAAAGAAATTAAAAAAAAATGAAAAAAAATCGAGTTTTTTACCAATTTTTTTTGGGCCGCGTTATGCAGAAACAGCTGTGTTTTGGCCCCCGAATGGTCTACAAATTTCTAAAAAATATTTATTTTTTGTTTTGAACCATTTTTTCACTAAATTTTTTGCATTTTTTTCTTTTTTTTTTCTACCGTAATTTCCCGCATTTCCAAGCCCAACATACCATGTTGACCGACACCTTGGCCCATTCGCCAATCCCATTATCGCGTCAAAACTTATGCGAAGAATTGGAGCATCGTTTTATTAAACATATGGCCAATAATCAATGGCCAGTCTAATGGCCCAAAAAGAATTTGCGAAAAAAATTTTTTTTTGATTTTAATTGGCTACTCGGAATATTGGAGATGGGTGTGGGAAAATATTGTAGGTTCAGAAAAAAGGGGGATTTTTTGAATTTTTTGAGGGAGTTTTCTCCTCGCGCTTTGTAGAAACAACCGAGATTTTTGGGCCGAAAAGTGGGAAAAAATGTGACATTTTTTGCGAAATTTGGGACGAAAAGTTTCACGGCTATTTCTACCGTAGAGGGTAATATTTCCAAGAAAAAATCATTTTTTTAATACGAAACTGGCAAGGATATGGCCAACAATTTTCTTTTCTCTGACCGCTCTCCGCGTTTTGCGTACTCTTTCGTCGGCAGAGATTGTTCAATATCTCGGCTGTTTCTACAAAGCGCGAGCTAAAATTTTTAGGAATTGATATTCGACCTATCCCCAAATTGTATGCAAAAATTAAAGAAAATCTGCTCGTCGCACTTATTACTATTGATATATTTAAATCCAATGATAAATCGCTTACCTGAACTCTAACTTCTGCCAATTTGATTTTCCCCGCTAGTTGCTCTCTTGCGTACACATCGGGATAGTGGCATTTCTCAAAGGCTCGTTCAAGTTCATGAAGTTGGAAAGTTGTAAAAGTAGTGCGATTTCGACGTTGTTTTTTGGAATCTTTTTCTCGGCGTTTTGGTTTGTCTGAAAATGAAATATTAAGTTTATTTTTAATAAAAAATGGACTCTTTTTATTAGTATTTTCAAAAAATGCCTGGAAATTTTTTCCTCAAAAAAATCAACAAAGAAATCTCAAAACAAAAATTGTTTTTGATGATTACCGTACTGCTAAAAGATGATTCATTACAGTACTGCTAAAAATCCCAATCCTTTTTGCAGACCCTTTGTTTTATCCACCGTATTTCTCTCCGTTCCGCTCACTTTCTCCGAATTTTGTCGTCAGAGATTTGAGAATGGACCCTAAGCCGTATTATACGAACTGAGTTTGCAACCATCCCATTGTGGAGGTTGATGACTATGAGCCAAGGATTTGGAATTTCAGCAATTGGAATGTCGAATAAAAGAGTGGTTGCAAGATAACAACGTCATGAAAAAACAACGACTGCCAGACGTTTATTTTAGTACGCGCTTTGCAGATTGAGTCAAAATATGTCATTGTCTTTACAGGCGAAAGGGAAAAAGTGTGTGAAGAGAGACGGTCAGAGAAAAAACTTTTTGATTGTGTCTTTCAAAAGAAGTCGATTTTTGGCAGGAAGGGAATACTACGGTTTTTCTAAAGTGCGTATACTTTTTGTCGCAAAGCTTTTCGCAATATGCATTTCGCAAAAATTCAACGTAAGTTCTTTTCAACAGACGCGATTTTTACGCGCGTAAACCGTTGCACAGATCAAGAAGAGCAAAATATACATAATGTGCGCCGCAAAAAAGTCTTCGAGCTCTTCAAAAGCGTAGTATCGGTCTGTCGGGAAAATAACGGCGGATCGTCGCGCCTCGGAGTCGCTCATCATCGCTTTGCGACTGCAAGCCGCGACATGGGATTTGGTGCGCGACAGCGGCGAGGCGAGACATTTTGCTGCGACGATCCGCCGTTATTTTTCCGACAGACTGATAGACCACGTCTCCAACATAACACAACACTAATTTTCTATTCAAAAATACCAAAGAAATTATCTTATTTTCGGCGTTTTTCATCAGTCAGTCGGGAAAATAATGAGCGCTCTGTCGCATTGAAAATCGCATAGCCGCCGAGAAAATGAACTTTAAAAAAGTTGCTTTCATTTCAGCGCGCTATTAGCGCGGCGAAATTGCCCTCACTATTTTCCCGACAGACTGTTATACATATATTTCAAAAAATATTGAACAAGAGATCATCTATCCTAATATCCGCAAAAAAATTCTGCCCCAAATTTCATCAAAGTCACGTTTCCGCGTTTCTAATAAAAATTCACTCCAAAAAACGCTTTCAAATTCTATACCTGCCGTAGGATCGGACATACATCCATCTTCATAATCCAAATTCCCCTCAAATTCCATATTAATAGCTCAAAAACAAGCAATGTTTCGTAGCAAAAGCAAGTACTCTAGACCGTGCAACTCGCCGCAAATACCATTAGAAATGCGAATAAACACCTCGAAGCGCGGTCGATCTTTAGAATGTCGGCTCGTCACGGCTTTCGACGCCCGCCAAACACTAGTTTCAATTGTAATGTCGGAATTATATCTCAACCAAAAAATCCGCGAAAATCCGCCCCGCCCCCTTTCTACACCTGAATGTGTACAGTAGCGCGGCGCTAATCCCGCCGGCCGGCCCTACGTATGGTTTGTTGTAAACACGCCGTTTTACACACTTTATAATCGCATTAGTCACAGCGACGAATTTAGAGACGAACGCTCTAATTCCCGAGGCGGTTACGAGGAGCAAGTGTGTGGACTTGTGATTGTACGGTACTATGTGTATGTTGGGTTTGAAGGGGTATGATTTCGGGCCTAAGTGGATGACGGTAAAAATGAAGGGAAGTGCGTATTGTGGGTTTTGAAACGGATGATTGTGTCATGTTTTGAGAGAAACGAAAGGTTTTGGAATTTCAGGAGGCGAGTATGAACTCTCATTGGATATAGAGGCAAAATATGGTAGCCTATAGCCTGCAACGCTGTAGTAAGAAAAGTCATAGCGAGTAGACAAAGAGAAGATCAGTCTGTCGAAAAAATAATGAGCTGCGCCAATCGCATCGCTAAAATGAAAAGCGATTTGATTTTGCCGCAAGACAATTCATGTTCTCGGCGGCGATGCGATTTTCGATGCGACAGAGTGCTCATTATTTTCCCCACAGACTGACAATAAAGCTCGTGGTCTAACGGTTCGGATAGGCCGCTGAAACGCAGTGAAACTTCTGTACAACACACCTTGTCCACAACAAACAGTTTCGGAACCCACAAAGCTCAGTTTTAGGCCAAAATGAGCCTCCGTAAAAAGATGACTCTGTACAACGGGCCAATCTTTTGACCCTTTAAACAGAGCTTTTATGGTACTGTTTATCTACGACAATTTTTTTTGTTCTATCCTAAAAGCGCGTATAATTTTTTTGCCGGCAAAAATCCGCATCCTGCACCGTGTATCCGATATTTAAAACTCTGCAGTTGGTATATCGCCGCGACGCAAGCCTTTTTCAACTACGTCGCCGAGGAGTTTGAGAGCGGGGAAGACAGTTGCACAGTACAAAAACCTTGGAAAAAGCGTATATATTTAGTAGCGGCCCGTTGAAGCCAAACCCAAGGCCCATCAATCCCTAAACTTTGACCTTTACAAATCCGGCAGTAAGCCTCTCCATAAAAATTTTAATTACACAAATATTAATTAAAATTAGCATAATTAAAAAGTCAAAGTACCGGCTCCATGCAAGCCCCCCTCAAATCCTGCCCTTCGGCACTTCCAAATTTAACCGTCTTTGTCCGAGGAAACTAATTACAATTCGGTGACAATTTTGGTTAATTTGGCTAATCCCGCGTTAAATTTAGCGATGACTTAATTAAAGTGTAGGAGAACGCTAAATGTTTAATCGGAATATTTTTATCAGACCTGCTAATTTCGGGGCCAATTAATTGGAAAGTTGGGAAGATTAATCGTCTCATTAACCCTGCAGTGGCATTTCCTCAAGGATATTTGCGAGAAAGTCGGGAACAGTCTGCCGGCCGGGTCTTTATTTGTTGCAGCGCACGTCAAACTGCGCGTAGCCTTTTTGTCGCCAATTTTCCGCACTGTGAATTTAATTTTTTGCACTGTGCCATCGAAAATTGCAAGGTTTTCAACTTCGTCACCGCGAATTTTTGGGTTTCGCTTGAAAAAAAATAATTTTTTTTTGTTGGAACTACGGTAGAAATACGTAGTGGACGTTTTTGTCCCCGCCCCGGTTTTGTCCCCAGAACGTTTTTGTCCCCAAGCACGAGGTAAAAATTAAGCCATAACACGTCAATGCTATGGGTTTGAAGCCCAGTACTTCTCAAAAATGTGTTTTAGCACATGGTACTATATAGCACGAATTTGTTTTTGCACAAAATGAACGTTTGATCAGTACTGCATACCAAAACAACGGCTTTCACGCAATATAGTTTAATTTTTACCTCGTGCTATATAGTACCACCTTGTACTATACAGTACCAAGCGCTACAAACACATTTTTGAGAAGTGCGGGGCTTCAAACCAACAGCATTAACGTGTTATGGCTTAATTTTTACCTCGTGCTATATAGTACCACCTCGTACTATACAGTACCAAGCGCTAAGAACATGTTGTTTGAGCAGTACTGGGCACCAAACCAACAGCATTAACATTTGAATGCATAATTTTTAATTGCACTATCCAGCTTGGGGACAAAAACGTCCTGGGGACAAAACCGGTCTGGGGACAAAAAGGCTCGAAAAAAGTGGGGACAAAAACGTCCTGGGGACAAAAACGTCCTGGGGACAAAACCGGGCCTAGTCGTAGAAATAGCTGCAAAACCATTCATACAAAAAGTTCGCAAAAAAGTGTCACATTTTTTCCAACTTTTGACCTATAGACCTCGGTCGTTTTTGAAAAGCGCGAGCTTGAAAACATCGCATATATTTTACTAAAAATCATTCTAAATTTTTGCCAAGTGTCATCAAAACCTGAGAGTTGCACATTGGGAACTGTAGGCTGTAGAAATATGGAATGAATGGCCATGAAAATTAAACTGCAAACTTACTCGGAGATCCAGGTGGAACGGGTTTTTCAACTTCGGCAAAGGACTCTTGAAACTCTTGGTTTTCGTTTGAAAAATTGGAAAAGGCCGGCAAATGGTAGTACATTTGATTTTCCATGATTTTTCCGGAGAAATTCACTGAAAAATCTCAAATACTATAAGAAAATCAAGAAAAAAATGATGGTAAAATACGATAAATACAAAAAAAAATAAAAATTAAAATATCAAAAATCCAAAAATGATACTTTTTGATACTTTTTATCAAATTTTCGCTTAAAAATTACTGTAAACCTTCAAGAAAATTTCAAAAAATTATGAAAAAATGGTGATTCTCCATTACTGCTTCCTCAAATCCCCAATAAAATCCAAATAATCGAAATGAAGCCGTTCAAACAATTTTCAATATTCCCCAAGGGCATTAGGGAATATTATCCGGATTCCAAATCACAATCTACACATGGCAATTACAGCAAACCACATCCCCGGATTAGGGAATTAATTAAAAAAACAGAATCAATATTTACACTCGAAACAAGTAACCAGTGGTTAAATTCGGGGGCTGTAAACAGGAATCAACGTAGTTTCCAGATAATTGGATAAAAACTACTAGGGCCAATTTTATAAGTCAGTCGTGTTTTTTCGGCCCAAATAATCGAAATCAAAACATAATTGACGTTGGGAATTAGGGTTTAGATCTGAGGGGATTATATTAAAATTTGTATGGAAGATCATAGTAATAGTAATACACTTGGAGAGGAAGTTGTTTATTAGTCTGTCGGGAAAATAATGTGGATTTGTCGCGCCTTGAATCGCCGATCATTGTCATTGCAACGGCTGGGAATTTGGTGGCGAGAGATTTGGCTGCGACAAATCCACATTATTTTCCCGACAGAATGAAATTTGCGACACGCTGAGGAAAAAACAAAAGTTCACATTGCAGCGTAAAATTTTTGGCTTGGCTTTTTGCGCCATGCAAAATAGAGTGGCCTTCAAAAGCCCATGTATAATGAAGCCTCTGATGTTAAACCCATTGCTGTTGCAGGTACAAAAATCGCGGCATCATTTTTTATGTCAATACTGAGCAAATGGGCATTGAAAATTATGAGATTTCAACTTTAAATTAATCAAAAACCTCTTTTTTATCTTTGTTTATGTATAATCAGGCTGTCGGGAAAATAACGTGGATTCGCCGCAGAAAAATATCAAGTCTCGCAGCAATTGCGGACCAAATCCCCAGCCGCGATAAGCCATCGAAACGCGATAATATGCGATTCCCGGCGGAATCCACATTATTTTCCCGACAGACTGATAATACATAAATTAGAGATTTTTGATTAATTGAAAGTTGAAATCTCATAATTTTCGACGGCTATTTTCTCTGTATTGTAATACAACAGACTTATCATATATAAACGTCTAAGGTCTACCGTAATCCAAATCTTTCAACTCATCAACAAAAATGATGTTGGACGGAAAGCCCCGCCAAAAGAATTATTACAAACACTCCTCCTTCAAGGTTATCTCACCCTCATCCCCCCTCCTCCCCCCTTTCCTCTTCGACCTTATCCGTTGGCCGCCGGGATCTGACCGTCTTGCGGATTAAACGGAATAAATCAAACACAGTCTCCGCCCCCTCTATACGTGAATCGCGAAATGCCAACAAAGAAATTGGTTAATGAATTTCGAAATTTTTTGGAAATGAGAATACGTAGCTCGCGCTTTGCAGAAATCACCGAGATTTTCAAGTTTAATGTTAGTCCAAATTTGACACTTTTTGCGAGTTAAGAAATCATCCAAATTGGACCGGAGAAAGCAGTGTGTTTACAAAGAAAAATCAATTTCCCCATATGAAGTTATACAAAAGAAAGACCAAAAAACTGTTTTTCTCTCTAATCGCCCTCTTCATCTCGCAAATTATCTCGTAGCAAGGATTTTCAGAAATTTTTTCCTAGTTTGAAGTCTTTTACTAAATCTTTTTAAATTTTGTAAAATAAGTACAGGGTGCGGCAATTTTTCGGCCGAATTTTAATTGGCCATAACTTTTTTAGTTTTTGGGCAAATGTTAAAATTCTTTCTTTCCCTGAATCCATAGACAACCCCATTTTGTTTAATACCAAATATGTTATACCCGTTCATCAGACTACAGTAAAAATTCGAGACAAAGAAAAAGCTCTAATTTTCATAGCTGACAATGGAATTACCCCTAGTGCGGCTCTCAGATTTTCTTTAAATTTTGCACATGGGCCGGACGCAGGCCACACATCAATTCCTGAAAGTTTCAGCCCGCACCTTTCAGAGGCGACCAAGATATTCAACGATTCTTTGCGGTCAGGAGGGCACATGAGTGGTCACACAGAAAAACTTTTTTGCTGTATCTTCGCTAGTTTTGTGCGGAGAGAGCTGATTTTTTGTGGAAACGGTGTTCTCCATGGCATGAACAGGCATGAAACTTTTTACGACAAAATTCGTAAAAAAAAGTCATTTTTTCTGGCGATTTTCACACACGCCGAAAAAGCAGAGAAAACGACCGAAATGCCAATAACTATGAACTAGGTCCCTGCATATATAACATATTTGGTATTGAACAAAATGGGGTTGTCTGAGGATTCAGGGAAAAAAAGAATTTTAACATTCGGATAAAAACTAAAAAAGTTATAACCAATTCAAATCCGGCCGAAAAATTGCCGCACCCTGTACTGTCTATTGTAACGTTTTTTTTGATTTCCGATCACAATGGCCACAGAAAGTGAGAAAAATTTTGCTTTGGAAAATTTTTTTAAATTTTTGTAAAATACGAGCTCTCCGCTTTGACGTTTGTTTTGAATTCCAATCACAACCGCCACCTGAAGTACCAATTTTCATAAAGTGCATAGACATTTGTATTGGGGCATAAAATGTCCGCCTTTTCGCACCGTGCATAGACGATGGACAAATTTAAAGAGGAATTTTCGCAGATATTTTTTAAATTCTCATCGACTGCTTTCCAACGATGATCGGGGGTTTTAGATGGAAAGGTGACAAAAAATAAAATTTTCTTTCCAATTTTGGGTTCGAAAAATCAGCGTTTGCTGGCAACCAGAGATTGCCACGGCTCCGGAGCCGGCTCTTGGCTCCGGCTCCGAGCCAGAGCCGGAGCCGGAAATTTTGGGGTCGGCTCCGGCTCCCGAGCCCAAAGTCGGAGCCAGGCTTCCCTGCGGTCAAAAAAGTAAAAATTTCGTGATCTTGTTAAACCAAATTGCTCGAAAAAACACTGCGGATGATGTCATTTGGTTGAAAAAACGTTGGCTGTATGATCTCTGGCACTAATACCTTTTATTTTTGGAAAAATATTTTTAAAAAAACATTTTGCATAGGAGCCGGGATTCGGAGCCGGACGCCTTTTTAAATTTTGCACGGAGCCAAGAGCCGGAGCCGGAGCTGCAAATTTGGCCTCGGCTCCGGCTCTGGGAGCTAAGAGCCGGAGCCAAAATTTCGACCGTGGCAGTCTCTGCTGGCAAGTAAGCACACAATGATTTAACGAAAAAAAATTTAACAATTTTTTGCATATTTTTGGGGCAAAAACCGACTGAAACGACAATTTCTTGACTCATTTTCCAAAATTTCCGAAATTTTTCTAAAATACGGATTTTCAAAATCTCGCAAAAAATTCAAAAAATCTCAAAATTTCAAACTCCTTTTCGACGTAAGCCCTCGATAAGCCCTCAAAAATGTATCTTTCCCCGCATTTTCAGCGGATAATATCAAGATGATCGGAGTGAAATCCCTTTACTCATCCATTAACATTTCCCTTCAAATCTCCCTCCCAAAAACCGCGTTATCCAAAAAAGAAAAAAAAATGTAGGTCTTTACAGCTAATCTACAGACTCTTTAACCCCCGAAATGCAAAAAGATTATGTGACTTTGTCTATGACATTCCGGTCTTTCTACATTTCCTTGTCCATGCACGGGGAACTCACATACAGCTGGGGCGGATAAACCCTCGCCAAATCCGAGTTTGTTGTACGGGGAATTGTGAAGGGAGGGCGTTCTAGAAGTTTGTGGGAGGAATTAGGAAGGTTTAGGACGGTGTGCATACAATAGGAAGCCGTGGAGGTACGGTGTATGGATTTATACGTGAGAAGGGAAAGGTGCATATAAAGAAAATGTGGTTGTGAAAGTAAATTCAGAATCCATGAATATAGTGAGCCCTATTCACAACGGATCGAAAAAGAAAAAAAAATACAGCTGTTACAGTGGGGGACCTGATCCAGTGGCAAAAAACGTGACATTTTGCATCCGGGAAGCATCAAAAATGTGGCAAAATGCTTCCCTCTCTAAGTCAAAACACTCCGATTCCAAAACCATGCCCGCTCTTTTTGTGAGGGAAACTCGGAGAGGGAAGCATTTTGCCACATTTTTGATGTTTCCCGGATGCAAAACGGTACGTTTTTTGCCACTGGATAGGGTCCGTCACTGTACTTCTTAACCAAAATTTCGATAGTGTGTGGACGAAAGGTCTAAACGGTTCAGAAAATGCGTGGATTGGCGTGCGCGGACAGTTTTCGAGACAGGTTTCGGAGGTGCATTTTGGCGGCATGTCGACCGTCAGAACCCCGAAATTATTAGTTATAGGTAGGTTTTGATTCTACGAAAGGTGCTGAATTTTTGCCAGCTTTATCATAATCTGGGCACCTCACTTGGGGCACATCCTCTGGGAGTAAAAAGGGGTCGCCTTTCCTTGCATATATGTATTATATCTTCATAGCCTTTGTGAGGCTATGTGCCTCACATTCCTACGAGCCCTTCCCTTATTTGCGAATCAAAAAGCTCCCCTCTCTTCCGAAAGATTACGGTAGGAAAGGAAGGGGAAAAAGATTAGCCTCAAAAAAATCCAAGGTCTTTGTCAGTATACTTTGAGTATAAGATTCCAATCTTACCTGAATTAAGAATAAAGAGTAAATTAAAATTGTGGATTAACCCACACAACCGGGTTATTTTAAATCCGTAAAAAATTTTTTTGACCTGTAAATTATATCAAAATTACAAATTTTTACAACCGAAATGCTCCAAGTGCGAAGCTCAGATTTTGATGAAACTTGGCACAAATTTAGAATAATTTTTTGTAAGATATATGGGAGACTTCTAGCTCGCGCTTTACAGAAACGGCCGAAATTTTAAGGTCGAAAATTGGCAAAAATTTGACATTTTTTTTGCGAATTTTGACATGAAAAGTTTCCTGCCTTTTTCTACCGTAGAGGTTAATGTTTCCACAAAAAATCAGCTTTTTCCTTGCAAAACTGGCAAAAATATGGTCAAAAAAGGTTTTCCCGCTCTGATCGCTCTCCGCGTTTCGCGTACTCTCTCGGCGGCAAAAATCGTTGAATATCTTGGATATCCCTGCAAAGCGCGAGCTGAAATTTTCAGGAATTGAGACGTGGACTATGTTCGATATGTGTGTAAAATTAGAAAAATTTATGGAAAATTTGAGGCTCTGACTTGGAAGCCTTTGCCATGTTACAGTGACGGACCTGATCCAGTGGCAAAACCGTACCGTTTTGCATCCGGAAAGGATCAAAAATGCGGCAAAATGCCTGCCTCTCCGACTAAAAAAACTTCATTTTGAAGGGTTCCCTCACAAAAAGAACGGGCACGCTTTCGAAATTGGAGTGTTTTCGCTTGCCAGGGGAGGCATTTTGCTGCATTTTTGATACTTCCCGGATGCAAAATGGTAGGTTTTTTGCCACTGGATCTAGTCCGCCACTTTAGTGTAATATGCATAATGAAGGTTGTAAAATACGGCAGAATACATTTGACGACATTGAAATAACACAAAGAAAGATCTACCTTCCATAAAAAAATCTTTGAAAAAACAGCCGATCAAAGGGAGGGGAAATCCAGTCACCCTCTTGGCAATAAAACGAGGCAAATTAAAACAGGGGATATGTGTTTGTTATGAAGAGAAAGAGGGACGGAGTAGATAAGAATGTAAATATTTACTATTGGAATTACAATTAAAATATTAATTTAAGCAATTTGATTAATCAAATTACTCTTTATTAATTAGTGATGACTAAATTAATCGCGAGGTCACAGAACATTTCAGTTTTTGTTTTGAGGGTAAAATACGACAGTTCATAACACAGCTAAAATTAAAGATTTTTACAAAAAGATTGCGATCATTATTCATGTACCAGTCTGTCGGAAAAATAATGAGCAAGTGTCGCTGCCCCGGTCGTGTCGCTGAAATGAAAAGCAATTTGATTTTGCTGCAAAAAAATCAATTTTTCGGCCGGCGATGCGATTTTCAATGCGACAGAGTGCTCACTACTTTCCCGACACACTTATTGTTTATTTTCAAAGTCGCTAGAGTGATTTTAGCGACATGCACTGTGCGAAAACAAAAATTTAGTTTGCACTGTGCAAATTGTTGCTTTTTGCACCGTGCAGGCTTTTTTTGGGCTGTCGCCGCCCCTGGTTTTTTTTGCACTGTGCAAACCCCAAAAATAGCCATTTTCCCTGTGCACATTTCTCGCTGCGCAGCAACGACTTTGAAACTGGCTCATTTCGCCATCTTTCAATGCGGTAGTGCGAAAATCAAAAGAAAGGCAAAAATGCACGGTGCAAAAAGGCTGACATATTATGAACGGTGCGGACCGAGACGAAATGTCCATGCAGTTTATGAAAATTGGAGTACTTTAGGTGGTCATTGTGATTGGAGTTCAAACAAAATGTCGCAGGGGGGAGCGCGTATTTTACAAAAATTAAAAAAAAAGCAAAATTTTTATCACAAAAAATTTCATTTCCTTGAAAAATTTCGAAATTCCACAACCCATTTCTTTGTTGGCATTTCGCGATTCACGTTGGAATTTAAAAAAGTGTCAAGTATTTTACAAAAATAAAAAAAAAAAGAATTTCCAAAGCAAAATTTTTCTTTCTTTAGGTGGCCATTGTGATTGGAATTCAAAAAAAATGTCACATTTTACAAAAATTTTAAAAAATCTAAGATATAAAGGACTTCCAAATAGGTAAATACATTTCTGAAAATCCTTGCTACGAGAGAATTTGGGAGATTCAGAGAGAGATTAGAGAGAAAAACAGTTTTTTGGCCTTTTTTTGTCATCTTTACGTGGAAGAAATTGATTTTTTTTTGTAAAAACATTGCTTTCCCCGGTCCAATTTGGATGATTTTTTAACCCGCAAGAAATCTCAAATTTCCACAAACATTAAACTAAAAAATCTCGGTTATTTCCACAAAGCGCGAGCTAAAAATTTCACCTTGGCCTTAAAAACTTTTAATTTTAGTTTGTGCCAAATTATAGCGGCATCTGAGCGTAATTCCAATCGAAAACCTATAGCTGAAAGAACATGTTTTTGTCATCCAAAAGCCCCATGAAACTCCCAAACCCGTTTGCCATGACCTACCGTAACCCCGGCCCTCCCTTCCGACCTCCATTCCTCCCGCCGCAGGGTCGCAATTCGAATAATAAATGCGAAAAATGGTAACGGGGTTTGAGACGGGAAGCCGGCAGAGACAATTTCAGACATTTGGCCACTCAAATCCGCGGATTTAGTGGTTGCCAAAAACACATTTGCTTATAAGAGAGTAGTCGAATTAAGAGAGAGTTTTTTGCATCTCTCCCCCAACGAAAAATGTGGCGCTTGAGTTCCCATCCCGAGTAATGGGAGAATATCCGAGGGAGTGGCGTCAAAGTTGGAGGGGTTTCGGAAGTGGAACTCTTGATCTGACATGGGGAATGCCCCAAGTGAGACGCTCAGATTTTGATGAAATTTTGCATAAATTTCGGGAATAGACCACATAACAATTTTCGAAATTCTTAGCTCGCGCTTTGCAAGAGCAGCCGAGATATTCAACGATCTTTGTGGCCGAGAGAATACGCGGAACGCGGAGAGTCATCAGAGAAAAAACTTTTCGGCCATATTCTGTTTTGTGGGAACATTACCATTGGCGGTAGAAATAGCAACAAAATTCGCAAAAAATTCCGCATTTTCGCCGTCTTTCGGCCTAAAAATCTCGGTTATTTTCGCAAGAAATTTAATCGAAATCTGGGCAAAGTTTTATCAAAATTTGAGCGTCTCTCTTGTTAGAGTACTTATCAGTCTGTCGGGAAAATATTGAGCACTCTGTCGCATCGAAAATCGGATCGCCGCCGAGAAAATGAATTGCATCGCGGCAAAATCAAATTGCCTTTTAGCTCAGAGACACGATTAGCGCAGCGAATGCTCATTATTTTCCCGACAGACTAATAAAGAGACATAATTTGCAGATTCTGTTGTACAGAGGTTAATTTTGGCCCAAAATCGGCTCTTTGAATCTTTGAAATTGTCCGTTATAATACTCTGTCGGGAAAATAACGTGGATTTACCGCAAAAAATGTTTCGCCTCGTCACAGTCGCGCACCAAATCCCCAACCGCGGCTAGCAGTCGAAAATTGATGGTGGGCGATTCCAAAGCGCAATAAATCCACATTATTTTCCCGACAGACTGATATAACAGACAGTTCTTTTTTCGGCTTAAAAACAAAAAACAAACATTAAGACCTGCTGTGAAACAGCACAACAAACCCCACCTTCTCTTCAAAATTTAGCCGTCCAAAAATAAAAAAAAAATCCAAAAAATGACAAATATAACAATTTGGCTTAACTTTATGCACTAATCCACCTTCCTTTGCTTCCTAATCCGCGTAGCGCACACAAAGAAATGAAGCTGAATTTCCACCTACACTTGCCGCAGCGCCAGCATTTTAATTAGGCAGTTTAATCAAGGATGATTAAGACAAATTTTAATTATTACTATATTATCCTTAAATGAGTCGAATGTGTTTGGGGTTTGTCACGGAATCCCGCGGATCTACAGGGATTTTTGAGGCCTTAAAAGAGTGTTTCAAGGGTTGGAGATTAATTGGAATAAACTGTAAAGGAAGCGTGGAGTGGGAAGTAATTTGGGGTAGGTTCAAAAATTAGGAGAAATTTACGCGATTTTTCAAACACAAGAAAAAAACAGCAGTCCTATCAGCTGTCGGGAGAATAATGAGCTCTCTGTCGCATCGAATATGGCACCGCCGCTGAGAAAACAATTGTGTCGCGGTAAAGTCGAATTGTTTTTCAGTTCAGTGACACGATCGGCGCAGCGACATTGTGCTCGTTATTTTTCCGACAGACTGATTTGTAAAATGCGGTGTCTGTTTTGAAACACTTTTTTTGCAGCAACACCCAACAACTCCAGTCCCGGGAATGCAACAGCCTTTTTTGCGCGGTGCGATCGGCGTGGCAAAGTGGCTTTGTGCGTCAAACAATCAACACAATGCGAAAGAAGGACACACTGTGCAAGTTTAGCCATAACAACTGGTTTTCATAACAATCGATTTCGCACTGTGCGTGATTGGGGTGCATTGTGAATTTTACTCTTTGCCGTGCGACAAGTTTTACGCGCTACAGTGTACGGTGCAAACATGTCAAGAGTTTTTGGCTCGTCTAGTGCGTGGCTAACTCGGAATCAAGGAAATCAATGTGCCCCCTCTGAAAGACTTCCGTTGTCAGATTGTTACCGCTTTGTCATCGCTTCCATGCAGAGAATTTCAGATGGACTTGTGAAATTTGAAAGACGAGGTTTCAAAAAGAAAGTTTCAAAACATCCGTGCCTGCACTGACAAAAGAAGAACAGTAATTTTTCATTATGAAAATTTCAAACTCTTTCCGACTTTGAAACTGAAAAATCTGATTTAATCGAAATCTAAGCGTCGCGCCTTAAAAATGTCCCCTCAAAATCTCGTCAAATCCCCGCTAAAGTTCGGATCAAATTGGCCGCGAGATTTACCGCCCCATGCCTTGACTTTATGACACTTTTCGCTGCGCTCTCGCAGCTGCGACATTGAAATCGGAGATCGACCCTAAAAGACGTTATAATTAGTGGATTTTAACAGCAGGACTAATTCTCGATCTAAATTTAGCGCGGATTATAATGTTTTGGGGTTAGGAAAGACTTGAACATTGTAAATAACATAACATTTCGAAATTTTTTGGGGAAAAATTTGTAAAAATTTGCGAAAAAAGTTGTTTGGGTTGCTAATTAGGGAAAATTGTGAAAGAATTGGCAAAAATTTGAATATGCAAATGTTTGAAAGTTAATTTGAATATTCAAATTTTAGGTTCAAAAAGTTCAAAGCGAACAAAAAATGAAATCTTGACAAAAAATTAAAAAAAATTTTTAATTTTAAAATTTGAATATTCAAATTTAAATTTTGAAAAATTTGCATATTTAAATTTTAGCCCAAAAATCTCAAAATAAGCAAAAAATTAAAATTAAAAAAAAGATTTCGAAACTTGAATTATCAAATTTAAATATTCCAAAATTTGAATTGTCAGAATTCATTGCCAAATTTTTTATTCACTTGATGAATAATGTGAATAATGATTGAAGAACACTACAAAAGTTGAACCATAATCCCCAATATTATCTATGCCCAGAGATTAATCGCAGCTCTGGGTTGTCACATACTCTACGTATGCATGTTTGTTACGAGAAACAAAGCGCTTTGAATTCGGAAGTAAATCCCAAGATGTTTAGCACGTTTTTCGGCGTCTATAATACAAAAAAAGTTTGTAGAGGGGGATTAAGAATCGAAACTTTTGGAGGTTTTGTATGCTGAAGTGGAAGGAAAGGCAGATACGAGTTTTCATAAGAGATATGAAAGGAGGAATTTTAGCTTGCGCTTTGTAGAAACAACGAAGATTTTTGGTCCGAAAATCCTCTCGTTTCAGCAGCATACAACACATCCAAAAATTTCGAGTCTTAATCCCCGTCTAGAAAGCTTTGTATTATAAACGCCGAAAAAATGTTAACAAGGGAAGTACCCCAAGTGCGACGCTCAGATTTTCTTTAAATTTCGTACACATGTCGGTCATGAACGACGTATCAATTGGTAAAAATTTTAGCTTGCGCTTTGCAAACGTCGCCAAGATATTGAACGATATTTGCCACTGCGAGGGTGCGCTGAACACGAAGAGCGGTCCGAAAAAACACTTTTTTGGCCATAACTTTGCTAGTTTCGTGCAAAAATTGGTTTTTTGTGGAAAAATTACCCTGAATGGTAGAAACAGGCATGAATATTTTCGTGCCGAAATTCGCTAAAAAGTCTTAAATTTCGCTGACTTTTGATCGAAAAATCTCGGCTGTCTCTGCAAAACGCGAGCTAGAATTGTCTCATATTTAGCAATCATATTCTAAATTTTGACCAAGTGTTTACTGAAGATCTCAGCGTCGCACTTGGGAGATTTTCCTTGTAAATCGGCAAGAGAGAACTACAGTACCCGCCAATTGTTTTGCTCGCCACGCTTCCTTATCTCCTAATCCGATCTAGGCGCTCTCCCGGGACAAGAGGTCGTTCTCGTGTTGAGCCAACAAATTACGCATGGGATTAACGCGATTTGCGCACTTAGATTGCCGGTTTATGAGTTAACACGGCTATTAGGCAACCTTGACATTCCATGTTTGCGTATAATGGGAAGTAAAATCGAATCAAACAAGGGGACAGTTGCGGGAAATTACGGTAATTTTAGCTACAACAAAGACTGGATATAACAAAAATTTTTTGTCATCATGGATTCAAAGGATCCAACGCCGTATTTTACCAATTTTCGATAAAAAACCAACAAAAAATTGTGGCCAAATCAGTTGGCCAATCAGCCGAAGGAACAATAAAATTGTGAGCAAAGGCAGACCGAAATAATCACATCATATATATGCAAAAAATGGGCTGGCGGTACTTTTTTGTCATATTTTATGCGGCCAATTCCAAAGGCCATAAAAAACTCGATCGATTTTTTTTGAAGAGTCAGAAAGGCAAGGTACGGTGGAATTTGATGGAGTGAGTTGGAGATTGGGGAAGTTTATGAGGAATAAAATTATTATATTTAGATTGCCTGAGGAAAGATGACATAATTAAGAATAAAAAAAGTATCATTCTGTCGGGAAAATAATGAGCGCCATGTCGCATCGAAAATCGCATCGTCGTGGAGAACATGTGTCGCGGTAAAATCAGATTTCTTTTACTTTAGCGAGACGATTGACGCAGCGATATTGTACACATTATTTTCCCGACACACTGATAGACTTTTTGTTTCGAATTTGGAAAAATTTGCTTTATTAGACAAGGAAAATTTTAGCTATTATTTTGCAGGAGCAGTGAAGATATTCAGCGATCTTTGAAGAATAGAGAATATGCAAGATGAGGAGAGATTGTCAGAGAAAAATACAATATGTTTGATGGATATCTCAGCTATGATCGAGTATAATACAACCTTTGTTATACTCGAAAATCGAGTATAATACAACCTTTGAGCCCCAAAACCTCGGTCAGTCTGTCGGGAAAATAATGTGGATTTGTATCAGAAAGACGTCTTTCCTCATCGCAGTCGTGCGGCAAGTCCCTAGCAGCGGCAAGCCGTCGCAAAGCGACGATTCCAAGGCGCGACAAATCCACATTATTTTTCCGACACGCTGACAAAAATTTCATGATAAAAAATGGGCTCAAAAGACTGGTAATTTCAGAAAAAATCTGAGCGCCCTTCCCTGAGCATCCAGAGTGATCTCTAGAATCTCGTCTTGCCCTACCAATAAAGATCTTCAAGTCCTGCACTTCCTCCTACAGTATCCCCCCGTTTCCTCGTTCTCCCCGAACAAACAAGGCCGTCGATTTTTCCGAGACTGTCGCTCCTCTGCCTAATCTTTTCGTCACCATCCCCCTTTTCCTTGCTTTTTGCGCTCGTCTTGTCGTCGCTAATTGGCGCGTCCGCCGCCCCAAATTGCGGGTGACGGCCCATTCCCGGAACAAGTTTGATGGCCGACATGGACGTTGGCGGTAATTGATTGCGAACATTTAAAAAAGGAGGTTGCGATAAAAGGATTTTACGATTCCTTTTGAAAGGTGGTACGGTAGTTTGTGAGGTTTCAAAAAGTGACAACTGTAATTTTACAAGCTGCAATAGCTCAGAGAGGCTTTAAAATTCATGCTATGCAATTTTTAGGCATTTTAAAACATTTTCTAAGACATTAAAAAACAAGGCTTACGGTAGTTTCGGTCCTATAGAAGCCTTGGCATTT
Source organism: Bursaphelenchus xylophilus (assembly GCA_904066235.2). Taxonomy (NCBI): domain Eukaryota; kingdom Metazoa; phylum Nematoda; class Chromadorea; order Rhabditida; family Aphelenchoididae; genus Bursaphelenchus; species Bursaphelenchus xylophilus. The sequence continues at coordinate 2,839,365 of CAJFCV020000001.1, forward strand.
CGTTTCAACCCCCTCCTAAAAAAACAAAAGTTGATTACTGTAATTTAAAAGCTCTGATAGCCTTGAAAAACAGCTCAGAGCAGGATTAAAATCCAGTAGGTGCAGTTTTATAAAGTATTTCAATGAAGGGTTACGGTAGTTCCGGTCCCACAGAAGTTTTGGCATTCCGTTTCAACCCCTTACTAAAAATGGACAATAGAAACGCAGGAGCTGTTGCGTGCGTCGTATTTTACTCCAAGATTTCTTGTAAACATTAATTAAACAAAATTAATACGCAAGTTTCCCCATATGATATCAAGTATAACATAAAAAGTGGTCCAAAAATCAAAAACAGTACTGATTATCGCCGAGAAATTTTTTCCAGTAGAATTTGAAAGACTGCAAAAGATAAGAAATGTAAAGATGTTTGGAGAACTTGCTGAATTTGACCGTTCCAAACACTTTCTATTTTACCTCTAGTACAATATAAAAACGATCCAAAACTCTAATTTTGCTACAAAATTGAATGAGGACTCTACAAGAACATTTAGTAAATTCAGAACCCGCCAGACGTATTTTACATTCAAAAGCGATTACAGGGTCTTTAAAATCATCAATTCTTTGCTTTCGACCCATCAGACCTCATGTATAATATAAAATCCCGTCATAACTCAAATTTTTCGGTCAACACTACTAAGCAGCAATACCTTATATCACCGCCACATCACCTGCATACCATAGAACACTTCGGGATGTACGAATCTCCTCCGGCATTGCATGCAAATCGAGCGGAACTGTTTGCACATTTCCACGTTCCGGGAAGCTGGCCGGCCGTAGTTTAATATTGATTAAAGCCGCCGCAAATTGGATTATTTTCCGGCCCCACCGGAGCGGAAGAGCAGGTAACATCAGGTGAGGCCAAAGGATGCGCCAAACCCAATTTCACGCTTCATTTCCATATGAGGGCCTATGTCGGCATATACGAAAAAGGCGAGAGCAAAAGGGAATAAAGAAGTAATACTATGGAAAAGCAATAAGGCTAAAGTTATGAAGGTATATGTGATGAGATGGGTAATAAAGAAAGTGCTTGCCATTTCTTGATTAAGGCGGAGTTGTTATCAGTCTGTCGGGAAAATAATGTGGATTCTTCGCGCTTTTTAATCGCCCCTCATCGCTTTGCGACGGCTAGCCGCGGCTGCGACGAGCATTTTTCTGCGAGCAATCCACATTATTTTCCCGATGCACTGATCGAGAGATTCATTTTGCAAAAAAATGCTCAAATGCGAAATTTTGGAGCAATTTGGCTAAAATTAAGGTCCCAATTTTCTAAGAGTTATGCGTGCTGTGCTTACCAGAAGCCACCTTGATTTAAGTCGACATCTGATAAGAGGTTTTCAGATGTCGACCCGGGCGTCTCCAACAAATGTCAATTTATGGGGTAAAGAAGATCTGAGCTACTGATTTTTGAATATCTTGGCGAGGCCTGTAAAGCGCAAGCTAACACTTTGAAGAGCTGATATGTAGCCTACAGCCGACGTGTGTGTAAAATTTAAATAAAATCTGAGGGTCGCACTCGAAGCATTTGGCCAGTTAGCCCTTTTTTCAAAATCCCGAAGAAGAAGGGTGACATTTTATACGATCAAAGAACTTTTTAACATTGAAAAAAACAGTGTGTGACACCTTATACGACGAAAATTTTTTTTGCATGAAAGAGAAAAGGGTGCGACATGTTATACTATTCAAAAATTTCTAACGTATCCTATGTTTTCAATTTTTTTAATTTTTTGGTCGCATAACATGTCACCTTCATATTATATTAAAATTTGTTTGTTTTCAAAAACGGGCCCTTGTTTTTGGCGGCCCCTTCATTTTGGGGGCTTCTTCGGCCATGGGATGTCCTAGGTCAGGGGGCCTTTTTGAAAATGCAATTTTTACAACAGGAATACAGTTGAAACTTGTGTGCAGCGGGCCCACAAAGCCGGCCAATAACAAACCATTTTTATATGAGTTGATTTTATAGCGAATTAAACCTTTGTAAAACGGTCATTCTCTACGATGAAGAAAGTCTTTGGTCCTTTGAGGCTCGTGGCGCTCAGATTTTTACCGTACAGCCATAAAAACGAGATTAAAGTAAGGCTCCAACTCAGCAAATGTCATCAAAACGTTGAATGGACACCTCTTTCGTATCTTGAATGAGATTGTAGCCTTCCCGAATTGTAGAAGCGTTCCCTTTTTTTATTTTTTCTCTACAATCGACGACGATGAAGAGACCAGGATATAAAGAACGCCTTCGTTGTGAAATCCGTGCAGAAAGTCAAAAAAAAATCTCGAAAAAAATATTTACAATTTTTATTAGAAATCAATAAATACCATGCAACAAAAGATTTACAACCGAAGAAAAAGAGTAATGTAGGTTTTTACAGAGCTGTAAAAACAACATTACTGCTTACTTAGGAAATGTGGTTGGTAACCGTCATGAAGGGAGGAATACAAAGGCTTGCCAGATTTGCAGTAATAATTTAGTTGTAAACCCGTATATTTACATTTTCCGAAGGAACGAGTTGAAGCCGCCCGAATTGCGTTGACATTTGGAGAAGTCGCAACAAGATGCGTCGCATTGCTCGTCGTTGGCGTGCTGAAATTGTGGTTAATTGGGGTAAAACGGTGTAGAATATGGTAAAATACGTCGATCTTTGGCTTTAGCTCTTTTAAAAAAATAGATAACAGTTTTAAAACACGTTTTTTCCAAGGAACGAGCGAGGCTCAACTACAGCTGCGACATTAAATTCAGACTTGTTCAATTTTGTTCAAACTTTCAAATATTAGTTGCCTATGAACCCGTATTACGATTTCACAAGAAAAATTTCGAAAAAGCTACTGTATCTGGGTGTACTGTAGTGGAGGTCCATTTTCTCAAGAAAAAAGTTTAAAAACTTTTTATTTTTTCCAGTTTTCAGGGCCGTAATGAATTCTGACGTCCTACAGTGTCGGACCTGATCCAGTGACAAAAAACGTACCATTTTGCATCCGGGAAGTATCAAAAAATGTGGCAAAATGCCTCCCCCACCAGTTATAAAAACTCCTTTTTGAAGGGCGCCTTTCCCTCACAAAAAGAGCGGGCGCGCTTTCGAAACCACAGTTTTTCACTTGGAGAGGGAGGTATTTTGCCACATTTTTGATACTTCCCGGATGCAAAGTGGTACGTTTTTTGCCACTGGAAAAGGCCCACTGTGGGTCCGGTCTTCCACAAAAGAAAGAGATTTTTGGTTGAAAGTTGACAAAAATGTATCACTTTTTCACGAATTTTTAGCGGCAAAGATCGTGCAATATCTCACTGAAATGTAAACATGTAAGCGTCGTATGGATCAGGTCCGCCACTGTAATTTTTTTCCTTTTGAAGCTTATCAATTTGTCGGGAAAGTAGTGAGCACAATTTCGCTGCGACGATGGCGTTGCTGTGAAAAGAAATTTGATTTTGCCGCGACACAATTCATTTTCTTGCCGGCGATGCGATTTTCAATACGACAGGTGCTCATTATTTTCCCGACACAAAAAAAAAGAAAAAAATAGAGGACTAATGTAGCCTTCTAACCAAGCAAACTTACGACTTGTCGACTTCGCCTTGCTATCGTTGTTTTTTCAAGGCTTTCGTTCGACTGGCTGTCAGTCATGTTTATTGTTGACTGATTTTTCTTCAACTCCTAAAAATCATCATGTATGAATAGACATCAACTATATAATTCGTATTTTACAAGAATCCTCCTTACATAATACTCCTTAATTTCGGCCTCTCGTTTCTTCCGATGAGCCAAAGTTGGACAATGGGAACAAGTGTCCATTGAGGAGCGTAACTGCGAGAAGATGGATTGTTGGAATGGGGAGCAAGTTTGGCACTGAAACAAAAAGTAAAACTATGCGATAATAATAAATTTTTATTGGCCAAAAGCTGCGTTTTTAGCCGAGCAAATTCGATGGTATATGCCCAGAAATGAACCACTTTATAATAAATTTTTTTTCAAACAGTAGAACCTCTGCATAGCTCTGTAGTTTTGCGTGATCATACCGTTTGCCGCTTCTTCCTGGAGCAGAATTGGCAAGCCAGCCGCTTTTGCCTTGAATGGATGATTTCGTCGAACACATCCCGCTTCTTCCGGCCATTGCATGGCAAACATAACTGAAAAAAGATAGATTCACACAAAATTGTAAGTTCAAGATACAGTGGCGGAAACGATCCATTGGCAAAAAAGTGCCATTTTGCATCCAGGAAGTATCAAAAAATGTGGCAAAATACCTCCATCTCCAAGTGAAAAAACTCCGATTTCAAAAGCCCGCCCGCCCTTTTTGAGAGAAGAAGGGCCCGTCCTTCAAAGCGGATGTTTTTTCACATTGAGAGGGATGCATTTTGCTACATTTTTTGATACTTCCAAAATACAAATTGGTACGTTTTTTGCCACTGGATCAGGTCCGTCACTGTATATAATAACACGATATAATATTTTAGGGGTCCAACATGTTAGCTTTCGGCCGAAATAAACCTCCATATAACAAAACTCCTCTATAGCTTTTGCTACGTACGATTCCTTACATATAGAGATTTTCTAAAAAAAACTGGGAAATTTTCCAGCTTACTGTTCGTTTCGTTCGCACTCTTAACGCTGCTCGGCTTCGACATTGCCCACATCCATAGCCTTGATCACAACACAACGATTGTTGTGGGCAGCACGGCAGGCTGATCTTGGGACAACATGGAGCTGAAAAGTGTAATAATTAACACTTGTCTAAATACAATCCCGTTTATAAAGAAGTCAATTATAACCCGAAGGTATTCCACTTACTCTGACAACAATTCGGGACGCTTGGACAGCAAGGTTTTGGCGGTTCAGGCCCGCAACATGGCTTGGGATTTCCTTGACAAGGCCCTCCACAGCCCTGGCTTCCACCGGCCCAAGGGAAGGGCCCACCGCCCGGCGCAAACCATGGAGAAGCACCTGGAAATCCGTAGGGTGGAAAACTACACTCGCACTTCTCTAAATCTTTGTGATCCGTCGGTTTTGGCCCGTCAGGGTATGTCTTGGTGGGCTTGGCTATAATTTTTTTTGGAGGGTCGGTTTAAATTTGAGGTTTTGAGGAGCAAACGGTGGTGAGAAAAACAGGTGATTTGTGGTGTAAAGAAAGGAAGGGAATTTAAGAAATTTGAGCGGGTTTTGTGTGCACCAGTGTCCGTCGCTACCCTCGATGTAAGGCAGATCGGGCATTGGCACAAAAATATGTTTAGCCAGTATTGCAAAATTCTCTGCCGAAACCCTGGACCGTTTAAATAACGATGTGTCATAATGTAAAGCGTCAAAATGAATTTGAAATTTCAAAAAAAGTGTGTAGTTGGACCAATACCCGATTTGCCCAAATTGAAAGGCTGATCTATCCGTGACTTTTTTTCTGTCGATTAGATGGATTAAAAGTAAGAGTTATTGCATGTTTTGTAATTCTTCAGAGTAAAGTTATCACTTTTTAATTAAAATTACTAGTCGCGGAAAAAAGTCCTGGGATTTTCTCGCGCCCCCCAAATTCCGTCGCGCCCCGAAAAGTTGATTTGTCGCGGGAATCGCGCGCGACAATAAGGCAAAATAAAGAAAATTGCACAGTGCAAAAGCACTTTTCGGGTTCATGCACAGTGCAGAGTCGCAGAAAAATCCCACGACTTTTTTCCGCGACTAGTAAACTCCTATTGACTGATCTCCCCAAAAACAACTAAAAAATGCCTGGAAAAATGCTGTATTGGTTTTGGAATGTGCAACAGATCAAAGATCACAACAGAGAAGCTCAAAGATCCTTTAAACTCTCAACTTACCCGGAGCCGGTCCCACCGTTGGTGTTACCGCATACCCGACGTCATCCTTTCTCGGTACGGCTGTCGCTTTTGGTCGTGGATCGTCCGCACAGCAGGCACAACACTCCTTGGCCAGCACATGCCCGCCGGCCTTTGTCTCCTTGATATTAATGTCATGATCCACAAGATTCCTTGGTTTCAGCGTCACTCCGACAGTGGAGTAGACAGTTGGCGGTGGTTTTGGAGTCACTGTGGTCTGGGGCTCAATCTTCTCGATTCTGAAGTTATGCCCTCCGGCGTGACCGGTTTTGACGAAGGATTTTAGGCCCACATCCGGCTTTGTGCTTACTGTAACTTCCTTGGGCGTTGTGGAAGTTTCAGTGGTAGTTGTTGAGCTGGCGATCGCTCTGGCAGTAACAGTAACCACTCGGTAATCAGTCGTTGGCGTTGTAGTTGTAGGTATGACACTAAATGGGGTGGGAGAGAGCGCCAAAATCGTTTCGGGAGCTTCATTGGAATCGAAGTTCTCGTAGCTGGATATTGTTGGATGAGTGAAAGACGAGGAGTATTCTAAAGTCTTTGCCGTTGTTGGAGCGTCAGAATAGACTGCTGAGGGAGATGGTGTGGCCGTAGTCGATGGGGGAACGTATCGCGGGGGAGTTGGGGGAGGCGTTGGATGGGGATGCTTGAAGGCATTTTCAACGTCTGAAATTATAGTAATATTACAGTGGAAGTTCTGGGTTATCGTACAACAAAACATGACTATAATAGACAAGTTTGTAGGTATTAGTAACAAATAATGAGGACTCTGCCGCACCGAAAATCGAATCGCCGCCGAGAAAATGAATTGTTTTGCGGCAAAATCAAATCGCTTTTCACTTCAGCTACCCAACAAAAATTGCCGATTATTTTCCCGACAGGCCGATATTAGGATTTTCCAGGTTTGCAAGGTGCGCAAAAGGAAAAATGAATGCCATTTTCGAAATCAGCACCCTCGATTATCCTAATTCGACGCTTTCATCGAGGAAAAATAATACTTTTTGGTTTCGCCAATCGTCCCAGTACCGGAAAAATGCACAGTGCGTTGATGACAACGTGGGAAAAGGTTCAAAATCAAAATTACTGCGGAAAACTGCTTTTTTTGATTGCTACACCTTGTCAATATGTTTTCCTGTTTTGCCTGGCTGGAGTGTTTTTAGGGCATTTTTGCTGTGAAACTTCAAAATTTGAACCTTTTTTGTGTCCGTATCCGTATCCACATTTTTTTGGGCTAATATGTAAAAACTACATAGACCGCACCGTGTTTTAAACCCCTTACCATAACCATCGCCAAAACTGCCGCTGGCTTTTGGCGAATTCTTCTCCTCATACGTGGGCGCTTGTCCCGGTGGATAGGCGTTTCTTTGCGGCAGCACCGTCTTAAATCTCCCATCAATATCCGCAGTTGTTGTAGTTGGCGATGTTGGCGTCGTGTAAGAGTAAGCCGACGTCGATGGTGTGTGCGGAGTTGTGGTTCGGTAGTTATAGGTGGTCTGATAGACAGGGGGTCGGGCTGTGACCGGCTTGGGCTGCTCGTACGGAGGCTCTTGGCCTGGAGGGTGAGCATTGTGCTTGTAGTTGAAGTTACCGTCGTAGGGGTTGTCTGAAAAAAAGCAGTGGTGAGTGTGCAAGTGTCTGGGAAGATTGTTCCAGTCTGTCGGGAAAATAGTGAGCACTCTGTCGCATCGCAAATCGTATCGCCGTCGAGAAAATGAATTGTGTCGCGGCAAAACCAAATTTCTTTTCACTTCAGCAACGCGATTGGCGCAGCCACATGGTGTTCATTATTTTTCCGACAGACTGATGTACGTCGTTCGATCATTTTGCTCATGAGCTTACACAAGAAAGGTACCCTAAGTGCCACGCTCAGATGTTCTCTATGCATGCGCTGTAACCTACTCGCAACTCGCATTTCGCATAGACATCCGATGATCATTGTGGCCGAGAGCAGTATGCAAAACGGGGAAAGCGGTGAGAGAGAAAAAACACTTTTTGGCCATACTTTCGGCAGTTTCGTGCGGAAAACAAAACACTGATCTCTACGGTACACCCGGTGTAGATATAGCCACAATACTTTTTATGCCAAAATTTTCAAAAACTAAAAGAATCTCGGTCGTTTCCGCAAAGCGGTGGCTAAAAGTCTTCTATTATATATGTCTTACAAACAATTATTCTAAATCTGCGCCATGTTTCATGAAAATCTGAGCGTCGCACGTGGAGTACTTTCCTTGCTATTTTGGTATGCTTATATAGCATCTTCATCACTGCACTTGTTAACAGTTTCAAAACTCACAGTTAAGGCTGTGAGAATTTCTTTATGGTTAATTTTGGAAATTCTATCGGAGTAAAGGTTTGTAAAATACGCTTCTTCTTAAAACGAACCAAATTATAATGAAAAAAAAATCTTTCGAACTTACAGCTTGGTGTAACTGTCACCGGAGGCACATACGGCGGTCTTGATTCCGTAGTGGTCGGTGGAGTTGGTTTGGGCGTTCCAACGCCGGGATAACTCTCATCGGTCACCTCCTTCTTCGGGTATTTATCGTAGCTGCTTGGTTCGGCGCCATGGAATTCGTATCCACTCTCAATGATCGGCCCTGTACTCTTCTCCACATAAGGCTCTGTGGTGAATGCGAATATGGTCTCTTCATTACTGTCGTAGCTGCGGTTCGGAATTTCCGAGGCAATTTGCGAGTTCTCGCCGAATCCGGCGCCCGGAGTTACAGTACTCCCAAAGCTACCGTAATCCAGCGTAGCGGCGGGGCTGGTATATAAATCCTGTGCAGCAGTAAATGGAGTCTCCGCTGAGGCGGCTGGCATGTAATAACTTCCACCGGAGCGCGTGGTATAGCCGTCATTGTAGTAGCGGTGGATAATTTTCGGGCGCACAGTGCTGGGGAGTCTGCCACGATTATTCAATGAATCGGAAGTGTTCTCTTCCGGCGGAATAGCTCCTGGAGGACCTGCATGATGCGAGGAGTTGGGGGAATAGCCACTTTTGTCGTCATAGCCTGAGGGGTTTTGGTTATAGCCAGATTTGTGGTCTGCACGGTGCGCTGTCACCACTTCTGGCAAATTGGCCCGATTCGGCGCGTCGTAATTACCGGTTTCCTTGGCATTTGGCCCGTCATATTCTCCATGCCCTGAGGGTAAATTCGGCTGATCGTAGGGGGAATTTTCCGGACTTTCCGTGGTATGAGAGCGGATAAATTCCAAGGTGCTGGGATGCGTTATAAACGCGCCGGACGCCGGAATTCTCAACGGTATCTTCGTCTTTCTCGTGATCACATCTTGAATAGTGGGCTTTGGCGTAACATTGTCGCACGAATTTCCATAACAATCGATTGGTTTTGCCATCAAATTATTCGAATCGTAGTCGTAGTTCGAATTCGTATCCAACGGCCAATTCGACTCCGGATTCGGCTTCTTCTCCTCGATCGAATTTGGCAAATCGTCGGGTGTGGGATAGGGAAGAGTTTGGCGATGGTCGTCGTATTCGATTTTTTGGATCGAAGGAGTTACTTCGATCATATTTTGGTTGTGACAATCGTAGGGATTGCCAAGACGAAGCTCAATTCCATCGTCGAGAGGAGTGATTTCGTCATAAGTGGATGGGAGTTGGCGGGTTTTGCATGGGAGACGGTCTGAAAATAATAAGGCCACTATATGAGGGCTTAGCGTATTTTACAAAACACTAAACTATTTTTTTATTTTTAGGCATCCGATGATCAAAATTCGGGCCAAATCTAGCAAGGGAAGTACCCCAAGGGCGACTTTCAGATTTTGATGAAACTTGGCACAAATTTCGAATAATTTTTTCTAGGATATATGCGAGAATCCTAGCTCGCGCTTTGCAGAAAAAACCCCGAGATTTTTAGATCAAAAGTCGGCGAAAATTTAAGATTTTTTTTCGAATTTCGGCACGAAAATTTGCATAGCTTATTTCGACTGTAAAGGGTAATGTTTCCACAAAAAATCAATTTTTTCCGCACGAAACTAGCAAAGTTATGGCCAAAAAGCATTTTTCTCTCTGACCGCTCTCAGCGTTTAGCCTGCTCTCTCGGCGGCAAGTATCGTTCAATATCTCGGTGGCGGTTGCAAAGCGCGAGCCAAAGCTTTGAGGAATTGATAATATTTAGTTCATCCCCAACGTGTGTGCAAAATTTAAAGAAAATCTGAGCGTCGCACTTGGAGGACTTCCCTTGTAAGCATAACTCACTTTTATTCAGCCCAATGCCCGGCGGATCCGTGATATACTGATGATTCTCCGGGAAATCGCTCTCCTCTGGCCCAAAATGCTGATGTAATTTGTAATCAATAGGTCGTCCGCCGTGAAAATGTGGCTTGGGCTCGTTTTCGGCCCAAAACTCGTGAGCTCTGTTCTCCTTGTCGTTGGGAGAATGGTAATAATTGGGCAAAATGATCGGGGAATTCTCATTCCCCTGCCGATTTCTGATCGTGTTCGCCGCGTTGTAGCCGTTGTAGACGTCGGCAGTTATCGTGGAAATGAGAAGAGGGAAGATTAAAGTTGTGTAAAATACGAGTTGAATGAGATTTGAAGGATGAGATGGTATCATTTTGTAATGGCGGACTTTTTGACGCGGCTCACCCATGTGGCCTGGAAACGAAATGGTATGTAAGTATGTGTAGTAGCTCCTCCGGAAAATCGCAAGAATGATTTTTGGCGTAGCATATACTGCTCCACAAAATGATAGACGCACCCTGTTTTTAGCGATTATCTTCCTTGTACTAAATGATATCGAATAATGTTCAACAGATGAAATGTGGCAAATTAAACGAGAAATCATGTCCCATAGGATTTTGGAACAAAATTTTGCCTTGACTGAGATATGACATTTTTTAGACTTTTTTGGGGTCCACAAAATGATAGACGCAATTAAGTAATTTTTCGTTTATTTAAAAGAACTTTGAGTCAACCTGCTCTTATTGCACTTCCTCGTGTTCTCTGTAGTATTAGAAAGGTGATTACATTTATATCCGCCGTACTTCATCGACGCAATGGCCTTATGAGCCATTTCCGACCTTGTACATGAGGTAAAAATTCGTTTGAAAAAAAAATTTGGTTAACGATTTTGCTTTCGCCAAAAAACCATCTTAAACCATTTTAGATTACTTGTAGCAAATATAAGATATAAAATAAACCAATACCGATCCGTTTGAAGTCGTTTAATCGACCATTAAATTACCGTAGACCATCTACAGTAACCTTCAAAGGCCTTAAGGGTACAGAAAATTTTCATCGATGGCAACTTTTTGCTCAGAAAATCAAACTCAGCATGTTAAAAAACCTATAACAGCAACTTATTGCTTGCTTAAATGTACTATGTGCCGCAGATGATTAGTTAAAATATAAACGTGTAAAAATAGGCCAAAATATGCCTATTTTTGTGAACTTTTTTTTAGAAAGAGTTTACAGACCCAATTTGTTCTCTAACGGCTGATGAGTGCAGCATTACGTTTTCAGGCATGCTGAATTCGAATTCGCAAATCAAATTTTGCCAATCCGTTCATTCGTCTTGGTATTTCGGGGGTCTAAGTGTATTACGGTAGCTACTTGCTGAAGATTATAAGCCAAGAAAATACCCGAGATCTTTGAACAAGCTGTTTTTTCCCATTAGCGAGATTTACACGTATAATCTAACAGTATTAGCTAGTTTTTTGCCCAAGAAAACAGCCCAACCTAATTTTTTTTTCAAAATGAATGTTTACCTCATGTACAAGGTCGGAAATGGCTCATAAGGCCATTGCGTCGATGAAGTACGGCGGATATAAATGTAATCACCTTTCTAATACTACAGAGAACACGAGGAAGTGCAATAAGAGCAGGTTGACTCAAAGTTCTTTTAAATAAACGAAAAATTACTTAATTGCGTCTATCATTTTGTGGACCCCAAAAAAGTCTAAAAAATGTCATATCTCAGTCAAGGCAAAATTTTGTTCCAAAATCCTATGGGACATGATTTCTCGTTTAATTTGCCACATTTCATCTGTTGAACATTATTCGATATCATTTAGTACAAGGAAGATAATCGCTAAAAACAGGGTGCGTCTATCATTTCGTGGAGCAGTATAGTGAAATGTAAAAGTGTGAGCGACAGCCCAAAGAAGTTATTTGCATGGTGCAAATAGCCAGAAATTGCACAGTGCAAAGTGAACTTTGATTTCTCACAGTGCATATCGCAGAAATCATACGACTTTGTACAGTGACGGACCTGATCCAGCGGCAAAAAACGTACGATTCGGCCTCCGGGAAGTATCAAAGATGTAGCAAAATGCCTCCTTCTCCAAGTGAAAAAATTTTGTTTTGAAGGGCTCCCTCACAAAAAGAGCGGGCGCGTTTTTGAAATCGGATTTTTTCACTCAGAGAGGGAGGTATTTTGCAACATTTCTTGACACTTCCTGTGTGCAAAATGATACGTTTTTGCCATTGGATCAGGTTCGTCGCTGTATTAAAGAAACAGAAAATACCAGAACCAAAAAACTTAGGGGGCTAACACGATATATCGTCTATATAGAAGCGAAGAAATAACATGTTATAATAAAATAAAGGTGGCGGGGGCGGGGGACGAAAACACGAAAACCTGTCGATAACAAACACTTTCAGAGTGATCAATAGTCAATTTAGACCAAAAAATCTCGGTATACACGAACATTCAATAACGAAACTTTTCAGTGCCTTGCGAGTCGTCGTGCCGGGGCTTTGTAGAGCGAGGAAACAAAACTTCCTTGCACTGTGCACATGGCTTTTTGGGATATCGCTCGCAGCCAGCTCTTCTGCACGATGCAAACTCCAACACACTTCATGGTATACCCAAAAAAATAGCAGTGTTAAAAAACGGTTTCACCCCCACAGCCTTCAATTTGAGTGAGGATTCAAATTCGAGACCCTCCTGTTTCGAACGCCCTTACTGCGTGATATTTGCGGCGCCCCTTCGAAAATGCGGCAGATGATAAGGAAAAAGGGCGAAATGTCAGTGCGACCGCGGGGACTGGTTTTTTCCCCGCTACTTTTTACTCATCCTCACGCGTAATCCCGTGTGGAATTTGCTGCCGAGTACAAAGTTTTTTTTTTAAATTTTTAATTTGAAATGACAAATTCGGGTAAATGGGAGTGTCGTAACCGTAAAAGTCGAGAAAAAAAACGTGTGGATTAGAGGGTGTGGTAAGGAGGGGAGGGTCCATTGAGTTAATTATAGGTTGTTTCAACTTGGAATTTTACGGATAAGAATGTAAACATCAACAAATGGGAGGAAAATAAAAAAAAACACGATTTTACTGTGTAAAATCCCGCTGTAAAAAAGTGCAAGCGATCAGAAGAATTCATTCGTTATAGAAGAGTTTCGTCATACAGAGGTTAATTGCGGCCTAACATTGACCTCCGCCATTGTTGGTTATATCAGTTTGCCGCATGGAAAATTGCGTAGTAGAAGTGAAAATCAATTTGATTTTGTCGCGACACAATTAATTTTCTCGGCGGCGAACCGATGTCAAAAGAATTCATTTCGCACTGTCACGTGCTCGGTGTACATAGTGTATTCTACTTGTCACGGTGCGACAGTTTTTTTGCGCAACCGCACATCGCAAAAACAAAAGTTTTCTTTGCACTGTGCAACTCCTTGCTTTTCGCACAGTGAAATTGGTTTTTTCGGCTTACAACCCGACTTTTTCTGCACAGTGCATGTCTCGAAAATCAATCCAACGACCTCGCCAACGGACTAGTATGGCATGTGTGCAAAATTCTCTTCAATATTTTGCAACCCTGTTTATCGTCCGTGTTTTACCACAAAAAAATTTTTTCAGCCTCTAAGCCTTCACAATTTTCAAAAATCCCAGCCAATCCATGGAGGCCCGCAAAAAATTACCTAGCGATACATCCGTGTAATTGCGCAATGATCCCATTGAGCTTGCGAACTTGCACTTTTTCCAGCGCGCAGTAGAGCGATTTCCCTTCAAAACTTAATCGACTCAAGACAATATATTATATACGAAATGACTGCTCGAAGGAAGCTCATATTGCTCAGATATCCGTAAACGACAATATGATTTGGAGTAGTTGCTTGGAACTGATGGGAAAAGATTGTAAAACAGGGGGATTGAGAAGGCAAAAAGGTGAAATTAGGGATCAAATAGGGGTTTTTATTGTAGGTTTACGAAATAATATGCAAAAATATATGGCTCGAGACTTATAAATCTTCGTTTGTCCAGAAAATGTGTCACGATGAGACCCATTTAAAAAATTCTTGTCGTTTGCAATTCGTTCTACAGAGACTTCACTATAAATGAAAATTCAAAATTTCGCTCAGCCCCGATCGGTGATCTCTACTTCATTTTTCATCCACCCATGGCATCTGCACTCAATTTTCGGCGAGTTTTAAGCTTCATTCTAATTTATTTCTAATTTACTTGATCCTCCAAATCAGATGACTTGCTAATGGGAATTAACGGATTGTTACGTTCGGTTTCATTTCGTTTCGCCGTTGCGTGAAAACGAAAAAAACTGAAGAGAGACAGATAGATAATTGAGTAATGGCGAAAGTTTCAGATTAACCGGATCGTTTCTTTTTGGAAGATGACGAAGATTTTAGAAGCTTGGGAAAGGCTCAAAACAACATGTTGATCAGGCCTGTGATGTCAACTCGGGCCACAATTGAGAGTCAAATTGCCAAGTATCAGTCTGTTGGGAAAATAATGAGCATAATGTCGCTTCGCTGAAGTGAGAAGCAATTTGATTTTGTCGCGACACAACTCATTTTCTCGGCGATACGCGACAGAATGCTCATTATTTTCCCAACAGACTGATACTTGGCAATTTGACTCTCAATTTTGGCCCGATTTATTTACATCACAGGTCTGATCAACATGTTGTTCTGAGCCTTTCCCAAGCTTCCAAAATCTTCGTTATTCCAAAAAGAAACGATGAGGTTAATCTGAAACTTTCGCCATTACTCAATTATCTATCTATCTCTCCTCGTTTTTTTCGTTTTCACGTAACGGCAAACAAAATGAAACCGAACGTAACAATCCGTTAATTCCCATTAGCAAGTCATCTGATTTGGAGGATCAAGTGAATTAGAAATAAATTAGAATGAAGCTTAAAGCTCGCCGAAACTTGAGTGCAGATGCCATGGGTGGATGAAAAATGAACTAGAGATCACAGATTAGCTAAATTGTTTTGAAAAGGGGTTGAAATGCACGATGCTTTTTTCAGTGGCACTGCCAGAGAGAAATTTTGTTTTGGCCGTACTTGCTGCCAATCTTGCGCGGAAAAAATTTGATTTTTTGTTGAAAAAACATGTTACTCTCCTAGAAAAAGCACGACTAAAAATTTTCATGCATAAACTCAGAATTTTTTTTTTTTTTTTTTACCAACTTTCAAACCAAAAATCTCGTTTTTTTCTGCAAAGCTCGAGCCGAATATCTTGCTTGTCATATTAAAAAGCATGGTCAAAATCTCAAAATTTTGAGTCTTTCAAAATTCGACCACCCAAAAAAATAATCGACCAAAAAAATTTCTATCCCTCTGGAATGTCCAAAAAGCCCAGAAAAGTCGCGGATAACAACAACACACCCCGAAAAATCCCTCAAATCCTCGTTCGTAAACTTACTTCCCCAACGAAAAAAGGCACTAAAAAAGTAATCACTCGCCTCGGGTTACTCAATTGAAATCCAATCAATATGGCTGTTATCCCGAACGCGCGCCCTAATCGCTTCAGCGTCGTGGGCGCCTCAGGCAGTTTTTGGGGCGTTCGGAATGGGCAGACTCATCATTTCGCATTATTTATCACTTTCGAATTTTTTATTAACGAAAAAAAGAGTAAATTTTACCTCAAACTTGATCAAATTTCATTTTCAAATTCAAAATTTATTACCCGAAAAGATCGTAATTCCCTTTAAACTCATGAGGATGTATTTCAAATACCAAAAAATTAGTAAAAACTACAAAAATTCTTAATCCTTACATCAAAAAAGGCCTAAAGTAATACAAAAGAGGCAAAATTGAGCAAGATCGCAATTTAAAAGTAGTAACATAGACCGTGAATGCGTAAAATCGATTAATTGTACTATCAAACATACAAATATTGTATACAGCTTCGAAAAATTTGAGGTGGAATATTTGATATTACACTTGACAAAACGGGTAATTTGATAAATCTAAGGTGTTCTAAACAGTGTTAGGCAATGTTACAAGCAAGCATTAGTCAATTAAAGGATTAATAAAGCAAAAAGCAAAGGGTCATAAGCATTTTCACCTTACAAATATCAAATTTTCCAAATTTTGTGTAGTACAATATAAATTAATGTCAGAAGAGGGTCTTAAAACCTTGCGATATTTTGTCAAAGCCTATAAAATACCCATAACTTCTTCACTGATTAATTTAAGCCCCTCTTCTAACATTTAAATCTCAAATTTCCACCTCAAACTATCAGTTACCTAGTACAATATCCAAATCCTCCAAAAAATCGCTCTAACGTCCTTTTTTGTTTGTAATATTCACATTCGTGACGACCGAATCCTTCCTTCTTGTGGGTAACGGCAAAATAATGGCTTTCGGATACCATATCCGATATGTTACCACCCATGCGCCAATCGCAAATAATGCTCCAATAACTTTGTGGGACATTGTGTGGAAATACAGCGAGGTCACGATCAACTGGATATCCCAGATAATATGGAGGACAAAAATGGCAATAAAGAGCCATTGGACGGTCTTGGTTTGGTTCCGATGATAGTCATGGGAGATGTGATTATGGAGTGGGGTGGTGGGCCAATGACGGAAGGAAATGGCCTAAAAATAAGAAAATATTGATTAATCTTCAAATAGAAACTATTGACAGCCTTCAAAAAGCTTTACAAAAAGAATATTTGCCATTTTTCAAACTTTTTCGGAAAATTGGACCTTGAAATACAAAAAATCTCGTTTTTGACGAAATTTCCGTAGGAAAATGAAAATTTTTTGGACAAGACTTAAAAACGAGACCTTTGAGACCTATCCCGACCAATAATTCCCTCAGGTTAGCGTAATTTCTATAATATTTTCCTTGCTCTCTAACCTACTACAATATCGCTATATCTCAGCTCTTACCAAAAATTGAAACACGAAACTTTCGAAAATCAACAAAGATATTCTTACAACGCACTATGAAAAAAATTCGGACCTTGATTACACTTCTCCTCCAACCTATTAAATTTTTTAGCTAATAGTTACCTAAAATAATATCCGACCTCCATAAACTCGCAAACCTTACCTCCTCACTCATCAACAAGATGCTGTACAGCAAAATGAAAGCGTGTCCTGAGATATCAAATCCTGGAACCCACTTTCCACCATCTTTCGAGCAGGCATGTCGATTCAGAGCTTCCGGGAATCCCATGCATTTTCCAGTCACTTTTTCGACGTGCAGAAAACTAAATTTTGAATTGAAATAAGCGAAAAAATGACTTACGTTCCAGTACACAAGTACCAAAACCCAGTTGCAACCACTAGCCGAGTCAGATGGATCAAAGTTGTTCGAATTGAATTATGATGAATGTAGGAGGTCAAAGAGACGAATGGGACAAGGGCGAGGAGAGTCCAGAACCATCCAATTTTTGTGAAGTACAAATTGAGGATATTATGCTTCTGAAATGGCACAAACCTTATTTTGGACTTCAAAATAAAAGCTTAAAATTTTGATCAATCATGGCCATGTATAATATAAAAAGAAGCTTCAAAAATGCCTAAATATCAAATCAAAAAATTTGAAAAAAACTTACTTGTGCCAAGTAAACTTCAGGAAGAGTAGAATACACTGAATAAATCGACAGTGTGACGATCAAAACAAGATGGAAAATCGCCTTCTTGGCAGGCGAGATGAACAACAACTTTCGGGCAATTTGAACCGCAACTCCAAACACAACATCGAACGCAGTAGTTGGACTACCCAATTTCCGTTGTGGCGGAGGTTTTCCGCGAGGATTCGACATCTCTGAAAGGTCTATTCGTATATTATCCATAAAATTATATAGGCAATAAAAAAGACACGCAAAATCAGACGATTCTTATCAAAATGGAATTTGTAATCAAGTCTACGTCATGATAAAGTGGTTTGTTGTGAAACTACAACATTTGTGAGCGAGAATTTCCAAAAAAATAAGAATAATATTGAGTGCAAATGTTTTCGTGACGGTACTCCAAAAATTCTTGGCATTCTGCAACAGAAAAAGAAATTTTTTCTTTTTGTCAAAGATCGCATTGAATTGGTAGTTATTCTGATCAAAAAGCAAGAAATAACTTGTTTTTATAGTTGTTTTTGAACTGAAATTTTCGCCATAACAAATACCGATCATCTAAAATAATACAACCAATTTTTTGATGGCTTGCATCGCGGACTTCCCAGATTTCTATCATGAATAATATTTTTCCGATAATTTGGCGTTTTATAAAAGCCATTGGAATCAAAGACTTTTGCTATTCTGTGGAATCTAACCCATATTATCTTAGGCACTAACTGCTCAAAGAACGGGGTCAAGATCACGTTGGAATGCAAAACCACTCTTCGAAATTCGTATGGACTAAAGTGTAAATTAATTTTCGAGTATCTTTCTGTCGTATCGTTCAGTTTGCACTGATATAAGCCTGATTTTATCTGAGAATTTCGAATTTTTATTTTACCTACCAGCTTTTAATGTTGAACTGCGAAAAATGGCATTTTTACTTTGATTTCTGTCGTAAATCGTATTGTAACGCGGCACTAACTTTGTCGTTGTGCTGATACATCAGTTTCATCCCGTATTTTGTTGATTTTTTGCTTTTTTTGTAATTTTTTTGCAAATTTTGAAAATCTTCGCTTTTCGTCGAATTTATGCAAATTTAATTTTCTGACACGTTTTATTTTGCTGTTTCTAATTTTCACACATGTTTTGCAGGGTGTCTCAGTCATCAAGAAGACACTTCTCGCTCCTTTCATATTTCCGGGGGTTATTTTCAAAAGAAGAATCGGCAACACCACCAGTGGAGGTAAAATCAAGTAAAGTCGAAGAAGTTCAAGTCCGAGAAGAAAGTATGAATGCTTCTAAAGCCCTTGGAGCAATTGCTAAGGTAAGGATTTTTATTTTTGTTCCATTTTTAGGTCTGGAAAAGCTAAAACCAATTCTTTTGATTATTGGTATTGGCATTGAAGTTTTATGGGAATTTTCGTGTTATGAGACAATTTTGTTGTCGGAGAGACTATGTAAATGATGGACCAGCTTATAGGGATTATTAGAAAGCTAGATTCTAGGTTCTTAATAAATCAGGATCACATTTTATTTCGTCTTCTACCTTATTTTAGGCATCTTGCTGAACATAATTCTCAAAAATAATTTTTTTTGGTATAAATGAACCAAGTGTGGTATTTAAAAGAAAGTTAATGTTATATTCTTTAATTTTCAATCCAAAAAAACGTCTTTTCATTTAAAAAAATGACTCAAACCATCTGTTCTTCATGATTAATATCCATGTTTTTCCAGCTCTCTTCTGCCCCTCGAGTCCCTTCGATCCACTTTTTGCATAACTCCCGGCCGCAGGTCCCCAAATATGATCCCAACAGAAAGCCTCAAGCTCGCTCCGCAACGGGTAGAATCATCATCGACGAGTTGGAGTTGCCCTTGAGGCTGAGAAGAAGGCCGTTGAGCCCTGAAGAGATCGACTGCATTAACGTAAGAGACAAAATACGATGAAATAGACCTAATGTGTCTAGACAGAGTGATGGAAGACCAACCGAAAGCGTCGGTTTTGGCCATTTCCCGCAATGTTTCCCATTTATAGCTGTTTTTCCGGAAAATTACATATTTCGAAGCGAAAAGTTGCCAATAGCAACCGAAAATAGTAATAAACTTGACCGAATTTCCCTCCACGTTGGGGCCGACTGCATTTCCGAGCAAAGATCTCTCACTTTTTCGTCAATTTCGGAGAAAATTACAGCCCATGAAAACATTTGTCGACTTTTTGAAATTTTGTTTTTTATTGAAACGCCTTTTGCACGGTGCATTAGGCTAGAGTCGGAAATGATTTTCGATGTAATTTGGCGTGTTTTGAAACGTGGTTCATAATTTTTGCTTTTCAGACCGGCGGCCTACGACCCAGCGAGATCTGACCCCCTCAAGTACAATATGATGGTCAATTAGGCAGGGAAACCCGAATAAAACCCATTTCTTTTCTTTGAATGCTCAAAAATGGCTTTAGATAGTTCAAACGGTGATTTGAATAAACACTTACAAAGAAATTTTTGTTCGAATTTTGTCATGTGTAATATAATCGTTGTGAAATTTTGAGCAATATTGTTCAAAAACATCGATGAAATATCTGAATATTCATTGCTATGAATTTTAAAGCCTGTGTTTTATATTTCTGGCCGATTTTTTATTCGAATTTTGAAGAATTTTGCGATTTTTTAGGTCAAAATGGGATAAACCTCCGCCAAACCCCCAATTCCTGCACCCACAGCATTCCACCACAGATTACAAAGTGCCCGAAGCCACGCAAAAGCGAATAAAACCCCCGTGGTGCTGCCTGTCCAGGATGTTTTCCTTCCTCCAAACCAACGAGATGAGATCTCAACAAATTGCTCAGCTCACCGAAATCTTGGTCGACGCTTGTCTGAATCAGACGGATGAACAAAACTCGTTGGCCAAGGAGCTGGATCAATTGCTGTCGAAGAATGCCATGACAAATCAACAGACTTTTGAGTGGGTTTTTGCGATTTTTGGATGTTTTGCGTATAAAATGTCACCTTGGCTAAAATGGGCGGAGAAAGTTGGAATGTGAGGTTGCATGGGGAGTAGAAATTTGTAGAGGCCATTCTAAAAGTGGTTTTTGAATTTTTTGGAAAAATTCTGTCATGATGACGGATTTTTTAGAAATATTTTTTTTGCAAAATATTTTTTTTTTTGATGCAAGGAATGTTCTTGATTTTATTTTTGAATCCTTTTAAAATAGTTTTAATCAGTAAAATATGTCATGATGACGGATTTTACAAAAAAATTCTAACAAAATCACCTAAAACAATATTTTTTTCAGTTTCCTGTCCTCTCCCAAGTCCAAGCCCCGCAAAACCCAAAAGAAAATCCCATGCAAGTCCGACAGTCGCCTCAGGCATAATTCGGTTGGAACCCTCCAACCGCCAACTCCAGTCTCAAAAGCAAAAGTCATCAAGAAAGCGAAGAAACCGACTGTTCCCTCGTCCCCAAAACGACGCCTATCAACCACGGAAGAGCCCCAATATTACGCGGAGACATTCAGCGCCCCCGCCAGCCCAATGACCTCAAATTTGGGCCTGAATATGGGAGGATTGCTCACGGAAAATTTGGTGAACATCCCCTCGACTTCTTCGACGACTCCGAAAAAACTGCTTGAAATGGTGGAGGAAAAGAAGGCTGACAAAGTTTCGCAACTTTTGAAGGCTATTGAGGTGGGTTTTGTTTGTTAATTTTTATATTTTTTTTAATTCTGGGATTTTTAGAAAAAATTAAAAAAATTTTTTTTTCGATTTTCGTCTTCAAATTTGGTATGGATATACTGTATTGGCTATATTTTAATCCCTGAAAATTTTAGGTTTTGATTTTGACTCACATCGGAGATATTCGATATGAAATTTTTGTATTTTTGACCCGGAAATCTCATGATTAATATATTTTTTTAGTTGTCATCCGATGACTTCACCGTCATGGTCCTTTGTCGAATCTTAGAAGGTTATGTTACCGTGGGATCGAAGCCACGTAAGTCTCCAAAATCCCCTTGAAAATTTCAAAAATTTGATTTTTAGTCCGCCAACGCCGTCTCCGCCAGATGGTCCGGCTCGATGCGGCTTCGCATCTCTTCCGCTCCATCAAATCGAATTGCCATATCCCAGAGCCAACCCCATTCAAGGTCATCGCCAATGATCAGTTGATCACCACCGCCGTAAGGGTCTGCGCGAAAGATACGAAGTTTTTGCTGAAGATTCGGCTGAGTGGCCTCCTAAATGATTTGTGCTCGAGAATCCTGGAGATTGAGCGGATTTTCTGCACGATTGCACTGCTCAGATTTACCTGCAGAGCGATGAAATCACGTAAGTTGGGTTGGAGGGGATTTTGAGGGATTTTTTAAATATTTTGCCTGAGGGCAAACTTGATTTTTTGACCATTTGTGGTGATTTATCGGCATTTTTTGACGATTTTGTTGGATTTTTTGACCGTTTTCGAAATTTTTGATCGATTTTTATATTATCCATGAAGAAATTCTAAAATGGTTCGATGTTTGACCCGAAAAACTACAAAAATCTCGCCGAAGAAACAGATTTTGTCCAAGATGACGTTTAACACGCCAGTATGAAGTGGATCAGCTAGAAAAAAACAAACGATAATTTGCAGTGTTCGAGAGGTTTTCTCGACCTTAAAACTTGGCCTGCAGCGAAATTACAAGAGAAAACAAAAAATCGAAAATGTTTGGAGAACGCTGAAAGCGTTCGGATTGTTGTATTATTTTTGTTTTGTGTGTATTGTTGCTAAACTGGTATTGAATTTGCTTCACTTTGATATTGAACAAGATGACGGTGAAACAGAGGATTTACAACAGGAAGAATGGGAATTTTGGAAGAGTTGTATCGAATAATGGCGACGCGGAGGTGAGAAATTTAAGATTCGAGAGTTGTTTCGAGTAAAAACATTTTTTTGTGGCTTGATTTTCGCGATTGCAGGTCGAAAATTCGATTCAAAATGGCGTTATTGGACAGATGAAGCCAGCCGAACTCGAAGAATGCACTCGAAAAGAAAAGAAATTGGCCAACAATGGTGTTCAAAAAAGAAAAAATCCAAAAGATTTACAGGACAGCACAAACGAACTTCCAGAGAGTAGAGGGACGTCTAAACAAGTCAACAGGAAGTTCAGTGGTGATTATACCGCCCAGATCCGGACGAAAACTCCAGCTAAACCCGGGAGAATACAAAATTTGGAAGCAGACTTGTATCGGAAGAAACATAACGATAAAGTGACCAACGACACTGCAGAGCCGCCAATTGAGCCGTTGCGCGATGAGACGATATCGGACACACGATGTAGTACACCTAGACCAGGCAGAATACGGAATTTGGAGGCGGATTTGTATCGAAAGAATCGTATTACTAAGGGAAATTCGAAGGCGGTAGAGCCGTTGAAAGAGACGTTACAAGATGTGAAGAAATTTCCAATCGCATCTCATGGTACCATAAGGAATTCTGTCTCCGTTGTGGATAAGAAACAGACCAGGAAATCAAAATTCGCGGAGAAACAGTCAGGCCAAACTCAACAGAAAGGAGTGCCGTTGGAAGAGAATCCGGTTCAGTCCGCTATAAGGAGCCATGATTTTAGGCCCGTAGTTCAAAAGGGTACAAGACCTTCCAGTGTTTTTGGTCATCAGCTTTTACCCAGGAGCATTCGAGAATGTCCACCACTGAAGAATAAAAGGAATGGGACAGTGGAGAGCACTGGACAGACAAGAAGGTCAAGGCCGCTAAGCTCGGATCACAGTTCATCAAACAATGCAGTTTCTCAAATACCGGATAGGACACAAGATGTTGATAATCCGAACGAAAAATTAGTGTTTTATGGCGTTAGTCTCCGCGTGTTTGACGAAAACAGCCCGAGAAGCAGACGGGCCAGAAGTCTGACGAGGGAAACTAGGAGATTCCATGTCGACAAACCGCCACCTCCAAAGGAATGGCCTCAATGCAAAGTTGATGAAAGTTTGTTCATCACAAGAAGAAAAAGAGGATTCAGCGAAGTTTTGGAGAAAATAAAGAGAACAGAGGAGGAAAGTAATGCGTCAAAAACATTGAAGAAACTTGATTCTCCTGGGAAAAGCAGAAACGGAAATTTTTTTGCAAGGGATGCCACGAAATTTGTTGATGGTATCAATTGGTTTTGTTTGGAGTTCCAGGAGAGAAAGATGGAGGAGAAGCCGAAGGAAATTGTGAAGAAAACTACAATAACGCCGGTAGTTGATGATGATCAACGTTCAAAAATAGGCGTTAATAATGGGCAGTCCAAAGAAGTAAAGAAAGTGCTTCTAGACACGAAGAACAGCAACGATTCCCAATCCCCAAGGCCGACGTATAAGATTACAACAAAGAAGATTGAAATCAACACACCTTCGAGAGTTAAACGAGTAGTACGGACTAAAGTTAGCAATGCGAAATGGAGTCGGAGGAGCAGCTATGAGCTGATAATTTCGAATGCAAAGATCGAGGATACCAAACAAGGTGAGAACTTTGAACTTTAGTGCACGTTTGACGATTGGACGGGGTTTTTGGGGGATTTGGAGGTTGTTCAGTCTAGGATTTGTTTTGTTCTAGCTCTTTGATCGGAATTAATTGTCGTTGTGACAAACGTCATATGGTTTTTGGACACTTTTAGAAGATTCTTCGGACTTTGAACGCGTTTTTTTTATTTTTGTCGGCACTCTGTTTGCACGATCTCATATCCACAACGTAACCTCAAGTTGTCCTCCTCTCTTCCTGTCTATCATCTCAATAACGATTGTTTTTATTTGAATTGATTTATCACAACGAACGGTTATCCGAGACGACCCTTCAAAATTTTTTCAAGTTTCTTCTCGGCCTTTGTTTATCCCAATGAAATCAGCCAGTCCGTTCTCTTCGTGAACAGCCGTCCCTTCGATCCCGCATAAAAAGGCTAAAGAACAGCCGCTGGGAATGTGGAATAATGACCGAAAAAATAAATAAAGCCAGATAGAAACGTGTAAAAAATTGATAGGCACGAAAATCTCATATGGTCAAGTGATCTACGAGTATAACAGATTGAAATTCCGAGAAGATATTATAATGTGATAGCATCATTTGAGGCATTGATGAAAGCAATTTGGAGTTTAGATTCTGGAGAATGGATTTTATGACTTTTTTGGTCTTAATGAGACTTCTTCTGTGGACCTTTTCGTTGTAAGGCTGAATGGTTTGAATCGAAAAATGATGGGGTAAATATCGCAATATTTCCAAATTTGGTATCAAATGGTATTGAAGAGACACAAAACGATTGTTCAGTTTCGAGAGAGATACGAGAGATATGCTTTCTATGTAATTTTTTGAATTTTTTTGGATCGCAAAGGGGCGTGATGATTTTGAAGGACCATTCGAAACCTACAGTCGTTTTCTGTCTGCTCGATTTTTTATTTCTAAATTCGGGCTCTATTCGACCTTTTTTGATCACTTTATCGATTGGAACAGGTCGTAGACGATAGAAATAGATTTTCTCCATCTAAATGTCTAATGTCATCCAAATGACATCACCACGATCTTCTCTGTACCACCTATCACTTCTAAACGAGCAGAAAATAACTCTTGCTTTTTTTTATTGTGCACCCTAACGACCCAATTAATCGGCTGCAACTGATTTGAAACCAAAGGAATTCGAACGTACTTGGCACTAGAGATGTGACTTGGGTGAAATCTCTAATCAATCTCCAAGGACTCTATTTTTCGGTCCTTTTGTTCTCTCGTTTGGACTTTTAAAAAGATGAAATTTTGTCTTTTTGGATTGAGTTATCATAAAAAGAGTCCATAAAGTTTTAGTAACGCAGTTGAGATAAAGGATTTGTGGTTTTGGAAGTCTAGAGCCGGATATAATATTTCACTGACCTTGTGATTCAGTTTCTTCTGCCTCAAGGCGCGTTATGGGTGTTCGTTTGGAATGAGTGACGGTTTGAGGATAATTTTAGAGCTTTGAAGGGGTTTAGAGGAAATTTTGAGAGGTCCATATTTTTTTTTGAATAAAATACAGGCCTTTGTTAGTTTTTCCGTATCATGAATCTTCCATTTCGGCGGAAAAGCTGGCCTTGGAAAGTGGTAAACAAAAACACATGGAGGATTGACCTTTTTGAGGTGTTCATTGTCCCTTTTCTATCTTTCTTGAACTCCGCAAGGCGCTTTGGCTAGTTTGTGGTCAAATTATAGCTAAAATTTGCCTCATTTTTTCAGTTTAGCCCTTGTTGTTTAGAAAAAACGTGCCAAAATGTTTCTTTTGACCTTTGTTTTGGATCTGAACCAATGATGTCAGCAGTTGACTCAGCTCTCAATCAACCTCTGTTTATCGTTTTTGAGTTGTCATCTATTCAAGAAATGGTTTTTTTTAGGTTGAGAGCCTCCCACATCTGGTAGTGCCGACCCTGTCTATTTTTTGCTGTAAATATTTCTACGCTTGGACTACGCCGAGTGCGCTTTGAAAGGCCCAATTTTCCGGAAGATCTCATAAGTGAAGGACAGCTGTTTGTACAGTTTAACCATGGCTCGTCGGCAATCCCTGTACATGAAGTGTCTGGGCCGACAACGGCGCTTCGATGAACCGATTTTTAGTATGCCATCCACTTCGAAAGAAAATACCCCACCAAGGAAACCTTTGTCACTACGTACCTTGGAGAAATTGGACTCAATTGACTATTCGTCGAATGTTGATTCAAGTGATTGTGACTCACCGTTGCTAAAAGTGCCACCAACTTTGCGAAGTTTTGATAAATTGACCGTAGATGCAATACCGCAGTACCTTTTGAATAAGATCTCTACGCTTTATGCAGAAAGAATTGAGAGGCCAATTGAGGAAGTGTTCAATGATCTTCGGGAAGCTTGTATGTCGCTAACAGTTGATTGAAGTGAATATACCCAACATAGGGGGTTACGGGTGGGCTTGAACTTTCTACGGGGCATCAAAAAATATGTCATCATGACGGGTTAAGGCAAATTCGTCATGGTGACATATTTTTGAGCTTTGGGGAACCCCTTTGATTTTCGTTCAAAGCTCGAGGAACCCCATAAAAATTGTTGGATGCCTTTCTGATGAAAATCGATTTTACCCAGTTGCTCTCAGAAACTTTGGCTTCTCATGACGACCGTAAAATCTGATTCCTGAATAAACCTCGTGGTCCCAACTGTTTGTTCCAAACAGTAATTCGACCCTGATTTTCCGCAAAACGAAGTGAGCTTGAACTGTTTTTTTATTCCCAGTTTTTCTATTCCGTCCCCGTCGCTATTCGAACCTTGAGCTTTTGAGGTGTCCAAAACTTCCCGGACAATGACGAAGCCCTCGTTCGCTGTTCATTTCACGGTGAAAACGACTATTATACATTGTGAAAACGACGCCAGCCGGTTCCGGGTTAGGTCCATAAGCGAAAATTCGGCGCCCGAATATTGTATCGAGACGGGCATGGTCGAAGAATGTAAATTTATATTGTTGAGATGGTTCAGGGAAATCTCTGATTTTTGCGAATAATAGCCTGATTGTAATGTGATTTTTAGGTCAGAAATCGAATAAAAATTACATTTTTTTTTGTTTTAGCATCAAGATCAATTTAAAAAATTGAACAAAAATATAGATGTTGCTATACCAAAATCAAATTTAAAACTGAGTTTTGGTCAAAAAATCAAGTAAAAAATTTTTTGATTTGAGCTATAATATCTTTTTAGCAAGCATCAAATTATTTAATCTTCCGTATTTCAGCCCGAAATGCCCAACAACTTGGTCGGGATCGCCAGTTCGCTCAGAGGTTTACAAATATTTTGGTCAATTTCAACGCAATTGAATGCGCGTCGTCGTCGTTTGCTGATGGTCCCGAGTACCCACCCAGTGAAGCCATAAATGGATCGGCAAGAGCCCACAACCCGGATGCTTTCTCAGCGGCTGATAAAATGGCCAGATTGGTGGAGATCTTGTTTTATGTCACAAAAAATCGTGAGTTTTTGGATTTTTGCTGATTTTGAAGGGGTTTTGGGATAAAGTTTGTTTTAAAAGTGGTCTGAAATTCCGCTGTGATATAGTTGTTGTAGTGAGAAATAATTAGGAGGGGTTTTTAAGTGAAGATTTTTTATATTCTGTAAATTTTTTAAACTGCCAAAAAAAATTTTATGAAAATTTTGTGACTTTTTCCAAAGCTCAAGTACAAGTCTGTGGCCACAAAAATGATTTCAAAATCCGTCTAGAGTGTTTCCACAAAATCTCCAACGCTCCAAGGCGCAGAAATGCCATTTCCAAACAAGTTGGAATAAATAATCTCTCGCTCGAATAAACCACATCCTCTTGTGGACATTTTTTTTTGAAATTTTTTTTTCAACGCTTCCTGTGTTCCCTTGCTTTGAACGGACGGATAGAACTAGACAAATTGGGATCAGTTTTTTGGTTACTTTGTGGAATTTGAGTAGTAACAGTGATAAATGGAGGCTTTTTTGGGGAACTTGTCGAATAGGAAGGATTTTTTAAATGTATTTTTGGGGTTGCGCTAGAAAATAGACGTTTTTTGGATGTGAATTGATATAAATATGTGTCTTTATTCTTATTCTTCCATTTCAATCTGAAAAAGGAAGTGAACTTTAAGAATACCCCGGATATTCCTAATTTGATATTTTTGGACCTTCATGGAGAAATTGCATCAAAAAACGGGGAAATCCGGGGATTTTGTGCACAATATGGGTTCTTTTTGAGGGACGTTCAGGTATATTTTCGTTTTTATTTTTTTACGGTAGATGATGAGGTTGCGTGTAAGGTTTGGAGAGGAAGCTATTGCGGGTTGACAGGGTTATGAGAGGTTCTATGGAGGGTTTTGGGCAGTGAAATTGTGATTTTTGGGCGTTTTAATGGCAAGAATTTAATTTGGAGGTCCGAAAAATGTTTTTTATCGAATGCCGTATGAATGGTCGATTTGACCTATTTCATGAGGAGTGTTTTCTTTTGATGACCTCTAGAAGTCAAAGTGGTAGTTCTTGATCTAACAAACTTGGATTTATTCGAAATTGGGAATGTTTGCCCTATCGGATCGAAAAATCAGTCTCTGAAGATTTTAGTTGATGATTTTCGGGCTCAACCGAGATATTCAACGGTTATTGCAAGACGAGAGACTCTGTAAAATGCAGAGAGTTAGTCAGAGAAATTGTTTATGGTCCGTTTTGGTCGTGGCCTGAAAGCAGTTTTTTTCTGATCAACTCTCTTCATTTTGCAGAGTTTTTTGTGTGCAAAGGTCGTTGAATATCTCGGATGTGTCTGGAAAATTGATAGCTAGAATTTTCAGGCACTGATTTTTTGATCAGATAGAGCACACATCCCCAATTTCGAATAAACATGAGTTTCTCAGATCAAGAATTACCACTTGGACTTCTAAAGGTCACCAGAAAAATATATATAGTCATCATGAAACAGGCCAAATCGGCCATTTATACGGTAAAATGCTTCTATAAAAAAGTTTTTCGGACCTCTGAAAGATAGACCGCCCCTGACGATTGGTACTGCCGAAAAAATGTTATGGCCGAAACGCATGCAACACCTGATGATATTTGGTCTTTGGGTATTTTTCAACTTTTTTCTAGACTTTTTTGGGCCCTTCAAATTCCTCCAAAAACCCCATTATTCAAGATCATTCTCTGGCTTTACCACCCAGGTGCTTAATCCTACTTTCGCTGAAAGTTGAACTTTCCCACCCAATCTTTAGATTTTTTTGGTTTCCAAGCAACAGAAAAACTTGTGTCCACTCCCCGGCCAGCTACTGTTTATCCGAATGTTATTCAGAAAGGCCTTATTTTGGTTAATCGGGTGTTAAATTAGTAAAGTGGAGATTGAGGTAGAGGGAAATGTGTGATTCTTTCTTTTTTGTGCGTATTTTTGGTGTGGTTGGAGTATTTTTGGCTGCAAATTTTGAGTGTTACGGTATGGTTGGTCTAAAGGGCTTCTTATTGCGTCTAGTAAGGTTTGAAATTGCCGTCAGATCGGCAGTAACGTACCGCAGTTTCTAACCGAAAATGCGCTTTTTCGATGAGCTTTCCGAATGTTGCCGTTTTGGAGACGAAGCGCGATAGAAAGATCCTTATTAGGAATGCCAGTGCAGTGGACCATCCTTGAACTGCAGAGTGCGACAAACAACAGTTTAGACAAAAAGTTAAATTTTCTGTTCTATTATAAAACTATTAAAAGGACGCTGAATTTTGAGGTGATTTTGTTTATTTATCTACAAAAAGTATTTACAATGAAAAGAGAGAAATATTAATATCACAACGGGTAGAATAATACAAACATATTATATTATGATGAGATTATTTTCGTTTACGGAGGAGAGGTCCTGAGGGTGACACCTTGAAAAATTCTCTGGCTTTGGACTTCTTGATCGAACGCTGGCCTCCATATAGTGCTCGCATCTTCTTCCACATCTCGTTTGGGTCGGCTGGATCGGCTAGTTTGACTTTTTCGGGCAGTTGAATCTCCAGATACGTCTTTCCATTGGTCCCCAACATGTTCTTGATCAGCCCACGGTGATCGGCAGGCAGGTTTTCCTTATCTTCCTCATCAGAGCTGATCAACTCTCCCTCTTCAATTTCCATTCTCATCTTCTTCTTGGCCAATTTGTCTTCGCTCATCTTTCTCTTCAACGATTTCTTCTCCTCATTGCCAGTTTTGGAGGTGTTCTTGGGCTCCTTGAGGAGTGTAGAGCTGGAGGATGGCTTGACGGGCTTGCTGATGGCCTGGGAGGGCTTCCTGGGAATGAATTCCATCTTGGACTTCTTTTCTCCCTTTAGTTGGGCTCGGAGACTGGGAAAAGACTCCAAGTTGATGGTCTTGGCACTGACATAAGAAACAGTGCTTTGACGGCCAATCATTTTTGAGAGCGTTTGGGAGATTCTGAAAGATTAGATGGTTAGTCGTATATTGTAGTAGGCAAATGGGAAAATAAGTGATAAAAAGCATGTTTCTCGGTAAAATACGTTGCCATCCATTGAAGTATGGTATTTTTTAAAGAGAAAAACGAAAGATGAAAAAATCAGATTAAAAAATGCGTCGTGTTTTGCAACTTTTTTAAAGGCTAAAACTGCGAAAAATTTACCAAGGTTAGTGTAATATCGATTATAAAATTTTTTCTGAAAGGTGGTCATAGAGTAATGAAGAGGTTATATTTTTGAAATTCATAATAAAAAAGCGTATTTTAGGGGCTAATTAATCGAAAAAAAGATTATGTCGTAATTTAGTATCCAAAAAGATAGAAGTAATCCCGTTTTTGGGATCTAAAAGCACGTAAACGAAGCTAACATATCGTAAAAAGGATTAGGCGAAAACTCCAAAACCGTATCGAAAACGCAATGATATGCAAATGAATAGGTTTTCTCGCTTATATCCGGTTGTTACATTATCTCTGCGCTACACTTTTTGATTTTCTCCGCCCATTTTTTGACAGAAATATTGATTTTTTAAAACTTTGCACAACGGAAATTGCGCAAATTTATGCAGAAAATTGATTTTTTTGACAGAAATATTGATTTTTTAAATCTTTGCGCAACGAAAATTTTGATTCAATGGCTAATTTGACCTTTTGAAGGGGTAAAATACGAAGCAATTAATGTAAGGAGAACTATGACAAACATTGAATTTGATGACAAAATAGGGATAAAGGTAGAATTTTAGGCTTCTGATTACTTTAAGGTGTAAAAATTAAATGAAAAAGATGTTGTATTATGTTCATAGCCGTAGAAAAACAAATTTAAAATACAAAGTAAAATCTTCTAGAGGTTATTCAGAAAGACCTTATTTTC
The DNA here is from genome assembly GCA_904066235.2 of Bursaphelenchus xylophilus. Lineage (NCBI taxonomy): Eukaryota > Metazoa > Nematoda > Chromadorea > Rhabditida > Aphelenchoididae > Bursaphelenchus > Bursaphelenchus xylophilus. Next base: position 2,870,774 of record CAJFCV020000001.1, read on the forward strand.
ATTAATCGGGGTTTAAATTTGTAAAATGGTGACTGAGTTAGAGCAAAAATGCGTGATTCTTTCTTTTTTGTCGGTATGTTTGGTATAGTTGAAGTCTTTGCGGCGACAAATTTTGAGTATTATGGTATGCTTGGTCTAAAGAGCTTCATATTGCATCTTGTGAGCTTTGAAATTGCCGTCAAATACCGCATTTTCTAGCCGAAAGAATGTTATTTTGAGGAGACCTGATGTAGTGGCAAAAAACGTAACATTTTCGATCCGGGAAGTATCAAAAATGTGCCCTATTACTGTAATATCACGTATAAAATTTTCTTATGGGTGGTTTACAAGTCATGAAAAGGGTATTTAATGTCCAAGAACGTATAAGGAATCCCGTTTTGGGATCTGAAAGGGTGTAAATTTAGCTACCATATCGTAAAAAAGATGCTACTTAAAGTCAATGATATAAGACCTGATCTAGTGGCAAAAAACGTATCATTTTCAATCCGTGAAATATCAAAAATGTGGCAAAATGCCTCCCTTTCCAAGTGAAAATACTCGGATTTTAAAATCACGCCCCATGGCAACCCGAAATATTCGACGGTTCGCCCATTTTATATCGGTTGAAATCGAACGAAGTGTGAGAGAAAAGGCCCATTAAAACGGCATATTTTTAGTTTGAAAAATAAGTATATATTTTGCTACATTCTTGAGACTTCCCGGATGCAAAATATCTTTTGCCGCTGGATCAGATCTGCCATTATGTGAGGCGCGACAGAAGTACCCTTATTAGGAATTCACAGTGCAGTGGACCCTCCTTGAACTGCACAGTACGATAAAAAGTTTAATTTCTGTTCTAAAACTACTATAAAAGAGGCTGAATTTTGAGGTGATTTTGTTTATTTATCTACAAAAAGTATTTACAATGAGAAGAGAGAAAAATATTAATATCACAACGGGTAAATTAAATACAAACATATTATATATCAAGAGATTATTTTCTTTTCCGGAGGAGAGGTCCTGAGGGTGACACTTTGAAAAATTCTCTGGCTTTGGACTTCTTGATCGAGCGCTGGCCTCCATATAGTGCTCGCATCTTCTTCCACATCTCGTCTGGGTCGGCTGGATCGGCGAGTTTGACTTTCTCTGGCAGTTGAATCTCCAAGTAGGTCTTCCCATTGGTCCCCAGCATGTTCTTGATCAGCCCACGGTGATCGGCCGGCAGGTTCTCCTTCTCTTCCTCATCCGAGCTGATCAACTCTCCATCTTCAATTTCCATTCTGATCTTCTTGTTGGCCACTTTGTCTTCAGTGAGCTTCCTCTTCAGCGACTTCTTATCTTCATTACCGTTTTTGGAGGTGTTCTTGGGCTCCTTGAGGAGTGTAGAGCTGGAGGATGGCTTGACGGGCTTGCTGATGGCATGGGAGGGCTTCCTGGGAATGAACTCTTTCTTCGACTTGTTTTCTCCCTTCAATTGAGCTCGAAGATCGGGAAAAGAATCCAAGTTGATGGTCTTGGCGCTGACATAGGAGACGGAGGATTGACGACCAATCATTTTTGAGAGCGTTTGGGAGATTCTGAAAAATTAGAGGGTTAGTCGGATATTGCAATAGGCAAATGGGAAAATAAATGATTTCTCGGTAAAATACGTTCAGGGTTGATAACATTTTTGGTATTTTACATAGAAAAAAGAATGATGGTGAATAAAATTTGATTCGTATTTTAGAATCTGAAGCGCTAAAACGGCGGGAAATTATCCTAATTTACGGCTTTAAACTACCCTAGATTACTGTAATATCACATATAAAATTTTCTTAAGGGTGGTTAACAAGTCATGAAAAGGATATTTAATGTCCAAAAACGTATAAGCAATCCCGTTTTGGGATCTGAAAGGGTGTAAATTTAGCTACCATATCGTAAAAAAGATGCTAGTTAAAGTCAATGATATAAGATTAGGCGAAAGCTCCATACCGAAAACGCAATGATATGCAAATGAATAGATTTTCTCGCTTATATCCGGTTGTTACATTATCTCTGCGCTACACTTTTTGATTTTCTCCGCCCATTTTTTGACAGAAATATTGATTTTTTTAACCTTTGCGCAGCGGAAATTGCGCAAATTTATGCAGAAAATTGATATTTTTTGGCAGAGATATTGCTGTTTTAAATTTTTGCGCAAGGAAAAATGTGATGCAATGGCTAAATTGACCTTTAGGTAAAATACGATGTAACACTGTAATTGATGACAAAATAAAGAGATTTTTAGGGTTTTGATGACTTTAAAGTGTAAAAATTTAAATGAAATCAATGGTAGATTAAGTTCATGACTGTAGAAAAGCAGATTTAAAATTTAAAATACGAAAAAATAATCTTTGAAATGGAAGAAAACGAGATTTTTTGATTAATTTTTTAAAGAATGACGGTTGAATGAAGAAATTGACAAAAAAAAGTTAATTTTCAATTGAAATTAGCCGTGAATTTGATGTAGAATGTCATGAAATTAAATTTGAGCTGGCTGTTTCAGTAATTCAAGTCGTATTTTAGGCAAGAACAAGCTGCATTTGATCGAGCAAGGCCTCGTTGAAGTCGTGAAAAACATCTTCGAAACCCATTTCAATCGCCGTTTCGTGGACTCGGTCCACTCCGAAATAGCCCTGATTTCCACCGCTGTCATCCGACACCTCTCCAAGACCAGTGAGTTTTGAGGAATTGAGATTTTTTGAATTTTTTTTAATTTTGGTTTTTGCACTGTGCAATTTTTTGACTTTGATTTTTTGGTTTTTTGAGTTTTTTTGGTTTGTAAAATACGTTTTAGCCAGATCCAGAGGATCTTAAATCAAGTAAAAATTGATTGCAAATCATTTTCAGAGAAGGGAAAGGATGAGTTGAGCCGTCTGAACGTCCTTCAACTCTGCGAAGAGTGCATCCAGAAACTCAGCAACGACCGAGTCCAATTAGCGAATAAAAAGAATCTCTTGGCCAACTGCACACAACTCCAGGACTCCCTGTGTGCTCTCTGCATCCGCTGCCTGCCCCAACTTGCATTCCCAGCAACCACGAAGCCTTTTCCGTTGACCTTCCCCATCCCAAACGAACCGAACAAAAATACGTAAGAAAAGTTGAATGTAAAATTTTTTGGAGGGGAAATGGTGTTTTTTTGGGTTGATTTGGAGTTTGAGAGGCATTTTTGGACCATTTGAGGGGGATTTGGAGACTTTCAGGTTTTCGTGGTGGGACCAAGAAATTTTATTTTTGGATGTATTAGAGTTTTTTTAATGGAGAATTTGCTATTGTTAGGACAGATGGGGGGATCCCAGAGGTATTTTTTATAATTTCAGTGAGTTTTTCTGAATTTACAGGTTGTCGTGGCGGGACCAGAAAATTTGAATGATTATGTTAATTTTGATTTTTGCTTACAATTAGATGTGTAATAAGGTGTATTTGAGAGTTGCAAACAACTTTTAAACTTTTTTAATATGATTTTTTGAGATAACATGTTTTCGTTGTGGGACCAAAAATTTTTATTTTTGATAAAAAATTTATAATGAATCCATGATTTAGGGTCGGTTAAAACACGATTTTTGAGTTAGGGCACCAGCGGTGGTCTTAGGAAAAAATCGATTTTGAGATTTTTGGCTTAAAATAGTCGGTAGCACTTGTGGAAGAAAAGCTAAAAATATTTTTGCCCAATTATGCCCGGAAGGCATATTTTTTTACAAAATACGTTTTTATACTTCAAAGCCTCTGGAGGCCGACGTGATCCGGCCACAGAAATCAAACCTGGCATACAGAGGTTTTTGACACCCAGGAATCTGAAAATCGTAGCCTTTTTACCGTCAGATTACTGTAACATGGTCATACTGTAATCCGGTCGATAAAAATCGACCATAACTTCTTTAGATCAAAAATGCCACAGGATTTTATTGCAGATTCGGAATCAGCATAAAATTCTGCTTCGGATACATGTAAAATATTTCAAAATTCCGTGGCCCAACCTCTATAGTATAGTGGTTGTGCGCCAGGATTATCAATCTGGCGACCCAGGTTCGATTCCCGGTGGCTGCAAATGGCAGAAAATGGACTATAAAAGGGCGGAAACTTGGAAAAAAGGGAAAATAAATTACAGAAAATTAATTTTATGCTACTTAGGACCAGTTTAAATGTTTTTGCAAGAATTCCGCATAAATTACCGTTTTTATGGAAAACGCCTTATAGCTCGCCGGAAAATGGAGCAATCTGGTTAAAATTTACATAAAAGGTTACTTAGCCTTCCTACTACAAAATAAGTCCATTTCTGCATATTTAATTAAATTTTTGGGATAGCCTGGGTTTTCTTTCAAATTCGGGATTTTTAGAAGGCGAGCTGCGGCCGAAGTTTATCGAACGGAACAATATTTGACCAAAAAGTCATATAAGCTTCACAAAAAGTCATATAGGATTCACTAACAGCACCGGAATCACACAGCTTGCAAAACTGAGGCCGTCTTGCGTATCCCACAAAAAACGGAGCGCGTGGACGCTCTAATGATAAATCTACATGGAGACTTGGTTGGTAAGGAACAGAGGCTAAATTACGGAACTGTAACATGCGTGCTTCCACCTGAAAACCAAATAAACGCTTTATTTTGTTTGGTCTTACATTCCTCGGCGGATATGTTGAATATTGGATAGAAAGCGTTATGTGAATTCACCACAAGCCTTTAATTGCCATTTGAGGCGATCTTACGAATGCTGTGAAGCGTTTTCCATAAAAACCGTAATTTATGCGTAATTCTTGCAAAAACTTTTAAACTGGTCCCAAGTAGCATAAAATTAATTTTCTGTAATTTATTTTCCCTTTTTTCCAAGTTTCCGCCCTTTTATAGTCCATTTTCTGCCATTCGCAGCCACCGGGAATCGAACCTGGGTCGCCAGATTGATAATCCTGGCGCACAACCACTATACTATAGAGGTTGGGCCACGGAATTTTGAACATATTTTACATGTATCCGAAGCAGAATTTTATGCTGATTCCGAATCTGCAATAAAATCCTGTGGCATTTTTGATCTAAAGAAGTTATGGTCGATTTTTATCGACCGGATTACAGTATGACCATGTTACAGTAATCTGACAGTAAAAAGGCTACGATTTTCAGATTCCTGGGTGTCAAAAACCCCTGTATGCCAGGTTTAATCTCTGTGGCCGGATCACGTCGGCCTCCAGAGGCTTTGAAGTATAAAAACGTATTTTGTAAAAAAATATGCCTTCCGGGCATAATTGGACAAAAATATTTTTAGCTTTTCTTCCACAAGTGCTACCGACTATTTTAAGCCAAAAATCTCAAAATCGATTTTTTCCTAACAAGGAAAGTACTTCTATGGGGTGTGGAATTACCGGTCGAGATATATATCAAAAAATTCGCAAAAATTTTCTGATTCAGAATATATAAAAATTAGCTGCCTAATTTTGGTCTATTAACGAGTTTTATCAATAAATGTATTTCTCGAGGAAAAAATCTGCGGCAACAAAAGCGAGCTCGGTCTCTTCCCTCGGAAGAGAGCGGTGTGGCCGAGTGGTTAGAGCGCTAGATTGGGAATCCGAAGGGGACGGGTTCGATTCCTTTTGCCACACTAGAACCCATTTTTTACATTGGAACTACTTTTAAGGTGTAGTTGTGATCCAATTTGATATTTTAAGGCTTGTCAAGGCCTCAAAATTTATTTTAGCACAAAACAAAATTTTTTTATTGGTAAAAACACGGTCAAAAAGACACTTGCATTGTGTCGCGAGAAAACTTCTGAGGACAAAAACATGTCATCAGACCAAAATTAGGCAGCTAATTTATATATATTCTGAATCAGAAAATTTTTGCGAATTTTTTGATATATATCTCGACCGGTAATTCCACACCCCATAGAAGTACTTTCCTTGTAAGACCGGGCCCCACTACTGGCTGACGCAGTGACTCAAAAATCGTGTTTTAAGTCTTTTGATGAGTTTATTTTCAATATCGATCTTTTTACAGCCCCCAAATTTTCATTTTTAGCCCCTCTAAACCCCCATTGGACCCCAAGAACAACCCCGATTTCCAAAATGAGAACTCAATGGGCGCGGATGGAATGGACTCGGACGACGACGAAGGCATCGACGAAGAAGAGGACAGCTTCCTCAACTTTATGAAAGAACCCAAACTCCCGAACAATGCGAACAATACCGGCGACGAGGAAATGATCGCGTTCCAGTCGGATGACGAAGATTCGAACCAAAAAACGGGCCCAATGGATGGCGAAAATCAGAAGCTGCCGAAGTTCAGTAGACAGAAAGCCAGCGAACTCAAGGTGAGAGGGGTTTTGGAGTTGATTTTTTGAAAGAAATTTTGGGAATTTGGGATTTAAAAAATTTTTTTTTTGAAAAATTAGAAAAATTTTTTTTTGTTACAGTAAGAATTCGTTGGATTGAAGGCCTAGATTTTTTCTGGGAAGTGTTTTGAGCCGATTTTTTAATTGAAAAAAGGAGATTTTGAGATTTTTTTTGGAAGAAAAAGCAGAATTTTGAGAAATAGAAATTTGGCTTGTTACAGTAAGACTTGGTGGAATAGAAGCTCGATTTTGATCCTTAAATGGCGCTGAAGGTGCGTAAAATCGAATTTTATTTGCAAAATTTTCATTTCAACGCTTTATTCCTGCAAAATCTCACATTTTATCACCTTATCCACCCGATTCCAGGCCAATTACTCGCCACTTTTCTGCGAATGGGAGCAAGGCGCCAGCTCCTCGGATTTCCCCTCCCCCAAACTAAGACGAACAAACGAAGGCCCGGTCCCAACGACCAATGAGAATGAAGAGGAAACCAAGAAGTTGGACTACAAAGAAGTCATTTCTTCCCATGCCAACGACACAAAATCCGTTGCACCATTTGTGAAAATTGCATATCCGGAGCTGGCGAATCCGGACATTGAAACGAATCGAAATGATCTCTTGGTCAATCAGGATAGCATGAGGTGGGTTGGAGAGGAGTTTTTGCAATTTTTGAAGGGTTTCGGAGAGGTCGAATGTTTTCGTGGCGGGACCCGGAAAGTTTTTTTAATTGGCGTATATCAAAACATAAGCATGAAAAAGGTGGTAGTTTAGTGAATTAGATGAGAAAATTGACGGGTTTTTCGTGTTTTGAATCATTTTAGGCATTTTCAGGTTTTCGTGGCGGGACCCGGAAAAATTTTTTTTATTGGTTTATACCAATAGAGCTTCAAAAAAGTTCTTTTATAGTGATTTGGATAAGAAAGTTTACTTGTTTTTTGAGTCATTTTAAGAATTTTCAAGTTTTCGCGGTGGGACCCGGACTGATTTAAAATCTTTGAAAATGGTTGAAATTTTGGTCTTGCCGGCTTTGAAAATGTCTGAAAATAGGTTCTGAGCAATTTTTGATTTTTCATTTTTATCGGTTTTCGTGGTAGGACCCAAATTTGGATTTTTAATAATTTTTTGAAAATTTAAATTTTTAGAGAAACGGTGATCCAAAAGCTCTCCAAACTCCGTCAACATGCCACCGACTCCAACAAACCACGGGTCGTCTTTGATCTCGATGAATTGCACACCCAGCCGGCTTCCCAAAAGCCCCTTTCCAACGATGATCTCTCGAGAGTCGGAAACCTGGATTCAAACTCGAATCATTTGAAATTTGAAAGTCGCTTCGAGTCTGGCAATCTGCGGCAGGCAATCCAAGTGGCGGAGAATCATTATGAGTTGGTTTTGTCGCCGGATATCAACGAGCTGAGATCTCATTATCAGTGGTTCTATTTTGAGGTAGGTGAAGGTGAAGATAAGGGATTTTTTGGATTTTTAAGATGGAATTTGATGGTAAAATGCGAGTTCACGCCTTTCCATATTTTTTTGGAGGTGTTAGGGTTGTTTTTGATCATTTTTGGAGGGGTTTCCTGAAGTTCAGGGTTTTCGTGGTGGGACCCAACTTTGCAGCCTTTAATATACGTTTTTATAGTGTAAGTCGATGAAATATGTTATTTAGAAATAGGAGAAGCCGTTTTTGGGGTGTATAATTTAGTTACGTTTTTTAAGTTTTGAGTCCCACCACGAAATCCTGAAAATTTTAAAAAATTGATTCAAGTTGAAAATCAACGTGTAATTTTGAATTAAAAGTCGTTGCAGACTGCGTTTAGTATTTATAAGCCGTGGTTGCAGCGTTTTTGCGATTTTTTGGCGAAAGGTTGGGTCCCACCACGAAAAATTGAAAAACTAAAAAATTGATTTTTATGAAGAAAAGGCAAAATAAGGATAGGAAAAGTCTTTTTCATTGTTTGAATTGTCTGCTTTTTCTCTTTTCAACATCATATGACATTATTTTAGGTCTCCAACAACCAAGCGAATGTTCCATACACTTTCGAAGTCATAAACTGCCTGAAAAACACCTCTATGTTCTCGAAAGGCATGCAACCGGTCATGTTCTCGGTCACCGAAGCCCAACAAGGCCGGCCTGGTTGGGTCCGCTGCGGCCAAGCGGTCTGTTACTACCGTAATCTGTACGTCCCACCGAGTAATGGGTCAAGTTCGAGTGGAAGCGACGCGGAAAAGCCCACGGGAAGAAGAAGAACGATCTCGGACGGGAAGAAAATGAAGGAGTCGACGGATAAAGAGAACAAGTTAGTTGATTTTTGAAGGTTTGGAGTGGTTTTGGGAGTTTGAAGGTTTTCGTGGTGGGACCAAAAAATTTTTACGAGTATAGTTTTTTGGGGATAAAATACGATTTTTTATCACTGAGATCAGTGAGTTATAATATTTTTATGCCTGGAAAAATTTATTTCGGGGATTTTTTTTTTTTTTTTTGAATTGTTTTCGTGGTGGGACCAAAAGAAAAAATAACTTTAATTAAAAAATGAAGGGTAAAATACGGATGTGGTTATCGATACTGTTGAAAAATAACATCGATGAATGTTGAGCGAGTTTTTTTTTATTTTTGGACGTTTTCGTGGTGGGACCCAAATATTTTTTCAATAATTGATTTTTTGGGTAAAATACGTTCCTTATGTGTACGAATCGAAAATTAGTTGTGTCTGAGAGGAAGACCATAATAAAAAAATGGTTTGGTATATTCGCATGTCTAAAAACGAGATTTTCAATTTAATTTTTTTTTGCAGAAGCTACTTTTCCATCCGCTTCTCGATCCGTTTCCGACACGCTGCCGACGTCTGCTACGTCGCCTACCACTTTCCCTACACGTATTCGTATCTTCAAGCCACCCTGGAGCGACATTTATCGGACATGAATCATAGTGCAATATACGCGAGAATCGACCGCCTCACCCAAAGCTTGGCCGGCAACCCGGTCCAGCTGGTCACAATCACCGCCACCGGCGAAGCCGACGCCATAAAACAACGGAAGTTGGTGGTGTTCACGTCGAGGGTCCATCCCGGCGAGTCCAACGCCAGCTGGACGATGCATGGAATCTTGAAGAAGCTGTTGTCAAAGGAAGCCCAGGAATTGAGAGAAAAGTTTGTGTTCAAGCTGGTCCCAATGCTGAATCCGGACGGTGTGATTAACGGCTCTCATCGATGCTCGTTGGCTGGGGTCGATTTGAACCGGGTTTGGGATAACCCGAGTGAAAAAAGACATCCCACAATATACCATGCGAAAGGAATGGTTCAGTATATGGTGAGGGAGATTTTTGAAGGCTTGAAAGGGAAAAAATCACTTGATTTTTGATTTTTTTTTAGTTGAAAGGAGATGAAATCTGAGAAATTGAAAAAATTCAGGGGATTCGGGTGTATTATGAGTCTGTCGGGAAAATAATGAGGCCAGTGTCGTTCTGCTTTCACAAATCAATATCTCTCGGCTTTGCTTGAAAGGCCAACCTAAAATTTTCAGCAACTGGTCTAAAAAGATCAAAAATCCCGAATCGGAATGACACGTTAACAAAAAGTGTGGTTTTTTGCCAATTTCCGGCCATAAATATCGGTGGCCGCTTAAAATTGCAAGCTATAAAATCTCGGAAATCCCAATATAAAGATGTTTCCAGTTTCATTAAAATATGTCCGCTTTACGTCAAGCTGTTTCCTTTTCAAGTTTTGGTCCAAAAGTCGCCTTCTATTAGACTGTTTGCAAGTCGCTGGAGTGATTTCTGCGACATGCACTGTGCAGTTTGAACTTTTTGTTCTCGCACAGTGCATGTCGCCGAAGTCACTGTCACTCCACCGACTTTGCGAACGGACTAGTAGAAGGTGACTTTTGGACCGAAACTTGAAAAGGGAAGAGCTTGAAGTATATCGGACAGATTTTAATGAACCTGGAAACAACTTTAGTTTGGGATTTTCGAGATTTTTTAGCTTGCAGTTTTAAGAAGCAACTGAGATTTGTGGCCGGAAATTGGCAAAAAATCAAACTTTTTGTTCACGTGTCAGTCAGATTCGGGATTTTTGATCTTTCTCGATCAGTTGCTGAGAATTTTTGGTTGCCGTTTCAAGCAAAGCCGAGAGATGTTGATTTGTGGTCTAGACAGAATGTGAAAAAATTGAGAGGTTTCTGATCTCGCATATAACCCTTGAAATTCCAGGTTGACGTCCTCAAAAGGCCGCCCCTCTGCTTTGTCGATTTGCATGGCCACTCTCGAAAGTCCAATGTTTTTTGTTACGGCAATAATCCGGAAGAATCGTGGCGTGCGGCCGACCGTTCTCTGCCCTTGCATCAATTCCAAGCCCTCCCGGAATTATTGGACAAGCATGCGGACGGATTCTCCCTCAAAGATTGCCGATATTCGATATCAAAAGCGAAGGAACCGTCGGCCAGAATCGCCCTCTGGCGACAATTCGGACTCGACAGATGCTATACGATGGAGTCCACGTATTGCGGCTTTGATCAGGGCCCATTCAAGGACAAACAGATTGGAATCCAGGACTTGAAAAGCATGGGACAGGTCCTATGTGAAGTTATGCCGGAACTGGAAGATGTTGTCAAAAAAGGAGCGTTGCCGACTGGGAATTTGAAGAGTGTGAAGGCAGAACCGGTCACGAAGACCCCACTGGCGGTTAGCAGTAAGTTTTGGGTTTTTTCAAAGCGATTTTTTGGATGAAAAGTGAGGCTTTTGAAGGGGAGGGGGTTTTGATGAGATTAGACTTGGATTTGGTGATTTGACGGGGATTTTTATGGGGTTTCTGGGAAGTTTTGGAAGTATCGCATATATTGTGTTGTAGTCTAATGATTTGGGGGGAATTTTGAAAAATCGAATGGGAAAAATTGAGATTTTTTGGGGAATAATTGAATTTTTTGATGGAATTTTTGGTTTTGATGTGTTTTTTATTTGATTTTGAGAGTTTTTTGTGATGTTTTTGGGGTTGTTGAGAAGATTAGAATGTAATGATACTAAGACATACTAGTTTTGGAAATTTCAAAAAAAAAATTTCACTTCGAAAAAATTTTCAAAATTTTTTTTTTAATCTCAAACAATCATTTCAGAAGTCTCCCCACAACTGATGACCCCAAGCCCATCCAATAATTCCTTTGAACAGGATCCAATTCGAGGCCTCCGAACCAAAAGAACCAGCATTTCCAACAGCACCGTGCAAAATCCGGCCAAAAAGAATCTCCTGAAACAGTGGAAAAGCACCCAACAATGAATGAAGAATATTTGGAATGTGTTTTGTATGTCGCTAGAATGTATATTATTGATTTTATCTGCACATCCGATGTGATTTTACCATATGTTTAGCTAAATATATCGCATTTGTTTTGTCATGTAGAATATAAAAAAAAAAGAATTTTTTTGTAAATTCAAGAGATTTTTTTCTGCTTTTGATGCCATGTATCTCTAGGACATATTTAACGGTTGATTTTAGCTTTTAGTTGATGAGAATTTAATTCTTTTTGAATTTATTAAAATTTTTTGACATTATCCTTGTTTTTTGATGATTTTTCCTTTATTTTGTCCCATTTTGTAGTGAATTTTATAACTGTTTAAGAGATTATGGAGTAATCTCGCTATTTAAAATAATTTTTTTAAATGTTGTACATAACATCGTCGAAAAATTGAGATTTTGCAATAAAGTCGATACTTTTGTCATGGTGAAGATTGAAATGGCTGTATATTAAAATTCAGTTGTACTTTTGGGTTGGTTTGATATTGAATGTAAAGAATGGGACCTAAGGAAGATATTGTAATAGAAAATCAAGTTTTTTAAATTGGTTTAGGTTATCAATTTTGAGGTTGGATTTTAGTGTCATGGATAATATAAATTTAGTCGGAAATTGGGGTTCATTAGACAAAAAAACCTTCGCAATTATTAAATAATATTTATTAAATATTTCAAAACATTTTACAACCAAAAACAAGTGGAATATTAACAAATATTATATTACTTTACATATTATTTTGGAAGAAGGGGTCCGGAAGGCGCAACCCTGAAGAACTCACGGGCGATTGATTTCTTGATCGATCTTTGCCCTCCATATAGTGCTCTGAGCTTCTTCAGCTGCTCATCTGGATCTTCGGGGTTGACCAGCTTCACCTTCTCTGGCATTTCTATTTCCAAATATACTTGGCCATTCGAGCTGACCATCTTCTTAATGGCTCCATTCTCATCCTTCTCGTTTTCTTTCTCTTCCTCATCGCTGCTGATGATCTCTCCTTCTTCGAGATCCATTCTGGCCCTCTTCTTTGTCGTCTTCTCTTCAGAGATCTTCCTTTTCAGTGGCTTCTTCTCCTTCTTATCATCTCTTTCCATATTACACTTGGTCTTTCGGACCTCATCGTGTTTGCGCGGCTTCTTGGCTTCTTTTTCGGTCCTTTTGTGATGGCTGGAGGTAGATGGGGCCTTCTCAATTCGCTTGGCTTGGCGAAGGAGGGCTCCAAAGCCCATTAACGAACCAAAACTTCCATTTGAGGTGTAGGAAGAGTAGCCGGAGGACATGGCGGATGTGCTTGGGACACCGGACATTTTGGAGTATTTAGTTGGGTATCTGAAAAGTGATAGGTCAGAAAATTCAATTCAGACTTATATTTAAGATTTTTTAAATAAGTTTACGCGGATAAAAAAGGTAAAATACGACAATGAAAATAACTTCAAAATTTTTGATGACTAAAAATGAAAAAGTTCTAATAAAAAGTTCCAGTACCGTTATCGACTGGTACATTATATAAAAAGAGGAGCTGTAAAACTATCCATATAATCCTGGTGAGGTTGTAAAATCCATTGAACGATCCAATGTTGCCAGCCATGCCCTCTTTTATAACCCTCTCCAGATATTTTCTGTCGATTTTATTTTGATTTTCTCTTGATTTTCTGCTCTTATGCAATATTTTGCTTTGATTTTCAGCGCAGAAAATGTGATTTTGAATAATTTCTGCTCTTGGCTTAATGACATCATAGGGAAATGAGGTGGTTGATTATGGCAGAGAAAAGTGTTAATTGACTTTCGAAGGCATAGAGATATTCAAATTCGTATTGAAAATGAATTGAAAAGGGGCACAGTCAAAGGATGCAATAATTGTATATTCCACATGTTTATGTAATATCGATATTCTATTGACTGATGAGTACTTTGAAGACGCTTTTAAGAATAGGGAGGTTACAATTTATTTGATAACATTCACGGTGAAGTTGATTGGTTTTGGCTTGATAGCCGAAACAATTCAAAGGTATCAACGCTCAGGTCACTCCGAGTTATTCAATTGAGATTTTGCAGTGATTACATGTGGGCAAGTGACAGTCGTTTTGTTTTATAGCATGTACCAAGAAATTCGCTTCAAGGTAATTTTTAGCTCGCGCTTTGCAGGCGTTGCTCAGATATTGAACGATTTTTTTCGGCCGAGAGAGTAGGCGAAACATGGAGAGCGCTCACAGAGACCTCCTCACTCTCACTTTTTGCCCATATCCTTGCCAGTTTCGCATGAAAACGGATTATGTTTTGTATAAGCATAGCCCTTTGCGATAGAAATAGGCGTGAAATTTTTTCAGGTCGACCTAAAAATCTCGGTTGTGTTTGCCAGTTAGAAGTGGAATTTATTAATAAAGGGTAATTTTTTGTGTGGTTGTCATAAAGAATGAACAATAGAACCTCCAACTGACGGATCGTAGAGACACTTCCAATTGATGAAACGAAGATGTTTGAGCTTCTATTCTTAAATATGTCCTCGAAAAGGTTTCTTCAAAATATGAGCCTGTAAGACCTTCTAACAGGGGAAGTACTCCAAGTGCGACGCTCAGATTTTGATGAAACTTGGCACAAATTTAGAATAATTTTTTCTACGATATATGCGGGAATCCTAGCTCGCGCTTTGCATACTAGTCCGTTCTTAAAGTCGCTGGAATGTTTTCGGCGACGTGCACTGTGCAAGAAAACTCAGGGTGCGAGCGACAGCTCGAAAAAGCCTATTGCACTGTGCAAAAAGCCAAAAATTGCACAGTGCAAAGTGAACTTTCGGTTTCGCGGAGTGCATGTCGCCGAAAACATTCCAGCGACTTTACGAACGGACTAGTAAACAACCGAGATTTTTAGATCGAAAGTCGGCCAAAATTTAGGGCTTTTTGCCGAATTGCGGCACGAAAGGTTTCATGCCTATTTCTACCGTAGAGGATAATGTTTCTACAAAAAATCAAATTTTTCCACACGAAACTGCCAAAGTTACGGCCAAAAAGCGTTTCTCTCTCTGACCGCTCTCCACGTTTAGCCTGCTCTCTCGGCGGCAACAATCGTTCGATATCGCGGCGGCGCCCGCAAAGCGCGAGCCACAACTTTCAGGAATTGATATTTAGTCCATACCCGACGTGTGTGCAAATTTTAAAGAAAATCTGAGCGTCGCACTTGGAGTACTTCCCCTGTAAGAAGACGAGGTTTGGATGGTATTGTACTTGGTTTTGATGGTTTGATTGGGGTTTCTTTTGCGGCGGCTGAAAACTCAAATTCAACATTGAATTACTGGAAACATGTAGGGAAAAGAGCTTCGAAATGTCTTGATTGAACACCACTAATCACTGTAGAAAGTATAAAACGTAAATTTCTCATCTCCCACTACAATTTTGGCCAAGAAAAAGACCAAAATACCAGAAGAAGAATATCGTTTTTTTTCGATTTTCGGAGATTTTTCCCAACGAAAAAACTGATAAAAGCAAGATAAACAGCTTAGAGAACGCTGTTGCATTATCAGCGTGATCAAAAATAAATTCAAAATCATAAATAAAATTAGTTTTTAGGAGGAGTGCCGAGATTATAGTTGTTATAAATTTCGGGATTTTTTGATTTTTTTTTGTTACGAAATTTGGGAAATAACAGTGTGTTTGGAGGGAATAAGAGTAGTTTATAGTTTATACTCAAAAAAGACGAGGGGAAATGGCAAAAAAGAGGGGAAAAGTAGCCAGAGATCGGGAATTTCTGACCTTTTCGATGTTTTCGAGGGATTTTTTGGTCTTCCGCATATTTTTGGGGATTTTCGGGTAAAGCCAGTAATTTTCGTATTTTACAAGTACTTTTTGAGTTGGAAACATAATAGCAAAAAAAGAGAGAGAAAAGTGGTGAGATACATAAAGTTTTTCGTTTTCTTTAAAATTTTTACCTATGTTTTCGTGTTTTTGGTGATTTTCAGGATTCTTGAAAATAATAATAACGTTGCGCGTATCTTAAAAATAATTTTAGGCTCAGAAAAAATTGAAAAGTAACAAAAAATTTATACAAAAATTTTTAAAAAATGAAAAGCTTTTTGCTTTTTTTGAAATTTTTTCTGTGGGATTTCTTTTATGTTCTCAATAATTTCCGATTTTTCAAGACACAAAAAAAACTGGCGTATTTTAAAAACAATCTTTAATGAAGAATTTAATTTATTTTTTTGACTGTTTTTGGCAAATAGAAAATTTAAAAAATTTTGAAAAAAACTGTACTCCATACGACACCCAGATTTTGATGAAACTTGGCACAAATTTAGAATTATTTTTTTAAGGTATAAGCGAGTTTGCTAGCCAGCGCTTTGCAGAAAAAGACGGAGATTTTTTAGACTAAAATTTTTTTTAATTTTGTCATTTTTTGCGAATTTTGGTATAAAAAGTTTTATGCCTATTTTTACAGCAGAGTATAATGTTTCCACAAAAAATAAATTTTTTCCATACGAAACTGGCAAAGATACGGCCGAAAAGTGTTTTTGTCTCTCCGCTTTTCGCGTGCTCTCTCGGCGGCAAAGATCGTTCCCTATCTCGGCTGCGCCTGCAAAGCGCGAGCTAAAATTTTCAGGAATTGATATGCGGACTATACATAGACTATGTGCAGAATTTGAAAAAAATCTGACTTCCTTTGTTATTTAATTTTTTTCCGAAAATTCTCGTATTTTACCCAAAAATAAGCTAAAAATTTCATTTCATTTTATTCAACTCCCCCACAAATTTTGAAATTTTTGCGATAGTACATAAAAACGAAGTGGCAATCAACCCTGACTGATTAGAAAATTCGCTAGACAGATTTGGAAAGGGCAAATTTTTTCTAGTGTTTACTTCATTTTGACAAATATTTTTGCGATTTCTCATTCATTTGGATCTTGTTTTTAGTTCAAATCTCGGGATTTTTGGAGGAAAATCCAAAAATTTTTTATCAAAAACTCTAAAACTATATAAATATTTGGATCTCTAAATCTCCATGGTATCCT
This sequence comes from Bursaphelenchus xylophilus, assembly GCA_904066235.2. Lineage (NCBI taxonomy): Eukaryota > Metazoa > Nematoda > Chromadorea > Rhabditida > Aphelenchoididae > Bursaphelenchus > Bursaphelenchus xylophilus. The sequence continues at coordinate 2,887,362 of CAJFCV020000001.1, forward strand.
ATAACACATTTGTGGAGAGTAGAAAACAGATTGGTTCGTATTTTGTCTCATTTTTTTATTTTTCCCAAAATTTTTTTTATTTTTTTTCAAAATTTTGTTAAAAAATCTCAAAAATCATCGTATTTTAGGTCGAATGCGAGACGCGAGGACATTCACCGTGGTCCTGGTGGTCCTGTACGGGATTCTGAAGGAGTTCCGACCCTCCACTCCATTCCTGACCCCGTTTTTGGAAGGCCCCACCAAAAATTTCTCAGTTCAAGAGCTCTATGGCGAAATTTATCCGTTCTGGACGTATTCTTACTTGGTTTTCCTGGTAATAACGCTAAAATTAGGCTCTGAAATGAATGAAAATGATTTTAGATACCGGTATTTTTCATTACCGACCTCCTAAAATACAAGCCAGTGGTTGTTCTGGAAGCGGCATCGCTGACTTTAACCTGGGGATTGTTGGTGTTCGGGAAGACCGTATGGCAAATGCAGATCATGCAGATTGCTTTTGGTGAGTTTACGGGATGGAAAGGCAACTTATTTTTTTGTAAAATACGATGAGGAAGTGTTCGGATTTTTTAAGGAAATTTGGACAGTGCAAAAAAAATTTTTTCTTGAAAAATCTATTTTTTTTTTACATAATCTTGAATGCGCATTGCGCACTGTGCAATAAAATTCAAAAAGTTTTTTTTTGGTGTGAACATTGAATTCTGTTTACCATATGTTTCGCACTGTGCAAGCCCAAAAAATTGCACAGTGCAAACGCAAAAAACGTTTGTCGCGACTACTGCACTGTGCAAAATGGCAAAAATGGGCTGCGACGACTGCACTGTGCAAACCCAAAACACTTTGCACTGTGCGAAATCGCAAAAGCTTTTGTCGCGACGACCGCACTGTGCAAGACAATTTTTGTTTGTTGATTGCACTGTGCAAAAAAAGAGAGAATTCTTTTGTGCACAGTGCAAAATCCGGGATTTTTTTGTCGCAACCGGTGGATTGCACAGTGCAAAAGTAATTGCCAGGGAAAATTTCCACAACTCTTTAGTAAAAAAAATTTATTTTCAGGTATGGCCACCTCCGCCGAAATCGCATACTACTCTTACTTGTACGCAGTTGTCGACAAAAGAAACTTCAAAAAAGTGACAGCTTACATTCGAAGCGCAGTCATGTTGGGGAAATTCTTTGGCTACGCAGTGGCTCAAATCATTGTCACCTTCGACAATGGGGCGTATTTATTGCTGAATCAGGTAGAATTTGAAATTTTAAAATAATATTACATATAGATACGAAGTTTTGGGGAAAAAACTCTGTACAACGAATTTCAAAAGGAAGAAAAATTGTTTGTTATAGAAGGGTTTTGTTATAAATTTTGATTTTTCAGACCTTTGAAATTTTTTGTCATTACAGGTTGTACAGAGGCTATGTGACAAAAAATATCAAAAAAAAAATCGCATGCTGAAGGCAAAAAAACTATTTTCAGATCACACTGGCCTCAGTTTCAGTGACCTTTGTCATCTCTTTGATCCTGCAATTCCACAAAACCCCCGACAACACTCTAATGCCGGACACTGTGCAGCCCCATGACGCCGAATTTCATGAGACACGCGCTCAAAAAACAGTCCCAAAAATGTCGAAAAACGTCCTCAGCGAGTTGCTCGAGGCGTTCAGAGACCCCACAGTCCTCTCGTGGTCGATTTGGTGGGCTCTGGCGTCATGTGGAATGTACCAAGTGCAAAATTATTCGCAAAGCTTGTGGTCGCCAATGCATAAAGCTGGCCAGTTCATGGGCAATGGCGTTATGGAGTGCATAACGACGCTGTCGAGTAAGTTGCGGTAAATTTGAGTAATTGGGAAAAGCTGTGGAGACCATGGCTTGGGACTAAAAAATCTTTGCGTGTCCAGAAAATGTGTCACGATGACACCTCTTTAAAATGTGTCAGCGGTTTAAAAAAAGGGTGTATATGGCTAGGAGTATTCCCGGGAGTAATCATAAAAAAATTTAAATTCAAAACTTTTGCAATGCACAATTTGGATGACGGATTTTTTGGAATTTCTGGATTTTTCCGCGGGAAGAGCCTTTGCAACACCCGAAATTTTCTGGCATGCTCTAAGCAGTACCATTAGCCATATACAGCAGTTCTTTATACCACTTGCACATTTTTGACGGATGTCATCGTGACACATTTTTTTAAGAAACTTGGCACAAATTTTGTATAATTTTTTCTAATGTATATGCGTGAATCCTAGATTGCGCTTTGCAGAAACAACCGAGATTTTTATATCGAAGGTCGGCGAAAATTTGAGATTTTTTGCCGAATTTTGGCACGAAAAGTTTCACACTTATTTCTACCGTATAGGGTAATGTTTCTACAGCAAATCAATTTTTTCCGCAAGAAACTGGCAAAGTTATGGCTAAAAAACGTTTTTCTCACTAACCGCTCTCCACGTTTAGCGCGCCCTCTCGGCGGCATAAATCGTCCGATATCTCGGCGGCGCCTGCAAAGCGCGAGCTAAAACTTTCAGTTATTGATATTTAGTCTATGCCCGAAGTGTGTGGAAAATTTAAAGAAAATCTGAGCGTCGCACTTGGGGTACTTCCCTAGTTGATCAAAAAAAATCTGTGTCGCACTTTTGTTTCTATTGTGAACCTTTTTACCACCAAAACATACCGAGCATCGTATTTTACATTTTTATTTTTTATTTCAGCCACCCTTCTCACCTTCGGCCTCCAATACGTTAGTTTCAACTGGAAGAAGCACAGCTCCACGGTCTTCCTGACCACCTCCATCTTCTCCTCCCTTCTGTTGGCCGGAATGGCGTTTATTCAAAATATTTTCGTCTCCTACTTCTTCTACATCCTCAATTCAACTCTCTATCACGTCTTGATCGCCGCGGCCAGCACCACAATCGCAGCGCAACTCCAGTCCTCCAAGTATTCGTTGATTTTCGGCTTCAACACTTTTGTCGCGCTCTTCCTGCAGACCGCGCTAACGTTCGCTGTCGCGGACAAGCATGGGATGAACTTGCCGATCATCACTCAGTTCTATGTTTACAGTGGGTATTTCGCTGTGTTGGCGCTTTTGTTCGTGCCGTTTGCCATCTTCCAGAAGCGGTTTATTCCGGATGAAGATTGCGAGGATTCGGAGGACAGTGGAGAAGATAAAGGAACAAATAATGAGCTTGTTAGGATGTAGAAAGTATTCGCATTTAATTTATGAGTTGTTGATAGGATTATATTTTGTTGTTTCAGTCTGTCGGGAAAATAATGTGGACTGTGTCGCATCGAAAGTCGCATTGCCGTTGAGAAAGTAAATTGTGTTGCGACAAAATGAAGTTGTTTTGCACTTCAGCGACGCTATTTGCACAGCAACAGAGTGCTCATTATTTTCCCGACAGACTGATAAATGTTGAAAAATGAGCAGAGAGCTTTAATAAAATGAAAGAATCACGTTATCGACTTTGCTATGGATGCAAATTCATTTTTATTGAGTCGGTTATCTCCGCAATTGTCGCTCTCAATCTGTCGGGAAAATAACGGAGGGTCGTCGCGGCAAAATGTTTCGCCTCGTCGAAAAAACACACTAAATCTCCAGCTTCGGCAGCCGTTGCAAAGCGATGATGGGCGATTCCGAGACGCGCCGATCCGCCGTTATTTTCCCGACAGACTGATAGTCGTTTCAGAAAGTGCGTAGACGTTTGTCGAAGTCCAACATCGCAGCTGACTTAAGCTTTTCTCAACGAAACTGGCGCGGATTTTGGTCGCGAAAGGAAATTGCAAAATGTTTCGGAAAGGAGCAGCTGCATGTAGGGTTCGGACGGGGTATATACCCGTGCATATACCCGGGTATATACCCAAATACCCGAGAGGCCGGAAATTTTCGGGTATTTATGGGTATATTCAAATTACTTTTGCATTCAAAAAATTTTAAAAAAAGTCGAGTTTTGTCATAAAAAATCAATGAATGTTGACATTTTGTCATAATTTGTTTTTTGCCTCTCAAATCTTGGTTGTAAGGTTGAAATTTACTTGGCCGGAGTCGGAAAATAAACGGGGAAAATTGAAAATCTGACTGCCAAATATTGGCTTGCTAAACTTAGTTTTGTTTGTAGTAGTTGGGCAAATAGAGAATATCACTCCAAACATGATTAGGTTAAGGAATAACTTGCCACTTTTTCATTAACGACTTCATATTGGTACTATATTGGACTAATTTAGGCTAATTTTATAAATACCCGAATATACCCGAGATTTCGGGTATATACCCGGGGATAACCCGCGTGGTGAATATACCCGAATTTTCCGAACCCTAGCTGCTTGCAGTGCCAAAAAATGCCGAAAAAAGTCTACGCAATTTCTGCAACGACTAGTATTCAACGGGAAAATTGTTGGAAAATCTGTGATTCATTTTCAGCAAAAAGAGCAAGAACATATTTTATTGAAAAGCAATTGTATTAAAAAACAAAAAAAGTTGCACAACATGGGCGAAGATATTTTGAGCGAAAAATTTTAATTGAAAATTTTGAATTCAAATAGAATTTAACAACAATAATGTAAAATACGCAGTTGGGACCGTTGTCTGAAGAAATAATTTTAATAGAAATAACAGAGAACTCAAGTGAAAAAATGCAAAAAAAATGCGACAACCGGAAGACGAAACACGTTTGTATAAAACGAAATGGACGGATGAGCGATGGAACCCGAGATTTTTAAAAGTAATGTGATGAATGTGAAAACATTTGGAATGGGGATGTCACTGTCATAACTGCACATCGGAATGGACGTCAAATTCGGTTGGGGCGGAATGCTGATTGGCCGTGGAATGTGTCTCGATGGTGCGTCGGATGGACAAAGGCTCCGTGGAAGGGTTGGAGGGCTCTGGAAACGATTATTTATTTAAAATTTTTTATCAGTCTGTCGGGAAAATAATGAGCACTCTGTCGCGACGAAAATTGCATCGCTGATGAGAAAATTAATTGTGTCGCGGAAAAATAAAACTTTATGTTTCACTTCATCAGCGCAATTGGCACACCGACATTATACTCATTATTTTCCCGACAGACGGATACGTAAACTCTTTACGCAAAAAAAAATTAATTTTAATGTACGGCGTGTACTTTTATAAGACGCAAAAACTTTTCCGCTCATTTCCTCCTAAAAGAGAAGTACCTCAAATGCGACGCTCAGATTTTGATAAAACTTGGCACAAATTTAGAAAAATTTTTTCTAAAACATATGCGAGTATCCTAGCTCGCGCTTTGCAGAAACAGCCGAGATTTTTAGATCGAAAGTTCGCGAAAATATGACACTTTTTGCCGCATTTCGGCACAAAAAGTTTCGTGCCTATTTCCACCATAGAGGGTAATGTTTCCACAAAAAATCAATTTTTTTCCGCACGAAGCTAGCAAAGTTGTGGCCAATTTTTCTCTGTGACCGCTCTCCGCGTTTAGCGTACTCTCTCGGCGACAAAAATCATGCAATACCTCGGCGGCGCCTGCAAATAGCGAGCTTAAACTTTCAGGAATTCATATTTAGATGCCCGACTCGGAGTACTTCCCTTCTTAGAATTTTTTACTTCAACTTTTCTCACCTGTGCTGATCGCAACCACCGTTGCGCTATTCTTCTCTTCCGTCCAAGTCGGGGTCCCTGTGGTCGTGGTTCTCGTTGCGCTCGCGATTTTCCCCCTCTCCTCCTGTTTCTGCATCTCCAAACTCTTGGCATAGGGCTCATCGTTTTTTGGGCCAAAACTGCTGCAACAGCCAGTCGCCGCCGCCATTTCATTCTCCGTTCTCTCGCTAAATCTTGACCTCTTTCTTCTCGGCGTGTTCACCTTCAATTTATTTTGATTCTCATCCTCATCGGTCCAGAAACCATCATCGCGGCCGAGGTCATCAAACTCGTCGTCGTAGTAGCTGAAAAGCCCGCGTTTCTGCGAGCCGTCATCGGTGATAGCGCGAGTGTTGTTGGTTAAAAGCCCGGTGGTATTCTGCTCCACGTTCAGCAGGCCGTTCTCTTTTTTGGCCGGCGATTTGCGACAAATCCGCTTCGGCAACGCGATGAAGACGCGGATTGGGAAGACGCGACAGAACTCGTCGCGGAAGTTGTGGTTCATGAAGGCGTAGATGAGAGGGTTGACCATGACCCCCGTCATGGACAACATATGGGCCCGCATGAACCAGATCCCAAATTGGCGGCCAAGAATTAGCTGATCCAGTCCAATGTCACGCATTACGTTGCTGAAACAATAAACTTGGTTAGAAAACGAGAAAAAGTAAGCGATTTGCAAAAAGTATTGTACTACCAGTCTGTAAGAGCTTTTGTAGGTCTCATAAATATCAGTCTGTCGGGAAAATAATGAGCACAGTGTCTCTATCGCGTCGCTGGGGTAAAAAGCAATTTGATTTTGCCATCGACATAATTCATTTTTTGTAACTACTATTAAGCTGAAGTCTTAATCCAATTTGACATTGTATGGCTTGTTAAGATCACAGAGTATATTTTAGCGCGAAACAAAAATTTTTAATTGGTAAAAAATGGTCAAAAAGACACTGGCATGGTATCACGAGAAATCTTCTGAGGACAAAAAACATGTCGTTAGACCAAAATTAGGCAGCTAATTTTTAAACACTTTCTGTTAAAACACTTTCCAAAGACATTGGCAAAAAAGATTGCTGTATTTTTATCCTTGCAGGGCCCTGCTTTATTCTAATGGCCTAATACATTTAGAGAGAGAACTTACAGAATATTCACAGGCAGCCAACACACCGCGAACGCCACAACCATGACAAATAACATGCGGAACAGCGCGTTCTTTTTGTTGCTCACAACTCTCAGTCGGTTGTTGCTCTCTTGACATTGTCGTTGCAGAAACATGAAGATCTTCATGTAACTGAATCCAATGAAAATCATCGGAATTATAAACTGAAAGAAAATTGGTTGACGTACTTTACAAGCTAAATGCAAATAAGTGATGAAAACAGCATAATATTTTGTACGTAACAAGTCAAAAATTTACCTGAAACATGGTCACAACCAGCCCATAAACAGCTCTTGTTGAGCCGGTAGACCAAGACTCCAAGCATTTGTAGTGTCCACAGAGATTTGATGACTTCTTGATCTTCATGTTCAAAGCATACGGCATAACCAGGGTTATGGCGATCGACCAAATGAACGCGATCACAAATTTGCAGTTCTGGAGAGAAAACGAAATAAAAATTTGTTATTTTTCACGTTTTTATATCAGTCTGTCGGGAAAATAATGTGCATAATGTCGCTGTGTCAATTGCGTTGCTGACGTGTAAAGAAATTTGGTTTTGCCGAGTTCATTTTCTCGGCAGCGATGTGATTTCGAATGCGACAGAGTGGTCATTATTTTTCCGACAGACTGATACCTAGCAATACGTAGGGTTGAAGCTTAATTTTTTAGTATCCAAAAGTTTCAGCTCTTCACTGGGTCGTATTTTAAAAGAATAATCCCGTTGGCGCAAAAAACCCGACATCAAAGTCGGAGGTTGTTGTAAACTTTGCTGGTGTTTTTTTGTCAGAAACGATTAAAAGTTAAATAAAAAATCTAACGGTTTTTGCGAGCTTTGGAATGGAAAAGCTTAGTGCCTATTTCTACCGTATACCGTACGGTATTCACAAAAAATCATTTTTTTCCGCAAGAAACTGACAATGATAGGGCCAAAAATTGTTTTTCTCTCTGTCATCCGCCTCTCTGTTGCTAAAATGTCAATCTTGGGCCGAGTGAGCCTCCGTACAACGAAATCCTAGTATAACGAATAAATTGAAACCCGCATTAATTTCCCGACTGACTGATAGTCCGCTCGCATAGTCGCTAAAGTGGTTTCTGCGACAGCACCGTGCACGTCAAACTGAGGAGTCCGGTGACCGGAATAGACTCTTCGCTATCGGTTTTTTACACTTCGTCTTGATTTCGCAGAGAAAGAGAGAAAAGACACGCAAAAGCGTACTCTCTCGCCCCAAAAATTCCCCATTTCTCCCCCGACAAAACGTTTTTTCGCGTCTTTTTTTGGCAAATTGCCAATCCATTCACCGGACTGTTTTAGCTTATCTCAGTTTGACGTGCCGTGCGAAAACAAAAGTTCATTTTGCACTGTGCAATTTTTGGCCTTTGCACCGTGCAAGCTGTCGCTCGCACCCTGACTTTTTCTGCACAGTGCAAACGCCAAAAATCACTCCAGCGGCTTTAGGAAGGGAAAAGAAATTTGATTAGTAAGCTTTGCAATATTTTAAAACACCATTCTTCAATTATTTTCACCATGAAAAGTCTAATTTCCTCCTAAAACTCTTCAAATCTCCTCACCTTCGTTGTCAGATTGAACGCTTTGTATCGACTGTCCTGATTCTTGCACACCACAATGTACCGATCCACGGCGATCACCAGCAACGTCATGGAGCTGTTGCAAATACTGAGGCCTTGGAACAGCGGGAAAAAGTGGCACATTGTGGTCCCCCACATCCATTGGCCGGTATACCAATACAACGGCGTTAACCAGAGGGATGTAATGCAGACGAGGAAGTCGGAAACGGCCAGGTTTGTTATCAGCAAGTTCATGACGTTCGTGGTCTTGGCGCGGATCACCATGACGTAGACAACGGTGGCGTTGCCAATGAATGAGATTAGGAAGACGGTGGTGTAGAAGACGGCCATAATGTAGATGTTCATTTGTTGGGCGCGCATCTCCTGAAACGGCGGCTTTAGTGGGATATAAGAGTCAGTTATTCAGATTTTTTTTGTGGTATGAAAACTGGCTAGGGCTCAGATAGACATGGTTTTGGGGAAGGTCTTTATAAGAAATAGGCAGGTCATACGAGATAGAAAGAAGAGAAACTTGTTCGTATTTTACACTAAAAATTATAAAAATGGGTAATTAATGCTATCTGTAATACCATATCAGTCTGTCGGGAAAATAATGTGGATTTTTTGCAGCAAAATTTCTCGCTTCTGGCAGTCAAGCACCAAATCTCCAACCGTCGCAAATCGATGATAAGAGAGTTCAAGGCGCATCAAATCCACATTATCTTCCCGACAGACTGAAAATATAATGAGCATGAGTCGATGCGCCGAGCGCATCACTGAAGTGAAAAGAAATTTGATTTCGTCGCGACACAATTCATTTCCTCGGCGGCGGTGTGATTTTCGATGCGAAAGTGTGCTCATTATTTTTCCCGACATCCGATACACATATCTGCATGCTATCAGTCTGTCGGGAAAATAATAAGCGAAAAAGCGTTTGAATGAATTGTGTCGCGGCGAAAATCAAATTGCTCTTCGCTTCAGCGACGCCATCGGCAAAGCGGCATAGCCTACAACATTATTTTCCCGACAGATTGATATAATATTTACCGTGATAAATTTGAAAAAAAAAATCGTGAAACATTATAACCATGAAAATTTTGTTTGCTTTCAAAAATGGTCAAGAATAATCCCATAAAAGAATCTGGTATCGTATTTTACCTACCGGAGTAACGCAATCCAGCAATTTCTTCTTTACGATTAATTTTGTCATCACTTCCTTCATGGTTAGCACAAAATTTGAATATTAATTTGAATATTCAAATATAATCCAAAAAAAGAAATTCCAATATTTTTTGCGAATATTTCCCTTGCAGTAGTATCAATGGTAAAAATAGATGGTGAGTGTTTGTATTACACTCTCCCATTCGACCAAATGAACCTTTGGCCGCGCGCACTCAAGTGTAAATTAACATAATTTGCAGGCCCCTCCCAATTAAAGACCAGAGAAAGTAGTGTTATCGAATCATCCCATCGCACTTCCTTTCTATTTTTTAACTTTTTTTAACAAGGAATTTTGAGATTTTATGAAAAATTTTTTTTTGTAATTTTTTCCGCAAAAATTTGGGGTTTAAAAAAAATTTTAGGCCGAAAGATCATTGGCCAAAAAATTCGTTTTCCGTTACACATTTTTTATTGAGCTCTAGGTCCAACTTTTTTCGAAATTTTCCAAAAAAAAAATAAAAATTTTACGCACCGTGCAAAATTTAATGAAGAGAGGAAATTGCACCGTGCGGAAACGGAAAGTGAAAAAAACTTGAAATTTTGCCGCAATTTTTCCTCTGTCTGCAAAAAAAAAGAATTGCGACAGACACATTGCACAGTGCAAAAAAATAAAAGAGCCATCCGCACAGTGCAAACACAAGAACAAATTTGTCGCAGTTTTTGCACAGTGCAAGAAAACTTTTTTTGTCTGCACAGTGCAAAAAAAATAAAGTTGAACGCACCGTGCGAAATTTAATGAAGACAGGAAATTGCACCGTGCGGAAACGGAAAGGGAAGTCTTGTCGCAACTTTTTTCATTGTGCGAGAGGAAACGGGAGTTGCGAACAGATTGAACTGTGCAAAAAAAATAAGAAAAAATTTTCACAGTGCAAACACAAGAAAAAATTTGTCGCAGGTATTGCACAGTGCAAGGAAGCTTTTTTTTCTCTGCACAGTGCAAAAAAAAATAAAAAAGTTGAACGCACCGTGCAAAATTTAATGAAGAGAGGAAATTGCACCGTGCGGAAACGGAAAGTGAAAAAACTTGAAATTTTGTCACTGTGCGAAGAAAACAGAGTTGCGACACATTGCACAGTGCAAAAAAATAAAAGAGCCATCCGCACAGTGCAAACGCAAGAAAATAAATTTGTCGCAGTTTTAGCACAGTGCAAGAAAACTTTTTTTGTCTGCACAGTGCAAAAAAAAATAAAAAAGTTGAACGCACCGTGCGAAATTTAATGAAGAGAGGAAATTGCACCGTGCGGAAACGGAAAGCGAAAAAAACTTGAAATTTTGTCACTGTGCGAAGAAAACAGAGTTGCGACACATTGCACAGTGCAAAAAAATAAAAAATAGTTTGCACAGTGCAAACGCAAGAAAATAAATTTGTCGCAGTTTTAGCACAGTGCAAGAAAACTTTTTTGTCTGCACAGTGCAAAAAAAAATAAAAAAGTTGAACGCACCGTGCGAAATTTAATGAAGACAGGAAATTGCACCGTGCGAAAACGGAAAGCGAAAAAAACTTGAAATTTTGTCACTGTGCGAAGAAAACAGAGTTGCGACACATTGCACTGTGCAAAAAAAATAAAAAATAGTTTGCACAGTGAAAACTCAAGAAAACAAACTTGTCGCAGTTTTAGCACAGTGCAAGAAAACTTTTTTTGTCTGCACAGTGCAAAAAAAATAAAGTTGAACGCACCGTGCGAAATTTAATGAAGACAGGAAATTGCACCGTGCGGAAACGGAAAGGGAAGTCTTGTCGCAACTTTTTTCATTGTGCGAGAGGAAACGGGAGTTGCGAACAGATTGCACTGTGCGAAAAAAAGGTAAAAAATTGATTGCACTGTGCAAAAAAAATCAAAAAAATTGCACAGTGCAAACGCAAGAAAACAAACTTGTCGCAGTTTTTGCACGGTGCAAGGGAACGTTGTTTGCCTGCACCGTGCAAAAAAAAAATAAAAATTAAACGAATCGTGCGGAAAATTTAAAAAATTCAATGAAACAAATTGTAAAATTGTAAAATTAAATTTCAAAATGAACACCACGATGTACCGGAATCTAATTACACACGCTTGTGGCATTAGACAAAACATCGCCTACACGAAAAGGCAAAGCAAAATTTCACAATAATTGTCTGGTTTTTTTTCTTTTTGCAATATCGAAGAATTGCAAAAACATTTGTGTAAAAAAGTAGGGGATATAGAGCTAGTATTTGGTTTTCGATGGCGCAAAATCATATCAATTTTTTCTGAATTTTACAATTTTGCTTAAACAGTAGTGTCATTTTCGCTGTAAAGACGAAAAAAAGCGCCATAAGTTTTCTTACAATATCATACAAGTTTGACCAAGTTTTTACCAATTAAAACATTTATTTTAAAGAATTGAGGAAGATAGGCAAGAATTCAGAAGAAATGGATACAATTTTCAAAATCAGCACCACCGAAAACCCCGAAATCCATTACTCAAAAAAAAATTTTCTTTTAATTGCTAATTAACACTACTGCCTAAGCAAAATTGTAAAATTCAGAAAAAATGGATACGATATTCGAAATCAGCGCCATCGAAAACCTCCCGCCCTCTTCTTTCTTTTTTTAAGCAGACCTTTCCGCAGCGGACCATTCCGTCCTTCGCGGTTGAAATAAGCTTATGCCGCGGTGATTTTTGAATTGCACAGTGCAAAAAGCTTGCGACAAAAGGTCTACGAACTTTATGGAAAGACTGGTGGATCATCAAAAAAAGAATTTTTTTCGAAAAGCCTTTTCCAAAAGAAAATTTTTTTTTTTTTGTAATTTCCAAAAAGTTGACGCTAAGCTTAGAAAAATACATCCGTTGTCCGTATTTTACAATTTTTTTCTATTGAGAACTTCAATCTCAAATCTTACCCTTCCCCGATTGCACTCCTTTGTCACATGCTCCTGAACACTGTCAGTTACGAATTGCATTGGCTCTATTGTAGCGACGAGTTGCTCCGATAAAATGTCGGCTGTCTCCATAGTTGTAAAACAGTTGTATTTTCAGTTTATGACAATATTTTAGCGAAGGTCGGGACGTATCTTACATCATTGCCAATGAAAAATCAAAAATATTTTTGGTGATATCTGTTTTTTCGGTGCCTAAAATTGTGTTAGATTACTCCTAAGGTAGTGAATTTACACATTCAATAGAAGAATTCGCGTATTTTACAAAAAATATCAAAAAATCCCGATTTATAAGCGAAATAAAATCAAAAACCCTCAATTTTCCACCAAGCAAAGATTTGTCCAAATTTAAATTAATTTTCTCTGAGGCATAAAAGCGAGACTCCTAGTTCGCGATTCACAGAAAAAAGCGAGATTTTTGGGTTAAAAGTTGGAAAAAAAATTACACTTTGTTGCGAATTTAGGCAGGAAAAGTTTCAGGCCAATTTCTACTATAGAGAGTGATCTGTTTCCACAAAAAAATCAATTTTTTCCGCGCGAAATTGGCAGAGATATGGCCAAAAATTGTTTTTGTCTGACCGTTCTCCGCATTTAGCGTGCTCTCTCGGCGGCAAAAATCGTTCGATATCTCGGCCGTCCCTGCAGAGCGAGAGCTAAAATTTTCAGGGTTTTAAATTAAAATATGTGGTCTACGCCCAAAGTGTGTGCTAACAGGGGAAGTACTTCAAGTGCGACGCTCAGATTTTGATGAAACTTGGCACAAATTTAGAATAATTTTTTCTAAGATACTAGTCGCGGAAAAAAGTCCTGGGATTTTCTCGCGCCCCCCAAACTCCATCGCGCTCCGAAAAGTTGATTTGTCGCGGGAATCGCGCGCGACAATAAGGCAAAATCAACAAAATTGCACTGTGCAAAAGCACTTTTCGGGTTCATGCACAGTGCAGAGTCGCAGAAAAATCCCAGGACTTTTTTCCGCGACTAGTATATACGAGAATCCTAGCTCGCGCTTCGCAGAAACAACCAAGATTTTTAGATCGAAAGTCGGCGAAAATTTAGGACTTTTTGCCGAATTTCAGCACGAAAAGTTTCATGCTTATTTCTACCGTAAAACAATGTTTCTACAAAAAATCAAATTTTTCCGCACGAAACTGCCAAAGTTATAGCCAAAAAGTCGTTTTCACTCTGACCGCTCTCCGCGTTTAGCGTGCTCTCTCGGCGGCAAAAATCGTTCGATATCTCGGCGTCGCCCGCAAAGCGCGAGCTAAAACTTTCAGGAATTGATATCTAGTCTATTCCCGACCCGTGTGCAAAATTTAAAGAAAATCTGAGCGTCGCACTTGGAGTACTTCCCCTGTAAGTTTAAAAAGAATCACAGCGTCGCACTTGGGGCAATTCTTTTGGTATTTTTTACTTCTACCACGCTTTTTCAAAAGTCCGTAGATTTTTTGTCGCAAAACAAGAAAAGTTATTTTGTGCTGATTATTTTCCCGACAGTATCAGTTTGTCGGTGAAATAATAAGAACAAAATTGAAAAGCAAAAAAGCAAAAGTTATAAAGATGTAATCAGATGGGTAATAAAGACAATACTTGTCATTTCTGGATTAAGCGGACTTGTGATTAGTCTGTCGGGAAAATAACGTGGGCCCTTCGCACTTTGGAATCGCCCATCATCGCTTCGAGACGGCTAGCCTAGAGGTTTATGGAATCTCAGTCTGTCGGGAAAATAATGAACACAATGTCGCTGCGCCAATCCCCGTCGCTGAAAGTGAAAGCAATTTGATTTTGCCGCGAAACAGTTCATTTTCTCGACGGCATTGCGATTTTCGACAGAGAGCTCATTATTTTCCCGACAGACTGATAAAGTACTTTCAAATTTAAAAACTGTGAGGACTAACCTTTGTGAGTAATAACACAAATTTCACGTAAATCCCGATGAATTTTACATGGAGAAAACAATTAGTCTTACCTTCTACACCTGTGAAAAAGCGAGATTAACAAGCCCACCCAAACCTCTGTACGTAAAAAATTGGATTGTCACATTGTATGGGGAAAATGAAGCGTAAACAGGTTACTCACAGTAACCCAATAAAAAAAGTTGTTACAAGAACTCGGGGAATAATAAATTATAGGAAAATTGAAGAATTTGGGCGATTTTTGAACTTTTGGAGAAGAATTTTCAGGCCAATTCACTGTAAATTGTATAGAAACAACAGAGATTTTGAAGAACCTAGGTTGCAGAAACATAAAAACTTTGCTTTTATTAGTTTTTTTGAAGAAAGAAGAGTATTCCTTTCATCTAATTGGTTGAAATTAGCTACCAAAAAACACGATAGGGAGCCATAAAAAGTTGCTCTGGCAAAAATCTAATGATTTCTAGGACTTTTTTTTTTGATTTTGAGATGACATGCAAACTAAGGCCCAATGGGAGATGCACGAACAAGTTCAAGAGGACAAAAAAGTATTTGATTTCTTACAATAAGGGTGTCGTTGTACGGAACCCCGTCCTCGGAGGGGTATTTTGACTTAAAATTGGCTCTGCGGATCTTTGAAATTTTTCTTTGTAGACAGGTTAAAAGTCCAAAATTTCTCGATCATTTTCAACCGAAAAACAATGGTTTTCGGGGTAGAAATGCCCCTACTTCAGAAGGTCGTAGCGACCTGAGTTTGCACTTTAAAAGCTTGTTATTTCGTAGACAAAACCTAGTGTCGTTTAAAGATACATATTTCAAATACGAAGTCTCTGCGCCGCCTCTAGAAGTTATAGCCTTCGAATTTCGTTCACGTTTTTTGTAAGTCCCTGTACAGTGCTGATCCAGTGACAAAAAACATGCCATTTTGCGTCCAGGACGTATCAAAAATGTAGCGAAGTACCTCCCTTCCAAACGAAAAGACACCGATTTCAAAACCGCGCCCGCTTTTTTTGTGATTGTGAGGGAAAGGGCGCGCTCTTCAAAACGGAGTTTTTTCACTTGGAGAGGGAGGCATTTTGCTACATTTTTTGATACTTTCCGGATCCAAAATGGTACATTTTTTTGCTACTGGATCAGGTCCGTCACTGTACATTGCATTTTAAAATTAAAAACGTCAGCGCAGCTTTTGACGCATAGCGAAAAATATCAGTCTGTCGGGAAATTAATGAGAGCAGTGTCGCTTCGCCGATCGCTGAAGAAAAAAGAAATTTTGCTTTTGCCGCGACACAATTCATTTTCTCGGCGGTGCGATTTTCGACGCGACAGAGCGCTCATTATTTTCCCGACATACTGATATTATACGTAGTTTTAATAAAGCATTTTAAAATTTCAGCAACCCTCAAAAATACTTTAATTTAAATTGAGATTTGAACACTGTAAAAAACGCTTTTTATAGCCTCGGTAACCGGATCATTCCCAACAAGGCAACTCGAAAATTGGATTTGACGAATTTGTTTTGATTCAATTTCCTTGAGCTCTGCGCTGACACAAGATGACACTTGTTCTTAGAACGAATGGAAGTCATAAGTTTCGAAAAGTTCAAAAAACATTTTTACGGTAAAAATTTATTTGGGAATGTAAGTAAAAATCGACCGGAGAACCATTAGTTTTTTCACGCTAGGCCAATTTTTCTGGATTTTTGTTGCGAAATTTCAATTTTCGCAACATCCTAAAGGCCTACAAATTTGACTTTGACACGAAATTCTCTCATTTTCTTACATCCCCTTAGGCAATGAATAGAAAAAAATCTCAAAAATCAACGATTCCTTTTTTTATAATACACAATTAGCTACATCTACAGTAGTTATACATGTAATAATATCAAGATACGAACCCACAAAAAGCCTTAGTAATCATACCAACGCCTAAGCGGATGTAATCTATAATATGAATGTTTGAGGCCATTTTTGTTACACCCGCTTTACTGCCCACCGGCACGACATCGGAAATCCTCCAAAATGCTCGTGGACATGCAACCTACGGCTTTTTTTAGGACTTTTTTTGTAGAGATTGGACTGGACGGTGGAGCATGCAAAGGAAATTTGAAAAAGAAATTGTAAAAATTTGAAAAAATTATGATGGTTTTTGGAAAAAGGAAATGAGATTTTTTGCGCATTTTTGATCAAAATTAATCTAGTTTTAATTGGTCATAAAAACAGCCAAGAGAGTTATGGATAAAAACTATGGTATATCATCAGTCTGTCGGGGAAATAATGAGCACTCTGTCGCAATGAAGATCGCATCGCCGCTGATTGTGAGAAAATGAACTGTGGCGCAGCAACATATTGCTCATTACTTCCCCGACAGACTGATAGTAAGGGGTTCAAAAACTCTGTTATAATATTCGCGGCTAAACGTTCTGATAATTCATCCCCCAAAACTCGAAAACCGCAAGGTTTAACTCCAGGTTACAGACTGATATGATGCTGGAATCATACTAGTCCGTTCGCAATGTCGCGAGTTTTCGTCGCGCGCCATGGAATCGCCTTTGCGACGGCTAGCCGCGGCCGGGCGACTGCGATGAGGGGACCCTATTTTCCCGACATATTGATACTCCCTTCGCAAAGCCGCTGGAGTGATATTGGCAACGTGTATAGTGCAAAAACAGGTGAGATCAACACCCACAGAAAGCCTATTGCACGCCGAAATTACTTCAGCGACTTTGCGAACCGAGACTCCTCCCTCACTCGCAATTTGCAAAAAAATATCGAGATTTTTAGAAACTAAAATGGTGGAAAAATTTGACAAATTTTGGAATGAAAAACGTGTGGCAAACACAAAAAATTCGACTAATTAAAACGACCGTATTTTACCTACAACACTTGTCAATCACCTCTTTACACACTGAACATCACCTATTATCTAATCGTCTCTACTTCGAAAACAACCCATACCATTGCCATCAAAACGAATCCACATCATGAACCCGAGCATTATGCTTCGACTTCAAAGGCCATTCCTCAAAATACAGAGTCACGTCACCCCTCGAAACATACCCTCCATCCACAGCTCTGCCACAGCCCTCCGAATGTATATAAGTATCTGTAGCGTTTACCCTTTAAATTGAGCGTTTTTTGCACCTACAATGATTGCACGCGAGCCCGCATTTAACTCCACTCCAGGATTTACCCTTTCCGCTATTTCTTCACCCCTCCGCCGCTAAATACCACACTCATTTGCCCTCCGGAAATTATGCGAATGAAGCCGAGAAACAGCATAATTTGTGGTTCTGCATTTCTTGGTTTATGTTCGCGATGTTTGAACGCGGAAAGAATATAGTAAACAAGTAGTTTAACATGATTAGAAAAAGGAAATTGCATTATCAGTCTGGCCAAAGGGGAACCGCCCTCTTTGACGCGTCAAAATCGCAACACCAAAGGGCAGAAGCATTGAAAGTTTTTTGGGACATCGAAAAAACGCATGCGACTTTGAAAAATCGCCGAATTTCTGGAAATTTTTTATTGCACAGTGCAAAAAAATTTTTTGTTGATTGCACAGTGCAAAAAAAAAATTTTGTTGGCTGCACAGTGCAAAAAGTTTTTTTGATGATTGCACAGTGCAAAAAAAATTTTTGTTGATGGCACGGTGCAAAAAAAATTTTTTGTTCATTGCACGGTGCAAAACAGCCATTCGCACTGTGCAAAACAGTGAACTCATCGCACAAAATGAGCGACAAACCCAATTTTAGGTTTGCGATTTTCTCCGCTTTTTCACCGACATGTGCCAAATTTCGCACTGTGCAAACAACAGATGCAATTTTTGGCCCTTGCACTGTGCGAAAAAAGTCAGGGTGCGAGCGACAGCCCAAAAAAGCCTTTTGCACGGTGCAGAAAGCAAGAAGTTGCACAGTGCAAATGGAATTTTTGTTTTCGCACACTGCATGTGGCTGAAATCACTCCAGTGACTTTACGAACTGACTAGTGGTATTTTCATAAAGTGCGAAGACTTTTGAACCGTGATTTTTTCTTTTTTTCTGAAAAATCAAAATGCACTGTGCAAAGAATATTTTTCTTGCACAGTGCGGCGCACGACGAAAAGTTTACTCACTTTTTGAAAATGGTAGTAGTAGTACAGGTTGGTTCATACACCTTCCGACAACCCTAGAAAATTGGGAAACCCATATACGGTACTTTAAATCCATGCATCCAAAAATTACTGGGCTTTTAAGGCCGATACTTCGCTCAACTTACAAAATTGCTGACAGTATTTTACAAAAAAAAATCACCGCTCCAAATTCCACAGCCCTCCTGACCGTACACACAGTTACATAATGCGGGAATTACCATGTGTTCGTTCCCAATGCGTTTGAATTGCAAATTGGGGGGCCGCTTTTCAGGACATTGGTATTCCAAAAATGAACATTTCCAAGGCCCAAAAATAGAGAGAAAGTAAAGTGCAAAGTGATAAAAGTGAAATGTAAGATACTCAATTGTTTTTATGTTTTGGATTAGAGAGCAATTTTTGCACGGATTTGAACCAAAAAAAATGCAGGGCAAATAAGTCCAAGTTCGACGCTCAGATTTTGATGGAACTAGGCACAAATTTCGAATATTCTTTTCTATGGCATATGCGAGAATCCTAGCTCGCGCTTTGCAGAAACGGCTGAGATTTTTAGGTCGAAATTTGGCAAAAATAGGAGACCTTTATGATGAATTTTGGCATGAAAAGTTTCATGGCTATTTCTACCGTAGAGGGTACCGTTTCCACAAAAAATCATTTTTTTCCGCACAACACTGGCAAAGATATGACCAAAAAGTGTGTTACAGACCGCCTTCGGTTTTTCGCGTACTCTCTCGGTGGCAAATATCGTTCAATATCTCGGCCGCGCCTGCGAAGCACGAACTAACACTTTCTGGAATTGATATGTGGCTTATGCCTGACATGTATACAAAAATTAAAGAAAATCTGAGCGTCGCACTTCAAACACTTCCTTTACAAACGAGGTTCCTTGCACTCGCTTTCCAGAGACGGCAGGGATTTTTAAGCGGAAATTTAGCAAAACTGCGATCATCTGACCGTCGCACTTGGGTACTTCCATTGTCAGTCGGAAGAGTACCCTAAATGGCGTTCGTTGCACGATCTGTCGGCTTCACTGTGCTAATGTCAAACGCAAAATGTGGGTCTTTTGCTCGGCAACAAAAAGTCTGTGCACTTTTGAAAAGCGTAGTATCAAAAAACAGAAAATTTTTTCTTCCCGAAACATACTTCCCTTAACTACAGCTCTACAGAAGTCAAAATTTTGGTCCTTTTGCTCTCTAAACATTTCGACAGAATCCTCCTGACAAAAAGCCGAGAATTAACGGTTTCAGGCGCACAAAACCCTTGGAAATGCAGGATGATTGACAGGATTAAGCGGGTTACTAAGTGAAGACCCCATTAATGGACCTCTAATGGCCCGCTTTGACATCATCCGACGTAATCGCGTTAAGTTGAACCAAAAATCTGACCAATTTTTTTTAAAAAGAATTTTGTTTCCGGGTCTGCAAAATTTTTTTTAAATAAAAAAAATAAAATAATTTTTTTTTTTTTTTGAAAAATACGTTTATTACAACCTAAAAGCTTTAATTCACTATGAATTGTTGTTCTCATCCCTTTGAATTAGATATTTTTTTATGAATTGACTTAAAGACGCCCACCAGATCCAATTACAATGTCGAAAAAACAATAACACAGACGTTGGCGTTGTCTATTCAACGCCTCGACTAGTAAACAGCTCATATTTTACCTGATACATCAACAGCTTACAAAAATAACAATCATCCGGCGGATGGATCAGGTTGCACTGTGCGATAAGAATTTTGATGGAGTTATTGGAATTTGAGGTAAATTGTTGCTTCGGAAATGATCTGAAAGACAGCAAAAGGGCTAACAGGGGAAGTACTTCAAGTGTGACGCTCAGATTTTCTTTAAATTTTGCACACACATCGGGTATGGACTAAATATCAATTCCTGAAAGTTTTAGCTCGCGCTTTGCGGGCGCCGCCGAGATATCGAACGATTTTTGCCGCCGAGAGAGCACGCTAAACGTGGAGAGCGGTCAGAGAGAAAAGCGCTTTTTGGCCATAACTTTGGCAGTTTCGTGCGGAAAAATTTGATTTTTTGTAGAAACATTATCCTTTACAGTTGAAATAGGCACGAAACTTTTCGTGCCGAAATTCGGCAAAAAGCCCTAAATTTTCGCCGACTTTTGATATAAAAATCTCGGTTGTTTCTGTAAAGCGCGAGCTAGGATTCTCGCATATATCTTAGAAAAAATTATTCTAAACTTATGCCAAGTTTCATCAAAATCTGAGCGTCACACTTCAAGTACTTCCCTTGTAAATCGAAAAAATAAAGAGAACGTATTTTACAATCTATTTTCTTGACTAAAAAGAATTTCAAAATTTCGCACAGTGCAGCTAAAATTTTGGTCTTAAAATGCGAACCTTGTCGTCGGTAATTTTTTGAAAGTCTCGGAATGTGTTTATAATGGTCTCCAGTAATATGAAAAACCTGTCGACATCGTATTTTACCCGTCATTTTACTAAAAATCAAATTTCAAAATTTCGCACAGTGCAGCTAAAATTTTAGTCCTAAAATGCGAACTTTGTATTAAAAAATCTGAAAAAATGTTTATTGTGCTTTCTAGAATTAGCAAAAAACATGCGCACGGCGTATTTTAACCATAATTTTGCAAAAAATCAAATTTAAAAATTTTACACTGGGCAGCTAAAATTTTGTCCAAAATGATTTTTAAACTTTTTTTTAAAAAATCTCAAAATCTCAGAAGATGTTTAACATGCTCTTTAGTGTAAGCAAAATGTTAAAAGGTCGTATTTTACCCGTCATCTACCAAAAAACCAAATTTCCAAATTTCGCACTGTGCAGCTAAAATTTTGGTCCCAAAATGGAAACTTACACCGACAACATTTTTTTAAATCTCATAAGTTTTACCATGCTCTCTAGTATTATCAAAAACCTTCACACACAGTGTTTCACCCGTCATTTTACAAGGAAAGTACTTCTATGGGGTGTGGAGTTACAGGTCGAGATATATATCAAAAAATTCGCAAAAAATTTCTGATTCAGAATATATGAAAATTAGCTGCCTAATTTTGGTCTGATGACATGTTTTTGTCCTCAGAAGTTTTCTCGCGACACCATGCAAGTGTCTTTTTGGCCGTGTTTTTACCAATAAAAAAATTTTGTTTTGTGCTAAAATAAATTCTGAGGCCTTGACAAGCCTTAAAATATCAAATTGGATTACAACTACACCTTAAAAGTAGTTCCAATGTAAAAAAAGGGTTCAAGTGTGGCGAAAAAAATCGGACCCGTTACCCTCGGATTTCCAATCTAGCGCTCTAACCACTCGGCCACACCGCTCTCTTCCGAAGGAAGAGACCGAGCGCGCTTTTGTTGCCGCAGATTTTTTTCCTCGAGAAATACATTTATTGATAAAACCCGTTGATAGACCAAAATTAGGCAGCTAATTTTTATATATTCTGAATCAGAAAATTTTTGCGAATTTTTTGATATATATTTCGACCTGTAACTCCACACCCCATAGAAGTACTTTCCTTGTTAGAAAAAGTCAAACATCAAAATTTTCGCACAGTGCAGATAACATTTCGGTCCTAAGATGCAAACTTTGTCACCAAAAATTTTAAAAAGCCTCGGAAAGTGTTTAACATACTCTTTAGTATTATCAAAATCCTTTGAACACCGTATTTTACCGTCATTTTGCAAAATATCAAATTGCAAAATTTCGCACAGTGCAGCTAAAATTTTGATCCTAAAATACAAACTTTGTTGTTACCAAAATTTTAAAAAATCTTAAAAAGTGTTCATTATGCTCTCTAGCATAAGGAAACAGCTTCTGACACCGTATTTTACCGTCGTTTTGCAAAAAATCAAATTGCAAAATTTCGCACAGTGCAGCTAAAATTTTAGTCCTAAAATACCGAATTTGACCCCGAAAAAAACTCAAAAAAGTTCTCGTGCTGCCTCAGGCAATGCATGAATCAAAAATCTTGGCGTTTATTATATGCTTTTACCCACTACACTCTAAAAAACAGTTTCCAAAATTTCGCACAGTGCATTTCACATTTTAGTCGAAAAATCGCTCCGCACTGTGCGGAAAGACTCAAACTTTTGAAAACAACTTCTACAGCTTTTTTCAGGGTTATGGGCAGATGCCATTGTGGGCTGAGTTGGCCCAAGAATTCTGGAATTTGTTTTCTAGACCTGTTCTAATAATTAATGATGGATATAATTGCTTCCGCTGAGAATTTTAGTAGACAAAAACAATTCCTTTGTTGCGGTGTGAGTGCAGAAAAAGGGCAACGGAAACCTCTGAACTGAGTATTTTTAGAAAAAATTTCGAAAAATTACTTTTTAACAGTACTGCTTAAGAAAAAAAGTAAAAAAAAACAAAAAATTATTAACCTTTTTTCTTAAATAGTACTGTTAAAAACAATAATTTTCTGATTTTTTTCTAAAGCTAATCGATTCAGCGATTTCCCTTGCCCTTTTTTACACCGCCACCGCAACAAAAGAATTGTTTTTGTCTGCTAAAATTCGCAGCGGAAGCAATTATAACCCTCATTAATTATTAGAACAGGTCTAGCCAAACAAATTCCCGAATTCTGGAGCCAAGACAATGGACACAATGTGTGCCCCCAAAGCACTAATATCTGATGATTCGCAGGAATTCTTTAGGTCCTAGACTCTGCTTTTGCGGGAGAACACAGTAACTGTATTTCTTGTGGGAGATGACGTGATTTTTATTATTTAAATTTGAAAGTACTGTAGTAAAGGTTGCCTTGAATTATGAGAGAAAATTTTCTCTCCCTCTATTTTTTTTCTATTTTCTCCGTACAAAATTTCTAAAGATACGGCCAAAAAAGGCCTCTCAAAGAGGCCAGTACCGACCGTTCTCCGCATTCCGCGTAGTCTCTCAGCGACAAAGATTGTTGGATATATCGGCTGCGACTGCAAAGCGCGATCTAAAAACGTCATAAATATACATATATTGCAGCCAGGCCCGACGTATGTAAAAAATTTAATAAAAAATCCCGCTTCGAACACCTCTCATGTTAGAAAGTTACTAGAGTCCGTTTGCAAAGGCGCTGGCGTGACTTCAGCACGTGCAAAAACACATGTGAGATGTGTCTGTTGCACTGTGCAATTCCTTTCTTTTTGCACCGTGCAATAGGCTGTTTTTGCGCTGTCGCTTGCACTCTAACTTTTTTTGGCACAGTAGATGTCGCGAACTCATTCCACTAACTTCCCAAAGCTTTGCAAAGGGACTATCAGTCTGCCAGGAAAGGAGTGATCGCAATGGCTCTCCGCCGATTGCGTCGCTGAAGTGAAAAGCAAGTTGATTTTGTCCCAATAGATTTTTTCTATCCAAAAAAACGGATTTTCTCTAGCCACCTCTCATCATTTTTCATAGTCCCTCGTGTGCAAAAATCGTTGAACTTATCGGAGACGCTTTGAAATCAAACGCTAAAATTTTTAGGTATTGATTGGCAGGCTAGGGACAGTTTATGATCAAAATAACAAAAAGATCCAAATGTGATGTTTCAAGAAAACTTTCACAGCAAAAGTGATTCAAGACCTATCAAAAAATCTCAACTTTTCCAGCCTCAAAAATTCACTACACCCCAGTCAATCCTGCCCTTTCCAATCTCCCCCATCCCACCTTGGTCCGGCCCTTTTGGCGTTCGAAGAGAATGGGCGCAATTCCCGCCATCAAAAACAATATAACCCATGCCCTGAAAAGGGCATAAAGCCCCTCCAAGACGGGCTGCAAATAACATTCCAATAACTAACACAATTTGTCCATTATAATGCGTACAATGAAGAGTGCAGGGGCCGAAAACAAAATCCAGGTGGCCGCGAAAAAGGTATGGTAATCAATGAAGTGAATATTAAAGCGAAAGGTTACCAGTAAACAGCCTTATTATTTCCGGAGCGTGCTGGCGACCGATAGATTGTAAATGCACTTTAATTGCGAATTTTATGTCCGTACATGTTGTTGAGAAACTACAGTAAAGAATTAAAATTTTAGGAATCGCAATTAAGGAATCGCAAGAGACAAAAAAGTCTTATTCGTCATACTAGTCCGTTCGGAAAGTCGCTGGAGTGGTCTTGCGACATGCACTGTGAGAAAACGAAAGTTCACCTTGCACTTCGCGATTTGTTGCTTTTTGCATTGTGCAATATTTAGGCTTTTCCGGCTGTCACTCTAACCTTTTTTTGCACTGCATGTCGCCGAAATCACTCCAGCGACTTCGCGAACGAACAAAAAATTGTCTGCAGGAAGTGGGATTCGAACCCACGCATCGATAACGATACTAGTCGCGGAAAAAAGTCCTGGGATTTTTCTGCGACTCTGCACTGTGCATGAACCCGAAAAGTGCTTTTGCACAGTGCAATTTTGTTGATTTTGCCTTATTGTCGCGCGCGATTCCCGCGACAAATCAACTTTTCGGAGCGCGACGGAATTTGGGGGGCGCGAGAAAATCCCAGGACTTTTTTCCGCGACTAGTACTAGAACGCTCGCCGTTGCACCGCAACGAAGCTGTTCGCTTGAGTCTAGCGCCTTAGACCACTCGGCCATCCCTGCACACTCCCTCCGCACCCGTGTTTGATTGAAAGCGGGTTTATCAGTCGGAAAAATAATGTGGATTTGTCGCAATAAAATTTGTCGCCTCGTCGCATTGGCGCACCAAATTTCCAGCCCCTTCAGGCCGTCGCAAAAGTAATGATGTTCGATTCCGAGGCACGACAAATCCACATTATTTTCCCGACATACTGATAGAAGGGTTTTGTTGTATGGAAGTCCTTCTCTGATTACAAATGACATTTGGTACAAAAAAGTATTTTTAAATAGGGTAGTATTTGCTTGTACTTTGCAAGCCGAGGATGGTCCAGAGGTTGAACGGTCTTTAAATATGAGAGATCACGGAACCTCCTCGGATTGTCAATTAGAGAAAGAAATATATTTTTCTTTGGCCATACCTTTGCGCATTAACTTTGAGGAGAGTTATTATTTATTGTGAAAGCCTTGAAAATCCCACTTCTCTTTAATGAAGAGATTTTTTTGACACAAAAATCAGGGATGAGGTAAAATTCTTATCCATTTTCGAACTAATAGTAAGTCTTGTATGATTTTGTTAAGTTCTACTATCTGTCGGGAAAATAAGGAGAACTCTGTCGCATCGAAAATTGCATCACCGCCGAGAAAATGAGTTGTGTCGCGGCAAAATCAAATAGCTCGTAAACTTTAGCGACGTGATTTGAGCATCGACATTGCTCACTATTTTCCCGACAGACTGATACAAGCTAAAATTTGCATCAACCAAACCCTTGCATAACCGCTTATTTTTTTGCTGATTCGCTCTACAGAGCTTTGAATGTATAGTATTTCTACCGTTTTCATCAATGAAAAGCAAAACAATTGCCGCTTTTACAATTTGCCTTAAAAGTTCAATGTTCTCCCTACATATTCTCGCCTCAAATCGACCATAAACTCATTGCCAGGCCAGGTAATCCTCGTTTTCGCGCAAATTAAAACCCGCTGAACCGGTGGATGATTCAATAAACCGCCGACTCTCCGCTCTAGCCTCGTTTTTTCATCGCAATTCGAAAGCTGTAAACCTTTTGAACCATTGCTTTTACCGGTCTTTAAAGTTATTTACCTACTGTTTAGAGCCTTGGAAATTGCTTTGACCTATTGCCCGCAGGCGTGGACTGACTTTGATGGCCGCAGACGGCGTTATTACCCCGTTTATTTCCTACAATAAAGAGTATACTGGATTTTCTCGCTGTGTAAATCTGTATACTTTTTTATTGTAGAAGATGGAGGGGATATGACGATTGGTATGTAAGAATGGATATGGTAAAGGTAATCCTCTATAACCGTCGTTGAAGAAAGGTTTGAATTGCTATTACATTAACAAGGGAAGAGTCCCAAGTGCGACGCACGTCCCGTTGAAAGGAACTCTTAAAATTGGCTTTTAGCTTACAGGGGAAGTACTCCAAGTGCGACGCTCAGATTTTGCTGAAACTTGCCACAAATTTAGAATAATTTTTTCTAAAATATATGAGAGAATCCCAGCTTGCGCTTTGCAGAAACTACCGAGATTTTTAGATCGAAAGTCGGCGAAAATTTGACAATGTTTGCCGAACTTCGGCACCAAAAGTTTCACACCTATTTCTACCGCAGAAGGTAAGGTTTCCACAAAAAATCAATTTTTTCCGCATGAAACAAGCAAAGTTATGGCCAAAATTGTATTCCTCTCTGACCTCTCTCCACGTTTATTGTACTCTCTCGGCGGCAAAAATCGTTAATATCTCGGCGGCGCCTGCAAAGTGCGAGCTAAAACTTTCAGGAAGTGATATTTAGTCTATTGCCGACGTGTGTGCAAAATTTTTAAAAAATCTGAGCGTCGCACTTCGAGTACTTACCTTGTTGATCAAAGTAAGTACCCCAAGTGCGACGGTCAGATTTTCATTTAAATTTACGCCGCATATCAATCTATGAAAGTCTTAGCTCACGCTTTCCAGTTTCAGCCGGCATATTCAACGGCCTTCGTAGCCGAGAGAGCACGCAAAACGCGCAGGGCATTCAGCGCAAAACAGTTTTTTCCCATATCTTTCTTTTCTATCCAAAACATGCTTATTTCGTCCTTTTTAACTAACAAGGGAAGTACTTGAAGTGTGGCGCTCAGATTTTCTTTAAATTTTGCACACACATCGGGTATGGACTATATATCAATTCCTGAAAGTTTTAGCTCGCGCTTTGCGGGCGCCGCCGAGATATCGAACGATTTTTGCCGCCGAGAGAGCACGCTCAACGTGGAGAGCGGTCAGAGAGAAAACCGTTTTTTGGCCATAACTTTGGCAGTTTCGTGCGGAAAAATTTGATTTTTTGTGGAAACATTACACTTTACAGTTGAAATAGGCATGAAACTTTTCGTGCTGAAATTCGGCAAAAAGTCCTAAATTTTCGCCGACTTTCGATCTAAAAATCTCGGTTGTTTCTGCAAAGCGCGAGATAGGATTCTCGCATATATCTTAGAAAAAATTATTCTAAATTTATGCCAAGTTTCATCAAAATCTGAGCGTCACACTTAAAGTACTTCCCCTGTAAGTCGCCATTTCGCATTTCGCACTTCGGAGTCTTGGTATACCGTGAATTTCCTGTTTACAAATGTCAAGACTTTTTGGTCCGCCTAGTCTAAAACTCGCTTTTGCCTCGCCGACTCTCTCCATTTCATGGACTGTCTCGCTTAAAAGAATCGTCCCATATTTTGGCTGTGAGTTGAAAGCGGGAGCGAAAAATTTTCTAGTCAATATTTAGCCTAATTATATGGCATATGTAAAGGGCAACATGGCCATGAGTATTTTGCCCCTTAAACTGACAAAAAAGAAAAGGAAATGCTCAAAAATACCCTTTGAAAAATTTCTTGATACGATACTATGTAACAAAAAAAAAATTCGCAAAAGTGAAAAACGTATAAAAGGGGCTGCAAGCTGCTGTCGGAAGCTAATTTCCATTGATAATGATTGCAAATAAATACTGTGCTCCTCGGCTTGTAAAAGCGTCAAAAAAACGGTTAAAACAGCCTTTCACATGACTTGGAGGTGGTAAAATTCACATGTCAATTTTTGATGATAAAAATGCAAAAAAATTCTTAAAAAATTGGATTCCCCCAAAGAACAAAAAAATGTTCCATACATGGAGATAACAGGATGAGCCAAAAATATGTTTCCCTTTTGGGCCTTCCACGGAAGCCAACAGATTAGGGGGTAAACAGCGAAATAATGAGGTTAGTGAGTGCAAAACCCGAGGTCTTACGGAGAAGGAGAGAAAGAGGTCCGATCAAAGATGATTGTAATTTATGCAAATTAGGAGTGGAAGATAGGAATGGAGCATGGAGCAATATGTCAGATGTTTCAGATATATAGTCTTAATGGGTGTGATAGAGGAGATGCACGTGAAGTCAAGTTGCATTTTTGTGCAATATATCGGAAAAATTTTTTTTAATTTCCTTCTTGCTATACCGGAAAAAATTAGTCCTTAAAAAATGTAAGAGTCTTGAGAGTGGTCAGGGTCGTCAAAAAAACTAGCAGTAGCCTGTGCACCGTGCAAAAAGCAGCAAAATTCACTGTGCGCGCAGCGGGAAGTCGTGGAGTCTTTACCGAGTTTTGGAAATTTTGAAAAGGGCCGGGCCGAGCCCAACTTTTACGAGGCCGAGCCGAGGGCCAAGTATATAGTTTCCCGGGTCCATTTTCACAAAAAAAAATCTTGAGCCGGAATGAAGAAATCATTGAAAAAGATGATAATTGAAAATGGCAGGTTACGGTGTCGGATACTTCTCACAAGGAAAGTACTTTTATGGGGGCTCCTACTTTTTAACGGGAATTTTTCCGACCTTCAACGTCAAAAAAAGTTGATTCGGCCCGAGGGAAATCGAACCCGTGCGGCGTCCTCCCTCTTGATTCCCAGACTACGGCACTAACCACTCGGCCACACCGCACGTCAAACTGAGATAAGCTAAAACAGTCCGGTGAATGGATTGGCAGTTTGCCAAAAAAAGACGCGAAAAAACGTTTTGTCGGGGAAGAAATGGGGAATTTTTGGGGCGAGAGAGTACGCTTTTGCGTGTCTTTTTTCTCTCTTTCTCTGCGAAATCAAGACGAAGTGTAAAAAACCGATAGCGAAGAGTCTATTCGGGTCACCGGAATCCTCAGTTTGACGTGCACCGCTCTCTTCCGAAGGAAGAGACCGACTGCGCTTTTTATCGTTTCGAATGCCTGCGCCTTTTGTAAGGAAATTAAGCCAGTTTTTGGGCATTTTCACCCATAAAAACCTAAAATGGGCAGCTAAGATTTATATATCCTTGATCAGCACATTTTTTTCTGATTTTTTGAAATATGTCCCGTCAAAAAGTAGGAGCCCCCATAAAAGTACTTTTCTTGTTAAAATTACCAAGGCATGACAGACATTTCGGAGAAACTTCATTAAAATGAAAAAGGTAAAATATAAAATTCACAAAATTTTTTGGAGGCCAGGCCGGGCCGAAGGCCCCACGGAGCCAGGCCGGGCTTGGAAAAATTTCAAACAGGCCGGGCCGGTCCCGTCACCCATCTCTGGTCGCGCGCAATCCCGCTTTCTTCACAACGACAAATCATTTTTTTCAGAGTGCGTCAAAATTCATGGCCGCGATAAGTTCAATAAATTTTTTCTCAGGACTTTTTGCAACGAGTTATACTTATTAATCCCGCCTACTTATTATAATATATTTCAACATGTGGTCTTAATTTGTCGCAAGTTTTGCTAAAATTTGGCAGCCGCACTTGAGGAATTTCTCTGCAAATTCCGCGAACTAGCGAAAGAGAACATAAAATTTTCGCAAAAGGTAAGCCTTTAGGGCAATGCGTGCAGATAAAAGAAAAATTTTTTTGCATGCTGGCAGGGTTCGACATTTTTCGAGTGGTTTTTAAGTACTGATATCTCCTTCTTTGTAAATCGTGAGAGTAATTAAGGGATTACAGAGGGTTTCAAATCGAGGCTGAAGTACTTCCGTTCGCGTAGTAGTGGTACTACAGGGCTGAGATCAAAAATAAATGTACTTTGAGCTTACTAGGGCTTTCATAAAGTCCGTAGACTTTTCGTCGACCCCATTTTGCACAATGAATGTCATACATATTTTGCGCAAGTTTTTGCATCAAAACATCGCCGGGAAGTAATTGCATCATCGCCAAAAGCAAACTTTATTGTGTCGCGGCGAAATCAAATTTCTTTTCTCCTCAGCAACAACACTGTGCTCATTATTTTCCCGACAGATTGACACGTATATACATAAATTTCTCGATTACTTTCAACTGAAAAACGCTAGCTTTCGGGGTAAAAATGCTCCTACTTCAAATGGTCGTAGCGATCCCAGTTTGCACTTTATAAAATCTTGTTATTTCATAGACAGAAATTAACCTTACTTAAAAATAAATATTCAGAAAACAAAGTCTATGCGCCGCCTACACCGGAAGTTATAGCCTCCGACTTTCCTTTTCGTTCTTTCCTGGAACAAAAGTAATATTACACATAAACATAACAAACGAAAGAATAAAGCAAAAAAGCATGCTTTTAAGGATACTTAGAAAAGAGGAAGTACTCCAAGTGCGACGTTCTGATTTTGATCAAACTTGGCGCAAACTTTGAATAATTTTTTTCCAAGACATATGGGAAACTTCAAGCTTGTGCTTTACAGAAACGACCGAGATTTTTAGGGCGAAAATTTGCAAAAATATCTGAGTTCTTGGCAAATTTTTGGCATGAAAATTTTCATGCCTATTTCTACCATAGAGGGTAATGTTTCCGCAAAACATTAATTTTTTCCATGCGAAGCTCGCAAAGATGCAGCCAAAAAGTGCTCTTATTTCT
This sequence comes from Bursaphelenchus xylophilus, assembly GCA_904066235.2. Taxonomy (NCBI): domain Eukaryota; kingdom Metazoa; phylum Nematoda; class Chromadorea; order Rhabditida; family Aphelenchoididae; genus Bursaphelenchus; species Bursaphelenchus xylophilus. The sequence continues at coordinate 2,918,192 of CAJFCV020000001.1, forward strand.
GAGCGCTCTCCGCGTTTTCCGTACTCCCTCGGCCACAATCATAGTTGAGGATCGTACTCTCTTGGCCGCAAAAAAGATTGTTAAAGACCTCGGCCGTAGTTGCAAAGCGATAACTAAAACTTGCAGGAATTAGAATGGGGCCTATGCATTGGTTGCTCTAGCCGAATAGAAGTTCATAATAGTCACACTGGAGATGTTTAACAATTTTTTCAAGAGAGACTGGGCAAAGCGCGGAGACAGAGAGAGACAGAAAAGTTTATTCAGCTAAATATATCGTTGCCAATTTTGCACCGGATTTTTTTTACATTTTTTATCCTTACATACGACAATTACATGCTTTTCGCCACCTCAAAAATGGAAAAATCAAATTTATTCGTTATAGAGATACTTTGATGTACAGAGGTTCTTTGTGCCAAGAAGTTACTCCTGTCCTCTCTAAAACTCTTTGTTATGGAAAGGTTTGATCTCCACAAAGTTCGCTGCGCATAGCTCGCATCCGGCTGCACGTGTCATCCTTTACCTTGGACTCAACATTGTCCCGCTGCTCATATTTTTTGGGCAACCCAAGACAAAAACAAACCCGTTAAGATGTCTTCATTCCCACCCTCAGAGCCTATAAATGCCATAAATAAGAAAATCCCTCACAATTCCAGGGCTTTTTGATGGCGTGACGCCGGAGAGCGGCTTTTCACCCTGTAAAAACAAACAACCAAGTCTCAGACGGGTGTGTTATGCATGTTATGCATTAGAGTAGGTTCGATAAAGTGCATCTTCAAACAAATATGAGTAAGATTACGTGTGGGGGGATGCCCTTGAAAAATTAATAAAGTGCGAAGAAAGTGATTTTTCGGCGTCGCGACACTTGCGGGCAACCACTTTGCGGGCAACCAGTTTGCGGGCAATTTTTTTGCGGGCAACCACTTTGCGGGCAAAATTTGGGGGGTCACATTTGCGGGCAGCTGAGACACTTGCGGGCAGCCTGGGACACTTGCGGGCAACCGACACTTGCGGGCAGCCGACATTTGCGGGCAACCGGCACCTGAGGGTAACAGGGTGGAGGTGGAAATATTACTGCGATATTTTGGAAATTTGCCGACATTTGCGGGCAGCCGACACTTGCGGGCAACCGACATTTGCGGGCAATAGGAAAAAACAAGCACGCAGAGTGTATTATAAATTTTGGAACTGTTGCCCGCAAATGTCGGCTTCCCGCAAGTATTGCCTGCCCGCAAATGTCGGAAAACTTCCAAAAAATCGCAGTAATTTTTCCACCTCCACCTTGCTATCCTCAATTGCCGGTTGCCCGCAAATGTCGGCTGCCCGCAAATTTCGGCAAATTTCCAAAATATAATATCATATATATCATGTTTTCCACGTCCACCCTGTTACCCTCACAATCAGGTGCCGGTGCCCGCAAATGTCGGCTGCCCGCAAATCTTCCAGGCTGCCCGCAACTGTCGACCCTGCCCGCAAATGTCCCAGGCTGCCCGCAAATGCCGGTGCTGGCCGCAAGTGTCGGCTGCCCGCAAAGTGGCTGCCCGCAAAAAGTTTGCCCGCAAACTGGTTGCCCGCAAAGTGGTTGCCCGCAAGTGTGCGCCCGCCGATTTTTCGAAAGAAAATGGTCGAAAAACGAAATTTCTTGGGATTTTTGTTGACCATATCAGTCTGTCGGGAAAATAATGTGGATTTGTCGCATCTCGGAATCTCCCATCATCGCACTGCGATAGCTAGCCGCGGCTGAAGTCTTGGTGCGCGACTTCAGTAAGGCGAGACATTTCGCTGCGACAAATCCGCGTTATTTTCCCGAAAGAGTGGTACAGTGATAATCCTGCACAACGAATTGTAAGGGTCAAAAATTTGCTCATTCTTGAAGGGTTTTATTGCATAGATATTCTATATATAAAATAGGCTTAAAACGATTTCTTTAGCCCTTTGAAACTGTTAGTTATAGCCAGTTTTTTAGTGCAGTGGTCCCTTCAACAGGGCTTTTACCTGTACCTTATCGACAAAAATGGGATAAATATCTTTTCCGTTTAAAAATTAAAGATGAAATTTTGTAAAAATTAAGTGAATTTCTCCAACGACTTTACGAACGTAATATACAACAAAACCTCTCTATAACAAATAATTCCAGCGGTCTCATCAGCCAAATTTACGCCCAAAACAACCTCCATACAAAAAACCCTTCCATAACAAACAATTTTTTCTGCCCTTTGCAAATTCGTTGTGCAGAGGTTCTACTGTAGCCACATCAGAATAAACCCTAACTATGGGGAAACCAAAATTCTTGCCAAAAAATCTGCCAGCTCACCGGAAGCACTTTGCCTTCCAGCTGCAAAGGAATGCCTCCAGTGAAAAAACAGGACGATGCTCTTCAGGAAACAGGTCGTTAATGGGCGAAGATAAATCAAAGTCCACGGAGAACAACACCAAACCCGCAAATCCGATTTATTTGCAAAGGAGATGATATTTTGGGAAGCAAGATTAAACAGTGATGTTTACGGCTACATCAAATTTTGAAGAGCTTCCCGAGACGCTCAGATCTTACATTTTGTCATAAAATACAATGCAACATTTTTAACAGTTCATAAATTTATGAGAAACTTTAAGTGAAAGATTTGGGAATACCCGTGGAGCGAGGCAGACAATAAATTATATTACTCTAGACATCAGACATGAAGAACAGGAAAAAACCGGTAAAAAATTACAAATTTCAAAAGAACTTGAATAATTTTAGAGATATATTGACGTAATAGAGGCTATAATCTACATTTTTGCCATGGGTACCCTATGTATGTCTTTCAATCTTTGCCAAATTTGGCTGACAAGGGAAGTACCCAAAGGGCGACGCTCTGATTTTCATGAAACTTGGCGTAAATTTAGGATAATTTTTTGGGAGACATATGTATATAATATATGGGACTCTGGCTTATGCTTTACAGAAATAACCGAGGTTTTTTTGTCGGAAGTTGGAAGAAAAAAATTACATTTTTTTAAGATTTTAGGTACAAAAACTTCCGTGCTTATTTCTACTGCTGAGTGTAATGTTTATATAAAAAATTAACTTTTAAAAGACGATTTCTGAGTCACTGAAGCAAGCCGTAGTTAGGCCAGGACATAGGATTTTTTCGATGTTGAGTTTTTTGCATAAATATGATCCACAGCACCAGTAGGGAAAAAGCGAATCACAGTTTTCCTCAATTCCTCCATTAACTGTACTTTTTATACAATTTTCTGTTTATACAGTAATTGGTCATAACTTTCTACAGTGGTGCCTGTTTGGCATACAAATATGGCTACTATGGTTTTTCGGTATGGCGAGTTCAACAAAACCAAAAAAATTTGATCAGATTACGGTAACATACAAAAACACTGTATCGGTCGATAAAAATCGGCCATAAAAAGTTTGTTTCAAAAAACCCACAGCCAATTTTTTGATATTCGTAATCAGCATAAAATTCTGGTCTAGAATCAATTTTAAAAAGTTCAAAAATAGGACCCCCATTTTCGGTGGTGTAGTGGTTTTTGACCAAAACTGGTAATCTGACCACCCAGGTTCGAATCCGGGTGGGTGCGAATGTAGAAAAAAGACCTCAAATCACTTTTAATGAAAACCTGAGAGTTATTTGAAGCATGCTGCGCAATTTTAGGCATTTAAACTCTCTGAATTTGGGATTAAAACGATTTTTATGTAATTTTAGAGGATTAATACATGAAAAATAAAACTGCTTCAAACTGGTTGAAATTGATAACACTTACTCTATGGCTAATTGTAAGATACTTTCCTGTTAACTTTTTTGGTAGAGTGCTGTATCATGGACTACTGTAACATAAAACTTATTCTGCTTAACAGATGTTTTCTTCAAAATTCTTTTGTAAATGTTTTTCTTTTTTAAATTAGATCTATTAAAAAGCATGAAATCTCAACGCTCCATATTTCAAAAAAAGAATTTTCCATGATATATAGTGCATCTCGACATCATTATCGATTGGAAATCTGCGCGTTATAACTGACTTGTTTCAAGTCCTCCGGACATAGAAAACAAATCTGTGTGATAACCGACGTGTTCTCAAGCATTCCTATCGTAATTATGATAGACTGAGGTCTCTACGCCCTGTGGCACACCAAAAACGAAAACGGGTTTTATGTTACAGTAGTCCATGATACAGCACTCTACCAAAAAAAGTTAACAGGAAAGTATCTTACAATTAGCCATAGAGTAAGTGTTATCAATTTCAACCAGTTTGAAGCAGTTTTATTTTTCATGTATTAATCCTCTAAAATTACATAAAAATCGTTTTAATCCCAAATTCAGAGAGTTTAAATGCCTAAAATTGCTCGGCATGCTTCGAAGAACTCTCAGATTTTCAATAAAAGTGATTTGAGGTCTTTTTTCTACATTCGCACCCACCCGGATTCGAACCTGGGTGGTCAGATTACCAGTTTTGGTCAAAAACCACTACACCACCGAAAATGGGGGTCCTATTTTTGAACTTTTTAAAATTGATTCTAGACCAGAATTTTATGCTGATTACGAATATCAAAAAATTGGCTGTGGGTTTTTTGAAACAAACTCTTTATGGCCGATTTTTATCGACCGATACAGTGTTTTTGTATGTTACCGTAATCTGATCAAATTTTTTTTGGTTTTGTTGAACTCGCCATACCCAAAAACCATAGTAGCCATATTTGTATGCCAAACAGGCACCACTGTAGAAAGTTATGACCAATTACTGTATAAACAGAAAATTGTATAAAAAGTACAGTTAATGGAGGAATTGAGGAAAACTGTGATTCGCTTTTTCCCTACTGGTGCTGTGGATCATATTTATGCAAAAAACTCAACATCGAAAAAATCCTATGTCACCGCTTGCTTCACTGACTCAGAAATCGTCTTTTAAGCTAGAAACGGAAACTGGCAATCTCAGAGAAAAAAATATTTTAATATTGCGGCTTCTACTGCAAAGAGCGAGCTAAAATTTTCAGCTATGAATACATGACCAAGGCCCCAAGATGTCTAAAAAATTTAACATTGCAGAGAAAAACGGGGCTATTCGATAGTTCGGACTCTTCGGCCAGATGGTACTCTTCAGTCTCTATAAAAATTCAGAAAAAGTCTGTGAACTTCCCCCCTCCCACCCTACTGTATCTCACTCAAACACCACCTTTGCGCCCTGCAATTTGGGCCGAAAGAATGACCTCGACCGTTCTTCTTTTTCGGCCGTTCCCTTTTCATTTCGCAGACCACCAACGACGAAAGCGTGGAGTTGAGAAGAAAGCCGGGGAAAAAAGTTTGAAGTGCCTAAGTCGTTTTCTGTTTATATTCTTCCAGTGTCAATCTACGCGTGTCTAATGGTCTGGAAGTGCTGATGCAGGGTTAGAGAGTGGAAAAAATGCGGTGAACCGGTTGGATTTTGGTTTATAGAGTGTGGCCGTAATGGAATTTGGTGTGGTTTAGAAATTTATACTAGTCCGACTTTTGTTTTCTCACAATACATGCCGCCGATTTCAGTCCGGCGACTTTCCGGAAGTGCTAGAATTTATATATAAAAGAAATTTCAGATGGTCACAAAACCCGTCAGCCGAGACACTGATTTCTAGGCTTACGAGAAGTACCCCAAGTGCGACGCTCCGATTTTCTTTGAATTTTGCACACACGTCGGACATGAACCAAATATCAATTCCTGAAAGTTTTAGCTCGCGCTTTTCCGGCACCGTCGAGATATTGAATCATTTTTGCCACCGAGAGAGCACGCTAAACGTGGAGAGCGGTCGGAGAGAAAAACGCTTTTTGGCCATAACATTGGCAGTTTCGTGCGGAAAAATTTGATTTTTTGTGGAAACATTATCCTCTACGGTAGAAATAGGCATGAAACTTATCGTGCCAAAATTCGGCAAAAAGTCCTAAATTTTGGCCGACTTTCGTTCTAAAAATCAATTCTGCAAAGCGCGAGCTACGATTCTCTCATATATTTTAGAAAAGTTATTCTAAATTTGTGGCAAGTTTCAGCAAAATCTGAGTGTCGCACTTGGAGTACTTCCCCTGTTAGTAGAAATGTCTGGGCTTTCTAACGGGCTCTGTTTTCAAAAAAGACATCAAATGTCTCCGCCGAAAAATGGTCTCTCCGCCGAAACAATGAAAATTTTTTTTGCGCATTTTAAAAATGCACAGCTTCAAATTTTAAATACGACTTAAACTTCTTGGATAGCTGCAAAGAGCTCAAAGATATATGTAAGCAAAAAATTTGTCCAAAAATTCTTGAAACACCCTGTACGACGAATCGCAAGGGGACAAAAATTAGCTTGTCATAGAAGGGCTTTGTTGTACTTAGATCAATTTTAGTCTACAATGAACTCTTCGGACCTCTGAAATTGCCCATTATAGACAGGTGTTGCCATACAGGACCTTACGAGACAACCCGCACTTCAAGAAAAACCTATTTTTGCGCCCTTCAAATCCCTGAAAAACAACATAAAATTGTGTCCTCATATTTATAGGCCTATGAATTCGTTATGACGTTCCCTTGACGATCCTTTGTTTTGTTCACATAAATTATGCATCATAAAGACCGATTATTCCGTAAAAGCCGTTCTTTTCATCGAATAATTTTGAAATATTCCGGGAAAAATCAAAAGTGCACTTGTTGATAAACAACAAATTTTGAGGAATTTTTTGAAGACGGCGTATTCTCAATCTGTCGAGAAAATAATGAATGAAAAGTCGCCGCCCGATCGCGTCGCTGAAGTGAAAAGCAATTAGATTATGCCGCGACACAATTCATTTTCTCCGCGGCGATGCGATTTTCGACGCGACAGAGTGCTTATTATTTTCCCGACAGACCAATGCTAGTCGTTCCAGAAAGTGCTTAGACTTTTTTCGCATCGCATAGTGCATGTTGCGCAAGCGCTTGCGTCGCAGCGATATTGGACTTGCACGGTGCAAAAGGTCAAATGCACGCCACAAAAAAGGGTTTTGTGCACGGTGCGGGCCTGAAATCGGCGACACGCATTGCGAAAAAAGAAAAAATCTGTTTACACTTGTTGCTTTTTGCACCATGCAAATGGCTTTATTGGGCTGTCGCTTGCACCTCGGCTTTTTGCACAGGGTATTTTCTGCAACTTTCCGAACGGATTGGCAGGAAAACCAACTTACGTATTAGGTCGTCCAGAAAGTTCGTTCGTTTTTTTATTGCTATCTTTTACAAGGATTGCTTGTTCTTTGGCAAATGGAATACATTTACTTGATACAGATTATTAAATAAATGCATATATACCAAACAACAAACAATCTTCGTAAAACAAAGCAATGAAGAAAACGAACGAACTTTCTGGACAACCTAATAGTTTGCCAGAAAGTAAAAAATACCCTGCAATCCCTGTGCAACAACACTCCGGACAACAAAACTTTCTATAACAAACATTTTCCGCCGAGTCAACAGTTAATTTCAACTCAAAACGAAGCATATTGTACAATGGAACGCTTCAAAAAAAATAAAGGACATTTTACTGATGTCTTGCGATTTGTTGTACAGATATTTTACTGTTTATCAGTCTGTCGGGAAAATATTGAGCACTCAAAAACCACATCGCCGCCGAGAAAATGGATTGTGTCGCGAAAAAATCAAATTGCTTTTCCTTGGCGCAGCAAATGTTCACTATTTTCCCGACAGACTGATATATTCGATAAGCATTTTAAATTGCTCTATGGTATGTATGTTAGCGCTTCCTCAAATTCCAAAGCATCGGAAAGAAGCTGCGTTTAATTTTGGGTGGTCCTAATGCAATTCGAGGTGGGCTGGCTAATTTTCACACCCTGAATACGTGAAAATTATGCTACGGAGAGGCGGTATTTGGGGTCAAATTTCTGTTCTTTGATCTATGGAAAGTTGAAGGTCAAAGAATTATAAAAAAAATAGAAAATTTTTAAGATTGGAATATCAGATGTACGGTTTAATAAAAAAATAAATTTTTCAATCGACCCCGGTCAAAATTTCTTCCAAATTTGGTAGCATAATAGGAGATAACTCCGCTTTCTTTAAATTTTTTCTTATTTTTTACTTCACTGTGTTTTTCGAATTGAAAAAGAAAGTCTACGCACTTTATGTTCAGAAGGGAATGGGCTTTATGTGTAAATCGATTTTGGCTTGGGACCTAGTCAGATCGAAAGGTATATGGTAGTCGATTATTCACTTGGGGGGAAATCTCTGCGCGGGGCTTCAAAGTCGAGAAAATCGGCTTCAAAGTTTGGAAATCAAAGGATAGGGATCCCGGAAAAGGAGCGATAAAAAGTGTGAAGCAGTGGCCGAGTGGTCAGTGCGCTCGCTTTTTGCGCAAAAGGTCGCAAGTTCGAATCTGCTTCCATTCATAACTTTTTTAGACAAAAACTTCTGTTAATTTTTTCCCCTGAGCTCGATTATCGATGCAAGAAGTGTATTTTAAACGGAACCTTTCCATTTTCAGCGGCTTTGCACCTTCCCTTTACAGTTTTAGAGCGAAGGGCACACCGTCAACCTGGTGTATTCAAAAACAACTTTCCATTATGTTAACTTTTTTATCTATACCCCTTTTTTAAATGTACTACCGGATTAGCACGAACAAAGAAAATGTAAAAACGATAAATGATGATTTGAGCTTGGAAAGACTCGAACCTGCAACCTTTTGCGCAAAAAGCGAGCGCACTGACCACTCGGCCACTGCTTCACACTTTTTATCGCTCGTTTTCCGGGATCCCTATCCTTTGATTTTCGTCCAAACTTTGAAGCCGATTTTCTCGACTTTGAAGCCCCGCGCAGAGATTTCCCCCCAAGTGAATAATCGACTACCATATACCTTTCGATATGACTAGGTCCCAAGCCAAAATCGATTTACACATAAAGTCCATTCCCTTGTCAGACTAATATTATGCAGCCCAAAATTTTTATTATGCGAGAACTCGTCATACGTGAGATTTCTCCTAATTTTTTCTACTTTGTAATGGCCTTTTTGCTGTGTATTGACAAGCTGATTTTCTGGGAAAGCCCCTCATTAACCACAATTCGGAGGTTAGAAAAAAATAAAAATAAAAAAGAACGACGGATGCAAGCGGTCTGGATATCACAATGAGCTCGTAGAAAGGGCAGCATCGATACAATACCGCAGGGTATTAAGGGATTAAAAATAATAGAAAAAATTGCGGAAATTTTTTGAAAATCGAAGAGGATTTTTTCGTTTTTGAAATTTTTATCAGTTTGTCGGGAAAATAATAAGGACTCTTTTGCACCGAAAAAACTTCGAAAATGAATTGTGTCGCGACAAAATAAAATTGCTTTTCATTTCAGCGACGAGGATCGGTGTGGCACGTCAATCCAAAATAGAACAAAAGATTTCCCGCCCCTTTTTGGTGATTCGTTCAAAACGAAATGTCACTACCCGACAAAAAGCATTTTCTTATCTTTCTTCTTTCTTTTCGAGAAAAAGCAATTATTTCGGGCGGGAAAAAGTGCCGATAATTTCGCGACATTTCGTCTTTCTTTTAAATCAATGAAAACGATACGAAGTTTCGAAACGGTTCAGGAAATGCGCTGGATTGACGTGTGTGGCGACATGTGCTCACTATTTTCCCGACAGAGCGACGCTATGTCTACAGTCGCGCCGTAAAGCCCGTAGAACTTTTTCGGCGACGTCGCAGCATTGTGAAAAATTCTACGGACTTTACGGCATGGTATCAGTCTGTCGGAAAAATAGCGGCGGATCGTCTCGCCTCCGAATCGCCCGTCGTCGCTTGGCGACGACGCTAAGCGATTGGCAGCCAGCAGGCTGCCAAAATCTGGAGATTTGGTGCGCGATAGCGGTGAGGCGAGACCTTTTGATGCGACAATCCGCCGTTATTTTCCCGACAGACTGATAGGTGGAAAAAAACGAAAAAAAAATAGTAACAAAATTGCAAAAAAAAAACTTTTTGAAAAAAATAAAAAAAATAAAAGATCAGGAAAAAGCTTCCTTTTGTAATTACAAATCAAAATTCGCAGTCATTCGTGATGTTTTGCGATGCCAAAGTCGCACGAAAAATCGCCGAAATTTGAGGAATTTTGTTGAATTTCACAGTGCAAGACAACAAAAAAAACAGCCGTTCGCACTGTGAAAAAACAACGAATTTGAAGGCAAAAATTGAGCGCAAAAAGCCCAATTTTGCACTCGGTGAAAATTGCGGTTTTCAACAGTTGCACAGAAAATCGCACCGTGCGAAACTCATTTTTTCGGCCGGACTGATAAAAATAGTAAAATTCTCCTCTAAAAATACTCGTCAAGTTTCGCGAAAGGCTTAAAAATACTCGAGGAAACTTAATTAAACCGACGTTTACCGCACGTTCCCCGATGAAAATAGTAGGCGTCGCCAACGCAACATTACTTCCGATATTTCCGATACAGAGCGGAGGAGATCTTTGATTTTTGATGCCATAGAGAGCTTTTAAACCAAAAAAATATTCGCGGCAAATCGCAAAGGGCGGGCGCACACTTGCGGGCAACCACTTTGCGGGCAACCAGTTTGCGGGCAAATCTTTTGCGGGCAGCCACTTTGCGGGCAGCCGACATTTGCGGCCAGCACCGGCATTTGCGGGCAGCCTGGGACATTTGCGGGCAGGGTCGACAGTTGCGGGCAGCCTGGAAGATTTGCGGGCAGCCGACATTTGCGGGCAACAGGCACTTGAGGATTACAAGGTGAAGATGGAAAAATTATTTCGATATTTTGGAAGTTTTCCGACATTTGCGGGCAGGCAATACTTGCGGGAAACCGACATTTGCGGGCAACGGTTCCAAAAGTTCCTATACAGTCTGTGTGATTGTTTTGTCCTGTTGCCCGCAAATGTCGGCTGCCCGCAAATGTCGGCAAATTTCCAAAATATCGGAGTAATATTTCCACCTCCACCCTGTAACCCTCAGGTGCCGGTTGCCCGCAAATGTCGGCTGCCCGCAAGTGTCGGTTGCCCGCAAGTGTCCCAGGCTGCCCGCAAGTGTCTCAGCTGCCCGCAAATGTTTCAGCTGCCCGCAAATGTGGCCCCCCAAATTCTGCCCGCAAAGTGGTTGCCCGCAAAAAATTTGCCCGCAAACTGGTTGCCCGCAAAGTGGTTGCCCGCAAGTGTCGCGACGCCTCGCAAAGGTCCAAAAAAAAATTTCATAGAAGATAACGGAGTTTCATTTTTGCCTCGAATTAGCTCTTATGACCTTAAGAATTGTTTGGCATAGGGAGGTGGTGTTGTACACAAGTTTTGTGTACAAGGGCTGCTGCATAGGATTACTGAATAAAAAATATACATACAGAAAAATCTCAGTGACGGGCCTGAATACTGCGCAAAAAACGCAGTATTTTGCTTCCGGGGAGTATCAAAAAATGTGGCAAAATACCTCCCTCTCCAAGTGAAAAAAACATCTTTTTTGTGGGGGAAAGGGCGCGCCCTTCAAAATGCAGTTTTTTTAGTATCGCATGAATCGTGTCGTAATAAAATCAAATTTCTCATCATTTCAACGACGTGATCGGCGCAATGACATTGTGCTCATTATTTTCCCAACAGACAGATACCGTTTCTCCGAGAGACTACGCAAAATGAGGAGAGTTAGAAGACGAAAAACATGTGGGCCCAGCTGATCCTCTATCAACAGAAGCTGACCCGACGATGCCGATTGATCGGACAAACAATAATCGACATGAAAGAACCTGATTTGAATGATGTCGCAAAGAATTGAGTGTCGTTCTCTTGTCCAAAATATTTCTTAACGAATACGGAAGATACAGCAAAATCAGAGTGGCGGACCTTATCCAGTAGCAAAGAACGTGCCATTTTGCATCCGGGAAGTGCCAAAAAATGTGGCAAAATGCCTCCCTCTCCAAGTGAAAAAACTCCGATTTCAAAAATGCGCCCCTATTTTTGTGAGGGAACCCTTCGAAACGGAGTTTTTTTAGTTGAAGAGAGAGGTATTTGGATACATTTTTTGATACTTCCCGAATGCAAAATGGTACGTTTTTTGCCACCGGTTCAGGTCCGCCACTGTACATAGCTAGCCGGAAAAAACAACGGTAAAATAAAAAGTGTTTTATACAGTAATTTATTTCCTTTTTTATTTTGTCATTGACTTTTCCGGCTAGCTATAAACACAAAAAACCTCAGGGCCTCTTTATTGTTCACTTTTTTTGAACACCTATCCTCGACAAAAAAGCCTCGGAACGCGGTGCACTGTATCCTTCAATTGAACCCTACATGTTATTGAGACCCTCTCGAATAACAACTCCATCATTGGCAATAAATTTTCCAACCCGTTCGGTTGTTGTTTTCGCGATTTGCGCCTCAAAACAACGACAGTAATCTCTCCGAAATCCCCTTGCAAATTGGAGCCCAAATTCACATCGCGCATAAAAGCGGGTGTTAGAATAGAGAATGGCTAATTGAAAAAATGGCATCAAGATCAAAAGTGCATTGTTTTTAGGGAGACAAGGAATAACGAAGAGAAAAAAAATTAAAAAGAGAAGTGCTCCAAGTGCGGTGCTTGGATTTAGATAAAACTTGGGATAAATTTGCAAAAATTCTTTATAGAACTTATGGCGAAATTGCAAGCTCGCGCTTTGCGGAAACGGCAGAGATTTTTAGATGAAACGTTGGCAAAAAATTGTCACTTTTTTGCAAATTTTGGCATGAAAAGTTTCTTGGCCTATTTCTACCGTAAAGGGTAATGTTTCCACAAAAAAAATTTTTTTTCCATTCGAAACTGACAAAGGCAAGTCAAAAAAACAATGTCCTCTCTCTCCGCCCTCCACGGCAACCCAAGGAGTCTCCCGCCTCGTTTCGGCACTTCGCCCACCTAGTATCGGTTGAATTCAAACGAAATGTCAAAAATGAATTTTTCGTGTGGTTTTCCGACCGAAAAATATTTTTCTCTGAATTATTTTATTTCTTTTGTCAATTTTGACATTTCGTTTGGACGAAATTCAAAAGTGGGCGGGAGACATTTTTGTTCTATTTTGGGTTGCCGTGCCCTCCCTTTTTCGCGCACTCTATCGGTGGCAAAGATCGGTGAATATCTCGGCTTCTTCTGAAAAGCGCGGCCTAATATTTTCAGCAATTCAAGTGTGGCCTATACCCCAAGTGTGAAACAAATTTAAAGAAAATGTCAGTGTCGTACTTGGGACACTGCCCTTGTTATCGGATAAATGATTAAAGTGAGAAGCTGGGGTATTCGTCTGTCGGAAAGATAATGAGCACTTTGTCGCATCGAGAAAACGAAGAAAATAAATTGTATCGCGTCAAAATCAAATTGCTTTTCACTTCAGCGACGCGACTGACGCAGCGGCATTGTGCTCATTATGATATTTTCCTGACAAACTAATACTGCATTAAGTTTAGCACCCTCGTCAGCCCTAGGTTTTCATACAAATTGCTAAAAATTTAAGCTCGCAACTTTTAGGGGCACCTGAGATTTTCAACGGCCGTTGCCAACTCAAAAATGTCCTAAATTCAAAGCAATCAGAAAGAAAAGCGGCAGTAAAGCTAAAAAATTGCTTGCTGCCAAATAAAGGAAAACTTTGTTAACACCCTCTTAAAGGCCGCGAATCGGAATTCTTTCTGGGCCTCCAGGAAATTGGGTAATATCATAAAAGGCTTAATGAGGAAAAAGCGTCTGTAAGGAGTCGTAAACAACAAAAGTGAGCCGCGTCGGCTCCCAATTTGGAAGAAAAAAGTGCAACCCTCAAGGAATGAAAATAAAAAAAAAAATTGTGATATAAGTCTGTCGTGAAAATAATGAGCGCTCTTTCGCATCGAAAATTGCATCGCCGCAGAGAAAATGAATTGTGTCGCGGCGACATCAAATTGCTTTCCACTTCAGCGAAATTGTGCTCATTATTTTCCCGACAGATTACAACATGAACTTCAAACGAGCGTGTTGTTCAGAGGCTCCATCGTACTTACCCTCTCTCTTTTTGAAAGGTAAATTGATGACATCTCGTACTTTTTACTATTCCATTATCTTGGCCAAAAAGCCATATACGACAGCTCATTCGAATGTCACAATACATCATCTTTATAACCACTTCTTTCCTCCTTTCTTGTGCCATAGGTTTTTTGCGAGTTTCAAAGAATTTCACACTTGCTCGTACCGGCGATATTTTTTGTGGGATCTGAAGGTGTTCTTTTCCAAGTTTTAGGAGCACACTGTAATGCAATGTTCAAACTAGCTGTTCGCGCGCAACTGAACAGTGAGAACAGAGGATCGTTTCGGAATCTCGTCGATAATGTTGAACTCAGAAACGCGCGTAATGAAAGTGTCAAAAGACGAGAAGAGAGTGCAAATCGAAGAGAAGTTCAAGGCGCCCCTGTAGCTGATTTGTACTTTTTAGGTAAGTTTTGAGCGTAAAATAAGCGGTTACTCGGATTTTTCGATTTGTAAAATTCAACAATCAACGGCTGTACATTGGAACCCCTGTAGAACAAATCGAAAATTACAAAAAAATACATTTGTTGTAGGAGGGTTTCATTGTTCGGAGGCACCTCTAGTCGACTCTTGGGACCTCCGAAAATGTGTGTTATTTACAGCACAGATGTTATTGTACGGGAGTTCCATTTAATATATGCATATATATTAGGGCCAAACCTCTTTTGCAACCAACTCCGATCCAGCAAAACGTATCCAAAACAGGCAAATTCAAAGCTTTTGTATAACAGCTTTCTGACAGAGTAAACCTCTGGACGACGACTCCTTCATAATAGACAAAATTTTCGAGTAGCTGCGTAGGGGTTAAAAACGTTATTATTCCGTCGGGAAAATAATGAGCACTGTCGATCGTGTCGCTGTCAATGATGGTCTTGTTATACGGGCCTCAATAACATCGGGTACAATTGAGACATCAGATCCTCTGCGCAATCAGTCTGTCTCGAAAATAATGAGCAAATGTCGCTGCGCGGAAGTTGGAATTTGATTTTTTCCACATCTCATTTTCTCGGCGGCGATGTGATTCTCGACACGACAGAGTGCTGATTATTTTCCCGACAGACTGAGAGTACAACAAACACCTTCTTTAACGAAAAAAAATCCTCTGCACAAATCATTCAGTAAATTTTCAGACCCCGGCGACCTCAACATCTGGGGCAACAATGACCGTGAGCCAAGCGAGCTCCAGAAATTGGAGAGCCGAGTCCGAGCGCTCACTCAAAATTGGGTACCCCAAGAAGATGTGACTGAAAGTCAGTTGGATGATTTCTTTTTATACACTTCCATCAGTGGCTTGCGATTTTTGCATTCCAAAAATCCGGGATGGTTCAAGTGAGAATTTCATTACAATTGAAGCCAAACCATTCAAGGGCGTCGCGACACTTGCGGGCAACCACTTTGCGGGCAACCACTTTGCGGGCAAATTTTTTGCGGGCAGCCACTTTGCGGGCAAAATTTGGAGGGTCACATTTGCGGGCAGCTGAAACATTTGCGGGCAGCTGAGACATTTGCGGGCAACCGACACTTGCGGGCAGCCGACATTTGCGGGCAACCGGCACCTGAGGGTTACAGGGTGGAGGTGGAAATATTACTGCGATATTTTGGAAATTTGCCGACATTTGCGGGCAGCCGACACTTGCGGGCAGCCGACATTTGCGGGCAACAGGAAAAAACAATCACACAGACTGTATTGGTACTTTTGGAACTGTTGCCCGCAAATGTCGGTTTCCCGCAAGTATTGCCTGCCCGCAAATGTCGGAAAACTTCCAAAATATCGAAGTAATTTTTCCACCTCTACCTTGTTATCATCAAGTGCCGGTTGCCCGCAAATGTCGGCTGCCCGCAAATGTCGGCAAATTTCCAACATATCATAGTAATTTTTCCACGTCCACCCTGTTACCCTCACAATCAGGTGTCGGTTGCCCGCAAATGTCGGCTGCCCGCAAAGTGGCTGCCCGCAAAAAATTTGCCCGCAAACTGGTTGCCCGAAAAGTGGTTGCCCGCAAGTGTGCGCCCGCCCATTCAAGAATTCATGTGATTTTATTTGTAAAATACGACCTCTAATAATTTGGATCTTTTGTTTCAGGACTTTATCAGCAATAACATTGGTCGCCAGTTTAGCGCTATTTGCTTTTCACTCCTCCGTGTTTGCCAAGAAATATTTTGGACAAGAGAATGATACTCAATTCTTTGCGACATCATTCAAATCAGTGTCTTTCCCGTCGATTATTGTTTGTCCGATCAATCGACATCGGTGAGTCAGCTTCTGTTGATAGAGGATCAGCTGGGCCCACATGTTTTTTGTCTTCTGACTCTCCTCATTTTGCGTGCTCTCTCGCAGAAAAAATAGTCTGTCGGGAAAATAATGTGGATTTGCCGCAGCAAAATAATAAATATCACGCCTCGTCAAACAGTGACGGACTGATCCAGTGGCAAAAAAAAGTACCATTTTGCATCCAGGAAGTATCAAAAAATGTAGCAAAATGCCTCCCTCTCAAACTAAAAAACTCCTTTTTTAAGGGCGCGCCCTTTCCCTCACAAAAACCGCTTTTGAAATCCGAGTTTTTTCACTTGGAGAGGGAGGTATTTTGCTACATTTTTTTGATACTTCCCGGATGCAAAATGGTATGGTTTTCGCTTTTAAATCAGATCCGCCACTGTACCTTGACTTCTCAGAAACCTTTTTTGCAGTCTTTCACCACTACTCCACTTCAGGGTGCTCCGCGAAAACTACAGTCCAGACTTTGCTCACTTCCTCACCAACTTTTGGCTCGTTCATGATGAAGAGCCCGTAGTCCAAAACAAAACTTTGCGTCAATGGCTTGAGGAGCTGAACAATGAGTTGCAACAGATCCGAATGCCAATTTTGGAGATCGCCCGGCTAGATGAATGGAGCCAAGAGATCGCCAGGATTCTCCCGAACGCTGCGAACATGCTGAACATCTCCGGCGCGTTGAAAGTTTTGGGCCCGGATTTTCAGGTCGAAGGGAGCAGTGAGTTCTATGCGTTTCAACGGCAAAGCGACGAATGCTCGCAGGTCTTGGATTTTACGAAAGTAGGCGAATGGAATAGGGATGTTTTTTGGCCTACTTTTGTTCCGCAGTTCAATTTTTAGAACGAAACAATCGCCGGATTCATTGCATGCCGCTTATACAACGTTCGTGTGATGATTGGCGAAACACTGAACAGTTACAACTACTTGATCAAAACCATCAACGACCCTCCTCTGATCAACGACTATATTATGGAGTAGGTTCGGGTATCTGTTGAAAAAATACTGTATTATAGATGTAAATGGATCGACGGAACGGACTGCGCGCTAACAGCCATCAACACGACACTGAACATGATTTGTATTCGCGCGGCCGCAGAAAATCCTTTTAACATTTCCGGAGAAAGTAAGTTGACGATTAGGCGATAACAAATGCGTTGCAAGAAGAACGAGCATATCTTTAGTTACGGTTATCAGTTGACAAAAAAATTCAAGAGACGTATTCTAGAACTAAATACTTTTTTATTGTCATCCAGTCGGAAAAATAAAATGGATTCTTCACGCCCAGAAATCGCCTATCAAAACACTTTGCGACGGCTACATAGCGCTTGGAGACTGGGTGCGCGAGACATTTTGCTACGACAAATATACATTATTTTTCTGACAGATTGATAATCCGTTCGTAAAGTCGTTGAATTGATTTTGGCGACACCCTGATTTGTTTTGCGCACTAAATGTCGCCGAAATTACTCAAGACGACTTTACGAACGGACAATCGGTCTGTCGGGAAAATAACGAGCATTCTCTCGCACTCAAAACCGCAATGCCGCCGAGAAAATAAATTGTGTCGCGACAAAATCATATTGCTTCTGACTTCAGCAACGCGATTGGCTCAACGACAGGGTGAGCCAATCGAAGAGTCATTATTTTCTCGACAGATTGATAACATTGACACCTTTTCAGTTATGAGTTTCCCCGTCACAATCGTCATTGATTCTCAAGCCTTCAACAACCAAGCCAACACCTTCAAACCGGATGAAGTCAAGGTAAAGAAAAACGGATTCTAAAATTTTTTGTAGGTTGCTTTCTACGATGACAATACGGAATTCCCAAGGCCAACTCAGTTCGCAACTTTTGGTGGATCAGACGCTGTGGAACTTGACATCTCCGCCGTTCAAGACGTAGGTGTTTTATACAGCACAACGCATATGCTCATTTGTACAACTCTATTCTAGTTCTATCAATACGGTAGTGACAATTGTGACTGGCCACAGGTCAGAAGACGGACAAAACCGGTGGACAAAGGTGAGAATCACAAAAAAAATAAAACATCAGTCTGTCGGGAAAAGAATGAGCACTCTGTCGCATCGATAATCGAATTCATCGTCGTGAAAATGAATTTTGTCGCGACGAAATCAAATTTCTTTCCACTTCAGCGACGCCATCGGCGCAGCATTGTGGTCATTATTTTCCCGACAGGCTGATATTTCATTTTTTCTTGAAATGGATTTCTTTCCAGACGAAGTCTGTATATGGCGCAACTACCGCTTCAGCGTTACGTTATCTGAATTTCGAAGCGATCAGAATTACAAAAAGATGGTCCATCCTCAACGAAAATTGGATTGGAAAGGAATTGACAAAGTGTTGGAAAGATCTGATGGAGAAGTGTTTTATCCATTACTGTAAGAACGAGTGAAAGAAAAGAACAGTCAAACAAACCTCTTTACCACCATATCTGAATTCTTACAATTAGTAACTCTGATCCAACTACAGTTCAACCTCTTGTCCAACAAATTGCAAGGAAAAAAAATATTCGTTATAAAAGGGTTTGTTTTGGGGATTCATTCTGGCGTTAAATTGACTCTCAGAACCTCTGAAGTTGTTCGTTAAAGACAGGTTTTGGCCTACAAATGCTTTCGTAAAAAGGTTTTACTGTAATGCAATCTACAATAAAACCCTTGTACAACAACCCTCGCACAACAAAACTTGTCTGTATGGAACAACTTCAGAAGTTCTGAGAGTCAATTAAAGGCCGAAATGAATCCCCACAACAAACCCCTTCTACAACGAATACATTTTTTGTTCTTTTACGATTAGTTCAACCGAGTCTTGACCGTACTTTCAGAACACGACGACTAAAACGGCTGAATGACATCTCCATTGATGCCCATCTCAACATCGGGAAGATGATACAAAGCAAGTACTTGAAGCCAACTTTTGAGGAGAAATTCGCAGAGCAAATACGGTAAGAATACTCATGAAAAGGTAGTAAATAATGAGAAAACTGTACAGTTGAATCTCTACACAACGAAACCTGTCTTTAACGAACAATTATAGGGGTCCCTAGGGTCAATTTCAGACCAAAGTTAACCTCCGTAAAACAAAACTTTTCTATAGCGAATAAATTTTTGTGATCCCTTGTGATTCTTTGTGCAGAGTTTTGACGGTTATTGTAATTTTTAGAACAAAAGTGGAACCGATTCCTATCTCTCCAGAGTGTCTAAATGTGAGATGTAAAGTACTCGTGAATAACTATTTCCAGGCATCTTTATATAACAATCTCAAGCAAGCCTATTTTGAGGCATATGGAAGGATTATTGCCAAGGAGAGAGCGGTAAGTAAATAAAACTGTAACTATCGAAAATTCAAAAGGTCAAAGGGACAATAGAGCTGCATTTGAATCGCGCTTTATACGTAGTGGGAGACGAGATTCTTCTCCAAAAAATTCTTCGTCTACTGTACTCATTACAGCAACTTCCTTGTTAAAAATTTTACTTCCTTTTTTAGTTTACCGGCAAGGTTGGCGACAGCTACCACGGCTACGCCAGCATGTTCCTCTATAAACGCCGATTCTCCCATACCAAGACTCTTCGCTACTACAGAACGAAAGATAATCAACGACAACTTATCGACGTACGTTTAAGAATGAAGGCATCAACTATCAGTCTGCCCGGAAAATAATGAGCACAACGTCGCTTCCAATTCATTTTCTCGGTAGCGATGCGACTTCTGATGCGACAGCGTGCATCATTTTTCCGACAGAGTCATATTCAAGGCAAAAAGTACTGATACTATAATTTGCCGTGCCCAAAAAATCTATCGCCCCGAACGAACCATTGCTCTGCAAAATGGGTTTACAAAAAACTTGACGGAATCTTAAGGCCTATAACCATTTCGGTTAGGTACTCCAAAAAAGTTATAGGCATCAAGGTTCCTTCACGTTTTTCATAAGACTCTCTAATTGTTTTATAAACTGAGATAGTTTTTTTCAGTACATCGCCGAAGTTCAAAACATTTTCAAAACCGCAAACAAATCCATCCACAGTTCTGGGATTTGCAGAGAGATTTTGCCGATGCTAAATAGCTTAATGGCCAGCGAAATGTTCGGCGAACTGAAGGGCCGGCCGGGAACTTCGCGTTTTATGAATGCTTATGGGAGAATCGCTCAAAGGCGAGATGTGAGAGTAATTCAAAAGGACTATATCAGGTAAAATACGTGATGTTTTCAGTTTTCTTTTTTTATCTCGAATCTCAAGCGCCTCGAGAAAAAGGTTTCAAAAGGTCTCCTGGAGGCGTTCTTTCTTCAATATGACCAATCTACTTACTATATCCGACCGTTTTTGACACAGTAGATCGGGCATTTCAAAGAATGAAGGCCTCCGCGGAGACTTTTTGAAACCTTTTTTTTGAATCGCTAGAAAATTCGGACAACAACAGATCACCTTTCAAAATCAACAGTCTTTGTGCCTCCGCGATACTTTTTGATATCAATTTTTGGGCTCCGTCTGGTCTCCTTTTCGACCTTTCGATCGACAGAAGCCTTGCCAGACCAAGACACGGCTCTCTGTTCTCAGGCCGGAACAAAAATTTGAACCGGGCCGGGCCTCAATTTTCGTCGCGGCACGAGAATCATGTCCAGCCGGAACTGTTGTACAGTGGCGGACCTGTTCCAGTGGCAAGAAAACGTACCGTCTTGCATCCAGGAAGGAGCCAAAACCAAAATTCCGCAAAAGCCTCTCGTGTTTATTTACAGGGTGTTCCATCTTTGCGGCCCGATTTGAATTGGCTATAACTTCTTTATTTTTCGACCAAATTTGAAGATTCTTTTTTTTTCCTGAATCCTCAGAATCCCCCATTTTATTTTACACCAAATATGTTGCAGAACTGCAAGGTATGTCATATTTGGTACTAAACAAAATGGGAGACCCCGACGATTCAGGGAAAAAAAGAATCTTAAAATTTGGCCGAAAATTAAAGAAATTATAGCCAATTAAAATCGGGCCACAAAGATGGAACACCCTGTAAATAAAACACGAGAGGCTTTTGTGAAATTTTGGGTTTGATTCTTTTCTGGATGCAAGACGTTTTTGCCACTGGAACAGACCCGCCACTATACAACAGTTCCGGCTGGACATGCGTCACTGTATGATAAAAAACGAATTATTTCAAAGGATTATACGACCCTTTCCAGTCAAAACTTTATGAGTCTGGAGACCCGTTTCCGAACATTGGACCGAGAAGTTGTCAGTCGCGCGCCGGAATACGGGATCTACCAATTTATCGGTAAGAAACCGCCCGAAAAACGTGTTGAATTCGTATTTTACCCATTTTCAGCCGATCTCGGCGGAACTATGGGATTGTATTTTGGATTATCTTTCCTCACGTTCTACGAGTTCTTGGTGTTTATGTTCGTTAAGGATGCCGCAATCGGCAATGAGCCACCGCCAAAACGGACAATAATTTACAATGGAGAGAAGCGAAAGGCGACGAGGAAAAATCGCGACTGCTTTTCGGCCGAGATGAGAAAACCTAAGGTGGTGTAGAGATCTGGAGCTTTAACCTGGGCCATTTTTAAACCATTTCCTTCATCAAAATTTATATTACCAAAATTTATATTATCCATGACAAATTTTCATTCTCAAATTGTCTAAATTAGTATAATCTATCGTCTATTAGTTCTATTCACCCGTAAAATTGAATGAAAAAATGATAAATGGACTAGAAAAAATCATATAAATAATATTACATGATCTACGAACTGGTCGGATCACTAAACTCAACGATCTGCTGATGAAGCTCGTCCAGACATCGCCCGATCTCTGAGTACTTCTCATCCATATCAAAGTCTCTGAAACGACCTATTTTACCTTTGGACACGAGAAGTGGCGATAAATGCGCAGTTTAAAAAAATCGAAAAGATGACTGCACTGTGCGAAAAATTTAAAATCCGCGAAGAAGCTATTTTAATTAGAAATTTGAGTAGTCGAGCACAAGAATTATACTATTTGCTCCAAGGTTTACTGTCTGTATCAAAACTCTGATCAAAAAATAGATATAAGTCTTCGCTGGATATTATCCATGAGGTGTTCAATATGAAAAAACCTCCAAATTTTCATTTTCCAAGAACATTTTTTGCTTCAAAATGCTAGTTTAGAATTTCAAGTTCATATTTTGTCAATATCCCTCATCAAAAGCAGAGATTGCCACGGTCAAAATTTCGGCTCCGGCTCCGGCTCTTAGCTCCCAGAGCCGGAGCCGAGGCCAAATTTGCAGCTCCGGCTCCGGCTCTTGGCTCCGTGCAAAATGTTTTTTTTAAAATATTTTTCCAAAAATAAAAGTTATTAGTGCCAGAGATCATACAGCCAACGTTTTTGCAGTCAAGTCACATCCTCCGCAGTGTTTTTCAGGCAATTTGGTTTAACAAGATCACAGAATTTTTACTTTTCTGACCGCTGGGAAGCCTGGCTCCGTCTTTGGGCTCGGGAGCCGGAGCCGACCCCAAAATTTCCGGCTCCGGCTCTGGCTCCCGGCTCGGAGCCGCTCAGAGCCGGAGCCGAGAGCCGGCTCCGGAGCCGTGGCAATCTCTGATCAAAAGTTAGAATTTCAAATAATAAACTCAATTTTCTAATCAATCTTGTTGATGTCCAACACCTACCTTAGAGGATCGTCAAACTCCGTCAACTGTTGGTGGAGCGCTGTGAGCCTCAATTGACCTTCGTGCATCGCTCTTAGTTTGTTTACTTGCGCATCTGTTACTAAAAACGGAACAAAATAACAAAAATATCGAACAAACTTACAAGACCTCATCCTTCCGCCTCTAAAATCCTCCAAATGCTCTTCCAACGAGATCTGAACCGCCTCTCGCTCATTGGCACGACGTTCCATCGGCGAGGGACTCACGGGAGATATGCTTCCAGGTCGGAACTGCGCCGTTTTTGAGGGATCCGTCGATGATTCGAACCAAACTTCATCAGGCGAACATTGGGTTTCATTTATATCGCCGGATTTGAATTCCGGAGTTAGTTGAAGAGGATCAACGGGAACATCACGGACTTCGGTGGGCTCTACTTGAACTACGAAGGTGCTGGAACAAGACTCAGCTGATTCTCCAGCAATTTGTATTTATTTCGCCTCAAAATCAACAAAAAATTTAAAATCTCACTTCTCCGGTTGTGTTGGTGATGTTTTATTGTGTGGATTCAATTTATGCAGGAAACTCAACGATCCTCGGCCTCCAGTAGCTGCCGGAGTGGAATGTTCGCTTTTGGAACGGTTTCCTGACTAAGAATTGAGATAAATATCAAGTACAATATAATTTCTATCCAATATTAGAAAATAAATGTACTTACTTTGGACAGCATGAGCAACAAGTTGTCAATAAACAAAGAGAAAGTCAGGAATCTCCAAAACTCCGAAAAAATTATTTTCTAAACGCAATAATTTTCGCAGACTGCGCGGAGCTTGGGCGCATGTCGCCCAATGGAACACAGCTTTCAATGGCACATTTTATAACCAATAGGCCTTGTTTGGAAGACGAGAAGTGAAATCACATCTTACAGGGGAAGTACCCCAAGTGCGTCGCTCAGATTTCGATGAAACTTGGCACAAATTTAGAATAATTTTTTCTAAAATATATGCGAAAATCCTAGCTCGCGCTTTGCAGAAACAGCCGAGATTTTTAGACCGAAAGTCGGCGAAAGTTTGACAATTTTTGTCGAATTTTGGCACGAAAAGTTTCATGCCTATTTCTAATGTTTCGCCTGCGGTAACATACCATTTCGGGCATAAAATTGGCTACTGTAACCAGATGCACTTTTAAATACGGCAAAAAGAAACTCCAACCTTCATCCAATAACCCATAAAAATTTCAAAAAAATCAAATATACAACTTTTGAGAAAATGGGCATTCAATATCTCATGTACAAGGTCATCTGGGCCCGAAAAAATCTGGCATTCTTGGGATTCCAACGGGATGCACTTTTTCAAAGTTTCTAATACATTCTGAGGCTGATTAAAGATGATATGGCAAGTTTCAGGAGAAAAAAATATACAACTTTCGAGAAATTGACCAAAATACCTTATTTTAGGTCATCAGAACGCCGAAAAAGTCTGGCATTCTTAGGTTTCCAACGGGATGCACTTTTTCAGAGTTTCTAGTACATTCTGAGGCTGATTAAAGATTAGAGGCTGTCAAAAAGTGCTACAACCTCAAATCCCAAGAATGCCAGTTTTTTCGGGGTTCTGATGACCTAAAATAAGGTCTTTTGGTCAATTTCTCGAAAGTTGTATATTTTTTTCTCCTGAAACTTGCCATACCATCTTTATTCAGCCTCAGAATGTATTAGAAACTCTGAAAAAGTGCATCCCGTTGGAAACCTAAGAATGCCAGACTTTTTCGGCGTTCTGATGACCTAAAGTAAGGTATTTTGGTCAATTTCTCGAAAGTTGTATATTTTTTCTCCTGAAACTTGCCATACCATCTTTATTCAGCCTCAGAATGTATTAGAAACTCTGAAAAAGTGCACCCCGTTGGAAACCTAAGAATGCCAGACTTTTTCGGCGTTCTGATGACCTAAAATAAGTTGTTTTGGTCAATTTCTCGAAAGTTGTATATTTTTTTCTCCTGAAACTTGCCATATCATCTTTATTCAGCCTCAGAATGTATTAGAAACTCTGAAAAAGTGCATCCCGTTGGAAACCTAAGAATGCCAGACTTTTTCGGGGTTCTGATGACCTAAAATAAGGTCTTTTGGTCAATTTCTCGAAAGTTGTATATTTTTTTCTCCTGAAACTTGCCATATCATCTTTATTCAGCCTCAGAATGTATTAGAAACTCTGAAAAAGTGCATCCCGTTGGAATTCCAAGAATGCCATACTTTTTAGGCGTTCTGATGACCTAAAATAAGGTATTTTGGTCAATTTCTCGAAAGTTGTATATTTTTTTCTCCTGAAACTTGCCATATCATCTTTAATCAGCCTCAGAATGTATTAGAAACTTTGAAAAAGTGCATCCCGTTGGAATCCCAAGAATGCCAGATTTTTTCGGGCCCAGATGACCTTGTACATGAGATATTGAATGCCCATTTTCTCAAAAGTTGTATATTTGATTTTCTTGAAATTTTTATGGGTTATTGGATGAAGGTTGAAGTTTCTTTTTGCCGTATTTAAAAGTGCATCTGGTTACAGTAGCCAATTTTATGCCCGAAATGGTATGTTACCGCAGGCGAAACATTGCTTAGATGTAATTCTGAGCTTTTGGCCATAATTACAAAAATGTTCTACATGGTCGAAAACATAAAGTGGTGGTTCGGTCTCACTAAAGTACCGCACCATATCTGCAGAAAAGGCAACTCTTTTCTCAGAAAGAAAGTTACAGTAATCCACCATATAACGACTATGGGCAAAAAAATCAAGCGATCGCTCCATACCGATTGGTGATTCGGTTAACCAATTTTGGTTGAATTCTGAGACATCGACTCAACAATGTCCGGGCCAATCTACGATTTGTAGTAAAACGCGTTTTAAATTGGGACGAACAGACATTGCCGCTGTCGAACTTCTCGTTGCGTAGCTCCGCTGCAGCGCGCTGTCAACTTCAAAAGTAACACTTGACTCTGCTTTTGTGAGCCAAGTTTCTTCTTCTTCCTTCCGGCAAGCTGATGTAATAACGGGGAAGTTCTTCTGGAAAACAATTGACGTGTCAAACAAATCGGAAGTTTCTTTCGCTGCGATACTTCTTCAATGGAGCCAAAGGAACGTCTGCGAGCTCAGATCAAAGTTCTTACTGGTAGGTGTACTTACTATACACGATTTAGGTCCTATATGTTCTTGTTTTATGGTTAACAAGCTACAAAGTCGCTCAACATCCTGCTCATTTTTTGTGAGGAGGAGAACTTGAATCTTTTCTAAATTTATATTATAATATTTTATCTTTTCAGAAAGAGTCGACAGGCATGTGGAATTGCCGAATTATGGTTTTGGAAATCCAGCGCTGAGCGACTTCAAAATCCGAGCTAAAGACAAGACCTTTTACGTAAGACAATACATATTTTATCGATTTTTGTTGCAAATTTAGGTATCAAAATATCAGCTGGCTGTGAAGTCCAGAGTGTTCGCAAAAATGTTCGAGGTTGACATGAATGAGAAGAAAGAAGGTGTAATGAAGCTTGATGACGACCCCGATGTTGTTGAGGCCATGTTGAAATACATGTACATGTACAAGAAAGTGGAGGGAATAGAGTTGGCGAGGAAAGTTGTTCAACTGGCTCATCGTTACGAGATCGATGAACTAAAGGTCAGTACAAAGGGTTTATCATCGCCAATTTGCTTTGAAAAGGGCAATAAAAACACCCAAAAAAAACCAAAAGTCATGCTTTAATTAACTGGTAAATAAGAGTAAAGGGTCATAAAAAATAGCATTTTAGGATCAATGTGAGCTCGACATGATTCGAGGTTTGAAGGAGAAGGACGCAGAAGACATTCTTATGTTCTCTTGGGAACTCAAGCTTTCTACTTTATATTTGCATTGCATTGACGTCTTAAATAACAACTTCGATGGATTTGATCATGACATTACGTTCAATTGCGACTAATCATAGCAATGTGGAGATCGCTTTCAAAGTATATACCTGTCTAGGGCTTCGTATGGACCACTTTCGAACGATTGGGCCTTCGGAAAAGTTAACTTTATCGGCGGACACGTTTAATGATACATTCGAGGAGATAGCTGTTGTATACTATGCACCGTACGTTCCGGATTTCTTCGATTACGACGATCTTCATCTTCTTTCATCTGCACGATTCTTTACCGTTCGTTGTAGAGGAGGATAATAAAAAGCTTATCAAATTGGGACAGGATAATATCCCGTTCCAATTATTAATAATATTTTCATAAACTAACGATATTCCGATTTATAATAATTCAATAAAAATATTTTTAATAAATTAATCCGAATCTCCATCGTCGCTCTGTTGATTGATAATGTTCTGCAATAACTCGACTTGTTCGCTCCAAAAATGTTTGAAGGTTGGCAGAGCCGTCCTGACTCGCTTTTCCAGCAACCCCTTTAGATGTTCTATGATTCGATACACAACTTCTAGAGTAGCGTTAGTCGCGTCAGCGCCATAGATCCTATTTTTGACGTCTTTCCTGGAATTTTTTCGGAGAAATTAAGCTGTGTTTGGGAAAATACGAACAGTATATTTGATTTTTGTCGTTTTAAAGCCTTTTTCGGGATTTATTAAGTGTTTTATACACAAAAAACCATCAAAAATCAGGGAAATCCCAACAAATCATCATTTTTTGACATTTTTTTCAAATTTTATGCTCATAAATTTTAGAACATAAGCTCTAAATAGCTACATAATGTCACTTACAATTCCATTTTGCTCATCAAAAGTATTGATACATTCTTCTGCAGGCCAAAACTTGGTTTTACATCACTCAGGTACATGGTGCTAAAGCAACATAAATCCCGAAAGAAAACAAAAAACCAACTTTGGAATCGCTAATTCATCGATTATCCTCTTTTTCTCCTCGCTCACATCCAATCCAATCGCTGCTGCTAATGCGAAAAGGACATCTGAAAAATGGAGCTTGGTGTCATGGATAATATAATATCGCAAAAACTGGTGAACAGATTTTAATGAAATTTAACAGAGTCAAATAATATGCTATGAAAGTATGTCAGGAAAAGCGTCAGATCGCGTTTTGCTGAAATGGTCAAGATATACCACTTTTAAGTCATCAAAGATCGCTTTTGGAAAAAGTCCCCAAAATCTTGGTTGTTTCTGCAAAGCGATGTCTAAAATTTTCAGAAAAGAAAATAAATCCTTTTCAGACAACCTCTACCAAATTTGAGACATACCTGACAATCACCCTTTATGTAATTTACATATCCAATCAAGTGTCATGGATAATATAAAAACTTCCCAAAACCCTTACTATTCGGAATATCCACTCGATTGAAGATGTTGTGAGGTATGCTGAACCCATATTCGACCCATAACCGAAGATTGTCATGCGGACCATAACATACGAAGATCTCATCACCTTCATTTACACATCTATATTCGGCGTTAACGCAATACGTATTTGAGTGTTTGTCGAAGAAAGCCAAGGCTTGAGCATTGGGACTGTGGTTGAGCATATCCATGACGGGAATGATGGCCAGCGTGTCCGTGAGTTTGGAATTTTCCACCAACGGATGCTCGGGGTTTTCGAGGTATACACATCTAGTATTTACAACATGCCAGGCCCAATTGAGATGAGGAATGTCAATGTGGCGGGTGTCTAGGACTCTGCTGAGCTGAAAAAGTCATTTTTGTGATGTTTTGAATATGAGGGCGCAATGTCAATATCGATTTTTGGAAAATCTCGAAAAAATCAATATTGACATTTCGTCAAATGACGAAAAACGGTCGAAACAGTGGCAATTAGGGGTTTATGGAAACTCGACAGAATGAAATTGGACAGAGTAAACTAGACAGAAGGAAATTGGGCAGAGTATGGAGAGATTGGACAGGGGGAAACTCGAGAGAAGGAAACTCGACAGATTTTTTTCATTGCAATCGTACGAAATGTCACCACTGAATCTTTACTTATCAAATAATTATTCTTTGCAGTGAAAAAAATCTGTCAAGTTTCCCTCTGTCCAATTTCCTTCCGTCGAGTTTCACTCTGTCCAATTTCACTCTGTCGAGTTTCCATAAAGCCGCAATTACTCAGAAACGACATTAAGAACCGTTTGTCATAAATATGTCAGCCTTTTCAACAATTTTGAAATAATTGAAACAACATCAATATTGACAATTTGCAAAAAAATCAACTCTTTTAAAACACCAAACATCACTCCTCACCTGCTCTCTGAGATATATAAATTCATTTTTTTGTTTCATCAACAACTCCATGGCTCGCTTTGGCAGCTCTTCCATGGTGAACTTCTTCTCCAAGTCAACGTAATTCTGCGCCAACGGAGTGTCGAATGTCTTGGGCAAGGAGGCAAAATATGGGTGGAAGAAGGCATCCTCCTTCCTCTGACTTTCCAAGTAAAAGAACATGACAAGAATTGAGAAGGCTTCGACACGATGGCTAAAATTTTTAATTTTGGGATGATGACCATGGAAAATATTGAAAATTTTGATGGGAAATAGTAAAATACGGCATTCCAAAATCATGCGAACGATTTTACAGGCCTTACCGTTCAAGAATATTCTTATATTCGGGCATGTCTGCAACCATTCCCGCTGTTATCATCAAATGTTTTGGGATCTAGAAATAGGTATCTAAACTACTTAGATTTTGGATAAAATCCATATTTTTGAAATCAAAGCCTACTCTGAGGAAGGTTTCATTAAGTCGTATCGTCTTCTTTGCGAACACCCCACATCCTCGATCTTCTCCACAATATTTTACTTCCACAAGGTCCATAACTGCGCCTTCATTTTTGGCCCATTGAATCAAGGAAGTGATCGCCGCTTCCTTCATGGTAATGTGAAAGACACTGTAAACTATATACTAATTCATATTTGGCTATCTAATAATCGAAAATACAGTAATCCCCGGCGAAATTCCCGAACATCCACTAAAAATTTGATGTGCTCCCAATAAAAGGTCGTTTTATACATGAATTGCCTTAGGTGTTTCGTAATGAACAGTCAAAATAGAATCACCATTCAATTGGACGCATTTTTAGTCAACATGCCCTTAGGGTTTTTTTTGAGGAACGATCGAGAATTAACGGGTATTTGAAACACCATCTGCTGATCCGGAAGAGGAATAAAAACACGTTCGAGCAGTAAACAAAAGGCATCAAACACGTGGCTCATGACGAAAACTAATTAGCAGGGAGATTGCCACCTGTGAACACCGATCTCTGGGCGAACGCCTACGGGTTCAGCCCGAGAATTGCAATATTTCCGGGAAATTAGGGAAAAGTAGGAAGTTTACAAAGAAAAGAGGCGAATTCAAACAAAAACTTCTGCAAATTAGCATTGGCTGCGCCGGGAAGAGTAAACTGATCGCACACAGAGGCTTTCAAGAGCGAGATCAGAGGGGGGTTTGGCCAAAGAACGGCCGAAAACAGGAATGATTGACAACTGACCTCATGTGCAATATAAAAGGATTAAAACTAAAATTTTTTGGAGTAAAATTACAAAATAAAGAGTTATTATAACCTAAAATACGACAATTTACACTAAAACTTCCGTTTTTTGCGCAATTCGAGAAAAATTATTTATTTTTGACACTTCGTCGCAACCAATGGATTCTGTGACACTACGCAGCGAAGCTTGTTTTTCTTTCCGGATTTTTGGAAAACATCTGTAAAATATTTTCCCAGCTCTCTTGGCCCGTTCTGGCTTGTTTATCGTGAAAGAATTGTGAGAGTTGTCTAAAATGGATATGGATGATGAAGATTATGGTCTGGTAAGTTTTTTTGATGGTTATTCGCCTTTTTTCTTGATGGTTTAGATAACACAGAGCATGAGGATGCTTGTTAGTCGTTTTGTTTGTCATAAAATCAGTTGAATCGCTAGTATTTCTCTAAAAAAATAGTAAAATTAATAGCTTTCTCCCAATTTTCGTCCACGGTTTTTTTGCAACCTAATTTGCCCAACAAATTATTCATGGACGAAAATTTCAGGAGTATTCCGACGATTCCGGATCCGAGCCTGATGTAGCTTTGGAAAATCAGTATTATGCGGCGAAGAGTCTGAAATCGGATGGAGATTATGAAACAGCCCTTGATACCTTCCGTGAGGTCGTTGAACTTGAGAGTGACAAGGGAGAGAAAGGCGATTGGGGATTCAAGGCGTTGAAGCAGATGATCAAGTTGACTTTTAAGATGGTAGGTGGTTTAAAATTGTTGTTTCTTGTTGTTTAGGTAAAATGTGATGTCTGGAAGGCTTGAAAGACTTTTTTACGAAGGTTTAAATGGCTTTTTTGGCCATCAACCTCTACTGCAATATAATTTTTATCTTCGAATTGTTTCAGGAGCGCTATGATGCTATGTTAAAGCACTATACCAAGTTGTTGACCTATATTAAGTCTGCTGTTACCAAGAATTATGCCGAAAAGAGTATCAATTCCATCTTGGATTATGTTTCGACTTCCAAGAAAACAGAACTTCTCCAAAATTTCTACCAGATCACTCTAGACGCTTTAAAAGTGAGTTTTAATTTGTTTGAAGTGTTTTTTGATTTTAGGCTGCTGAAATGAAAAAAAAAAATAAAATTTTTTGTCATGTGTAATATAATTTTTTTTGTTTAGGACGCCAAAAACGATCGTTTATGGTTCAAGACCAATATAAAGCTGGGAAAATTATATTTCGACCAAAAAGAATACGAAAAATTGGAGAGAGTTCTGAAGCAGCTCCGCCAATCCTGCAAGAATGAGCAAGGAGAGGAGGATCAGAAGAAAGGAACCCAATTGCTCGAAATTTACGCGCTGGAAATTCAAATGTACACCGAACAGAAAAATAATAAGGAACTGAATCGTCTATACGAGCAAGCTGTGCATGTGAAATCCGCAATTCCACATCCACTCATCATGGGTAAGATAAAAGTGGTTTTGCTATTTGAAAGTGAGCTATAAAATGGGTGAAATTGATGTTGAGAGAATGATTGAGACTTAGAGGAAATATGGTTTTTATTTGGGGATGGAATATTATAGTTGAACATGTTTTTGGACAAAAAATTTATATTGTACTAGATACTGATGTAAAATTGGATTTTTTTTTGATTTTTGTGTTTGATTTGGCTGAATTTTGAAATATAAAAAAGTGTGAGGCTATAATATATCCATTGGTTATATTTTTTTTCATCTTCAATAGCATTTTTTATCAAATTTTATATTGTAGTAGGTGTTGATGGAAAAGTCGAAAAATTTTCTTTGTTTTTGCAAAAATTTAGTGCGGATTGAAATCAAAAATGGAATATGAGACCAAAAGAAATAAAATGGTGTCGTTTTCTGGTCCAAACTGGAATTTTACATTAGTTTTTTCGGTCAAAAACTTATATTGTAGTAGATGATGATCAAAAATCTGATCATTTTCCCAATTTTTGGTTCGAGATTTGTTTTTATTGATATCTCTAGGCTTCATAAGGTGTACTAAGACTATCTCAAGAAATTTTGTTGAGGTGTAAGAACATTTTTACGATGATTTATATTGTACTAGGCATCAATTGAAATTTGATAAATTTTAACCTCATAACGCATATTTTCACGGTCAAAATGGCTGATAAAACAACCTCATGTCTCGTTAATTTCAGGGACGGTTCGAGAATGCGGCGGGAAAATGCATCTGCGGAACGGCGAGTACTCGAAAGCGAACACCGACTTTTTCGAGGCCTTCAAAAATTACGACGAATCCGGGTCGCCCCGACGAATTGTCTGCCTGAAATACGTCGTCTTGGCCAATATGCTGATGAAGTCGGATATCAACCCATTCGATTCGCAGGAAACGAAGTCGTTCAAAAATGAGCCGGAGATTGTTGTGATGACCCAATTGGTCAGCGCCTATCAGGACAATAACATTGAACTGTTCGAAAAGATCATCGAAGACAACAGACAGAGCGTGATGAGCGATCCATTCATCAGAGAGCATATTGAGGAGTTGTTGAGCAATGTGAGAAGTCAGGTAAGGGATCTGGGAATTTGAATTTTGAATTTCCCGCCAAAAATATTTTTAGGATTTAGAGGGAATGATGGGCTAGAACATGGTGATAGGAGTCCATGTGAGTGTTACTAGACATTTGAAAGATATTTTTTGGATTTTGTGTTAGTGTAAAGAGATTTGGAAATTTGAATTTTGATTTTTGATTTTCCCGCCAAAAATATTTTTTTGGGATTTGGAGGGAATGATGGGCTAGAATATGGTGATAAGAGTCCATGTGAGTGTTTCTAGACATTTGAAAGATGTTTTTTAGGTTTTAGGGCAGTAAGGGAGATTTTGGAAATTTAAATTTTGATTTTCCCGCCAAAAATATATTTGGGGATTTAGAGATGGGCTAGAATATGGTGATAAAAGTGCATGTGAATGTTACTAGAAATTAGAAAGACGCTTTTTGATGTTTTATGGAAGTAAGGGAGATTTGGAAATTTTGAATTTCCCGCCAAAAATATTTTTAGGGATTTAGAGGGTGAATGGGGTAAAATACGGGGTATGGACGATATGAATGTTATTAGAGACACTCTAAAGATATTTCGTGGGGTTTTAGGGAAGTAAGAGAGATTTATAAAATTTGAATTTTGGGTTTCCCGCCAAAAATATTTTTGGGGATTTAGAGGGTGAATGGAGTAAAATGTGGTGATAAAAGTCCATGGAGTGTTAATAGAAATTTGGAAGACGTTTTTTGATGTTTTAGGGAAGTAAGGGAGATCTGGAAAATTTGAATTTTTATTTTCCCGCCAAATTTTTTTTTGGGGATTTAGAGATGAATGGGGTAAAATATGCTGGGGGTAGTTCATATGAGTGTTACTAGACATTTGAAAGATGTTTTTTTGGATTTTGTGTTAGTGTAAAGAGATCTGGAAAATTTGAATTTTTATTTTCACGCCAAAATTTTTTGGGGATTTAGGGGGAATGATGGGGTAAAATACGTTGTTTGTAGTTCGAGTCGAGTGTTTATACTATGTGAATGTTATTACACACTTTAAAAGTTTTTCCCGCTAAAATCGGAATCTCACAAACTCTTCGAAAATATTTGTCTTTCTATAAAATCCGATTTTTAGGTCCTCCTGAGTCTGGTTCGACCCTACAAAACAGTAAGACTAGCCTACCTCTCGGATCAGCTTCGTATTCCGCAAGATGAAATTATCCGTCTGCTGGTGGAGTTGATCCAAGAAAAGAAGATCAATTTGAAGATTGATTACGTCCGCGGAGTCCTCTGCACCATCCCCGACGAATTTCAAGGCATCTCTCGCGAACGCCACGAAGCCTTCTTGGGCATGCACCGACAATTAGAAACCCTGAGGAAAAGCATCGTCGATAAAGTACAGTAACCCAAATTTGGCTACTGTAATTTTTTTGAAATGAAATATTTTGTCGTCTAATATTTGTTGAATTAATTTTATTCATTCCCAGAACGTGTATTTTTTTGGTAGAGTCCAGCTTTTATAAGTTATTTTGACTTCAAATAAAGGCAGAATAACATGGTGAAAATTCGGGAGATTTATGGTGATTATAGCCGTTTTTCCAAGGAAATCGGTGTGCAATACCTTTGTTGGGAGTTTTTCTGTATTTTTGAGGGGTTCAGAGGCGTTTTTGAAAGGTTTCAGGTTTTCGTGGTGGGACCTGAGGGAGATGGAAATGTGATTTTTTTTTGATAATTTAAAGGCCTGTATAAGTAAGGTATTAATTGTTGTTAGTAAAATTAATTTTAGAAGATGTGTGATCTTTCTGACAAATTTGGAGAGTTTTGGAATTTTGAAAATTTTCGTTGCGGGACCCAAATCAAAAATTCAAATTAGTTGCTAGATGGAAAATATACGGCTAGTGGATGGGAATAGAACTTGATGATAGTATTTCCAGTGTATTTAAATTCGTTCTTGATCTTTAAATGACTTTTTTTAGCTCAAAACTGTAAAAAATGACATGGTGAATATAAAAATTTCTATTATTTTTTTTATTTATAGATAAAATGTCCTCCTACGTCGCACATGATTTGGAGTCCCGCAAACGCCATCTCCGACAGCTGGCGGCGAAGCGACGAGAATTGATGGAAGCTTTGGAGAATTTGGAAACCCAAATCTACAACTTTGAAGCCTCATACCTCCAAGAAACCAGCGACCTCGGCAATATTGTGAGAGGTAAGGGATTTTCACATTGATTTTTGACGTTTAGAATGCTGTTTGAGAATGAAAATTAAAAAAAAATTTTTTTTGAAATTGTGAAAAATTCCAAATTTTCACAAAAAAAAATCGGCGATTTTTCCAGGATTCGACGGCTACGACATTGCCAACCCAAATCCCATCCCCGCGCCGCCGCCAATCGGCCAAAAGCGCGCGTTCACGGAGGAGGAGCGCATCTTCTCCTTGTCCTCCACCACTTCCCCCGTCTGGGAACGCATCAAAGACCCCAACTTTAAGATCCCAATTGAGCCAACAGCCCCGGCCACCGCCAAATCCACCGACATTTCCACCCCACCCAGCTCGGCACCCCCAACTCCGGGCCCGGCGCCGAAGAAGATGAAATACGCGAAGAATGAGGAAGAAGAAGAGGAAAAACCCGCAACCAAGAAGATTAGAGGCCGATTGCCAAGGAGAAAACGAGCCGGCAAGGAGTAGCGGGAATTTTGGAAGAGGTTTTTAGCGATTTTTTGGCGGAAAATTAACGAAAATTTTGGAAAAAGTGAAAAATTTTGAATTTTCTCCAATTGTTGGGAAAAATGAGAAATTTTTTTTTGATATCGTTTAATATTTTTTCTTCGATCTCAATCGATATTGTACAGCGAGTATTTTGAATTACTTTTGTATCATTTTTTAGAAATTCCCATAAATTTCGACTGACTTACAATCGCTGCTGGGTTTAGAAGGCAAAATCAAATTTATTATTTCTAAATTAGAGATGCAAAGCATCTTTGAGTAAAAAATATTGTTACAATTGTATAAACTGACATGAGATGTTCCTCATATTCTATTCTATGCGGGCGTTGATTAAACAGAGATGCAAGACACGGCTTCGGGGTGTCCCAAAGTTAAGGAAGAAGCCACTGACACGGTTCTTTTGCGAGCACCCACCAGTTCCCCTTTGAGCCCTCGGATCTCCGCCGAAAGCACCGGTTTCAGCATGAAACTTTTTGGCGCTATAGAAGAGACTTAGATTTATACTATAAGTGTCTTATGAGCCAGCTAGGATCAACGGCGACTTCGCAGCGCACCTTTTAAAACAAATCTCCAGTTTTCGTCCAAAATTTTAGAATTTTGTCACTAACTCGAAGCATAACGACGCTGAAAAGTTAAAAATTTTTGTGTTCGGTACGTACTCGGTGGGGGAACAACACAAAGCTTGACAGTTGGCCTAAGCCTTATCAGTTTCTCACTGCAACACTAAATGTTGCGCAAGAGCCAGAATATGCGCGTCCTTTTCTCCCCTTGAAGCGCGTTACTTATAATTTTTAATATTGTGCTTCCACTTTTTGAAAACCGCATAATGGAAAACGGGATGATGATTATTTCTTACGAAAAATATCTACTTTTTGAGGTGGTAAGTAGTGTTTAAAGCGTCATGTAGAAGGTACCTACTAGCGTCATGTAGTAGGTGCGTTGCGTCGTCCTTTGACTTTTTTTTATAAAGTTACAGACATGGGTTTCACTTTGCATAAATTTCGTGACGGACGTTTTGAAAGTCTTTTCGATACCGGTGTTGCAGCTGATTGTGGGATACTTGGAACATAGACTTGTTTTCACAGTCATTATGATGGGAATAATTGTAAGTCGCCTCGAATTCGTCAAACTCTTTGTTTCGCAAAGAAATTACTTTTATGGAGGGTCCTGCGTTCCGACGGGACATACCTCAAAAAATCCGAAAAATTGTGCTGATCAAGAATACATAAAAATTAGCTGCCCATTTTTGGGTTTACGATAAAAAGCGCAGTCGGTCTCTTCCTCCGGAAGAGAGCGGTGTGGCCGAGTGGCTAGTGCCGTAGTCTGGGAATCAAGAGGGGGTTGCCGCACGGGTTCAATTTTCCTTTTGGGCCGAATAAACTTTTTTTTGAAGTTGAAGGTCAGAAAGATAAATTTTTGTGCCAAATCTTATTTATTACGTCTCAGAAACTCAAGAAACATCATTTTAAGCTAAAACAAGATTTGTAAACCTATGAAAAATTAAGCGAAAAGAGGTTTATGTAGGACTTTAAGTCAACTTCTGATTGATTTTTCACCCCGAAAACCCTAAATTGGGCAGCTATTTTTTATTAGGTTGTCCAACAAATAATGACCCTCTGTGAGAGGGGCAAAGTTTAAAGCCTCTAAAAAAGGCAAGCGATGATGGAATTTCAAAATATTATAACATTTTGTAGCTGAGATTTCAGGCTTTCGTCTGATGTATCGTTTGTCATATTGGGACCAAATTACAGTAATTTAGCCATAATCGAAAATTATCAAAAAAAAGTCGGTTCGCGCTGTCATCTTTTACGGGCAAAAACAGAATGCGAAAGTTTCAGAAGCTATGCAAAGTATCAACGCTATGTTCGACTAGTGTGTTCTGAGCCTGAACACGGTGAAACGATGGATTTAAAAATTACGATTTGACGGCAAGGGACCAAAAGATAAATACGGAATCCAAACTTTATCAATTTTTCCTGAGGTCGTCGGTTGACGAACATCCTAGAATCAACATCCAACGCGTCTCTGACATCGTCTGGCTGTTGAAATAATCGGCGGCTAACCATTCGATGTCGATGAAATTCAAAAAATGCTCGGCAACTTTTTCCCATGTTATTGGATCAAAGCAAAGAGTGGAAGCATTACATTTCTCGCGTTTGCGTGCCGTTTCCTGGATCGAATCGTTGCCTCTGATGAAAAGAGGACCTACTGGGACAACTAGACCAGATATACTGAACGGAGTCCTCCGAGGGTAACACTGCGGCACTTGTCAAAGCCCGACTCCCCCCAAAACAAGTTGATGACTAGTTCTTGATAGTGCAGCATGGGAATAGTACAATACAGCTTCTTGAAAGCTGGCCAAAATGTAGATACCATCCCCTACTGTATCCAGACAGACAGTTTGTGGCAGCGTCTGTCTTCAACGATGCGCCGCAGAAGTCCAAAAATTCTTTGCGGCTACCTGGAACCTCCCCTTTGAAAGATGACCCTCCATAAGCCGATTTAATAGAGATACGAGACTGTCCCTCGTCCAGCCTATTTGTCAAAGCTGGCCTATACACATTACCATAAGTTCAAGAATCTAGCACGTTTCATCAGTGGTAGGGAATTCGACAATCAAGACACCCTTGAAAAGGCCTTCAAAAGTTTCGTCGGCTCCAGAAGCCGGGGTTCCTAAGCTACAAACATAAAAAACTTTTTGGCACGTTGTAACAAGCGTGATAAAGCACATGATAATTATTTTGATTAAATAGATCGCAGTTATTACGGTAAATTTTGCCAAAAAAGTAAATTTTTCGAAGAGGGTCATTATTTGTTGGACAACCTAATACATATCCTGGATCAGCACAATTTTCCGGATTTTTTGAGATATGTCCTGTCAAAAAGTAGGAGCCCCCATAAAAGTACTTTCCTTTCAGATATTCCCATTCCTTTTCCTCCTGGATATTGTTGGCGCTTACATCAACACGTACATCCGTCGAAAGGAATTCGATGACACCGAAAAGCCGATGCCCAAATACGCTGTTCCGCGTCTTTTGCACTACTGCGACAAGGTGATTTCGCTTGAAGAATACAGAAATATGAAGTTGGTTGGCTGCGCTGGAATTGTTTACGATATCTACGCGGTGCTGCAAAATGCTTTTTTAATTTTCTCTTTGATTTACTTTTATGACAAGTCGGAAGAAGAGATTAAAAAAATTATTAATTGACATGTCGCGTGCTTTCGATTTTTTCCGCCTAAGATACGAAAACTGTCAACATCAGCAATCAGCACAGAAACCCCCAAATCGAGTATTTGTGAAAAAAATTCAAAAAATTACTACTTTACAGTACTACCTAAGTAAGGAAAAAAGTAACGATCAAAAAAATAAGTGTGATTTTCGAAATCAGCACCCTCGATTATCCTATTAATTGCGACACTTGTGGCGAAGAAAAATAATACTTTTCGATTTCCCCCAATCGTCCAACTCCGAGCAAAAACATGCTTACATTTCAGCGATATTTCGATGCACAGTGCAAAGTGAACTTTCGATTTCGCAGAGTGCATGCCGCCGATTTCCGTCCGGCGACTTTCCGGAAGGACTAGTATTAGTCTGTCGGAAAAATAACGGCGGATCGTCGCGCCTCGGTAACTAAACATCAGTTATTGATATCCTGTGTTTTTATTAGGGTAGTACCCCAAATTCGCAAGTGCGGTTATAATTTTGCGACACCGAAAAGTATTATAATTTTGGTTTTTCCAGCTTTTCTCTAAAATACGGAAACTCCTCAAAATAATTTTTTGGGACATCATTTCTAGTACACTGATGCACATTGGTGCCAAATATCACACATTTCTATTCACAATCACAAAAGTTACACTCATTTTTAAAGTGCGGTTATAATTATGACGCATACTGTATTATATACTGCACGTCAAAAGTTTGGAACAGGCCAGATCTTCTTTGCGGCTTGAGATGGGAGTTTCATTTCTTTTTTATTCGAAGCTCCATGTATTAAGAACCTCAATGAATACATAGCCATGGAAATCAGAAAGCTCGTTGGAATTTAAAAAAAAATTTTAAAAAATAAGTGCGTCAAAAGTTTGGAACAGCTTTTGGAAGGTGATTATAAACTTCGGGATGGAGGCAGGTATCCTCGCATTTAGTGTTTCTGGATGATGTATGGAATCGGCATGCCAATGGCATACTGATTTTCATCGATAAACCCAAAATGAAAAAAATGCTTATTGAGCCAAAAACTACGGTCAAATTTGCGAAAAAATGAATTTTTTGGTTTGGGTTCTCTATGTTATCGGTGTGTAAGCGTTCTAAGATATTTAATGTGGTCGCACAATTGTACAAGGGCACTCAGATCTTCGCATAGGAACTATATACGCACAGCATAATTTATGAAAATTTTGAGTTTTGCTACGAATCTTTATTTAATGTATTTTATATTTTTTATAGAGCGGCTTGGTGGCTAATTGGCTTTAACACCGTTATCGTTGAATAAAAAGGTGTCTTTAAGAAGCAGAACCTGGCCACTATTTGCAACATCAAGGCCACATCTTTAAAAATAGCGGGTATATGAAATGTTAATATTCACATATTTTTTATCTTGGATTTGAAGCCGCTGCATGGCTCAAAACTAAGTTCCTTTATAGTTATCACACCGATGCAGTAATATAAACCAACTTTCCGATTTATCACACCACAAATCCGGGTCAGATATGAATATTGACTTTGGGGACTAAATTTTTTTTTAATATCCGAAAGATGTGGCCTTGGATGTTGCAAATAGCGTGGGTTTTTGTTTCTTGAAGACACCTTTTTATTCCACGATAACTGTCTTAAAGCCAATTAGCCTCCAAGCCGCTCAATAAAAAATATAAAATACATTAAATAAAGATTCATAGCAAAACTCAAAATTTTCATAAATTATGCTGTGCGTATATAGTTCCTATGCGAAGATCTGAGTGCCCTTGTACAATTGTGCGACCACATTAAATATCTTAGAACGCTTACACACCGATAACATAGAGAACCCAAACCAAAAAATTCATTTTTTCGCAAATTTGACCGTAGTTTTTGGCTCAATAAGCATTTTTTTCATTTTGGGTTTATCGATGAAAATCAGTATGCCATTGGCATGCCGATTCCATACATCATCCAGAAACACTAAATTCGAGGATACCTGCCTCCATCCCGAAGTTTATAATCACCTTCCAAAAGCTGTTCCAAACTTTTGACGCACTTATTTTAAAAAATTTTTTTTTTAAATTCCAACGAGCTTTCTGATTTCCATGGCTATGTATTCATTGAGGTTCTTAATACATGGAGCTTCGAATAAAAAAGAAATGAAACTCCCATCTCAAGCCGCAAAGAAGATCTAGCCTGTTCCAAACTTTTGACGTGCAGTATACATACTATAAGTATTTTCATAAAGTGCATGGACATTTTTCGCGGCCGACACCATGCACAAAAAACTAGTGCAAACGGCTTTTCTTGACAAGGAAAGCACTTCTATGGGGTATGGAGTTACAGGTATATCAAAAAAATCGCAAGATTTTTCTGATTCAGAGTATGTGAAAATTAGTTGCCTAATTCTGGTTTCCTCCGAACTTTTCTCGCAACACCATGGAAATGCGCCTTTTTAAAATTGCAACTACTAATTAGGGTGTAGTATAAATTAAACTTGATATTTTAAGGCGTGTCAAGATAACCAGAGTTTACTTTAGCTCAAAAACAAGCATTTGATTTGGTAAAAACTTGGTCAAAAAGGCATTTGCGTGGTGTTGCGAGAAAAGTTCAGAGGATTTTTTCACCACCCTTACAAATCAAAATTAGGCAGCTAATTTTTACATATTTTGAATCAGAAAAAATTTCCGAACTTTTTGATATTTGCGCCAGGAATTTGCACAGTGCAAGCGGCTTTTCTTGAGATCTGCATTGTGCGAAAACAGAAATTGCAGTGTGCGCTGGCGACAAGCGCGAGAAAAAGTTCTGAATGCACTGTGCGAAAGAGAGCAAACGGCCATGCACTTTATGAAAATAATAATATGTATATATAATATAAGTTGTCAAAGACGAGCTGTCCTCAAATTGCATTACATAACTGTTTCTGTTACACGTCGACGAACCTGACGTTTACAAAGATTGAACCGCAACTTTATTGGTTAAAATCATGATACCACACGCCGTTATTTTTGCCGACCACCACTTCGATTGTTGAACCCTTCCATACGTAGAGCCCGTTCTCGATCCGTTGAGCTCCCTTTGACTTGAGCGCTTTGCCCAACATCTGTCGAACTTTTCGCACTTGTTTTGGAAGAGGTAAATAAAGCAGCAATGTAAGGAGGAGATTTGCGACTCGGCAGGCCTGATCGACGACGCGCAACAGGTTCTCAAGTTGAGACGAAAAATCTCCTTTAAATTCCTGAAAATTGTTATAAGTACATCATGTATATGTATGCATCTGCATACAGGGGGACGTTTGAAGCGCGACGCTTAAATTTTGTTGAAACTTGATACAAAGCTATCAGTTTGTCGGAAAAATAACGGCGGATCGTCGCGCCTCGGAATCGCCCGTCATCGCTTTGCGACGGCCGCCGAAGCTGAAGATTTGGTGCGCGATAGAGGCGAGGCGAGACATTTTGCTGCGACGATCCGCCGTTATTTTCCCGACAGACTGATAATTTACTTTTTTCTGAGCAATATGCAAAACTTTTAGCTTGCGCTGTGCAGAAACGGCCGAGATGTTTAGGTCGAAAGCCGGAAAAAAATGTGACACTTTTTGGCAAACTTTGCGATGATTCGAATGCCTAATTCTACCAGAGAGGGCAGCGGGGTTTCTGCGACGAGGTCCGAAAGTGTAGACACGCCTGTATGTCCAAAAGTCGCTTCCTCTCTCCGCGTTTTCCGTTCTCTCGCTACTGCCACTGCAAAGCGAGAAATTTTAGGGATCAATGTGTGGCCTAAGCCTAGGCCCACCGTGTATACAAAAAATAAAATCGATATCAGTTTGTCGGGAAAATAATGAGGGCAATGTCGCTGCGCCGATAGCGTCGCTGAAGTGAAAAGCAAGTCGGTTTTTGCCGCGACACAATTCATTTCCCCGGCGGCGATGCGATTTTCGATGCGACAGAGTGCTCATTATTTTCCCGACAGACTAATAGAGAAAACTTGATCGTCGCCACTCCACCCCTAGTAAGACTCTTACTGTAAGAATATTGCATACCATAGATCCGTAACTAAAATCAACGAAAGACTTTATCGATATGCGCGATAGATTGGGAAAGCACCGTCGGATCTCCAAGAATTGGTCATCGTACTCGTACGGAGCTCTCAACTTTTCATACCATAAGCATAAAGTTCGGATCGAGG
This sequence comes from Bursaphelenchus xylophilus, assembly GCA_904066235.2. Classification (NCBI taxonomy): domain Eukaryota; kingdom Metazoa; phylum Nematoda; class Chromadorea; order Rhabditida; family Aphelenchoididae; genus Bursaphelenchus; species Bursaphelenchus xylophilus. Next base: position 2,961,109 of record CAJFCV020000001.1, read on the forward strand.
GATTCGCGGGCCATCTGAAATTGTTTCCAATGCATCGCGACTGTATACTCCAACATACCCGCCGTGGGAGAAGGGGTCCATCTCCATTGCTGCTGACTCAACGTTTAATTTGAAAAGTGGATAAATGTCTGAAAGATAGACTTGTCATTTGTCAGCGAATTTAAAATGCAAAAGAGTGTATATAGAGAGGCGGGTCGCTACCAGAGATTGGCACGGCTCCAGATCCGGCTCCGGCTCCGAGCCGGGAGCCAGAGCCGGAGCCGGAAATTTTGGGGGCGGCTCCGGCTCCCGAGCCCAAAGTCGGAGCCAGGCTTCTCAGCGTTCAGAAGAGTAAAAATTTTGCGATCTTGCTAAACTAAATTGGTTGAAACATGTAGGGGAGGATGTGTTGCGTACGACGTGGCTCAAAAACGTTGGCTGTATGATCTCTGGCACTAATAACTTTTATTTTTGGAAAAATATTTTTTAAAAAATTTTTTGCACAGGAGCCGGGATTCGGAGCCGGAGACCTTTTTAAATTTTGCACGGAGCCGGGAGCCGAAGCCGGAGCCGCAAATTTGGCCTCGGCTCTTGCTGTGGGAGCTAGGAGCCGGAGTCGAAATTTTGACCGTGGCAATCTCTGGTCGCTACTCATGAGTACAGAATGCTGTGTCAACTCTCCCGAGCACACTTACATCTAGTTGTAAAGATTCGTATGTGCTCAAATGCACTACCATCCAGGCTGGACAAGATAGCGGGCTCGTTACAGGCGAAAGATTTGATGTTAAATTTGATCACTTCCAAAGCGCCTCTTACCATCGGACCGTTTGTGGTCGCTGTCACGGTGAATGACATGAAAGGGTATTCTAAAACAAATTTTGGTTTGTAAGGGTGAAAAAATCCTCTGAACTTTTCTCGCAACACCACGCAAATGCCTTTTTGACCAAGTTTTTACCAAATCAAATGCTTGTTTTTGAGCTAAAGTAAACTCTGGTTATCTTGATACGCCTTAAAATATCAAGTTTAATTTATACTACACCCTAATTAGTAGTTGCAATTTTAAAAAGGCGCATTTCCATGGTGTTGCGAGAAAAGTTTAGAGGATTTTTTTACACTTACAAACCAAAATTAGGCAGCGAATTTTTACATACTCTGAATCAGAAAAATGTTGCGATTATTTTGATATATGTCTCGACCTGTAACTCGATACCCTATAGAAGTGGTTTCCTTGTCAAAAAAAGCCGTTTGCACTAGTTTTTTGTGCATGGTGTCGGCCGCGAAAAATGTCCATGCACTTTATGAAAATACTTATAGTATGTATAATACATATATTTAAATGATGCATTATTAGATGCAAATAACAGCAACCGAAAAATGAGCACTTACCTTTTAGAACCCTTGTCAAGAAGGCGACGAATCCCCAGCCCATCCCATCGTCGAGCCTCAATTCAACTTCCTCGATGTGTGGCAAGAACACGACCCAAACCCAGGCCTGCATGCACTCCAAACGCGGAAAACGATAAATTCCGCTCGTGACTTTTTGCCGCATCGCCCTGTCCGTGTATTCGGGCCACACGGACAGGAACGAGGAATATATCTTTATCTTTTGCATCTTGTGAATGGAAAGAAAATGATGATAAAAGTCGTTGGAGATGGTCTGAAAAAGAGGCTGGCTGGAGAGGAAAGGCAAACCCGAGGTGAGCCAAAAACTGTCGACATGTTTTCGTACGGTGCAAAACTGTTTTGAAGCGGATCGGCAGGGAGCGAAATGCACAGTGCAAATGTCTACTGGTAGTCGCGCCATAAAGTCCGTCGAATCAGGACTTTTTGACGCGCCGAGTACAAGAATATGCAATTGCCACGAATGGACCAGTTTCCTGAGCGACGCACGTCAAACTGAGATAGGCTCAAACGGACCGGTGAATAGGTTGGCAATCTGCCAAAAAAAGACGCGAAAAAGCTTTTAGTCGGGGAAGAAATGGGGATTTTTTGGGGCGAGAGAGTACGTTTTCGCGCGTCTTTTTCTCTGACTTCTCTGTGAAATCAAGACAAAGTGTATAAAACCGATAGCGAAGGGTCTATTCCGGTGACCGGACTTTGACGTGCGACGCACACTGAACGCTTCCCTCTTCACACTTACCATATATCTGATGACAACTGGCATCCACATGGTAATGTAATCCTCCCACGCTTCGTCTTCGGTGTGCTGGCGAATACAGCCTTTGAGGCACATGAATCGGTACAACTGAAGCGCTGGTGTCCGTCTTAATTTTGGCCCCATTTGTTTTATAAATTCAGACTACAAGCAAAGCCCAAAGAATTATTGAGCAGCAATAAGAAGAGCCTAAATAAAAGATGAAGGAATGCGATGAACAGAAAAACGAGGATATACGCGTTGTTTTTTTATGCAACAGGTAGCACTAGTCCTTTCGCAAAGTCGCTGGAGTGAGTTCGGCAACCTTTACACAGTGCACAGGCTTTTAGTATTACGTCAACATATCAGTCTGTCGGGTGAAATATCAGTCTGTCGGGAAAATAACGGCGGATCGTCGCTGCAACACGTCTCGCCTCGCCTCTGTCGCGCACCAAATCTCCAGCTTCGGCAGCAAAGCGATGACGGGCGATTCCGAGGCGCGACGATCCGCCGTTATTTTTCCGACAGACTAATGCTAGTCGCGACATAAAGTCCGTAAAGTTTTTTTCGCCGACGTCGCGGTTGTGATCGCCGAAAAGTGCATGTCGCTAGTGCAAAAGCGGGAAGTCGCAGCGGCGCGGGCGAAAAAAACGCACTGTACAAATTCTACGGACTTTATGATGCGACTAGTAGTGGCGTGTCGTCGCTGCCAAATGTTTCGCGTCGCCGAAAAAAAGCGTGCCGTCGCGCACCAAAGTTCCAGCTTCAGCAGCCGTCGCAAAGCGATGATGGACGATTCCAAGGCGCGACGGCCGGGCCCGTTTCGCCATGTCTGGTTCAAATGCACAGTGCACGTCAATCCAAAATAGAAGAAAAAATTTCCCGCCCCTTTTTGGTGATTCGTTCAAAACGAAATGTAACTATCCGATAAAAAGCATTTTCTTACCTTTCTTCTTCCTTTTCGAGAAAAAGTAATTATTTCGGGCGAGAAAAAGTGCCGATAATTTCGCGACATTTCGTCTCTCTTTCAAACCAATGAAAACGACACGAAGTTTCGAAACGGTTCAGGAAATGCGCTGGATTGACGTGCAGTGCGGAAAGTCTTGCGACAAAAACGTCTACGTTTTGCAACGGCGTAGTAGTATAGGGACCGCAGAGAAAGCCTCGACCCCTTCGCTCCTGAAACAAGACGCCAACAATCGTGTCGGCGTCATTTTGACACAGAGAGATTGTCTGTTCGCAATAAGCAGTGGGGGTTTTTCTTCAGTTTGATAAATGGCAACCGTACTACGACGAACTCCCGCATTGCACGTGTTCCGATTCTTGTGCGTAAATGGATTCGAGCGCGAAGTAAGAGAGGTCCAGCGTGATTACGAGGTGTTTTGTACGAATAAAACACTCAGATATACGGTGAGTAAAGCGTCCTTGTCACCAGTCGCCCAATTCAGATCGTCTCCAACAACTTTTTGCACCATTTCCTCTCGATCCACCGGCTGGAAAACATCCTTGTGGTGGCGCGCGCCTACTACATCAACGTCAAGTTTTACGACCCCAAACTGAAACCCAACTTTCAGCGCCTGAGTTATACATTCCCCAGTGTGCAGGTCTTTCACGCCTTTCTTCGCCTCGTTTTTCTACCCGTTGCAAAGCAGGTTGAGCTGTGGGGTGTTGAACGGGTTGATAAGAGGTTTGTGGAGGTTTGCAAGGACACTGTGGCAAGTAAGTTTTTTTAAAGAGCTCTGCAGGCGAATCGGCGCCAAACCGGTCAAACCCGGAGAGCACAACGAAGGGAGGTCTTGATTAACTAGGGAAGTACCCCAAGTGCGACCCTCAGATTTTGCTTAAATTTTGCACACACTACATAGGCCATATATCAAATCATGAAGGTTTTAGTTCACGGCCGCAGCTGAGATATTGAACCATCTTTGCGGCTGCACACGACAGGAAAAAACCTTTTGGCCATAACTTTGCTGGTTTCCGGCGGAAAAAATTACTTGCTGTGGAAGCATTGCCCCTTACGGTAGAAAGTGTTATGTAACCTTTCATGATAAAGTTCGGAAAAATACTGTAATTTTTTGCCAACTTTCGACCACAAAATCTTCACGAAAATGCGAGCTAATATAAGACCCGCAAATGTCTTAGAAAAAAATTATACTAAGTTTGTGCCAAATTCCATCAAAGTCTGCGCGTCGCACTTGAGTAGTTCAGAGGTAAGCCACATGGAGAAACATTAAGTCCACTTGAAACTTTTAGAGTATCCACATATACGATTTCATGTCGTACTGAACGAGGATGCGGATGAATGCCGCACTGTGTTGGATGTTTTGAAAAGCCAGGTGGTCTCAATGTTCAGCCGTCGTCCATCCTTTCTTTTCCAAATGCATGGGGCACCGTTGCGGCGCCTGGACCTATCAGGGATGAAATGTGAGTTGGAACGACACTTTACGCCTTCTTTTAGACGTCTACCCCTTTTTCGCGATGAATGTAAAGCATGTGAAGATGGGACTTGCCACATTTTTACATACCAGGTGGGCCTGATGATGCTGTTGTGGCGGTCATTTCACGACGATTTCGTTACACTTTGTCCCACGCTGTATTTACATATACAGGGTGTTTGAAGAAATTTCGGAAAAATTTTTTGCGTATATCTTTGTGATCTTTGCAGCTATCCAAGAAGTTTAAAGCGTATTTAAAATTCGAAGTTGTGTGTTTTTAGAATATGCGAAAGAATTTCTTCTTGCCTCGGCGGAGAGATTTGATGCCTCTTTTGAAAATTACACCTCGTTACAAAGCCCAGACTTCTCTACTACAGATGAAATTAGGTTTACCTCATCTGGCAGGACGTAATCTGTTTGTCTCGGTAGCTTTGCGGATGCTTCACACATCGGCGAAGGCTCGGCGGAGACTTTAATATCTCCGCCAAAAAATGGTCTCTCCGCCGAGACAACGAAAATTTTTTTTCCATATTCTACTAAAAAGGCATGACTTTTTTTCGAATTTTTAAATACGCCTTAAACTTCTTGGATAACTGCAAAGAGCACAAAGATGTAAGCGAAAAATTTGTCCAAAATTTCTTCAAACACCCTGTATATAAAGGAAATTTGCAGATGGCCACAAAACCCGTCCGTTGAGAGACTGATCTTTAAGCCAAGCCCAATTCAACGTCATCGGCAGCCCGGCGAAGCGTTTTCTGAGATCAAGAGGTGCTTCCCCAACCTAAAGTTGATAGTCATCAAGCAATTGACGTACTTGCCGGCTGAGGAACAGACGGTCGATGTAAGTGGACAAGCGGGGTGATGTGCTGGATGTGATAGCCACGGGTTTCCTTACGTTACGAGGGGAAGTACCCCAAGTGCGACACTCAGATTTTGATGAAACTGGGTACAAATTGAGAAAAACGTTTTCTAAGTTATGCACTACTCCACGAAATGATAGACGCACCCAATTTTTAGCAATTATCTTCCTTATACTGAATGATATCCAAAAATGTTCAACAGATGAAATGTGGCAAATTAAACGAGAAATCATGTCCCGTAGCAATTTTGGAACAAAATTTTGTCTTGAATGAGATGTTGCATTTTTTTGGGGTCCACAAAATGTTAGATGCACTTGAGTAATTTCTGTTTTTCTTTGTATATTTAAAAGAACTTCGACTCAACCTGCTTGTATTGCACTTCCTCGTGTTCTCTGTAGTATTAAAAGGGTATTACATTCATATCCGCCGCACTTCATCCACGCATTAGCTACTTGTTGAAGATGATATGCCAATAAATACTCGAGATCTTTGAACAAGCTGCTTTTTTCCCATTAGGGAGATCTACACGTATAATCTAATAGTATTAGCTTGTTTCTTGCCCAAGAAAACAGCCCAACCAAATTTTTTTTTTCAAAACGAATGTTTACCTCATGTACAAGGTCGGAGATGGCCCATAAGGCTAATCCGTGGATGAAGTACGGCGGATATGAATGTAATACCCTTTTAATACTACAGAGAACACGAGGAAGTGCAATACAAGCAGGTTGAGTCGAAATTCTTTTAAATATACAAAGAAAAACAGAAATTACTCAAGTGCATCTAACATTTTGTGGACCCCAAAAAAATGCCACATCTCATTCAAGACAAAATTTTGGGGGCTTCGGTAGTTCAGCCCCCCACGAAAGGTAGTTCAAACCCCCACTGTTTTGCCCGTTTCACACCCCACATAATGAACAAATTAGAATAATACAAAAAATGTAAGTGGGGGTTTGATCTACTACGTTGGGGGTTTGATCTAAAACGTAGGGGGCTTGACCTAAAACGTAGGGGGCTTTTTCTAAAACGGAGGGGGCTTCATCTAAAACGTAGGTGGCTTGATCTAAAACGTAGGGGGCTTGTGCTGGACCATACAACTTGGATTAATTCTTTGAAATAAATTTTGGGGTTGAGAATGGACGAGGGGGGTTGTACTGGGTCATGGGGGGCTAAACTGGACTGGGGGGCTGTACTACCTTAGCCCCAAATTTTGTTCCAAAATTGCTACGGGACATAATTTCTCGTTTAATTTTCCATATTTCATCTGTTGAACATTTTTGGATATCATTCAGTATAAGGAAGATAATTGCTAAAAATTGGGTGCGTCTATCATTTCGTGGAGTAGTGCATAACTTAGAAAACGTTTTTCTCAATTTGTACCCAGTTTCATCAAAATCTGAGTGGCCTTCGTGTTGCAAATAGCGGCCATGTTCTGCTTTTTGAAAATACCTTTTTATTCCACGATAACTGTCAGAAAGCCAATTAGCCTCCAAGCCACTCTATAAAAAATATAAAATACATTAAATCAAGGTTTAAAGCAAAACTCAAAATTTTCATAAATTATGCTGTGCGGATATAGTCCCAATGCGAAGATCTGAGTGCCCTTCTACAATTATGCGACCACATTAAATATTTTAGAACGCTTACACACCGATAACATATAGAACCGAAACCAAAAAATTATTTTTTTTGCAAATTTGACCGTAATTTTTGGCTCAATAAGCATTTTTTTCATTTTGGGTCCATCGATGAAAATCAGTATGCCATTGGCATTCTGATTCCTTGCATCATCCAAAAATACTAAATTCGTGGATATCCTGCATAAGGCTGTTCCAAACTTTTGACGCACCTATCTTTTTAAATTTTTTAAACTCCAACGAGCTTTCTGATGTTGATGGCTATGTATTCATTGAGGTTCTTAATACATGGAGCTTCTGATAAAAAAGAAATGAAATTCCCATCTCAAGCCGCAAAGAAGATCTAGCCTGTTCCAAACTTTTGACGCGCAGTATATGTCTAGGCCTGTAGCGCCATACCCCATAGAAGTACTTTCCTTGTAAAGAAGATCTGAGCATCGCGCTTTGAGCACCCTCCTTATTAGCCGCTGTTGAAAATGGTTTCTTTTTTACAGGAGTTTCTGGACTACATCCGAACATTGCTTCCTCATTGGCTCCAACTCATCGGATTTTCCCAAAGCGTCGCGAATGTTCGCTTTTGTTTCGAGTTCTATCCGCCCGGCGTCCAGCCACAGTTCGCCATCCCGTTGGAGCGGTTGTTCGACGAGGAGTTGGGGAAACGGGGAGCCCGACGCATCAAGGCCCACAGCTATCAGACCGGGAATTCGGGGATAGAACTGCGAGTTGGAACTTATTCACACAGATTGTCGCGATTCTCAGATTTCGAATAAAAACAAATGCAGTGAAGGACCTGATCCAATGGCAAAAAACGTCTCATTTTGCATCCCGGAAGGGACCAAAATGTCTCCAAACCCTTCCCTTCTCTAACAAGGGAATGGTCCCAACGATCCGTGGGATCCGCAAAAGAAACCTAGATATTCTGAAAGAGCAGGCAAAATTTAGTAGGAATCCGTTTTTTCTCCTTGCCGAATAAGTCTGTGCGACGAGAAATATCGACGAAAAGATCCGACCAAAAAATCGAAGAGAGAAAAGACGAACCGAGAGGCCTTGGGGGGCGTTACCAAATAGTCTAGTGGAAAAAGTTCCACGCATAATTGTTTTGGCGGAGTGAGGCTTTGGAGGTTCGAGAGCGTATATCTCCGGCTTGAACCTACGTGTTCATTACTGTATTTTACAGTTACATAAAAAAATTTTTTTTAGTTTACTCTCTTTCGATTTTTTGGTGGAATCTTTTCGTCGATATTTCTCGTCGCACAGACTTATTCGGCAAGGAGAAAAAACGGATTCCTACTAAATTTTACCTGCTCTTTCAGAATATCTAGGTTTCATTTGCGGATCCCACGGAACGTTGGGACCATTCCCTTGTAAGCTAAAAAACTCCGCTTTGAAAAGTGCGCCCTTTCCTTCTAGGCTAATTGGTTGCTGTGACAGCAAGATCAGTGAGGGTAGCTTGTAGCACTTTTATTAGGTGGATGCAAGATTATCCGGCGTTTTTATTGGCGCGTTTTTTGTTAGTTAAAATTCGCGTTTTGTTAACTTTTTTTGCATAATAATAATCTTCTTGATTTAGTTAATAAAATGCGTGTCGAAAACCATACTCATATTCGCCATATTATGTTCCACCACTTCGAGAAAGGTTGGAAGTCAGCACAGTCATATCGCAATCTCAACGAATTTTTCGGCGAAGGAAAAAAAATTTGCCAGGTGTTTCGCCAAAGGAATACCAAAAGACGTCCGCTGTAAGAAGGCTATGTGGAGTGTGTGGTAGGACAGAAGCGGAATCATCCGCTGGGAAATCGTCTTTTTTTCAAGCTTATCCTATCGTCCTAAAAAGTGAGAAAAGTGTACCAGAAGCTTGCAAAATCAGCGCCAAGCCAAAATTCCAAGAATACCAGCTTTTTTCGGGGTTCGGATTTTGAGAATGCCCTGTATCTCAAAAGTTGTGTATTTGATTTTTTAAATACATATTTCCAGTGTTTATTGGATGAAGGTCCAAGTTTTTTAAGCGTATCTAAAAGTGCTACAAGCTACAGTAGCCCATTTTACACCCGAAATAGTTTGTTACCTCATGTGTAACATAGCTTAGATGTAATTTTTAGTTTTTGGTGACGATTACAAAAATGTTCTACATGGTCGAGAACATACACCTGAACTCGATTTGAGCTAAAATAGCGCTTCGTTTTCTCGATTAGGGCATATCTTTTTAAGAAAAAATGTTACAGTATGCCGTCATACTGTAACGGTATTTTTGGGAAAAAATAAAGAAAGCGAATGTTTTGTCTGTCATGACGATCAAGTTGACCAATTTTGGTTTAATTCTGAGACATCGACTCAACAATGTCCGCGCCAATCTACGATTTGTAATACAGGGTGGTTCAGCCGAAGCTTCCATCCTTATTTCAAGTATTTCTCCGTCAATAATGCACCAATTTCTATAAAATTTATATCAAATTGAAGCTGAGGGTCCCCATTTTCTGTCGACCAAATATGACAGGCCCAAGTTGACGGGGGCTCCCGTACTGACCCTTGACATTTTCATTCCAAATTTTGGAGCCCGAAATCGGTGAAACTTACTAGGGAAGTGTACAAACGAACCCTCACCAAATGGCAAGTGTTATACACCATTGGAAAGCCCTTGAAAAATGGTGAAAGGTACCATTTTCATTTTTTGCAGAATGCCTCAGGGCAAAAAATTATAAACGGTTGATTTGTCCCTTAAGTAGTTACAATATCTGCTGTGGGGCAAAATAACTCCTATTTCAAAACTCCAAATGGTAAATATTGCTACTAGGTTGACCTAAGAATCGTTATGAAGTTTGGCGCTTGCCAGTAAAACCATTTTACATATGATATTTATTGGTTTTAAACACCCATAACGTGAAAAAACACTTTTCACTTTTTTTATTTTTGAAAAACGTGCAAGTTTGATGGTTTTAACCGTAATCGAGGATTTCTAGAAAAATTAAAGCGTTTGTAAAAGTTTAACTCAAATATTATCCTAACTGTAAGAACGCAAAATGTTTTTGCCCAAGCTGGGAATCGAACCTGGCTTGGTTTGGCTTATCAGCCTGCTCAGCAACCACTGCACTATTGAAGCAACCCTCTTCGAGAATTTTTTTTTGCACAAGAGAAAGAACGATTTTTGTTGCAAAATGGACTAAAAATAATACAATTTACAGTATGTCGTCGCGGAAAGTCATTCTGCAAAAAATGAAAATAGTATCTTGCACCATTTTTCAAGGGCTTTCTAATGGTGTAAATCACTTGCCATTTGGTGAGGGTTCGTTTGTACACTTCCCTAGTTAGAAAATTTTTGGAATGATTTTCAATTGAGTTTCTCGGACTTGGAAAAATTTTGGATTTCCGGCAAAGACAAAGTCGCCAAATCCGATGAAATTTTTTTTAACGGTAAGGTTCACAGAAGTACCAAGCGCCTAAGAAGCGTATTTCACTCCGACGTGGTACCAAATCGAACAAATGAAACGAAAGCTCTTTTCTCGGACAATCTAGGCCTTACAACTTGTTATTTATCTTCGGGGTGGATGTCGTCATGCATGTAGACAGTCTCGCCCATTTGTTCGCATCTTTAAAAATTTCGATTAACGAAGCCTGTTACCCCAGAACACAAGAGCAATGCCTTGAAAATTAATTACGAGTATTCTGTTCGCTGCCGTCAATTTTTTCAGCTTCTTCTAGATGTCTTATTTAGGCAAAGACTCGATTATTTTCCAAGTCCGAGAAACTCAATTGAAAATCATTCCAAAAATTTTCTAAGTTTCACCGATTTCGGGCTCCAAAATTTGGAATGAAAATGTCAAAGGTCAGTACGGGAAACCCCGTCAACTTGGGCCTGTCATATTTGGTCGACAAAAAATGGGGACCATCAGCGTCAATTTGATGCAAATTTTATAGAAATTGGTGCATTATTGGCGGAGAAATACTTGAAATAAGGATGGAAGCTTCGGCTGAACCACCCTGTAAAATGCGTTTTAAAAGAAATTAGTCATGTTGTGGTGTTTATTGAAGCAATGTCAAGTATTTTCGGCTTCTCCGCTTCTAATTCTCCTTGTAGTCTCCCCATTCGTCCGATTGTCGTCTTGGAGTGCTGGTGGTGGCTGGAAGTGGAACAGGTTCACGAATCAAATTGCCTTCCCCGTCGAACGTCAGGTTGCCATCACGATCCAACTTTGGGGGACCGATTCCTTTAGCCAAGTCGGTGGAAACATGAGTTTCCGCGGCGTCGGCCAGACTGTATCCACAAAAGCATAGTTGTGCTGTAAGCGGCTTGTGAATGCACAGCTCACATAAGTGAAATCTCACACATTCAGGTGCTGGGCATTGGTAACGAACCGTTCCATCGCTTTTAAAGCATTGAAGACATTCTACAAATCAATATTTCAAAAATGAAAAAAAAATTTCGTTTTTGTCATGGTGAATACTCCAGGCCCTAGCAATTTGCCACTCATACACTTCGATACCAGCGAACATATTATCTCTTACAAGGGAAGTCACTTTTTTCGCAGACGGACTTTGGAACGGGACCTTGTAGGTTTCAAACGTGAAGCGTCTGCGATCATAAAACTGATTTCCAAAAGTGTTTACAGGGCTTCTCGGCCGAGAAAATTGACCGCAAAGTTTAGCCGAAGTGAGCGAATAGCCTCCTCAAAAGGCTTGCTTCATCTGCAGTGGTGACCGAGTGGTCAGTGCGCTCGGTTTTTGCGCCAGAAGGGGCGGGTTCGATCCTCTGCGCAGTAAACATAAAATGTATACTCTATTTTTATTTTTTTACCACATTTACCACATTTACATTTTCATCCGTTTTCCACGATTTCTTTCCAGTCTTCCATGCAGCTGTCTACTATAATATAAAACCGCTCATATCTCTGTCCCAACCCCTCAGTTCATCCCAAAATACAATCCAAGGCGTTCAACAGTTCATGAATTTATTGAAAACTTTAAGTGAAAGATTTGGGAATACCCTTGGAGCGAGGCAGACAATAAATTATCTTACTCTAGACATGAGTCTTGGAGAACAGGTAAAAAACAAGTAAAAAATAAAATTTCAAAACTATTTGAACAATTTTGGAGGTACATTGACATAATATAGGCTCCGATGAATATTTAGGATATGAATTCGGGAGGAATAATTAAGAAAAACATTAAAAAATTCGACAAAAATCGCAATAATTAGACAAAAAATTAAAAATCCAGGATAAATTTTATTACAACTTGATTTTCAGGTCCAAGTCGTATTTTAGACAGTGGATTCGTTGTTTTTTACTTCTTCGGGTTCTATCGGTTGTGGGGCGACTTTGGCGACGATTAGGCTGGGATGTTTCTTCATGAAATCATTGTCCGGTTCGTCGTATTCCAGGTCATGGGACTGGAAATCCAGGTCGTCAACGTCGTTGATAGTGGTGTTAAAGTCATCTGGGAGATCTGTAATTAAAATCCATTATATTCGAGTCCACAAATCTTAATTTATCCAGAAATTATCATCAAAAATACAAAAAAGAAAAAAAATTTTTTTTTGATTTCGCAAGCTGCGCCCTGCTTTTCAAAAATAACTCCAATCCGCTTTACATTAAATATTATTCAACTATCAACAAGATCTCATCGTATTTTACCCCAAACTCTCCTCAATTCCGACATTTCCATCAAAAATTTCATCCGCAAGCTGCGCCCTGCCCAACCTTCAAAATCATTTCCTACGTCCAAACTAACGTCTCAAAAACTTTCTTACCATCATCGTCATTGTCCTCTTCCTCTTCTTTAAACCGGCCAGTCAATATTTTTTCGTCTTCTTCGACTGAGACTCCATTCCTTCGAAGTCTCGGTGGGATCCACGCAAATTGATTATTTAGAACGGACGTTGATGCTAATGAAGACAAAGGGCTGGTTAGCTGGCTTTTACTGGCTTCGGTTTTCTTCTGAATCTCCGCGAATTTTCTGAAAAAGCGAAAAAACTTTTTAAAATGACAAAAAAATCAAAGAAAATAAAGAAAAATTCAAAATACAAAAAATTTCGAAGAAAAAATCGGCCCAGAAAAATCAATCATGCTTTTCAAGATACTAGCAATAATTGAACCCTCAAATTGACCAAAAAAATTTTGCATAAATTCAAAAATCTTTGCATTTTTTCCAAAAAATCTCCAAAAAACCTAAAATTTCTCAAAATTCGAAACAAAAAATCGCTGAAAAATTCCATAAAGCCCCTTCAAATTAACTAATACCTCATGTTCAAAAACCGTGAGTCCAAAAAATTCCCATAAAAATCCCAATTTTTCACCACGAAATTAAAAAAAAAACCCCAAAAAACCTCCAAAAACCTCAAATTTCCCCAAAAAAATGGCCAACTCACTTCGGGAGGTCCGTCAAATGACTGTGTACTTCTGGATTCTCATTCACAGCATACGTTCTAGGACTTTTGGGGCTTTTTTCGGCCACAAAATCGTCTTCTTCCCTCAATTGGCGGTCCTTTTCCTCGGCGGCCGCTAGATAATTATCCCTCTGGCTTAGGTCCAATTCCTGTTTCTTTGGGTCCACTGTGCCGAGGACTGCTCTGGATTGTGTTCGAATTTCCAGGTCCTCATCCCGCGCGGCCATATCATGAAGCCTTCCGATGATCACAGAGTTCAGTTCCGGGTCCGCGGCCTCGATGCGCTCGCGGCCCAAGCTCTCAACGACGGTGCAAAAGTACTGGCGGACGTTGTGGATCTCTGAAATTGGGAGATATGACCTTCAATAAGAAAAGAAACACAAAAATTTTTTTAAAATTTCCTTCAAGACCCTGTGTAATACAGTGACGGACCTGATCCAGTGGCAAAAAACGTATCATTTTGCATCCGGGAAGTATCTTCCCCCTCCAAGAAAAATTGATACTTTTTAAGGGTCTTTGTTCAAAAAATTTTTTTAAAACTTTTTATTTTTTTTTGATTTTAAAAGTTGTAGCGTGGATGTAAAGGCTTGGTACGTATTTTACAAGTTTTCTTTTACAGTGACGGACCTGAACCAGTGGCAAAAAACGTATCCTTTTGCATCCGGGAAGCCTTAAAAATGTGGCAGAATGCTTCCCTCTCCAAGTGAAAAAACTTCGTTTTGAAGGGCGCCCTTTCCCTCACAAAAAGAGCGCTTTTGAAATCGGAGTTTTTTCACTTGGAGAGAGAAGCATTTTGCCACATTTTTGATACTTCCCGGATGCAAAATGGTGCGTTTTTTGCCACTGGATCAGGTCCGCCACCGTAAAAAAAAATTGTAAAATACGTACCAAGCCTTTACATCCACGCTACAACTTTTAAAATAAAAAAAAATTAAAAATTAAAAATTTTTTGAACAAAAACCCCCAAAAAGTACCAATTTTTCCTAAAAAATATCGCGAAAACAAAATGTTTTTAATCTATCAAGACTTTCGCAAGACAAAAGTAATCACACGATATCGTCAGCCGTATTTTACAACAAATGGAAATTCAAAAAAAAAATCATCAACTTCCCCAAATCCCCTAAAATCCATTCTTATTTCAAAAATCATCCCAATTCAAGCCAAAAACTGGTTATAATCTCCGCAAAAATGATTTAAAATTACTTAACACTGCAACTACAGCCCAAATAATTCGAACCCGTATTTTAAACCCATTTTCAATTTCTCAAATCACCATTCCCCAAAAACCTCTATATCATCTAGTATAACATCCAAAAAACCATTGAATTGAAGCCAAAAACACTTTGGATCGCTACAAAAATCCATCCAATCTACTCATTATTATTTAGCCAAGCCTGAATATATCTTTTCCGTATTTTAAAACCCCTCAATTCCTCAAAAAATCATTTTTCCCGAAGCTCCCACTAAACCTAGTGTAATATCAAAAAATCTCCCAAACTACCGTAACCCTCTTCCCAATCTCCCTCAATAATTCTCCTAAACCAACTTACGATCCATGGAGAGTTCGAGCAGCGGCTGTTTGAAGGTTTGGCAAAACGTTTTCGGGGTCAACAATCGCTCTCTCGCCAGGATCTCCAGCATTTGTGCGAAGCTGAAAAATTCGTCCATAAAATTACAGTAACCCAGCCAATCTGGCCAAAATCCTTTTTCTAGTGGTCTCAGCTCTTCTTTCACCTACCTCTGTCGTTTTCTCCAATTCAGCGACTTCCAGAACCCAGTGCGGACGTCTTTTAGGAAGGCGTCACTCAACGGCATCGCATTCGGCGCGTCGATTGGGAGGCCGCTGATCTTGCAGGCCGCGTGCTCGTGTCGAATGAGGAGGGCCAAGACCTCGGCCAGCATTCGAACCCCGCCTTTTCGGACCTCCGCGATTCGGTCGGTGGAAAAGGCGAGGGCGAATGGGATCAGGTACAAGTTCACGTGGTACGGCTTGAAAAGATGGGCCATTTTGCAGAGTTGTCTGGAAAAATAGGCCCATTATCTGGCGAAATCTCTTCAGCAAGATGTAAAAAATAAGTCTACATCAAAATTTTGTGGTTTCAAAAAATTTCCGAGGCCTACAATACGATTTTTTGGGCAAAATCAAAAATTTTTTATCATCACCAATCTTACTACATACCAAAAAATCATCATCTCCAATAAATTTTCTACACCCAAAAACATATTTATCACGTATTTTAGGCCTCAAAAAAAATTTATGCAAATTTTTCCTCATCAAAATTCAATTTCAAATCTAAAAATCCAATTTTTTCACATTTTTATGCATTTTTTCAAACTATTCATTATTTTTCGTATTTTACACGCTCAAAAATTCAAATTCATCTCTTACATCACCTGCCCTATTACATAACCTCCCAAGATCAAACAAAATTTTCTGTCAAATTCGCAATCTTGAACTTCCTCTGTTCAAATTTGCATAATTTCTGCCGAAAAAAGGGCGGAACTCCGGGGGAAACCAAGCCTTTTGGGCAGAAATTTCTGCGGCACGGGATGTAAACCACTCCAATTCAAGTCATTTACGGTTTCATCCGGCCTTCAGGACGGTTGGAGATTTTTTTATGGTATCCTTTTCTTATTTTACATTTAAATTTTCTCTTCTTTACCCTTCAAGAGGTACAATATCCCAATTTATTTCCTTTTTCATTCAACATTTATTCATTTTCAGTGCCTTTCGAGGCTAAAATACGCCAAAATTTTTGTGATGTATTCAAGTAGCTTTCACTCTGTTTATAAGAGATTTTACAGTAATCCAGACTACATTTAGCTTCTAAAATACGTTAAAAAAAAACTTTTCCGGACTAAAAATTTTTTCTCAAAAGTGTACAACAAGCTTATTAGACCATTTTTTACATCTTTTCCAGCATCTAGGACTCCAAAGTACTACTTTTTCTGTGCTCTGACAATGATTTCCACTAATTCTTTACACTTTAAAGTCATCAAAACCCAAAAAAATCTCGTTTTATCCCTACTTCTCCCATCAAACTCCATTTTTCAAATATGCATCCATAACTACTCGTATTTTACCCCTTCAAAAGTTCAAAATTGCCCCTACATAACATTCTTCATTGCGCAAAAATTTAAAAAATCAAAATTTCTGCCAAAAAAATCAATTTTCAGCTCAACTTTGCGCAATTTCTGTCAAAAAATGGGCGGAGAAGAATCAAAAACGTAGCGCAGATATAATGTAACATAGCGGATATAGTGAGAAAATAAGTTCATTCGCATATCATTGCGTTTTCGGTGTGGTTTGGAGCTTTTCGACTAATCTTACATCTTTTACAATCTTATTGTGAAAATTAGCCATTTTCATACTTTTAAAGCCCAAAACATGGCACTATTAATATATTTTTCGAGACGGAATATGGTACAACTTTTTTGGTCCCATTAGCCTCTAAAATACGCTTTTATATTCTGAATTTATAAGATTATTTGTTAGTCACCTTTAAGAAAATAAAAATAAAAAAAAATTATTTTTTTTTTGATCTTACAGTAATCCAGGAGAGTTTTAGTCGGTAAATTACGGTAATTCTCACCGTTTAAGCCCTTCAAATTCTAAAATACGACCCAAATTTTATTCCCACACTCTTTTTTCTCTATTATTCCAAATTTCGCGTAACGTGTTTTACCGAGAAATCATCATTTACCCCTTTACCTACTACAACATCCCACTAACCCTCTATTTTTCAGAATCTCCCAAAACTCTAAAAATGATCGGCCGTCAGACCACCTTTTCCTATGTTAAGGCCAACGCCGCCAACATGAAGTCGTTGGATCGTCTTCGAACCCATTTAATGGGAGAAAAGCGGCCAAAGAAGGTGGAAGCCATCACCCCAAAGCCTTCAGAAGTCCCCATCAAGCCTTCAACTACCTCCACCCGCCCAACAATCGTCAAGGAAGCCAAGGAGACCTGCAAAAAAGCAGGTCATCACAAAGAATCGCTTAAAAGAAAGATGGTGGACGAAGAACCGGCCAAAAAGAGGATGAGAATGGACCTAGAGGAGGGCGAAATCGTCTCCTCCGACGATGAGGACAAGGAGAACCTCCCGCCCGACCACAGTGGGCTCATCAAAAAGATGTTGGGGACCAATGGACGGACCTATTTGGAGATCCAGATGCCAGAGAAGGTCAAGCTGGCAGACCCAACCGACCCAGATGAAATGTGGAAGAAGCTGCGAGCCCTCTACGGTGGCCAGAGGTCCATCGACAAGACCAAAGCCCGGGAATTTTTCAAGATTTCCCCGTCCGGACCTCTACTCCAAAAGCGAAAATAATAATATTGATAATATGTTTGTAATATTTATATTTCCCGATGTAATTTTAATATTTTTTCTCTCTCTTCTCTCTTTGTAAATATTTTTTGGATAAAATAAACAAAATTACCTCAAAATTCGGACTATTTTTTGATCATTTTACTAATATTTCTTGTCGCACAGTGCAGTTCAAGGAGGGCTCCACTGCACTGTGCAATCAACAGTACATAGAAAAAAAATTAGATCCTTCAATCTCGAATTTTTTTTCTCAGGAATCTATCAAAATTTTAGCTATCAATTCTTAAACATAATTTTTTTAAAAAATAAAAAAAATTTCTTCTAATTTTGGGCTCCAAATTTTCAGACTCCGTTAGTCATAAGGTTTACCGGGTTTCTACAAAAAATCAATTTTTTCCCAGCTCAACCCAAAAAAAAGTTATAGCCAAAAAGTTTTTTTTGTCTGGCCGACTCTCCCCATTTTCCATGCTCTCTCGAAAAAAGACGGCTTAATACCCCAATATTTGCGCCGTAGGTGAAAATTCCGATCTAAAACTTCCAGGGATTTATCTCCAAGCGATTATAAGAAAATACAAAATCTCAAAAAAAAAAAAAAAAAAAAAAAAAAAAAAAAATTATGTTACACTAGGGTCCCTTGAGCAAAAAAAATTTGAAAACAACTCCCAAAAAATCTCTAAAAAGTATCCGTACAACTCCTCCACTCACAAAAAAAATATTTTCCCTCCTCTTTCCACATCAAAACGACTACAAAAACCCCAAACCTACTCAATGAACTTGTGCCTCAACCTCCATTCACACCGGCTGTCACAAGTGTTGAACTGGTTCAATTCCGATGCCAGTCGCAGTCTCACGTCTTCGGAGCAGACTTTATAAAAGTCGTAGAGGTTGGTCAACAAGCCCTTTTGCACATCCGGCGTGTCCAAGACGAATCGTTGGAAGATGGGGACCAGGTCTCGGTCCGTCTTCTTTTGGCCGATAATTTTCGCGATTTCATGGATGGACTGGGCCAGACACAGACGGATGGCGGGCTGAAAATATTGTAAATTTACTTAGCTTATCATATTTTATCCATTCCAGCACTAAATTTTTTGAAAACTAAATTTTTTCGACCAAAAATTAAGATCATCACCTACCTCATAAATAATATCAAAAAAATCACTAAAAATTCATTCAAACCATTTCCTTACCGACTGATGAGAAGCCAGACTCAAATACAACGCCTTGATGAAGATCCAGCGCTGTGATCCGAACGTATAGGCGATGGCTGGGAAGCAGCGGGCCAGGATCAATTGATGCTCGTCCGAGTCCTCCATTTCATCGCGTTGCTGCATTTGGGAGAGGGCGTCGAACAATTTTTGAGGGATCACATCCTAAAATGCAAGGTTAGGAGTGTTGTGGAGCCTCAAAAGCCTCCACAATTCCCACAGAAATTAGCATAAAACAAGTCATATAAAAGCGATGTCTCATCACCAATTATCATAATTAATCCCATTCTCTTTTCCCTGTTTGCGGTGGTCCAATAAACCCTATTCTAATCTCGTGTCCATTTCATCTACCTATCCACTGTTTGATCCTACACCACATGGGGGCTTGAGCTGGTGTAGGAAGATCCTGGAGCATCGTTTGGATCGGAACAACTACAGGTATTGTTCAATCGCATTTTTTTTTTGTTTTTACCACTGGTACTAGCCATACCAGTGTCTGTCTTTAGAGTTCTCCTTAGAGGCTCGGTACGATCATTATCGTACAAATTGTGTTTTCCCTTTGTGTTAGGGCAGTGGTTCCCTTCGTGTTGTGTATTTATCGGGTTAGATCCCCGCCTTTTTTTGGGTTAGATCCCCTACTTTTCGGGTTAGATCCCCGCCTTTTGTTGGGTTAGATCCCCACTTCTCGGGTTAGATCCCCGCCTTTTATTGGGTTAGATCCCCGTCTTTATTTGTGTTCCTCTTGGTCTCCTATCGTTTTTCATCATGACTGATCCCCCGGACACGTCTCACGATCAACCTCACCTCTCTTCGGCTTCCACCGTTACCCTTTTGAACCCGGCCGATATCGCAGCAGCACCTCAATGTTCTTTAGAAGAGCACGCTCGGCATCGCGCCATCATCTCCGGTTTCCGTCCGACCCCCGAGAACAACCGGCAGATTGCGACCTTATTCGCAGCATTTGTCAACATCCCAACCACATATCGAGAGATTAAAGCCGTGTGCCGCACTATCTACACCTTGATCACCTTCGACTTCGCTCGTATACTCAGTCGTTTAGAAAATCCGTTGATTCGCTTGACCGACCTCTCGGATATTCCATCGTTTACCCTGAAGCTGTTCAGTGAGATCTTGGAGTCCCTAAAGACTGTTGAAACCGACTTCCGGACTGCATTGTACGATCTAGAGGATCTAGAACTTTCGCACCAGGTCCCCTTCGCCACTACGCAACTCTACATGAATTCTTTGTCGTGTCTCTTAGTCAGTGAGATGCTCGGTTATTGGATTGAGAGTTGCATGGACGCTATCCAAAGATGTCAAGAAGCATGTGCTCGGGTTGAATTTCTGAATAGTCCGTCCAGATCTAGTGTTCTCCCTTCTCCTCAATTAGGTAACTTGAATCCGGTACCCTCGTCTCCAGTGTCCCCTCGATCCACTTTCCTCGATCTCCATAAGATTCGGATCAACAAATTTTCGGGTAAACCTGAGGAATTTTCCCAGTTTTTCGGCGTTTTGACGAATGCCTTAGATAGCAACTCTCACTACTCGGAAATGAGCAAAATAACCTTTGTCTTGTCGCTTTTGGCCGGCGAGCCTCTTGAGATGATTCAGGCGATTCCGATCGTTGAAGGAAGCCTGCGCCTTATTCTGAACGCTCTTCAGAGACGCTATGGAGACAAACGAGCTCATTATCAACGTCTCCTAAAGGAATTGAAGGACAAGAAGTACTCTGTTCCTCGCACTCAAGCTGAATTGAAGGACTGGTACTATCGACTTATGATCATGCGTGATTCTCTCGTTTCCTCGCCTTCTCTCTCGAATGTCCACTCTCCAGGTCTATTGTCAGAGAATGAGTTGTTCATCTCTCATATTCTCGAGTCGCTCCCTGAAGACATCCATCGATCTATTGAGCTGCATTTTGAGCATTCGGCTATTGTGCCTACGGTAGATGACATCCTATCCTACCTTGACAGTATTATCCGTTCGCGTGAAAGGTTCTCATTGAGTCGGGACAAGGATTCTCACTTTCGCTCGCCACAGTTCTCCAATACTTCGAATTTTCATCGAGAGATGTGTGCATTTTGTGATCGAAGCCATCGTTCAAAGGATTGCCGGACAGTATCAGATCATTCCAGGAGACGACAGGTGATTCGTGAGAAGAATTTATGTGCTCGTTGTCTTTGTCGAGGTCATGTGTCCTCTCAGTGTCGTTCTCCAATGTGTAATCAGTGCCAAGGTGATCATCACATTTCGATTTGTTCTCAGGCTTTACCTTCTTCGAACATTAACTTTAATCAACCCCAGCGGTCTTTCTTTGGTCAGTCGACCCACTCGTCTCCTCCGTTATCCTCGACATTCCCGAATAATCTTGAGACTCCTCGGGCTTCCGGTTTTCCTCCATCCAATACCCCGGCCATTCAACCAACCAATGGACCATCAGTTCAGATGAGAACGGTTTCCTTGCCCCAAAATGAGGAAGTTATGTCCCCAATGGTGACAGTGAGCGGATTTCGTGATCCCGTGAAAGCTTTTATCGATACGGGCTCTCAGGTTTCTTTTGTTGACCTTGGATTCTGTCGTTCTCTCCAATTGCCTCTCGATTCTCCGATTATCCGCACAGTGATTCCTGTTGGTGGAAATGTCCAATCGATCCAAACATTCAAGACATCGGTGTCTATTGTTCCCAAATCTGGTCCACCTGTTGAATTCCGTGTTCTCGCAATCGAAAATCTCCACGAGTTTTTCATGGGCCAGCCGGCTGACTCTGGTCAAGTGCCGATTCGTATTGTTCTCGGGCAAGATTGCCTCGCAAAATTGGAAATACAATCTTCGAACCACGTTACCCCAGATGGACTTCGAGTCATGTCTTGTCGCTTTGGTCATTTTCTTGTCTCGGAAAACTCGGACGAATTGTGTTCAGACTACCCAATCGATTTTTGCCGGATTCGAAAATCCACATTTTTTGCGAATCGAAAGAAAAAGAAATCTGTGGCTCCAAAAATTATTTCTCCAGTGGAAAATGCTGCTGACTTTGTGAACTCGTATAGTCATTCACTTCGAAAGTCACCGGATCCTAGTGTGAACTCTCTGCCGCTTTCCACTCATTGTGAACCCGCCGTGGAGGTTGGGCATGTATTGCCGTTGGGCAATAGTCTATTGCAGAAGCCTAATCGAGGTCCAAACCTCAAATACATTTCGGTTTCCCACTCGAACCCGTGTACGATGGTCCCTCGTAACCTGCCACCAAGTGATTTGCCCGTGAATCGGCGAATCAAATGCAAGTACAAACCAAAGGAACACGAACTTTCCCTCGATTATGAACCTACCAAGAGCCCCAAAGTTCCCTGGAAGTGCCCTGCGAAGTTCAACTGGTACCTGCCCCATGCCAACCCAACCCAGAAGGAAGAGCCGGACATGTTGTGGAGCCTCAAAAGCCTCCACAATTCCCACAGAAATTAGCATAAAACAAGTCATATAAAAGCGATGTCTCATCACCAATTATCATAATTAATCCCATTCTCTTTTCCCTGTTTGCGGTGGTCCAATAAACCCTATTCTAATCTCGTGTCCATTTCATCTACCTATCCACTGTTTGATCCTACACCACAAGGAGATAATTTTTTCAACTTTAAATTTTTTTGAGAATGAAAAAAACAATCTGAAATTTCCAATGCACAAAATTTTCAAGCCCCACTAAAATTTTCCAAAAGCCCCAAAAAACACAACATTCTCAAAAAAGTATCCAAAAAAACTCAAAAAGTATCCAAAAGTATCAAAATTCCGCAAAATTCTTATGAAAGAAATCAAAAAAAAAAATTTTTCATTGTGTCCGAAAAAACACAACTCCATCAAAAAGTATCCCAAAATCTTCAAAAAGTATCCAAATCCCTCAAAAAGTATCAAAAAAACCTCAAATTTCCAAAACGCAAAAATTTTCCTAAAGCCCTCAAAAAGTACCCAAAATCCTCAAAAAAGTATCAAAAATCCTCAAAAAGTATCCAAATCCTTCAGAAAGTATCCAAAAACACTCAAAAAGTATCCAAAACCCTCAAAAAGTACCACAAAATCCTCAAAAGGTATCCAAAAGCATCAAAAAGTACCCAAAACCCTCAAAAATTTTCCAAAGCCCTCAAAAAATATCCAAATCCCTCAAAAAGTATCCAAATACCTCAAAAAGTATCCAAATCCCTCAAAATGCCTACCTGTTCCGAATTCATCAGCTGATTGTACTCCCCGTCCGTCAGGAATTTCTTCGCATTTTCCAGATGCTTTCTCTGCAACGTGTGCAATTTGCTTTTCAATTCCTCCGCTTCCAAGTCGGCCTTCTGTTCCCAAATGGCTTCATTTTTCGCTTCTTCCTTTCTTTCGGCGTTGCCCTGGATTCGCTGTTTCACTTTTTCGGTGAACTGTCGGAACGGTGCGACCGTTGCCTCGGGCTTTCGGGTGTCGTTCGAATTTGAAATTTCTTTCGAAAAATTCTTCGAATTCACGTTCATTGGTCGAATTTTCGCGATCAAAGCCGAAGTTGCTGAGGTTGTTGTGGTCGAGGTTGGTGCCTGAGTTGTTGTTATTGCAGTCTGCGATAAAAGCATCGACTGGGCGGCCGTTTTCTTCATGAAATCCAGGGGTTTTCGGGCAAAATCGAAGCGCCGCTTCCAGAACCCTTCGGTCGTCTGTTTCGGGGTCAAAAGCGCGTGAACTGGGTTGGAGTCGTTCTGAAAATGGGGGGAAATCACATTCTAAACTCTTCTAAGTGTATTCTAAATCCCAAATTAATTAGTAAAATTGCCAAAAATTTATTGAAAAATCAAGAAAAAAATAAAATTTTGGAAAAAATGCCGTTTTCTCAAATTTTTTGTCAATTTGCAAAAAATTTCAAAAGTCATTGACTTGAAATTGTGTCAGTTATGTAGTACACATCTTAGATTTATAGTGAGCAACAAAATTCAGTCCAAAAAATGGGCAAAAGTTGCCAAAAATTCAAAAAAAATCAAAAAATTTCGGCAAATGTTGAGATTTTCACGATTATTTCGATTATTTTCATAAATTTTCAATCATAGAATACCCTCAAATGCTCTCTACTCTAATCCTACATAATTTACAAGTCATTGCACACCAAAATCTACCCAAAAACCGAGAAAAATCAAAGCTTTTAGCCAAAAAAACCAAAAAAAATCCAAAAATTCCCCCAAATTTCAATTTTCCCCCCTAAATTCCCCTAAAACCCAGTAAAATCCAACATCTACCGTCTTTCCAATCCACTGTTCTCCATTAATTCTCCAGCCCTCACAAGTTTCGATCATTTTTCGTTCAAAAACCAATATTTTTTCATCAAAAAATACATTGATCTAATGAATAATACAAGATTAAATAATACTGACCTCAAAACTGTTTTCAAACAGTTCGATTACCAATTTTCTGATCCCGTAACGTTAACTATTGCACTCGTCTAGACCTGGACTTCCCAAAACATAAAAAACACCAGATTTTTTAAGGCAACGATTTTAAATTGTGCCCTTAGGCTATCACGGGGCCAATGAGATAAACAAAAAACAATAAAGAAAGAGTCTGAAATTCCTTTTTTGCCCAAAAACTATCAAAACATGGCTAAATCAATAAAAAATTTCGAATTTTAAAAGCAATTTACCATCAAAACACCTCTCAAATGACCTAAAAAGCTCTTAACTGATCTCTAAGCTTCAATGTCCATCATTTTAAATTCAAATTCCGGGGATTGGACGTCCAATTCATTAATCCGACCTAAAAATGGGTTATTTCCCAATTTCGGGTGCAATTTCACTCAAATTGCGTTACAATTTCGCCTATAAACGACAAAATTCCGAGTCTATTTTGTTCACCCAGATGGAATTCTAAAATTACCCGAGTAATTTTGTCAAATGAGCCAAAATTTGAGATGGCAGGCTGCGCCCTGGCTAGGAAAAATTAACAATATTATTTGAGATGCTACTCGCTATGATTTTCAAGACTAGTCTTTACTAATTTAATACATTTCCATCCATAATTTTCAAACTTTAAAATCGAAACCTGGGCGCGAGCTGCCAGCTTAAAAATCCGGAAAATTTGTGGAAATTTCCAAAAAAAAAACGTTATAAAATCTGGCATTATCTGCAAAAAAATTGCCTTCAATTTTTGTCAAATTTAATTTCATCGGGCGCGAGCTGTCAACTCAAAAATCCGCAAAACTTGTGAAAATTCCCGAAAAAATTCTAATAATACAATCTAGGAACCCTTCAGCATCACTTAAAGAAAAAATTCTATGAATTTCCCCAAATTAAATTTCATCGGGCGCGAGCTGCCAACTTAAAAATCCGCAAAATTTTTGAAAATTCCCGACAAAATTCTAATAATACAATCTAGGAACCCCTCAGCTTCATTTATAGAAAAAAAATTCTATGAATTTCCTCAAATTAAATTTCATCGGGCGCGAGCTGCCAACTCAAACATTCGCAAAATTTGTGAAAATTCCCAAAAAAATCTAATAATACAATCTAGGAACCCTTCAGCTTCATTTAAAGAAAAAATTCTATCAATTTCCCCAAATTAAATTTCGTCGGGCGCGAGCTGCCAACTCAAACATTCGCAAAATTTGTGAAAATTCCCAAAAAAATCTAATAATACAATCTAGGAACCCTTCAGCTTCATTTATAGAAAA
Organism: Bursaphelenchus xylophilus; assembly: GCA_904066235.2. NCBI lineage: Eukaryota > Metazoa > Nematoda > Chromadorea > Rhabditida > Aphelenchoididae > Bursaphelenchus > Bursaphelenchus xylophilus. The sequence goes on from CAJFCV020000001.1 coordinate 2,986,736, forward strand.
AATTCTTTCAATTTCCATAAATTAAATTTCATCGGGCGCGAGCTGCCAACTCAAACATTCGCAAAATTTTTTTAATTTCCAAAAAAATGTTATAAAATACTCAACAAAAGCCCTTGGCTTCACTTAAAAAGTTTTTTTTTATCAATTTCCACCAAATTTAATTTCATCGGGCGCGAGCTGCCAACTCCAAAACTCTAAAATAAACTCCCAAATCCCATACCATAATAAAAATTGGACCATGATCGCCTCAGTGATACCTTTTTGCTTCACCTCCACTGCTCTCGCCTCCGTCCAGAACTTGTTTTCAAATTCATTGCAAAAAAAATCTTGTTGTTTCGAGACGGAAAATCTGGGGTAAAGCGCGTCAAAATTGACATAATCTGTCAGTTTTCTTATCGGATATGGCTGGTCGCGGCTCAAGGTGCCGGCCAACAATAGTCAAACTTCCTGAGCCAGAAGTTTTTTGAGGCGTTTCTGTCATAAAATCAAGATTTTTTACAAATTTTCGTCAAAATAAATGTAATGACAGCTCCAAAGGCTTCAAATCGGGGAAAATTTTTGACAGGCTTTATTATTATGACCTCTAACACACCTGTTACTAAATTTCAACATTCTAAAAATACGATTTGACCTTGCCAAATCGTCAAAATAAACAAAAAACCGGAAAAAAGTGCCAAAAATGGCAATTTTTAGCTAAAAAATCTCAAAAATGGCTTCCAAATTTTTTGTAGTCACCTAAAACAGGCCTCAATATTTCTCAAATTCTCTAAAAATCCCATTTTTACCCCCAAGCAAAATTCATACCTCCTCGTCGTTTCCACTTCGGACCACGTCCGCCCATGACCTTTTGGTCGGTGAATTTGAGTTGGAATTGTCATTTGAAGACGATTCCTGGCCATTCGAGATTCCAATCGGAGGGAATGCAGTGTCATACAGCGTTTCTTGGGGTTCTGTCGGCTTCTAAAATACGACTTTCATCAAAATTTTAAAAAAAAATCGAAAAAAATTCAAAAAATCTCAAATTTCCTAAGGGCATAATGAAAAAAATAAAAAAAATTTTGCTTTTCAAAGCATCACTGATAATTTTTTAGACTTAAAATCAAAAAATTTGCCAAAAAATTCAAGTTATTACCTAAAATCAAAAAAAAACCTCAAAAATGGCCGATTTTTTACTTTTTTTTCAATTTTTTCATCAAAAAATCAAAAAAAAATCCAAATAAACCCTCAAATCCTCTTCCTCAGTCTTATAGCTCACCTCAGAAACCAAATTCCCATTCAATTCGTCATCATTTTGCATCGAATTGGCCTTATTCAAGTTCTCACTCCTCTGGATGTACCGTTGAACTTCTTCAAAGTCCAGTTCAGCATCGAAAGACCAGTAATTTATCTGGCTACTATCCGCTTCCTCAGGCTCTTCGTCAAACAATGAAGTCGGTCTTGGGGTCTGGTTTTTCCCGGAGACATTCGAATTCCTCTCATCTTCCGTTTTTTCGTCCTCCGAAATTTGAATATTCAAGTCCGGAGGTGAAATTTCGTCCAAATTCAGACGCGGGACGGGACTAGACGGTCTGAAATTCTCCAAAAAATAGTAAAAAACTTTCCAAACCATCCAAAAAATCGCAATTTGCCGATTTTTCAATTTCAATTTTTCGCACAGTGCAATCACTTTTTTGGCCAAAAACTACAGTAAGATAATAACTTACGAGTTCGAAATTTCCTGCAGAGCGTTGGCAGAGGGCTCATCAACCATTGGGATTCTGAAAAAATCAAAATTTCAGCTTCATTTTCAAAAAAATTCGAAAAAAATTTTTTGCACAGTGCAGTCCACAAAACTTTGAAAAAAACTATTGTGCACCAAAAAATTATCTTCAAAATTTCTCTCATCCAAAAACCAGACTAACATGAAGCCAAAAACAACGAGAAATTTCATTTCAACTCCAATTTTCCCTTCAAAATTCCACTTTTTCTCAGCAAACCCTACTACAATATAAAAATATCTTCATTTTTCCCGAATTTCTTTGCAGTTTTTCCTCCTTTGTCTAATCCAACTCGGCTGATTCTTGGAATTCCTCGTTCTAATCGCATTTAAGCCAATTAAGAGAGAAAAAACCTCGAAAAGTTCCAAAAATACTCGAAAAACGTCTGCCTTTTAGTAACAATGGCAAAAAACTCATGGCCGACGTTTCTTTGGCCCGCAAAAAACGAGACGTTCACCCTGGACAAGACGGCGGCATTAACTTTCAATCAAATTGGGATGAAAAACCGGGGGAAAAACGGGGGCCAGATGGACGGAGGGGGCTTGACGGGCCAGACTGATCTCAAAACGGGATAACTGATATGAAAACGATAGTAGGGCGAGAAAAAAATACAGTGATATTGGATTTCAGTGGCTGAGTGAGACATTTGTCGGGGGAAAAATTGAAAAAAAATTGAAAAAAATCAAAAAAAAAATTGCCGATAAAAGTGAAAAAATCTATTTTTTTTTCCTTTTTTGTCACTGAAAAAAAACAAAAATAAATTTGTAAAATACGATCAGGGGAATTTTATTCATAGTAGAACCTATAAAATCAAAAAAAAAAAAAAAATAAAATAAAAATAAAAAAAAATTTTTTGAACAAAAACTCTCAAAAAGTATCAATTTTACCTAAAAGTTCCGCTCAAAAAAATCAAAACCTTTTGTAAAACACGTTCAGCAATCTAATGTTATTTTTTCGCATAATCAAACAGCTAAAACACCCTTAAAAATCAAAAAAACCCCGCAAATCCCAAAAATTCCAAAAAATCACAATTCTCACCCAAAAAATCTCTAAAAAACTCAATTTCAATCCTCCAAAATCCTTCAACCCCCCTGATTCACCATTTTATATCCAAAACACCATCTGAAAACACTAAAAAGTACAAAAAACCTCTTTCAAATCGTCATCATCAACTCGAAATTTCCGTAAAAACGTAAAAAATCCCTCCTCGAGCCATCCATCTGTTATTACCCTCGGGAGGGCCGCAAAAGAAACCGCTGCTCATCGGTTTCGGTGCCTCTCAGCAGCCTACGGTCAAAGCCCGATGGAAAACAACATTTCTGAGAGTGTTCTGGCCCTCGGATTAGAGTGTTTACTGCTACTTTTGGGGGGAAAAAAGAAATCAAATTGCTGCAATTATAATATTTTTTAGTTTTTCATAGTGCACGTCGAACATTTAGGGGTCAAAAACCGCAAAAACAACAATGATATCAACGATAATCACTGTGAATCATGAAATAAAAAAATTTTTTTTGAATACTTGTTTTTTTTGTTTTGTAAATTTCTCCAAGTTCAACGTTCCAAATTTCTTCAAATTTTGCATACATGCCCTATCTGGACCATAAACCAACCCCAACAATTTTTAGCCTGCGCTTTGAAATCGCAGCCCAGATATCCCACGATTTTTACAGTCGAGAGACCTTACCAATCCGTCGGGAAAATAATGTGGATTTGTTGCGCCTTCAAATCGCCCATCATCGCGTTGCGACGGTTTGCCGTGGTTGCAGATTTAGTGGGCTACTCCGGCAAGGCGAGATATTTTTCTGCGACAAATCCACATTATTTTCCCGACAGACTAAAATAAAACAACGAGATAATCAAAAAAAAAACTAAAAATTTTTCCGACAACTTCATCACAAATTTTGAGAAAAAAATCAAGTTTAAACCGCAAAAAATAAATCACCACAGAGATCTCAAAAATAAGAAAAAAAATCAATTTTTAGTGCGTTTTTTCAAATTTTTTTGCACAGTGCAACAAGTTCAAAATAGTAAAAAAAAACTTCATCTAGCCTTCCGTGACAGTCAATAAAACCTTTATCATCCTCAGCAATCCCCAAATCTCAAAAAAAAAAAAAAAAAAAACGAAAACTCAAAAATTTAGCCCAAAAATCCTTTTTTTGCACCCAATTTTTTCTAATCCAAAAACTCTACAGTACTTTCCAACCCCAACCACAAGCTCTATCACACCTTCCTCCTAGAAGGAAGAACGAAGTTTTTCGTTTCAAATCTCACCTTTCATCTTCATTTTCCTCGTCCTTTCCCTCTTTTGCCCCCATTTCCGCTGCGAACTTGTCCAAAGCCGCGTCCATACCGTTCGGATCCAAGTCTTCGCTCATAATATCGTCCAGACAAAAGTCTGGGTCATTCAACGACACCAAATTCTTGCCCGGTTCGTATGGCCAACGCTTGAGTGTGAACATTTGAGGGTCTTCGTCCTGTTTTTCCTCGGCTTTCTCTTCCTCATCGAACAAATTTCTTTGTTTGTAATTCTTCACGCGGGTCCAGCCCGTGGAAGAGGTGTCGCGGAAGTTGGGAGACGCCGTGAGGATGCTGTTCTCCGAGTCTACGGACGACACCGAGGAGGCTGAGTAATTTCGGACCCGGGGTTGGGGTTTTGGGGCATCGGGCAGGTGAAACCCTAAAAATTTTTTTAGAAGCTCAAAAAATCGCCAAAAAACTACGGTGAGAAGTTCCGAAAACTCCAAAAAAAAAAAAAAAAAATATTATTTCTTATCGACTGACAGTAATTTTGTCTCCATTGCACTGTACAAAGAAAAAATTACACCAAAAATTGCACGAGACAAATAAATTCTCAGGAAAATGTCTCCAGTTCCAACTCTCAGATTCTGATCAAACTTGGCACAAATTTAAACTAAGCTTTTCCAAGACACATGCGAGATTTTAGCTCGAGCATTGTAGGAAAAATTAAGATCTTTAGGTCGAAAATTACAAAAAATTTGAACATTCTTCTTTGAAATTTTCAGGATGAAAAATTGGCATTTTGTTTCAAGTGTGGAGGTAAAGGTCTCTGTCAAAAAATTAAGAAAAATCCAAATTTTTGTGCAAAAACACTTTATACCACCTTTCAAATTGGATGCCAATCTTCACCCTAAAAATCTCAAGGAAGAATGTTCAAATTTTTTGCAATTTTCGACCAAAAAATCTCAATTTTTTCTACAATGCCAGAGCTAAAATCTCGCATATGTCTTAGAAAATCTCAATCACAAAATTTGTGTCAAGTTTCATCAGAATCTGAGGGTCTAGGGTCTTGAGAGACCTATCTGAGAATTTATTTTCCTCGCATCGTGCAAATTTTTGTGTAATGTTTTCTTTGTACAGTGCAATGGAGACAAAATTACTGTAAATCGATGAGAAATAATATTTTTTCGCCACCAAGTTCACTTTTTAAAACCTCAAAAAATTGATTAAAAACCCTAATTCCAACCACTTCAAATTCTAAATTCCTACCATCCGGGACGTCATAAAGCCTCTGTAGATCCGCTTTATCATCGTTTATACTCTCATCCAGGTCAAACTCCTCCGTGCTCGTGTCTTTTTGAGATTCTTCCGGCTCTTCAGAGCCATCTGACGAGGAATCACTGATTTTTTCGTCTTTCTCCTCCGGAATCGTGCTAAAAATCGTTAAATACAGTAATCTTCCATCCCAAAAAATCCCATTTTTTCAATTCCAAATCAAATTTTTCAACCTACTACGCTACATAGCCCACAAAAATCACTGTGACAATAACTGTCGCATATTCCAAAACAAAAGTTAGAGTCGGAAACATGATGACAATCAAATTCAAAGCCAACAAACTATTCAAATCACCAATTTTCCGTTGTCTTCCGTTCGAATTTTACACGATTGAGAGGACATTGGAAAATCGAATTAGAATTTCCGTCGGCGAAGATCAGATCACGTGGTCGCGGAAGCTCAAACCGAAATTTTCGGGTAGTTTGAGCTTATAAATAAACTAAAACTCAATTTCAAGCCCAGTTTTAACTTCAGAATTATCTTACACTAGACACAAAAAAATTTTTTGAAAATTTTTCGGCAAAAAATCGGCAAATTTTTGCGTGAATTTTACAGAGATTGTCTATAAATCAACCAGAGATGTTCCATTTCCCCAAATTTTTTAGCAATAGACAACCAAAATAATTTTGAAAAATTCGGCAGCTCGCGCCCTGGACATGCTCCTTTTTACAAGGAAAGTACTTTTATGGGGGCTCCTACTTTTTGACGGGACATATCTCAAAAAATCAGAAAAAATGTGCTGATCAAGGATATATAAATCTTAGCTGCCCATTTTAGGTTTTTAGGGGTGAAAACTCAATCGGAAGATGACTTAAAGCCCTATATGAACCCCTTTTCGCTTGATTTTTCACAGGTTTACAATTTTTATTTTGGCTTAAAATTATGTTTATTGAGTTTCTAAGACGTAATAAATCAGTCTTGGCACAAAAATTTATTTTTCCGACCTTCATCTTCAAAAAAAGTTGATTCAGTCCAAAAGGGAAACCGAACCCGTGCGACATTCCCCTCTTGACTCCCAGACTACGGCACTAGCCACTCGGCCACACCGCTCTCTTCCGAAGGAAGAGACCGACTGCGCTTTTTATCGTTTCGAATGCCTGCGCTTTTTGTAGGGAAATTAAGCCAGTTTTTGGGCATTTTCACCCCTAAAAACCTAAAATGGGCAGCTAGGATTTATATATCCTTGATCAGCACATTTTTTCTGATTTTTTGAGATATGTCCCGTCAAAAAGTAGGAGCCCCCATAAAAGTACTCTCCTTGTTAGGCAAAAAAGTCCTTTACAATTCAAATTGAGCTCATAAATAGACTCGCCATCTCGTATTTTACCCTTATTCCACGCCAAATTCAAAGATACAGCCATTACACCTCTCCGTATTTTACCCTTCCATCACCTAAACTTACACTTTTTTCGGTGACCTTTTTGGGCTCAAACTCTCCAATTGACCGTCCTTTATCATCAACCCAGTCCTTCGTGGCTCAGCAAAGGTTGCAATAATCGGACCTAGCTGGGATGACGATGACATATGGACCTAAAAATCGACTTATTTCTCCTTTACTCCACCTAAAGTAATATAAATTTAGTATAAAAGGTAACTAAAATCCCCAACTTCTCATCAAAAGCAGTCTAAACCTCTTCACAAGCCCTAAAAACCTCATAAATTTGATTTTTTCACCAACCTTTCATCTAAATCACTACAATTTTTTTCTTCAAAGACCCTTGCAGACCACTCAGACCTCTTCCTAGCAATAAATTTCCTCCTAAACCTGCTTACAAATCGTTGTTTATCCTCCAGGAGCTTCAAAAAGCTCGGTGCCAAGACATTTTCTCTTATTTTCACCGAGCAATTCGTCGAAATGTCCACAAAAACCTCGGCGCATGCGATTCGGACCCTCGAATTTGTGTCATTTATTGCTCTGAGTAGGTGTGGGACGAGGCAGCGTTCCGTGAAGGTTTGCCCAAATCTTTTTGCCAGCGCGCCCATCGTTGATAGGGACAGTTTGCGGATTACGCAGCTGTCATCAGCGAAGAACGCTGAGAATTGAGCCAAGAAATGGGCGTAGGCCCAGTCTCTGGGGTAGATGTCGATCTGATTGGCGACAAAACATAGGACCTGCAAATATTTGAGTGTTCATACCTTCTTTTAGGTAAAAATTTCTGCTGGATTCGAATTTTTGGAGGAAATTTTATTATTTTTTATTTTTTTTGGTGAAAATTTTCTAAAATTTTCCGTACCTGTCCAAAATAAAACTTTTAGATCAACTTTTATGAATTTCAGTTCAAATTTGGGACCCTCCGGCGAGATCTTCAGAATTTTTTTTCCGAAAAAAATGGTACTGGTTGGCTACAAAAATCAGTAAATTCCGATCTAAATTTTTCAAAAACTTTAAAATTTTTCATTTCCTTGACCTTACTTTGTGCCGTTTTCTCTAAAAATCGATAAAATTCTGCTTAAAAACCAAAAATTTTTCACCATTAAAAACTTCACAAATTCAAATTTTCACTTCATTATGTTCCATTCTGCGCAAAACTTTACGGTACATCAAAGCTGGCTGTGATATGGACCCATACTTTCAACAGCGGCAAATCACTTCCACTTTGACAGACCGTTCAGTCGTGCGTTTTTTTTTTGTAGTTCACAATATAGCGTAACAATATCATGTAGGTATCAGTTCCGAATTTCCAGCACTGCCAAGACCTCACAAGACCCAAGAACATCTCAGAAGACGAGAAAAAGACATGGATAACATCAACAAAAAACTAATCTCCACAACTTTCTGATACTAAAAGTCCAACACTACTGTTTCAAGGCCAAAACCTCTGAGAAAACTCTGCTAATAGCCCAATCAAATCCACCTTCTCCAAACTAAAACAAAGCGGATTAGAGTGCACACTGAATGAGTGATCAATTACCCCAGCGGGGCCGAACAAATCCCCCTTAAAATCCATTCAAATGAGGCCCGACAACTGACGCGGGCCCGGCTGCTGCTCTCGCGGAAAAAACACGGCACCCTCCTGCCCTCCCGTAGCGAGAACATTAGGGAGAGGAAAGACGTGGGGCGGACAAAAGTGACAAATTCCCCTGGACTTTACGGGCACTGAGGTCCGAAAGTGAAGTGCTGCCGTTAACGCTCCCGATCATGACGAAAGGTCAGGAATTTAGGTTCAAAGACAAGAAAGGTACTTTGTAGTCCTTGAAAAAGCGTAAGCTCAGAAAGAACGGCCCAACTCCCGACAACGGCAACATTTTCAAACAAAAAATGCCGAATCGTAGAGATGACTGAAACCTTGTGATTAGACATTTTTGTAGAGATCGAAGTCTGGGGATTGAGCATGGTATTTTTTGGGGTTTTTGGAAGACTGTAGTCGATCATTCTGTGACAAAGGATGTGGGAAACAAGCACGGCTCCGGATCTACTTCGATCGACAAAACAGGTCGAAAAAGAAATCCACAAAACCACAGATTTGGCATCAAAAAGTATTCCAGAGACCGTTTGAGTATCTCCAATACTTTTTGATACCAAATTCGAGGTTTTCTGGATTCCCTTTTCAAACTTTTTACCGATCGAAGAAGATCCATGGCTGTGCTTGGTTCCCCACAACTTTTATCACAAAATGATCAACTACGATCTTCAAAAAATCCCATGCTCAATCCCCAGACTTCTTATCTCTACAAGAATATCCAATCAAAAGGCTTTAGTTACCTCTACGAACATCCAAAAATCTCAATCAAATCAAAAGCAAACTTTCGTCTGAATAAAAATAATGAGAAAAGTCAGGAGCGATTAGTAAGAGGGGCAACTGTGGCGGCCGAAGAAAAGACGAATGGACTTCTCTCAATGAGACTTAGGAGTCAAGATTTACGAGCTCAAGGTGCAGACTAGTGTTATCAAAAGTCAGGTACGTGATTGATTTGAGTGAAATCCTCCGAACGCTACTGGAGATACGACCTTCAGTCTATGAAGAAAATGTCAAAATCGTCAAAGTAAAATTACCACTATTATAGAAGACGAATCCTCTAGGGAGATAAAAACTGATCAATCAAGACGATTTCAGCAAATCCAAGGAGTCAAGCCATTCAAAATGCCTTTTATATCAAAAGCTACAGTATTCTAAACATCCCCCAAACATTTAAAAACGCCGAAACTGCAGTTTACAACCTTTCAAACGGAGACAATTTTAATTGTGACATATCCATGTCGTGCTTCCTGGGCACAACTCCACTTTTTTCATGGCCTATTGCGAAACCGGCCAGTTTCCGGAGCTTAAAACTCTTGCGGGGCCCAAATGAAACAGAGAGACAAAACAAAAGTGCCTTTCCCCTACCCTTACTCCGGGCCATAACCCCACTCGTACCCATCATTTTTCCGCCCGGTCCGACGACATTAAATTGGAGGCCTGGCAGAAGCGCGGCGAGCGAGGAGGGGCGCGGGTTGTAAAACCGGGTAAAAATGAGACAATGAAGAGTTTGGGCCAACAGAGAGCGGCCAAGGCCGATTACACAATCAGAGGGCAACATGAGCATATGGCCGAGAAAAATTGTGGTGTTAAGAATGATGGGCTCGGAAGAAAACAACAAAAACAACGAAAAACCCCCTGTCGGAAGGACCATTCGGGCCGAATGCCCAAGGAATATGGTCAGACTTGTCATAAACAAAGTATTTTTAGAGAACCGCTCGTAAATTTCCGCTCACCACCTCTCCAAACATTCCTTTCTCTGGCAAAAATCGATTTTGCAATTATCCGAAATCTCAAATTGAAACAGAGCCACATGACATCAACAAAAGGAAACATTCGAAGTCAACTAGGCATGACCGACACACGCAGGGTTGGAAATTAAAATGAGAGCTAATGGATGGTATTCGAAAAAAGACAAGAAAGAGGCTCGCTTTAAAAAGGGGCCAAAAAATATTCGAGCTAACCGACGAAAACAAGGCCGGAAAACATCTGACACCCAGATGAGCGAGCCACACTCAATAGATCTGTTCGGAAATCAATAAAAAGTTTCGAAACAAAACAAAGCCTTCCAAGAGGAGCCACGATTCCCAAAAGTGCATGTACTTCTTTCCGAAACAAGACGAAACAACCAGCCTTTGAGTCAAATGTTCATCAATTTCGAGTCCACTCCAAGTCCCACCCGCACAAATCCCCCAATTCAAGTCGGTGGACACACAAATCCGTCCGCATTGCCTTTGCGGCGAGAAAACCCGGCACGAAATACCCTAAAGTGCCTTTTGCATTCATTCCCCCCTCAAAAACATTGCATAATCCAAGCGCTTTTCGCGGGCCGCCGTCCTCCGCGGCCGCGAAAAACAGGGGGACCGCAAAAACGGACGACGACGAGGGTGGTGGAGGGAAGACGAAGAAGAAGAATGCGAATTCTGCGGAGAAAGAGCCGCCGGCAATGGGGCCACAAACAGGAAAATGAATAAAAATGTTTTCGGGGGGCGAGTGCCCGAACAACATTTCGCGAAAATCCCAAAAATAGCGTGGCCGGCGCGAGAGGAAAACGCGAATCGCCGAGCACGAACAAGTCCGATGAACTATAACAAAGTTTCTGGCAATTGGAGCCATCAACAGAAAGCTGCAAGACAATGCAATTATCGAGTGAGATGTCCCGCGATTCGAGAGTCAACTCAAAATTTTTCGATTTACAGAAAATCAAAGTCATCTAGCTAGGAAATGAAGAAACTCTTCGAATAAAAAACCCTTATTGAAAGGCTCCACCGTTGAGAGTACCAAAAATGCAAATTTATCCTTTTCTTCAACCCTTTTCAAGAAAAATGAGACAAGACTTGGCATCAAATCAACCAAAAACAACGACCAGAGCATCAAAGACGGCCAAAATAAGAATTGCGCGGTCGCACCACACGACTCCGACCGCCAAATTAAAATGAAACCTTATTTAGCTGTTTGTATTGCGGTTCCTCGGGGGTTGCGGTTCATTACCAAAAAGGGCCGAGAAAATTGCCAAGACCTCAATTTTCGGCGGCATTCGAATTAGAGGCGGAAATAGAACAGACGCCGGTTTAATTATGAAGACGAACTGAGCAGTTTGACGTGCAAAGAAGATCTTGGAGCTGTCATTTGCATCCAGACCACATTAAGTGAGCAAAAATAACTTTTACAATATCCTCTCCCTCTGTAATATTGCTGAAATTTCATCAGGGCCTATTTTTTCAATCATTTCGTACAAAACAAAGTTCTTCGGTTCAGTTGTCCAATCAGTAGTTGTAACACAGTTTCATCACCATTAACTATTCAATTCGTTACTATAATTTGCATCGCAACATACTTTGTCTTTCAACATAAAGCTTACAAGTTTTTACAAACAATTTCCACTAATCTCTCCATATTCTTTTCCATCCATTGGCCCGGATAAGAGAGCCAAAATCCTCAAATTTCATCAATTTCCAAATGCAAGAACTGAACGACTTCTACGATGCACCTAATCCTTCATGATTGTGACTTTATAAGCCCTAAATAGTCGGTATAATCCGTCCTTAATCCCCGTGTCTTTAATTACGCAGCACAAAGATTGCATTACACATGCGGCGTTCCCCCTTTTTTTCGGGGTTTTATAATTGTATTTCACACCTGTATTCTTTCGTATCCTCCTCACTGCACAGACCATAATTCGATTTCCAACTTTTTGAAATACTTTACGTACGTGTTGGCTGTACACTTGCCGAATTAACCGCACAGTCACGCGGACATGTAGGTGGGCCATTTAGGAGCTCTCAGGTTACTCATAATTATCTCTCAGCTCGACACTTTAAATCTCTCAAACTAGTCATACAAAGGCTCTCAAATTCTGTACCACTGTATGACATAATCCAAAAACAGCCAAAAATTAATATTAACTGAACACTTGGATGATGTGTGTTTGTGTTGTTCAATACGTACAGGACTCAACAATAACACCAAACCGCAAACAACAAGTGCGCAAAAACGACGGCGAACGTGCACCTCCAGCGTATTACATCACTTTTTATGCATTCTCTGACGAGTTAGGCTCACGAAATCGAAAGTTCAAGGTACGGTTGGGTAGGAGTTCATGAGTATAAACGAAACAAAGATATCTTTAGTCCGACAACATATAAACTTATTTTTGGATGGGATTTCACAAGAATTCGAGGTAATACCTGGCTATTTAAAATTGGATTACGTAATGAGAGGACGGATGAAACAAGCCTTAATTATACGTTGTGTAACTTACTCCGAGGCCCAAATCTCACTGTGCGTAACCAAAATGATAATTAAAGGCTGTGGTTTTACGGCGTATCCCTACAAGTGGTAATTTTGGCAGGAGCCAAGATTACCCGGAAACACAAAAATACGACATTTATAAATTTGTATTTCAACACATTCATTATTCATCTTACCGTGTCTTCTATCAATACAATCATTTCTTTCGCAAAATCCTGCAAACTCCATCGTCAAACTCTTCCCCGAATCTCCAATGCAACTCATGATTAGAATGTTTTTCTGTTATTTACTTTGTGTTTTTAGAATCATCCCGTCCGAATATGACTCAATCTCCAATGACTGATTCTCCGCGATCATTCGTCACCGCGGGTTTAGCTTCCTTGTTTTTTTCAAACTTAAACTTTCACTTTTCATTTGCGTGTATGCATATTCCTTCTGTTTTTTTTTTTGTGTGTTTATTATGCTTTTCTTTCTTCTTTGTTTGTGCCAACGACAAGAATAAATATACTACGGCATGAATGCGCCCACCGCGAGGCTTTATTTTTTCTCCCACTTGGCATAAAAAAAATAAGAGTGCAAAAGGCTGCTGGAGACGCAAAACAACCCCGTTTTAAAAGGACATGGAACGGAGCAAAGCGGATACGGCTGATAAGGAGTGACGAGAGGAGAGAAGAGAGGAGGAGGGGCGGCTCCGAAACGTACTACCGACTTTATTTTTGGCCCAATTTTGACAGGATTTCGATGAGATACGAGCGACCGAAAAAGGAAACTTTATGTACAGCGACGAGTCAGCGCCGGGTTCCGTACGAAAAGGCGTGCCAAATTAGGAGGCTGACGTTCTCATGGATGTTCCGAGGTCGAAAGTCTCTACTACTGGTGTTTCTGAACTCGCTAATACCGCACTTTTTGTATCTACGTTTTGCTATTTACTCTCGAGGCGTTTGAAGAGTGCATGGAATAAAATAACAACATCATTGGCATTTCGGGGAGCTTCCACCAAACCCATGGCTAAATGTCAACCAAAGAACGCTTCCGGCGCTCCAAAATATCTTTTCTGTAGTTCATGTTGTAAAACCCGCATGCAATGCTAATTAAAACCGCTGCGAACTGTGTACAACTTCCAAATATAGGCAAAGCGATACGGAGTTCTGGTCTTAAAGACTAAAGGTGGTATAAGACCAAAGAAGAAGAAGTGTACCCGGAAAAAATAATTGGAACAAGACCAAAAACCAGAGCCCAAAGACATTGACGGAGCGGGCGAAAAACAGAATAGTGACACGACCATCAAAGGGCGAGCGGAATATGCCGACGGAATGCCGAACCCGCAAAGCGTCTCACTACCCATGTCTTTCACCTGCGCCGACAAGCCATGTTCGGGTCCACATACACAGTCGTTGATTACTAGTCCAACCTAAAGGACAAGATCGAATCGGAGTACAGAATCACAAATCAAAGATAAAACAAGACTATCCCAAACAAACACAGAGAGTGATGAATTGCTCGGGGCCGAGGAAGTTTCCAATAAGACAAAAACTGATTGATCTGGGCCTCGATTGAACTGGCAAACAGACAGAAAATCTTTGGTTTGAACCTCAAGGAGTCGCACCCTTACAGTCACAGCCATGTACTGCTTACTACCATAATCTGGACAACCGCATACCGCACCCCACCATCCAACATAATGGTGCGGAGCGAGAAATGCCAAAAACTGGCTGGGATCCGATCAAAGTCGCCACCCTCTGCCCCGCTGCCAACTCATTCATTCTTCTTCGGTGTTCCCGCGCTGCACAAAAAACGCAAACCCCCGACGAGAACCCCACTCCGAATGAAGGAGGCGAATGGCCATTACGAATGCCGAATGCGTTCCCGGGCGGCGATTTTTTTGCGCCCAGTTCCGCACTCCGTTCTCCCACCCAACGCACATCTAGATATTACGGGTGGAGGTGGGCGAGACCCAGGGGTGAGGGAGGTAGGGCGAACAACAAAAAAACACCCAGCGCAAACCTGTCAAAACTGTCGAGAGGTGACTGAGATGAATGCCCGCGAATGCCAAACGCACACAAGGCCGAATGCAAAAAACAGCGCAAAAAGCACTGGAGGGATAAGGAGCAGAAAAACCAGCAAAAAAATCGTAGAAAAAACGGGACGATGTTCGAGACCGGCTGGCTGAAAAGAACAGTCAGTGGAAAATGTGCTCCACGGCAATAAATTGAAAGGAAAATGATGATTGAAAGCAATATCCTTTTTCTGCTATACTCGGGGAGAAAGGTCACCGACTCCGTGCGCTCACAACAACTTCGGCCTCAAAACAATTTTCAAAACAACGCCTTATAGCTCAAGAGAATTTACCCAAGAACGCCCATTAAGACCCCCGTGAATTTCTTGAGATTCGCATCTTTCCGTGATGCAATAAATGCTTCGGCACTGCTGCTGCCGGTATTGCGTCATCGCCCCCGACTGAACAAATATCTCAGCTTAACGAGATCTGTCGTCCCCGAAAGCTCAATGATCTCTGAACGCGGGTCAGGGCGCAATCTCGCGCGCTGCAGGTGCCTAATGCGTTCGTTTCGCAACAGGAGGAATGGGGGTCACACTGGGGAAACATACGAGAAGAGGACTACAAAATTAAAAGTAATGTGGGCTTTACGATTAGATGAGTATTTTATGACTGATTAGCATACAGAAACAGCAGGAGACTTCAGTATTATTCAGCATCAAAAATTATGGCCCAATTTCGAAACCTTTTCACGCGGGCAAAGACTTTCGCTTTTTTTGGACTCAACATCAGCGATTTCACAACTACGACAATCGGCGAGGAGCACTGACAGCAAGAGAATAACAATCAAAAATCCAATAAAAAATTCCAAAAATTTCTTGCGTATTTCTCAAATTACAAGAGACAAAAAAATGTAAACAGTCTCGGAAAGACAACAAAAATAATGGGAAGTCGACGTTCGAGAAGCAGAATTTTCGATTCTGCACAGCTTTCAGAGCCAAGCGCAGATAAAAATTTTACAGTGCGTTCGGAATAAAAATGCTCAGCCCCAGACCATGCAATCGAGACTGACGATGGAGGACTGGAAAGACGAAAAAGTTGAAAAAATGGATGGAAAAGAAGGAAGACGGAACGGCCGGAGCAAAAAGGGAACGGCAATGCAAAAAGTTGGAACGACCCCTTCGTCTTTGCGCCGGCCTTCGCGTCCCCACGCCTTCTTTTCCCCCCGTTCGGCTGGAGCGGCGGCCGGCCGGCCCTGCACCCGACGATCAGGGACGGCGAGGGAACAGGAGGGCGTGAGGGATGAAGAGTCCGTGATGAAAAAACGATATGTCCCCCGGTCCCCACCTTCACTTTCTCGCTTCGTCTTTTTCGCTTTCTTTTTCGCCACGAATTTAAGGCCTTCACAAGCGGGTGTGCTGTGAACAGGCTAACGGCGTCCAAAAAACGAGGCAAAAAAAGATAAACCGGCCCAGACATTGGCGAACGCCAGCGGGATTTTCAGCGTGGCCGGATTTTCAGACAGGCCCGATTTCACATCGTCTTCAGGTCAAAGAAAATCGCAGTCTTCAAAATTGAAGTAA
This sequence comes from Bursaphelenchus xylophilus, assembly GCA_904066235.2. Lineage (NCBI taxonomy): Eukaryota > Metazoa > Nematoda > Chromadorea > Rhabditida > Aphelenchoididae > Bursaphelenchus > Bursaphelenchus xylophilus. The sequence continues at coordinate 3,002,854 of CAJFCV020000001.1, forward strand.
AAGCAAAAAGGGAAATGCTCAATTTTTTCCAGCGAGGGCAGGAACGATGTGGTGTTGGGGGTTGGGATGAGAAGGGGGAACGTCTGAAAGTGTTCCGACCCGATGCCAAACAAAAAAATGTGGTTTTGTCAGCGGCGTTGGGGGAGGCCGTCTAAGAACAAACAATTTCGGGTGGAATAAAAGGCCCGGCCCTAACTGGATCAGATTTAGACCGTCCGTGAAGTGCTATGGGCCTATCGCGACACTACTGAGACGTCAGAAGCCGCGTCGATTCATCCACCAGCGACAAGAGGCGGGGCTTAAAGCGCCGGGCCGCTTGCTGAAGGATCGGAAGCGGAGACGACTTTAACATGACTCCAAAACGTTGACGTGTCGGCAAGGCCGTCGTCCAAACGACGGTGTTTAGAATATTGCAGAAATTGCGCACCGGAGCCAAACTTCGCCGTTGCAGGCATAATGGCCCTTTTTGTGGCAAATTGCGCGCACCCCAAGTCTATTGCGAAACAATAAACCGCCCAATTTTTTTTGGTCTACCACATTTTGAGTGGCAGGTCGGGCGGGTCGGGTTGAGTGCATAAAAAAACGGAGAAGCGGAAAAAATACGTGAAACCCGGAGCCGTAAGAAACAAAGGCAAGGTTGGCGAAGGAAAGAGAAAGAGAACGGCCGAAAAAAGAACAACTGGCGACGGGAAAGACGGAGAAATTCGCTGGGGGGAGAAAACACACTCGGCGAGTAAGAAAAAAGGCCGGGCAACGTTGGGGCGACGTGTGATGGAGTGTGCTGTCTGCCCCTCAGCGCTGTCCCACCACTGTTCCGACAAAAAGACCGAAAAGGTCAGAGGGCAGGCAATGTGAATGAATGGCTCTGGGGGAGGACGGATGGGCAGGCTGGCCCGGGTATGGGGGGACCCGGGAGCGGGTGAATGCAAGCGAGAGCGGCTGGAATGATTAAAAACCGTCCGGCAGCAGCGGCGGCGGCGGCCGACGCCGTGCGAGAGGGGGAGACGTGAACGAGGCGAGGGTCGCCGGCCTTTGCACTGTTCCGATGGGGCTGGTGCGAGCCGCAGAATCAGTGAGGAATCGAACGAAGGACGGCGAGAGGGGTTAGTGGGGGTTATGGTTCGAACTGAACGCCGCCCGGGCCCCGCCATTCACATTTCGCTTTGTTTTCCTTTCGCTCTCTGCCCGATCTCCATCGCCGTTCTGCGGGACGCGGTGATAGCAGCAGTGGGCTTCGTGTCGCGGCTCCGCCCTCGTTGCATGCGTCGCGGCGACAGGCAAGGTTGCGGCGTACTCAAGACGATCCATCGACTTCACTCACAGCGCCATGTTTGCCACACAACATTTGGCAAACACAACAATGAGGAAACAGACAGATGCGAAGAGGTGAAAACGGAGGGTGAACATTAGTCCGGGACGAGAAACTGGTGAGCAGGCTCGGAACGGCCGTAAAACCGCCAAATTCCTTTTTTAAGTGGGAAACGGCCAATTTATTTAAAAAAAGGTGTGCCGACAATGGTGTGTTCAGCACAAGTCAGGCGTAGAAAAAATCGTGAAAGCGGAGAGTGATCAAGGTTAAGTTAAACAAGAACAAACAAGCATCATTGTTAACGTGGCAAGGTCGCTCGAATTTAAATTGCAAAGCCTGTCGACAAATTTCTGAGTGAGATGGAGCCGTCTCTGGGACCAATTGCTAAATCGTGGCCGCCGATTCGGATGCCAACTCTAAAAACATTTTTGGCGCGCAAAAAAAATGTGGAAATTCAAATCAAATCGGGCCTTTTTTACAACATATTTATGGTATCGACCAAAAAACCAGTAAAAATTTATTACGCAAGATCGGAAAAAACATGCAGCGGGTTATTAAGAGCGAAAGGCATATGGCGAATGCGTATTTGGCAATGAACTTGATGGATGACATCATTTTGAGGAGCTCCGAGGAACAAAAAACACTGCGCCGACAAGATGAGCTGCTCAGAATGGTGCACTAACAATCCTAGCGCACTTTTATACGCGTATTGCTGGCTTTTATCCGCCAACGCACCGGCTGGACCTCACATTGTTTAATTTGTTTCGTTTTATCATTAAACGAGAGAAAAAGGCCAAACTCCCCGACAATCTTAAAACAATCTCGGCGCAAAAAACCAATCGAGAAATCACATTATGCACCATATAATTTTATTTAGGGCTCCGTGCCCATAAAACTCGGGGGTTGATTGCATCACCAGTCGGCGCGGTTTTAACACAAAGGACGCCGGTTGTGCAAACACGACGTGTCAATGAGGCTGACATATTTCCGCAGTTTTTGCTTTGTCGCTGGTATTTTTGGCATTCGTGGAATAAGTGGTTTTTGCACCATTATGAGAGTAGAAACGGATGCCGGAACCCTTTCTCCCCTCTTTTTTTCGAGGGCCAGATGGCGCCATGAATCTCCACGGACAAAAAAAAACACTTGCGCAAAAAAAAAAGGGTTTTCCGAACGCGTTTTTTTTGTGCATATTTCCGGCCAGCTGCGCGGTGTGATTTTTGGTGGAATTGAGCTCTTAATTTTCTGGCCTACTCGTCTTGGAGCGTATCGAATGGATCTGAACATCTGCCCGCAATTGTTTTGGCATTAGTCCAGTCCAGAATTTCCGAAAAAACTCAGACAGACAGAAGACACAAACAAGCCGTCTGGAAGGAAGGTCGCGGACACAATAAATTACTCATCTTTTTGCACTGTTAACGTCGTTAAAGGGCAAGCGCACCGATCCGAATCTCCCGCCTAAACCGCGCGACAAAACACCCAATTCCGAGTCAAAAGTTGAACTCCGAAACTCTGGGAAGGCACGACGTTTGCAGAAAATGGCGGGCAAACTCCGAACATAACTCGTGCGCCGGGCTTTGAAACCATCGCAAATCGACAAGCTTTTTTTGAAAAATCTGTGCAGTCATGTGGAAAGTTAAGACCTTTTCTGGGAGTTGGGAAATAAGAGTTTTAAACCGCATCACTATCATACTTTTTAAGACGCCTTTTTGTGTGCATGGTGACAAAAGATGGCAGCTTTCTCGGGGCGTACGCAGGAAGCCCTCAAAATTCAGGCCGTGTAACACAAAGCCCCAAACCCGGAATACAAATCTGTAGGAGGCGTCATTAATGATTATCAGAGAAAAGAAAGACACCCGGAGAAGCAATTATGTTCTAAAAATACGCCAACGCCGAGAGGATGCGGCCCAGTATAAATAAACGAAACTCCTTTTCTCCGGCCTTTATCAGGAACGGCTAAAAATACCAAGAGGAGAGAGTGTTTGTTTGTGCAAATTGCAAATTCGAAGCCAACACCGTGCGGATGATTCACAAACTCCATTCGAAAAAAGGCGCTTGTAAACACATAAAGCGGACGCTTTTGTGTGTGTGTGCGGTTTGAATTTCAAATTCTTGGCTTCGATTATTATGCGTTGCAAGTAATCATTTCTGGGAATGGTGCTACTGTACTATTCAATTGCAAAAAGAGGGGGGCCAAACCCGCTTTTCATAATCCCAACTTTTCTCACAGGCGTCAAGAAAACGTCATACAACGCCATCAACTGAACCATGCAGAGCCTCTTATCGAAGCTACCACCCTTCTTGATGGCTCATGCTCTAATCCTTTCTTCATCCCTGTCCACATCTGATTTTTTTCGACCTTTTTCGCCAGCCAATTTCTGCGCTTCCGCACTCTTCATTCACCAGAAACTTGAATTACTCAGCCATATGGTAAGACGGTGCTCAACTTTTATTTTCTTTTCACAATCTGCGGTGAAATGCAGAGACTCAGGGACTCGATGGAGAGACGTCCAACAAATGTTTGTTTGGCGTTCACTTTGTCCTCGAAAGAAAAATAAAAAAAAACGAACGCTTCCTTTCCACGTTTTTCTTCGAAATTCAAAAAATTTGTCTCTACAGTGAAGAGACAAATGGAGGGAGCAACACCCCCAGGATAAAGCGGCGAAAATTTCCGATTGTAATAGTGCAAATGTAATCTTATAGCAGTGCAAACAAATTGGCAAAGGAATTAGGGTCTGGGATCCAAAATTCACCATGGTATTAGACAAAATGTAACCTACAAAAAATTGGAAAGACCAGAGAATGAGTTGAGACAAACACCGCGTCACAACTTTACAACAGTTCGTCTTGAAAACTGTCAGTTCCTACCATACATTTTACAAATCTTAAGCTCCAAATCTCTCGACCTTGACGATAAACAACGTTGTTGCTACAAACTCAAAAACAGTTTTTAATCTCGACTTCTCCTATAAAAAGCCGATTCAATTTTCCTCAATGGCTTCTTCAAGGTTACTGTATCTTCCCTTCACATCTCCAATTATCACTTTTTCCTCTCAACTTTTCCCGTCACCAATTCATTACAGATTGCTATCAACAAAAGTGAAAATCGACCCTTTCTTCGAATTTCATTTCTTCAATGGCCTTGGAGCGTTGGTCTTATCTGCTAATGTTATTCTCCGATCCCTTGCCACCCAAACTCTTCTTCAAGGGTATGATTTTCCATTGTAACAAGTGCTTTTTCGATTAAAATTTGCCTCTTCGACCTTCGGCGAGTGTTTTTTTCGGACCGTCGACCTTCAGCGGCGTTTCTTTTCTCGGCGATTTTCCCTCGAGAGCAACTTCTTCTCCATCATTTCGGGTGCGCCAGTTTCGGAAATAATTCGTTTTTGTGAAAATGAAAAGACAAACAAATCAAGGAGAGAAGGGGGCGATGGGATTCCCAAGTCCCTAGTCAAAACATCCACAAAAACTTTTCAAAAAAAAAAGAAGCCAAAGAATCAAACACTATAAGGAAACCCGTCTTCAAGTACAGCAACATCCTCGAAATTCCCGACAAAGCGGACAGATAACAGAGCCACAGAGAATCAGCCTATCTTAGTGCCAAAAGAAGACTCGAGGAACCAAGACCTGCCATCGAGCACAAACCGTAAAATAAAGAACCGCCAACTGTTGACAGGAAGACGAAATCCGACCTATCTCAACAAGTTCAATTGCAACATGACACCGAATCAACATGCCGTACGCTGCTCGGCATGTGGGATAAACAAGACCCATCGATAAACAATCCACTCAAAAATATCCCATATACAGTAGGGGACCCTGTACATGGGATATTTTGAGTGATACAGTGGCAAAAAACGTACCATTTTGCATCCGAGCAGTATCAAAAACGAAAGAAAAATGCCTCTTTTTCTGTGTTTTTGATACATCTCGGATGCAAAATGGTACGTTTTTTGCCACTGGATCGCCACTGTACCGTCTCATCGTCTCATTAATCATATTTTTTTTTCAAAACTCAGATAATCATGTCCCACCCAACTTTCACCTCTCATATCCCCTCATTTCATAAGCCAATTCCTCTTTCTTTGCCCAGCAATAAACTTTTTTAGTACTTTCCTCCACCAAACAAACAAACAGCGGGATGATGGACGAACTTTTTTAGTGATTGTTTGCGGTTTTGTAAAGATCCTTGTAAGTTGTAAACCAAACAAAAAATGGTGTTGCGTAGAGCCTACCACAGATCACTTACGTTTAGTGTAAAGAATCATAAAAGTATTGTTGTACTATATTGATATTACTTTGTTTTTATCGGAAAAAATCAAAAGAAAAATCTCGTAATTGATTTTTTTTTTATATTTTCAATAATTTTGGACATTTTCCAGCCCAAAAAATCTTCTAACATAGAAACATCCAAAAATCAACCCTGATTTTCCCCAAAACTTCACTTTTTTCTCAAGTTACAGCCAAGTTAAGTGCACTCCCTTATCATCAAAATTTTTTTTAATTTCCATACTTTTGCACCAATTATTCCCAGTTTACGTGAATGGAGTGAGATTCACGATTTTTTCACAGAGAGACCAAAGACCAGGAATTGTAAAAACTGCACAAAGATCCTTCGAAAAAAGTTGGGGGAAAGAAGTACAAAACGTTTCAAAAAAGTGAACTTTGAAGGACACCTACCCTCGGAAAACACCACATGAAATTGTTACGCTTTGTAAAACACTTCGTAAAATTTTTCAACCCCAAAAATCAAAAAAAAAAAAAAAAAAATTAAAAATCCCAAAAATTTTAAAACCAAAAATCCCGAATTTTCGCAAAAAAAAAATCAAATTTCAACTCCAGAAATTCCCATAATCCAGCAGAAATCCAATAAAATCCAAAAAGAAAAACCTACCGCGACAATATTGATCATGTTTGTGAACTGGGTTTCATTACATCGATTGCGAATTTGACATTGTTTGAAGAATAACCGGAACAACGCGGGGACTAGGGCTTCCATTATATCTGCTAAAAGAGGCCAAACAATATTAATTTAAACAAAAAAATTTAAAATACGACACTTTCAAGTCACATTTTTTCTTTTTCCAAAAATCTACCTTTATCGACAAAAAATTGTAGACAATATCGTATTTTACCCTATTTCCTATTCTTAATGACCTTTTCTACTCGTTTTTTACCACATTTTCTATTCCAAATGCCCCTAAAATTATTACCAGCCTTTTCCATAACTCAACCCTTCTCGCTAAATTTCATACTCTCACAAAAATTCCATTTTTTAGTAAAAAATCTTTCAAAATCCAGAAAAAATTTTAAAAATCCACTAAATTCACTCGTACTAGTCCGTTCGGAAAGTCGCTGGAGTGATCTCGGCGATATGCACTGTGCAAAAAAAACTCATGATGCAAGGGCCAAAAAACCCAATTGCACTGTGCAAAAAACCGAAAATTGCACAGTGCAAAGAGAACTTTTCTTTTCGCACAGTGCATGATCCAAAAACACTCCAGCGACTTTTCAAACGGACCAGTTCCAGAAAGTCGCCGGATTGAAATCGGCGATACGCACTGTGCGAAAACAAAACTTTTCTTTGCACTGTGCAATTTCTTGCTTTTTGCACCGTGCAATAGGCTTTTTCTGTCGCTCGCATCCTGACTTTTTTTCGCACAGTGCACACGCCAAAAATTGCTCCAGCGACTTTGCGAGCGGACTGGTATAATATTTAGCCCATACCCCCTCAAAATTCCCCAAAATTCTCCTCCAAAACCGCCCATTTCTCACCTTGTTCTAAAAAATCATTCTCGAAAAGATATGTGATTGTCGACAGCGCTGCATTATGCTCATTTTCATCGCCGTCATCCAGCGTTTTTACCAGCTCATTTACAGTGAAATGTGCGAGGTCCGTCAGGGTTTTGGGCATGCCTTTGACGGAGAGTTCGCTGAAAACTTCGCGCAGCTTCTCCACCGTCGTTCGGCGGACCTCGCCGGGGCTGTCGAACAGCTTTTCGAGCGAATCAAAAAAGTCGTTCATCGAGAAGTCAAAGTCGGCCGTCTTTCGGATCGCATCACTGAGGTGTTGGGCCGCGTTTACACTAAAAATTAGGGGATTATATTGAAAGTGACGTCAATTTTAGGAGATTTTTCGCAATTTCTCGGATTTTTGTCAGAAAATCGATGAAAAATAATAAATGAAAGTTCATACACACCCTAAAAATAAAAAAAATCTTCATACTTTTTTCGTATTTTACAAATTCGAAAAAAATGCTTCAAAAATTTTCAAAATTTCTGCTACTTTCACCTAAAATAAGGTCCAAAAACCGCCTCAAACCCCTTCAAATCCCAAAATACCCCTTACAATTTTCTATCAACGCCTAAAGCTCCTACCAAATATAACTTCTTACCGTTCTTTACAGGACTCCGAACCGCAGGCGTCCACAAACTCTTGGAATGTAAAGGAGGAGGAAAGTGGATAATCTGAAAGAGACCAGATTCGATTATTTTTTATAGCAAACCTTGAGAACAAAAAGCAGAAGCGTTTTGGATAGCAAAACTTATATTGTTATAGACCAGAGGCCAAGGAAAACAAAAAAAATTTTTTTGGACATGCAGAGAAAAATTATTTTTTTTTTTGTGTAGCGAAAATTTTCGCACATAGAACTTTTTAGCTTTGCTACAACGTATTTTAAACTAATAAGCAAAATTTGGAAAATAATTTCGGAAAAAAATTTGGAAATTCACCTTATTTTAGGTCATAAATTGCAAAAAAAGCATCCAACTAGAAAAGAATTTAAAAATCTTTCTTGCAAAATGTAAAATACGTCTATACTACCTAATTCAGAAAGCAAAAATACCAAAAAAAACATTTAAAAAATAAAATTTTCTAAAATTACGACCAAAAATTTCAAAAAAAATCGAAAAAAATTAAATTTCGTTTAATTTTTTTTTATAATTCTTTACACACTCCACACAAAATCAAAAAAAATCAAAACAAAAATAAAAAATGAACGAAAAAATTACCCAGAAAATCGTTGGAATGTAAAATCATCCCGTCGTCTGAAAAGAGGGCAAAAATCTGGTTAAACGACATGAAACGAAAGCGAATTAGGTACGAAACAAAGCACAATAGGAACAGAATATAGTCCAGGAAGATGAGGCGAACTGCTTCTGTGGCCGACTCGACCGGTTTCATGGGCGGAAAATATCAAAAACGAACTCGAAAACTCGGGAATTGGGCATTTTTTACTTGCAAAAATATGTTTTCAATTTTCACTTGAAGAGGGAGGTACTTTGCCACATTTTTTGATGCTCCCTGGATGCAAAATGGTACGTTTTTTGCCACTGATCAGGTCCCCTGTATTATTTTTTGCAGTAAAAAAATCTGTCCAGTTTCACTCTGTTCAATTTCCCTCTATCTAATTTCCACACTCTGTCCAACTTATTTCTGTCGAGTTTCACTCTGTCAAATTTCCACGAAGCCAATTTTTTCATTTTAAAAAATGAAAAAAATGATTTCCCCAACAAAAAACCGCTTGAAAATTCGTAACATTACTTTCTTTGCCCTCAGGACATCCCACAAATACTGAAAACATATTTTTGACTTTCTTTGCCCTCTATCCAATTTACAGGACGCAACAGATTCCGTATTTTACCCCGTCAAACAATCCCAAATTTCGTTATTTTACATTCTCAACTAATTATAAAAACCAAAACCATCGTTTCGAAGACCTTTTCCATAAATTGTCTATGAAAAAATCAACGGAATCTGGGAAAATCTCTTCCGATTCAAGTGGGGGCCAGACGATTGTCGGATGGGCGATTAATTTGCACTAGGCCACTTCCGTCTTCGCTTTTTGATCAAAACATAAGTGATCAGGGCACAAAGTTTTTTCCCCATTTTACGTCTTTTTTATGGAACTTTTTCGTAAAAGATCCGGAAATTTGGGGAAAAATCGAGTAGTAAATAGCATTACAAATGTCTAATAGTAAAATAAAATCATCACTCATCATTTCGAACCTAATTTCAGGTATCAAGAAGAAAAAAAAATACGAAAAAAATAAAAATTTTGGTCAAATGCCTAGTGCAATATAAACAACTCTTCATAATTAAAAAATCTGCAATTCCATCCCCTTGCCCATCACATTTCCACTGTCAAAATACCAAAAACATCCTTCGTCAGGCCAATTCCCACCAAATACCCATCAATTTTCATCGTTTCCCACAAAATTTACAAAACGTCAGACCTCCCCAACCGCCCTTTCGTCCCTCTTGTTAGACTCGTTTCAACTTGTGAACTTGCTAAATTCTGACTCGGCCCAAACCGCGAACATTCCTACGTTTTTTGAGCTCGGGACGAAAAAAAACACCACCAAAGATTTCTTCCAAACAGCTGCCGAAAGCAACATCATAAAGAACGGCAATGAGCAAACTGCAAACGATTAAAAAACAACGTATTAATCATGGGCTAGTGGATTGGGCATGAATTCTAGAAGGAAGGAATGGCAAACCTACGGAATTGAGGAAGTCAATGACTAAAGTAACGTAAAAGGTGGTCTAAATAAACGACTATAGTGGTGTTAGGGCTTTGTTAACCAAGAGGACGTCAAACCGCACTATAAATTTGAAATGCAAAAAGTCTTCCAACAAAAACCCCGATATTGTACTAGGCAGCAGAAAAATTATTATAAACCTGTTCAAAAATAATAAAGACACACCAAATCTAAAGCAGAGGTGATCAAAAGATCATACTCCAGCTCCTCTAAGAGATTTCAGGATAATTTAAGCGAGAAAAATAAGTTTTTCGACCAAATTTAGGTTTTGCAGACCTAAATTAAGGTAAATGAATAATTCCTTGCCTTTCTCATTCTTCTATTAACTGAAATTTTTTGGAGAGCAAGAACAGACTATGTTCAAACTCTAAAATTTGTTTCCACCAAAACCAAAACGAATTAACCTTCAAAGCAGCACCCTCACCTTCCGGACATCAAATTCAAACCTAAAAGCGGAACAAAAACACAAATCCAAACAGAACTCACCATCATTAAAGCGAAGGGCCATGATTGTATTCTAGACGCAATTCTATTTGATTATTATGGAAATAGGCGTTATAAAATATTGTTCTTCCTGCTCTCAAGGGGTGGTGGAACCGAAATTTGAGGTGTTTTCAACCTGAAAATTAGTGAAAATAAGCGTGAAATTGATAGGAATTCAAAGTGAAACATGTCCATCACGACTTGAAAGAGAGAAAATTCACATTCTGAGGTGTCGTCCGGAGAAACATCACTTTTTTCTTTTGAAGACCACGGCTCTCATAAATAATATAAAATATACGAGAAATTTTGAAATGTCTGCAAAGATAATTTCTCAGAGCCAATAAACAGTGTTAGGGAATATTTTACGACCAAAAAAGCCGGGCAAATCCTCATAAACACCTCGCGATTATCAAAAACAGAGGGCCTATCTAAAGTAATGTCGGAGAAAGCACTCAAAAATCAACAGATCACATAAAACCAGCCAGCTAATTAACCAAGACCATTAAATCCATCCGAGTGACCCTGTTTCGTCGCTCGCGGTGCGAAACGACGTGTAATCCCCGGCTTCCAACACCGGAATCGACATCACTAACATGGAATAATATTTTTAGTGCCCAATTTCCGCATTTTCCGGGCAGAAGGCGCCTGAACGAAGGAAGACGAATGTTTTGCGGTCTTGGTCGTAGTCACGGGAAACGAAAAAGGCGCTTGCAAAATGTGGAACGAGAGAAAAATGTGAGGGAAAAGTGTCGCGCCAACGGAATGCCAAAAACCGCAAACCCCGCGGGAATTTCGGGGGTTTGAATTTATCCTGGCAATTTTTGAGGTGTAATAGCTAGATAAGATTATTAGATACTTCAATAGTTTATCAGAGATTTCGAAAAAAAAATTGTTTTTTTTTTAATTTTTGCACTGTGCAAATTTTTTTGAAAGTAAAATAAAAGAAACTTGATCTACCCCATTTTCGACGTTCCGATTATCAAAGCTATTTTATAATTTTTATCTAATATTTTCTTTGGTAATAAGTAATACTCGAAGGTTTTATCATTAGAATTTAAATGAAGATTTAGGTAAACCATTTAATTATTAAAAAATCAAGAAAAAATATTTGTTAAAAAAAATATTGTAAGATCCTCATTCTTTAAGATGAAGCAAATTTTTCTACATATATTATTTATATGAGTAAATGATGTATTAACAAAATGATCTTAAAAACAAATTTTATTATACCCGTTTCTTATACATTTAATAAATTAAATCCACTTATAAAGACTACTTAATCTGAACTTCCATAGAAAGTGCCAAGTCCTTCAACCTCGGTCTGAAGGCAAGGTTTCTTCTGCGGAGGCGAAGCCACTTTTTCCTTTTTGCGTTCTTTTTCAAGTTCCTCCTGAACAAAATATTGTTAGATAAATTAGTATTAAATAAAGTATACCATATAAGCATATTTGAACCAACAAGCCGGAATAATGATATTCTTCGCACTGAAAGTTGCCGCCTCAGAGATTGCCAGATGATGAAGTTGCGGTGGCATTGTCGTACAGCCGTGATTCATTCCAATCAGTCCACGCGATCCCCAAATACCGCCGCCTAAAAGTTTAGTTTTTAATTGATCAAAGAATATAATCATTTTTACCTGAATCTCCTCTTGAACTTCGACTAGTGCCCAAAATAAACGGACCCAATTGTTGAACATCTCCTCTAAAATAATACTCGCGACAGGAATGAATTTCTCCGGGCAAACACGAAAGACTTCCTTGTTCATTGCCGAACCCGGCCAAAGTAAACGGTTCCGATTCTTGAGCTCGTGCAATTGAAGGTCCTCGCTAAAAAATGCGTAAATTAACAACAAAATATAAGATAAATTTTAAGATCTTGCCTCGACCACATCGGATTTGCTCTTGAGCAAAACAAAATCAAGTTCTTCATTGACATTGACCACACAAACGTCGATTCCGACTTGTTCGTTGGCCTCTTTTTCCGCAGTATACATCGTCAATGCGTCGCCAACCTTCAACCGAAGATGTGTTCCGTGCCTAAAAGTTACGAAAAACCGCGGGTGGACGCAAATTGTAGCCGATTTTCCCATTTGATCTGGCAGAAAGAACATCCACTTGATGACAGCCTCTGACGTTGGAGCAGGATTTGGCGGCACTAAAAAAGAGAAAATAAATGTGCAATATAAATCTAAATTAAATCTTACATGCAGGGTAATACGGACTTGTCGGACGTTCATTCAAGGCTCTATACATCGGTGTGGCTGATCGAGCGAAAAATTGCATAGTCGACCAGCCATCCGGAAGCAAAAAGGATGTTCCGGCTGCATCCGTCCTAAATTAATTGAAATATAGTCAAGAGTAACACAAAATGTAAATTACCTGCAATTAGTCTGTATGCCATTGGACCCATATGACAACTTCACAACTGCGTCCGGTGGAAGAAGAAAAGCGTGTCTGATGGAGCTTTCGGTGATGATATTCCCGGACACTGCCACGTTCTCTTCCTCGTCCATCATCTTGATGCGGATCGATTGAGCCATTTTGAGAGACAAATCTGAAAACAATGAATTTTAATTGCTTTTAGCAAACGAGCAAAAACGTTTGGTATGGAAAAGCAGAACGTAGCATGCAAAAATTTTTTGAATAAAGCTGAAACAAAACGCCAAGCACGAAAAGCGCCCTGTTTTAAATGCGTGTTAAAAAGTTTTATTTCAAAATATACTAAATACGTGAATAAATAAAAAGCGAACCGTCCTTTCATAGAAATTTTTATTTAATAAACAATTAGGTACTACATTTTATCAATTTCTAACGCAAATGGGTGATGAAGTGCGCTACGCTAAGTAATGGAAAGTGCACAAAAAAAGTAAAAATTTAAATGAATTCTTCTAGTAATTTAGCCATAAAATTATACGAAATAGATAGTTGAATTTCTGGCGCAGTTTGTTGGGTGATATTTCTGGCGCAAGTGGGTGGTCCTGGGTGATAGTGAAAAAATGGGGTTAATTTGTGTATTTTTTAGTAATTATGGGGCTGTTTGCTTAATATTTGGTAGTAAATTAGAGGGTTGGTTGTTGGGTGTGGGTGCGCCAGAGATAGCAATTGTATACTACTTGTAAAAATGGGCTTTATGGAAATTGGACAGAGTGAAATTCCGACAGAAGTAAATTGGGCAGTGTGAAAATTGGACAGACTTTTTCACTGCAATCGTACGAAATGTCACTATTTACAATGGGGGACCTGATACAGTGGCAAAAAACGTAGCATTTTGTATCCGGGAAGTATCAAAAATGTGGCAAAATGTATCCCTCTTTAAGTGAAAAAAATTCGTTTTGAAGTCTTTTCCTCGCAAAAAGAGCGGGCGCGCTTTTGAAATCTGAGTTTTTTTCACTTGAAGAGGGAGGTACTTTGCCACATTTTTTTGATGCTTCCTGGATGCAAAATGGTACGTTTTTTGCCATAGGATCAGGTCCAATGGCGATTATTTTTTGCATTAAAAAATCTGTCCAATTTCACTCTGTTCAATTTCTCTCTGCCCAATTTCCACAAACTGTCCAACTTATTTCTGTCGAGTTTCACTCTGTCCAATTTCCACGAAGCCAATTTTTTCATTTTAAAAATTTAAAAAAATATGATTTTTCCAACAAAAAATTGCTTGAAAATTCGTAAAAAGACTTTCTTGGCCCTCAGGACATCCCACAAATATTGAAAACATATTTTTGACTTTCTTTGCCCTCTATCCAATTTACAGGAAGCAACAAATTCCGTATTTTACCCCGTCAAACAATCCCAAATTTCGTTATTTTACATTCTCAACTAATTATAAAAACCAAAACCATCGTTTCGAAGACCTTTTCCATAAATTGTCTATGAAAAAATCAACGGAATCTGGGAAAATCTCTTCCGATTCAAGTGGGGGCCAGACGATTGTCGGATGGGCGATTAATTTGCACTAGGCCACTTCCGTCTTCGCTTTTTGATCAAAACATAAGTGATCAGGGCACAAAGTTTTTTCCCCATTTTACGTCTTTTTTATGGAACTTTTTCGTAAAAGATCCGGAAATTTGGGGGAAAATCGAGTAGTAAATAGCATTACAAATGTCTAATAGTAAAATAAAATCATCACTCATCATTTCGAACCTAATTTCAGGTATCAACAAGAAAAAAATTATAAAAAATAAAATTTTTGGTCAGATGCCTAGTGCAATATAAAGATTTCTTCATAATTCAAAAATTTGCAATTCCATCTCCTTGGCCGTCATATTTCTACTCTCAAAATACCAAAAACATCCTTCGTCAGGCCAATTCCCACCAAATACCCATCAATTTTCATCATTTCCCACAAAATTTACAAAACGTCAGACCTCCCCAACCGCCTTTCGTCCCTCTTGTTAGACTCGTTTCAACTTTTGAACTTGCTAAATTCTGACTCGGCCCAAACCGCGAACATTCCAACGTTTTTTGAGCTCGGGACGAAAAAAAAACACCAACAAAGATTTCTTCCAAACAGCTGCCGAAAGCAGCATCATAAAGAACGGCAATGAGCAAACTGCAAACGATTAAAAAACAACGTATTAATCATGGGCTAGTTGATTGGGCATGAATTCTAGAAGGAAGGAATGGCAAACCTACGGAATTGAGGAAGTCAATGACTAAAGTAACGTAAAAGGTGGTCCAAATAAACGACTATAGTGGTGTTAGGGTTTTGTTAACCAAGAGGACGTCAAACCGCACTATAAATTTGGGATGCAAAAAGTCTCCCAACAAAAACCCCCAATATTGTACTAGGCAGCAGAAAAATTATTATAAACCTGTTCAAAAATAATAAAGACACACCAAATCTAAAGCAGAGGTGATCAAAAGATCATACTCCAGCTCCTCTAAGAGATTTCAGGATAATTTAAGCGAGAAAAATAAGTTTTTCGACCAAATTTAGGTTTTGCAGACCTAAATTAAGGTAAATGAATAATTCCTTGCCTTTCTCATTCTTCTATTAACTGAAATTTTTTGGAGAGCAAGAACAGACTATGTTCAAACTCTAAAATTTGTTTCCACCAAAACCAAAACGAATTAACCTTCAAAGCAGCACCCTCACCTTCCGGACATCAAATTCAAACCTAAAAGCGGAACAAAAACACAAATCCAAACAGAACTCACCATCATTAAAGCGAAGGGCCATGATTGTATTCTAGAGTGGTTCAGAGGGTCCTCCCTGATAGGAGTTCAATGGAGTCCCCGAAAGCCACACCAAATTCCCAAATATCCCAGCGGAACTATCCAAAGGAATAAAACAACACCAATAATAAATATAAACCCGTTTATCCAGAGGAAGGGTCGATACAATCACGTAAATGCAAAACCAAAGTGTAGACTGGCGGAGCTTATCCTCGCCAGCCGTCCGTCAATCTGTCCTATCGTTCCAATCCAACCGCCTCCCACTCGGCTCTCCGGACCGTGAACTTCCCTGACTGAATTCCATTCTCTCACGTTCCTTGACTTTCCAACGGTGCGTTAGGTTTCGCGGCGGGACCCAGCCCGAGGTCCGGTGCGGTCCTGCACCATTCGCCCCCTCACCAAGTTGGCATCGTCCCCGATGTCAGTGAAGTCGATGCGCCGTTGGGGAAGTTGATTGGTTTCTCCTGGGGCTTGTCCGATCTGGTTTGGTATTGGTAGAATGACATGAAGTGAGCTTTGTCCGGAAGAGAACGTAGTCGAAATCTGAAAGTAAAAGTGAATAAAAGTCCCTAAAAATCCCTAAAATATCCTAAATAACCCCCAAGCTCCCCCCTAAACATCTGAAGTCGTCCTCGACTTCAAAATGTAAGTTCCGGGTTTTCAGGATATTTTATGGGATCCTGAAATTTATCTAAGAACAAGGTACGAGTCGATGTTTTACCGGAACAAAATAAGTAAATAGTGAATTTACGAATCAAAAATTGAAATACCTTTAGAATTATACTACACGCTACAACAAAATACGGTATTTCCATACTAAAATAGCAATTTACGGTCAAGCTAGCCGCACGGATGACGTAAATATCCGAACATTTAAATTTGGTTCCCTTTCCTTCGATTCGCGAGGAATACGACCATTCTATCGAGTTGTTCTTGTCGAAATCACCATTGAAACTGTGATTTTCCTCCAAGAACTTAAATTTGCAGCCTTTACCAGGGAGAAATGACTTCAGAAACATATTATCACCTAGGCAATTATCAGGAATTTGAATATTTTGACCGGAATATTTGACTCTTGGCACAATTTTTGCGGAGAGTTCCTTTATCTTCTCAAAACTCTCGAAAGCATCTTCCTTCGGAATGTCAACATTGATTTTTGGGCCTTTGATCTCAAGGTCATTGGTACTAAACCATTTTTCGTAGACGGAATTGTCTAGGATTTCCTCAAAACTCGGAGTTATTCTCTTCTTCTCGTGTTTCCAACTCATGAACGCGGATTTTGACAACTCCAATGTGTAGTCTGTCTGTGGGTGAACTTTTGAGGGTAGACATGAAATCTCTGGCTCAGCGAATAATGTCTCGAGATCTCCGAATTCGAGTTCCTCGGTACTTCCACTCAATTCCTCAAGATTTGAGCATGTGAAAGGTTCCTGACCTGATTTCAGTCCGGATTTTTCTCTTAGACTCTCAATTTCGTTTATCGTGCAGTTCGCCGTAATTTTAACTTCAGAATTCTCCTGTGGTTCTTGCTCCACTGGACCAGCTGAGATGATTTTCGGAACGATTGAAGATCCTCTATTCGCTTTATAATTTACCCGAGCTGCTAATGCCTTCTCTCTGAGCTGTTTCAAATAATCCTTCCGTTCGTGACAATCCTTCTCCAAATGTTCTCCTCCATTGCAATACTGACAAAATAATCGCGCTTTACAACTGCTGATGTATTCACCCGACTCTGGCTTGCGCGAATTTATTGCAGGCCGGGTAGGTGAAAATCCTGATGCTGATTTGCAATTGGACCTACGTTATCAACCGTTGGTTGAGGAATTGATCGATTATTTTGAGACGGACCGTTCCAAAAGGCACTTAGATGCGCTGGAGCATGACTGTTTAAGTAATTCTCAGCTTCAAATGATTGATTTTGCTGTGCTTGATACCAGTTTCCTTTGTCGTAGTTACACACATTGGTGGCAATCTGAACCATCTCTTCGAAGGGGAGGTTTTTATGTAATTCCGCGGCGAGTGCGATGCTAGCTTCTCTATGATTTAACCCAGCCATAAATTTTGAGATCATATGCTTTTCGAGTATGTGTTTAGGCGCACCAGCAAATGCTCTGATGGTGATGTCGCTTATCTGATCAGCGTATTCGCGGATAGACATATTGTTCCCTCGGATGAAAGGTTTGAGATAAATAGAAGCCCAATCCCTATGATCTGCCGCTCTTCTTTTCAACTCACTCTCGAATTCAGCTAAGTTTTGATCAAAGTCGCTGCTTTCCGAAGCCAAGCTCGTGTGTTCCCACAGCCGAGCTGCTTTTCCCGCTACCTTGGCTTCAAGGAGATCCCTCTTTTCCTGCGTGGTGTGATTTACAGTCCCCGCGCGAAATTTGTAGAAGAAACTGACAACTTCGCTTTGTTTTTCCTTCCCCGTCAACGTGGGGAGCCGCATTTCTATAAACATAAGATCAGCGACGGATCCCCCGCTTCTAGCTGGCGGATTCTCTATGCGCGGCGCAAAAGAAATACTCTCGCTCTGCGGTTGCTTTACTTCGCTTTGCGCTAATAAAGCTTGAACAGCTTGAGATAACTCTTCTATTTTCTTTCTATCTTCCTCAGCTTGTTTTTGTACCTCGATCAAGGTCCTATCCGATTTTTCCCTCTGCTCTTTCGTGAATTTTAATATGTCTTCCATGACCTCATTTCCACCCCCTTTGCTATCCCCGTGTTCCATTCTCTTCTAAATGACAAGGCACTAATTCAAAAAGAACTCACTTCACTTCCACTTGTCGAGGTTCTGGGCTGGAGTTGTGGTTCTTGGCAACTCGAGTCTCCGATTCTGCAAAGAGTAGAATTAGATCAACGAATTCGCGGAGATCACGAACGCAATCACGCAAATTATATACGAACACGTACTACACGAAACTCTTGACAAGACAACACAAAGTTTCAAAGCAAATACAATTTTCAAAAACTTTCTCAAACAATTCCGATTTGATACCTAAAACAATATCAAATCACAAAATTCTCGCAAATTCCCTGATAGTTACCGCGAAAAATTCGTCTCACGCTGCTCGAAAAGCTTGGATGCAGCTATAATAACTCGAATTTGTCAATGAATTCGAGTATGGCAATACTTCTGATATTACACTTGCCTCCAGACGTATTTCGATAATTCTTCGATCGAAATCGTCCGTAAAGTGGTAACTCTTCTTTTACCACACAGATCTTTAGTATTGATCTGTTTTTACAACTCTGCTCTTACTTTCCTTCGAGACAGCGTTGGCTTGCGCTGACCTATTCTTCGTTAGGTAGCACAAGAGTGGGTTTCTCAATCAGTGAGTCCCACTTCGATTCCACCTGGTTTCTTGAGGTGAGAATCGACTTGGAGAGCCCTTAACTTCCTTCGGGTCAACTCCGCTCTCGTCAGGATTCTTTCTTGTCCTTCCGAGGTAATCTCTACGATTTTTTAGATCGAGAGTATCAGAGATTTTTGGGTAATTCTTCTTTTACCCCAAGAGAATCCACGTGAATTCTCTTGCAGATAACCGAGTTTTACGTCGGACTATCTGATCTCTGCCAAGCAAGCCTAAAATGCAACCAAAAACAATAAAAACTTACCTAAAAGCCAATCGATCTTCGTCGCCAAAGTGTTGTCGACTGCGTGGTCGCCAAGTGGTTCAAAGGGTCCTCCCTGATAGGAGTTCAATGGAGTCCCCGAAAGCCACACCAAATTCCCAAATATCCCAGCGGAACTATCCAAAGGAATAAAACAACACCAATAATAAATATAAACCCGTTTATCCAGAGGAAGGGTCGATACAATCACGTAAATGCAAAACCAATTCACCATTCTAGACGCAATTCTATTTGATTATTATGGAAATAGGCGTTATAAAATATTGTTCTTCCTGCTCTCAAGGGGTGGTGGAACCGAAATTTGAGGTGTTTTCAACCTGAAAATTAGTGAAAATAAGCGTGAAATTGATAGGAATTCAAAGTGAAACATGTCCATCACGACTTGAAAGAGAGAAAATTCACATTCTGAGGTGTCGTCCGGAGAAACATCACTTTTTTCTTTTGAAGACCACGGCTCTCATAAATAATATAAAATATACGAGAAATTTTGAAATGTCTGCAAAGATAATTTCTCAGAGCCAATAAACAGTGTTAGGGAATATTTTACGACCAAAAAAGCCGGGCAAATCCTCATAAACACCTCGCGATTATCAAAAACAGAGGGCCTATCTAAAGTAATGTCGGAGAAAGCACTCAAAAATCAACAGATCACATAAAACCAGCCAGCTAATTAACCAAGACCATTAAATCCATCCGAGTGACCCTGTTTCGTCGCTCGCGGTGCGAAACGACGTGTAATCCCCGGCTTCCGACACCGGAATCGACATCACTAACATGGAATAATATTTTTAGTGCCCAATTTCCGCATTTTCCGGGCAGAAGGCGCCTGAACGAAGGAAGACGAATGTTTTGCGGTCTTGGTCGTAGTCACGGGAAACGAAAAAGGCGCTTGCAAAATGTGGAACGAGAGAAAAATGTGAGGGAAAAGTGTCGCGCCAACGGAATGCCAAAAACCGCAAACCCCGCGGGAATTTCGGGGGTTTGAATTTATCCTGGCAATTTTTGAGGTGTAATAGCTAGATAAGATTATTAGATACTTCAATAGTTTATCAGAGATTTCGAAAAAAAATTGTTTTTTTTTTAATTTTTGCACTGTGCAAATTTTTTTGAAAGTAAAATAAAAGAAACTTGATCTACCCCATTTTCGACGTTCCGATTTTTTTCAAATTTTGCACACATTTAGGACATGGATCACACATCAATTCCTGAAATTTTTAGCCCGCGCTTTGCAGCCACAGCCGAGATATTCAACGATATTTGCCGAGAGAGCACGCGAAAGTGGAGAGCGGCGAAAGAGAAAAACACTTTTTAGCCGTATCTTTGTCAGTTTCACATGGAAAAATTGATTTTTTGTGGAAACACCACCCTCTGCGATAGAAATAGGTACGAAAAATTGGGGCTTCGGTAGTTGAGCCCCCCACGAAAGGTAGTTCAAACCCCCACTGTTTTGCCCGTTTCACACCCCACATAATGAACAAATTAGAATAATACAAAAAATGTAAGTGGGGGTTTGATCTACTACGTTGGGGGTTTGATCTAAAACGTAGGGGGCTTTATCTAAAACGGAGGGGGCTTGATCTAAAACGTAGGGGGCTTGTGCTGGACCATACAACTTGGATTAATTCTTTGAAATAAATTTTGGGGTTGAGAATGGACGAGGGGGGTTGTACTGGGTCATGGGGGGCTAAACTGGACTGGGGGGCTGTACTACCTTAGCCCCGAAAAATTTGATTCCAAAATTCGCCAAAAAGTGTCACCTTTTTGCCAATTTTCGAAATAAAAATCTCGGTCGTTTCTGCAAAGCGCGAGTTCGGACTCTCGTATATCTTTCAGAAAAGACCATTCTAAATTTGTGCCAAGTTTCATCAAAATCTGAGCGTCGAATGGGGTACTTCCCCTGTAAAATCAATTCATTGTACAGTCCAAGAAAACGGTAATAAATTTTACAAATGTAAGCTTTATTTGGCTCACATTTCTCTTCTTTTTTTGGTCCTTACTTCACAACTATTTTTTTTGAGCTGTTGACGCCTCATTTTACCCATACCCTTAGAGCATCCAAGGTAAAATTTGTTTTCATTATTTAGTTTGTAACTGTGTTACATTTTAATCCAACTGTATCATAAAAACAAAAAAAATATTTCAAATCAAGAAATCTATATTTAGGTTCATTTCTAGTGCTCATTTAGTTTGTAACTGTGTTACATTTTAATCCAACTGTATCATAAAAACAAAAAAATATTTCAAATCAAGACATCTATGTTTAGGTTCATTTCCATACGGTATCTGACGTAATTTTCCCTTTCCAGACTCACTTACCCTTTATTTTATCCATTCAACCTTTCATTCCCCTTTTAAAATCAATTTCATCAACTCCGAGTCTCTTTATAATCGTTTATTGCAAGATAAATAGCAGAAATTTGTTTGACGAAAGAATTCGAATGGGGGGAGAAAAAGGCACTTAGAAGGTCTGGATCACTACATACCGTATATTAGCATAAATATTAGTACGACGTAAGGCACAGTGTTTGTTATGTGAGACTGTTAAGTATTATGTTCGTTAAGACTGTTGCGTATATTTTGTATATAGGAAGTTCTTTTTTTCGCTTTACAATGGCCTTGAAATCCTAAAATACGGGGTTTTGAAGAGTAAAAATCGTAAAATACGGCTTGAAAAATACAAAAAAAAAAGATTCAAAAAAGTGAAGACCGTATTTTACAACAATATTTTTTTTTCAAAACCGCGCAAGATACATTTGAACTGACCAAAAATTTTTGATTATGACTGTTTTTTGAGTAGTAATAACAATAACAAAAATCCTAAAATATTACAAACTGAAAATAAATTTGTTACAGTATCCGTGAGCCACTATAATCTGTCGAAAAATACAGTAATCCATGAGGAATTACCGTAACTTCCAAGGCATTACCATAATCTCCAAAAAATTACAGTAACCCTCCAAAATTACAGTAACCCAAAAACCACCGTAACCCTTCGAAAAACTACCGTAACCTCTGGCATACTGTAACGTGAGCTGTTGGCGATCACTTCGGAGTGGTGTCGTAGGGATCGGCGCGCGTCTGGCCCAGGAAGCGGCGTTGTTGCGCGCCCGAGTTCAGAATAGCACCTGAAATTTTCAGCGTGTTATGGGGGGTTAATTGTGGTTACATGGCGGTGCTAGTACTGTCCAAGAAGAAGTATTAGCCTCGTTAGTCCCAACGACCATCGGAAAAAATCGGAATTTGATAAAAATTGGTTGGTTTGTTACAGTATCTGAATTTTTAATTTCGCATTTTACGCTTTAGATTCAAAAAAAGCTAAAATTACACCTAGAAAATGGATTAAACTAATCGTATCTTACCTTAAAATTCACCCCGAAAAATTTTTGGTTTACTGTAACAAACAAAAATATTAATAAATACGGTAAGAATTAGAGGCATAGAGCCGTATGCAAGGTGCAGACAACAGGCTTTACTACTACCAATACAATAATCCGGAAAGTACAGTAATCCCTATCAAAAATTAATTTTTGTCCGGTTGCACTGTGCAATTTTTTATTTTTTAAAGTCTGCACAGTGCAAACAACTTATTTCGGACTGCACAGTGCAGAAATTTTCTTTTTTCGTTACTGCACTGTGCAAAGTTCAAAACGAATTTTTTTTTGCACGGTCTGAAATTTTGGCGACAAAATAGCTTGCACAGTGCAAAACTTTCGTCGCATGTCCATTGCACCGTGCAGTTTCAAACAAAAATTTTGACTGCACTGTGCAAACCCCAAAACGAATATTTTTGGCATGGTTCAAAAAATAAAAGAAATATTACAGTATCCAGACTACTGTACTCCGAAAAATGTAAAAATGGTAAGACAGGCAAAGTGACATTAATAAAAGCATAGCCCCATATTGTCTATCGCGATTAGTCTACCACTAAACGGGGATTTTGGGTTACAATGAACAGATTAGGATGTAATTTAAGGGAAACTGCGCCACCAACGTTACGTGGAATGAGAAAAGGGTTGGGGATTAGGAAGCTGGAAAGTTAAAAATTTGGTGTTAGCGTTTCTCCAAAACTCGCCTGAAGTCATATCGAAAATAATTTATTTTTGTCGAATAAATATGCGCTTATCATTTCAAACATTGAGCAATAAATTATGGCGTCTAATAAAAGTGATATGCACTCGATTTTTGTCATTTCCCAAGAATTTGACGAAGTGTCACAAAAAATATCGATTTTTTATACGAAGTGTCAAACGTCGTAAAAAACGCTAAAAAATTTGGATTCGTAAAATTCCTGGTAAAACACGACTTGAGCAAAGAATTCCAGGTTTTAGAATCCTACCGTAGCCCCATATTTACAATAAAAATTTGAAAGTTTGTTGGAGTACCCGAGATCAGACTGTACATTAATTTCATGGGTAAGAGAGTGGGAAAGAGTGCCCACAACGAAAGTAAAGTCGTACGATGTTATTTTCTAAAGCCAAACTTCATAACAACTCTCAAAAAATGAAATTGCCAAAAAAATCGATATTGACATTTCGCAACATTTTTTTATAACGCAAAAATGAATCAAAGCAGAATTCAGAACTTCAGTCATCGTATTTTACCTTCACTTTTGCTGCAAAAACTCTTCAGTAAAGAAATATATACAAGACAATAAAAAAATCAATATTGACATTTCGTCCAAAAGACAAAACCTTCTTCTAAAACTCTCTCTTAAACCCCCAAAAACAACTGACCGTGCTGGCTGACGTCGTACTTGTAGTCGCCGAGACTCGCGACAGCTGCCGGATTCAGCATCGCCGCCAACTGCTGTTGTTGTTGCAGCAGAGCGAACTGATCGTATTGCCCCATCAAAAGCTGTTGATAATCCTGCGCGGCGGTGGCCGTGGGCTGTTGGAGAAGGGCTTGGCCGCCGAGGGCCTGCATTTGGAGTTGAGCCAAGAGGTTGTTGTTGGCGGCGAGAGTATTTCGTTGTTGAGTGGCTTGTTGCATAATCAATGGCGCGCCGGCGAGCGCCGGTGAACCGCGGAGAACGCTGGCTGCGGAGGTTGCTAAAAATTAAGTTTTTGGTTTTAAAATACGGAAAAGTAGTCGCAGAAATTGGTTTTTCCAAAAAAATCAATTGTGACATTTCGTCAACACACTGGAAACCTTCAAAATTAAAAAAAATCATCCTTGACAATAATACACTTGCTTTTAAGGTTAAAGTTCCAATTTCTGTCGATCTATCGACAATTGAACGAAATGTCACAAAAATTATTGATTTTTGAAATCGACGAAAAATCTGTAAAATTCAGATTTCATATCGAATCCAATAAAAATTCATACGCAAAAATCAACTTACAATTAGCTGCAGCGGCCAACGCCGTCGCCAACTGGAGATTGTTTTGATTTCCATTTCGGAAAGTTCCATTCAAGATGGCCAATTCCATAAGCTGCTTCTTCTTCAACTCGTCCTCGCCTTCCGGCGAAGGAACCAACAATTTGTTGACCTCTTCTTTGGCCCTGGCCATTTTGGCGGCGATTCGATTGGGGGTGTCTTCGCATTGGATTAGAACATGGAGCTCTTCGTTCAGGTGCTCCCAATTTGGCTTGCCTAAAATTGTAAAAAAACGATTTGGAAAAATTTTACAAGGAAAGTACTTCTATGGGGTGTGGAGTTACAGGTCGAGATATATATCAAAAAAATCGCAAAAATTTTCTGATTCAGAATATATAAAAATTAGCTGCCTAATTTTGGTCTATCAACGAGTTTTATCAATAAATGTATTTCTCGAGGAAAAAAACTCCGGCAACAAAAGCGCGCTCGGTCTCTTCCTTCGGAAGAGAGCGGTGTGGCCGAGTGGTTAGAGCGGTAGACTGAGAATCCAACGGGAAAGGCTGCCCCGTGGGTTCGAATCCTTTTGCCACAGAGCCCCTTTTTTTACATTGGAACTACTATTATGGTGTAGTTGTAATCCAATTTGATATTTTAAGGCTCGTCAAGGCCTCAGAATTTATTTTAGCACAAAAAAAAAAATTTTTTTATTGGTAAAAACACGGTCAAAAAGACACTTGCATGGTGTCGCGAGAAAACTTCTGAGGACAAAAACATGTCATCAGACCAAAATTAGGCAGCTAATTTTTATATATTCTGAATCAGAAAATTTTTGCGAATTTTTTGATATATATCTCGACCTGTAACTCCACACCCCATAGAAGTACTTTCCTTGTTAGAAGTAGCAGTTTTGTAAAATACGTGAGCCGGAGTTAATTTCAGAAAAATAACTTTCCCGAAAAGTGTGCAAAAAATTTTTTTTTTGAATTAGTCGAAGTCTTTAGATCAGCAGCACAAAAATTTCAGAAATTTCAGCGTAAATTCTAATAAAAAAATAAAAAAAAACAACTTTTTACCATAGAAAACCGCGAAGGAACAGCCGAAAAATAATTTTTGTTTCGTCTCTCCTCATTTCCCGTGCTCTCTCGCAAAAATAAAGTTCAATTTCTCATCTCCGCCGCTAAAACTGCGAGTTAAAATTTTCAGCGATTGATGTACGACCTATTTACCAGTCCGTAAAGTCGCTCGAGTGATTTCTGCGACACGCACTGTGCGAAAACAAAAAGTCACTTTGCACTGTGCAATTTTCGGTGTTTTGCACCGTGCAATAGGCTTTTTTGGATGTCGTCCTGACTTTTTCTGCACAGTGCATATGCTAAAAATTTCTCCAGCGACTTTACGAACAGACTATTTATAGTATCCACATAAAATTTGGTGAAAATCGAGCAAAAAACTTTTTTCAAAAACTCCTGCTTACCTTTATTCTGTTCCTCCTTTTTCTTATCCCTCATGGAGCCTTTGCCTCGGACCATTATTCTGCAGCCAGTCTCTGTCTCCAATTGTTTCGCAGTCATTCCTCGAGGGCCCAAAATTCTGCCAACGAAATTGTATTCGGGGTATTTGCTGACCGGGACGAAAACTTTTTCATGTCGCACTGTAACTTCGCCTTCGGGCTCGGGCAAACACAGAGGTTCACGGGTAAATCCGCATTGGAAGAGGGCCACACGGACTCGGTTTATCTCTGAAAGAAATACTGTTTGTAATAGGACAGCGAGTTTTGAGATTTTCAAAATTTTTTATATTACACTAGACACCTTTGACTAAATATTGAAAATTTTATCTCAAAATAGCGGTAAAAAGGTGATTTAAAAAATCGACATTGTAAAACACGGTTTTATGGACAATTTCAAATATTTTTTTTCATAGATCTCTTCAAAAAATTTAGAAAAATAAAAAAAATTTCAAAAATTTTACCATCGTCCAGAAGTCGTTCCATGTGCTGAAAGACGTTCGGAAAGGCGGCTAGCTGCTTCTTATCCTTCAGCAGCTGCGTTAAATAATCGACATCGGGTGTGGGCTTGTTGACTGCGGACAGGGCCCCGTTGGCCGAGCCATTTGTGTGAACGGAGGAGGAAGAAGAGCCGGAGCCATTCAGAAGATCATGCCCGAACGTCGGGGATGTGCTAGATGGCGTCGAATTTAACGCCGCTAACTGGTGCTGGAAATAGAAAAGATTAGAATTGAAAAAATACGAGTTTTGGAGGCTTTTGTTGAAACTTTTGACCTAATGCCTAGTATAATATAAATTTTGGTCTGATTATGCTGGGATCTTTCGAAAAAATCTTTTTTGAAGGCTGTAATAAGCTATGACGGACAATTTGAAACAGTCTTTGCCCTCGAATTGCGCAATTTTATACGGCTTTCACCATAATTTACCTGGTCTCCCGCAGAAATGCAATAAAAATTGTATTGCATCGCATTGTAAGCTAGTAAATTTGCCAACATTGATCAAACTTTTTTACCACTCAAAAAATCCATTTTGTTTGGTAATTTCGAATAATTTTGTTTTTGTTCTGTCAATATTGACATTTCGTCCTAAATTTTATCGAATTTTCGAGAAATTTTCGGAGAAATTATTTGGTAATTCCTCCGAATTAGCTTTCAAGTCCTACCTGAAGATCTCTTTGTATAAACGACGCACAGTTTAGCGATCTTTCCGCCAAAATCTCGGAGAAAAGCCCCATTTTAGCGGGGAATCGGGGCAAATTAGAAGAGCAGCGGATTTCACCGGAATATTAGGTCAATCTACAAGGAAAACCTGGTGTAACAGTAAGTAGTATCGTTCACACGGGATTATAGGATGGTTGAAGCGAACTTGGGACGCTGTTCTTTGATATAAAACCTTGTTTTAGGCAAAAAATTGGAAAAAGTAGTTAAATCATGGGCCACTTCTGGGATGTGGGTCGTAACAGGCTAAATGCTAGCTAATTACGAGGTGTAGAAAATTTAGAGAATATAATTACGAAGTTCAAACAAAAAATAACCCAAAAAAGTGGATTTTTTGGAATCTTTTTGCCATTTTTGGATATTTTTAGGTAATAAATGTGATTTGTAGGTATTATAGGTCATAAACAACATGAACAGTACCCAATTTTGTCCCAAAAAATATCTACAAGTGTGAAAAATTGTCAAAAATCATGCCATTTTGTCCACACACCAATCCGTTGGCAAGATTTTATGTATCAAATTTTTTTCGGATGAGGGACAAAATTGGTCTTAAAAAATGAAGAAAAATATAAAATGTTATTTCCCGACCAGAAAGCAAGGTTTTTTCCCCGGCCAGCCTGACCAATATCGGTCAGTAAATAGCTTCAACTGCGCTGGATGGACGTGCACTTTCATTTGTTTTGGCAAGTGAAAGATGTAAATAAATATGGGCTAGTAGTATTTCCGAGTCCGGATATGACATGACGCATCTATTTCTATCCCAACCGCTACTAAATTCCCCCAGAAGGCTTTAAAATGGCCATTCTCAAAATTTCCCACTGCTACACCAAGTACAATATCTCGAAGGTCTCGGTTTTATTCAGAGCGGATCTGTGGAAGCCCCCTTCCTCTCTTAACCAAATATTTCCGAGGCAATCGCGGAATGGGAAGGGGGGATAAGACGCTTTTCTGACCTCAATCCCCCATGCCTTTACGAGCGCTGCGGAATCGGGCGGGCGATAAAGTCCCGTTCAATCCCCCCGCATTTTGTTCAATTTTGCACACAGGTGCACTTACATCGATTAAACGGAAAGCCCTTCGCTAAGCCGACAATGTTATGTTTAAGATACTGTTTTGTTGATTGGGAAAAAACGAAATTGGAATATTTGGCAAAAACTCGGAGCTATGGCCAAAATAAGCGGCTTTGGAGCTAAAAATGTTAGGGTTTATGCATTTTAAGGGGGTTTTTATAAGTTTTAGGGGAAACTGAATAAATCTGAGCTTGTCAGAAGTGTGGTAATGACTAAAGAAATTGACAAGTCAGCATTCAAAATGTTGGTTTTGTCGAAAAATTGATTTTTCCTTTGTATAATTGAGGAAAAATTAGAAAAAAATAAATGACTTTCAAAAAACGGGCGTTTACTCCCCTCTACCGCATGTTTGGAAGTTAATTTCAACTCGCAAGGAACAGGAAATTACAAAATTACCATTACCGTTTCACCTCAAAAACATCAAAAATTGTTTATCTGGGAGCTGCTCCTGCAGTTAGAGGGAGGTTCAAAGGTTGGTGAAAATTGGTAAAAATTTATATTTGGAAGTAAAAAGTTTTTTTTGTGATATCAATTTGTCGGGAAAATAATGAGCACTCTGTCGTGTTGAAAATCGCATCGCCGCCGAGAAAATGAATTGCGTCGCCACAAAGTCAAATTTTTTGTTTCATTTCAGCGACACGATTGACGCCGCGACGTTGTGCTCATTATTTTCCCGACAGACTAATATAACAAAATAAAATCTTCAAGGTTTCTGAACAAAAATGAGCTAAAAATTTCCCTTATGTTAAGACTATGCGGAATCTAGGCTACTTCCCTGATCCAAATCAGCCCTAAAATCTCTTGATTCGAGTTCCACAGCCTTTTCTTTGACCTTAATTTGGCGCAAAAGATTCAAGCATTTACCTGTAGAAACTCGAACAACATGACTCCTCGCCTCAAAACATGTGAAAATAACCGAAATAACAATCTCTCTTGACGCTCCAAAGAAGCGAGAATGGAGCTTGTTTTAAAAATTTCTCCCCTGAGAAGACAAGAGAAAATGTGTTCGTTGTAATTTCGATTCCACTTAAACCACCTATTTTTACTCTTTTTTTCTCGCGGCGAGAGAATTAATAGGTAATCACTCGGGGAGCGGTCTTCTTGCAAACCGTGTCACGAAATTATTGGGTGTGGTTGTTAATTTACGAGTAGCACCATCTGGCGTTCATCTAGGTGTTGTTTTGGATTCCTGCACAAAGCTTTTTTGTACACAGGTTAAACTGAATACTGACCAAGGTCATAAAAATTTTTGGACTTTTACACCCATCGGTTAGTGTTAGCGTTACGTCGAGTTTTGTAACGCCCGAGAACTCGTTCCAACTCTGATTATGTTTTGATGAGTTGATTACAATTTTTCACCAATTTTCTTTTCACTGTAAGTCATAAACACCGCGTGGGTCGCACTTTTAGCTGTTTCATTACCTTCTCCACAACAAACTCTAATAGAATCCCGATCTGTTATGAAAACAAATCAAGTTTCCCCACACAAATACTAGTCCATTCGGCAAAGTTGCTGGAGTAATTTTTGGCGTTTGCACTATGCGAAAACAAAAGTTTGCTTTGCACTCACCGTGCAGTAGGCTTTTTTGGGTGTCGCTCGCACCCTGTTTTTTTTGCACAGTGCAAACACCAAAAATTACTCCAACGACTTTGCCGAACGGACTAGTATTTTTATGGGGAAACTTGATTTGTTTTTGTGATAGATCGGGATTCTATTACTGTTTGTTGAAGGCAATGATGAAACAGTTAAAAGGGCGGCCCACGCGGTGTTTATGACTTATAGTGAAGAGAAAATCGGTAAAAAGTTGTAATCAACTCTTCAAAAAATAATCAGAGTTGTAAAGGGTTCTGGGGCATTACAAAACTCGATGTAAAGCTAACAGTAACGGACGGGAAAAGTCCAAAAAAATTTTTTTTGGTTCGAATTTTGTTTTTGGGGAAAATTAATTTTTTGTGTAATAGGTTGGGGTTCTGTTACAGTTTGTCGTGGAGAAGGCAATGAAATAGCTAGAAGTGCGAACCACGCGGTTTTTATGACTTTGGGAAGTATTCAGGTTAACGTTTTTACACCAAACCTTGGTACAGCGAACCCTGTCTATAGCGAATAGTTTTAAAAGTAAATTTTTTCCATAAACAATCTTCCAATTGAAAAACAAATTTTTTAGACTTTCCTGTCCGTCACTGTTAGCGTTACATCGACTTTTGTGATGACCGGAAACTCTTTACAAACCTGATTATTTTTTGACGAGTTGAGTACAATTTTTTCACCACTTTTCTTTTCACTGTAACGGCTTATGTTGGCTGAGTATCAATCAAAAAACTCGCTTTTTTCTATGTTTTGTAAAAGTACAGCGTTTTAACATAGCACAAAAACCTACCGTATCTAAAAGCGATTCGGCCATTGTGTCGATGGGCCGTTGGAAATAGAAATTTGATGAAAGATCAGGTTGGTAATTATGCCGATATTCGATGGGGAGGTTCACTGAGATGTGGGGGAGATTCTGAAAATGAAAAGGGTTTGATTTTTATTACAATTAGAAGCTGAATTGGAGATTTTTATGAGATCAAAAGCGCGGTTTTTAGGAGTTGAAATGTTTTTGAAAATGACGATTATTTTTTTGAAAGGTTGATTTACAAGAAAATGCAAAGCTTAGATTAGATTTCCGCGGAAATTAAAAACAGAATTTTTTAATATTCACACCAAAGATTTTAGTATTCGCAGAAACAAACAAAATGAATTTTTGAGACGGACGTAATTCAAAATTCTTCGGTTTTGTTTTCACGGTAAAAAATTAACATTTCACGTCAACCCCTGACACAAACATTGTCACAGAGGACAAGGTTTTGTCAAGAGAAAGACAGTTTCAAAAAATACCTTTATCTCAGTTGTTTCTTGAAAATAAACGCTAGGTCTAACGCTAGGAGCTGTCGGGAAAATAATGTGGATTTGTCGCACCAAAACACCTGATCACAGTCGCGCACCATGTAGCTATTTGCAAATTTAAAGAAAAAATGGAACTTTTTTACCCTTCCATTGAAAAAATGTGTGTTGAAAATGTAAAAAAATTTTATTTTTTTTGAACTTTGAACAGCACCGAGCGTATTTTACAACAGAGATAAGGAATCTAAGGTCTCAAAAATTCTACATCCTTAGAACTTTTTGATTCTAGCCATAAAAAAGGTCAAAAAACTCAAATAAAAAAAAATCCGAAAACGGCTCAGTCTGTCGGGAAAATAATGACCGTTTGATTTTGTCGCGACACAATTCATTTTGTCGGCGGTGATGCAATTTTCGATCCAACAAAGTGGTAATTTTCAATGCGACAGATTGCTCATTATTTTCCCGACAGACTGATGATTTTATCACCGCTATTTTTGAAGCTTCCGCAGCTACTTTCGCTTGAGCCCGGCGTCCATAACAGCCACCAGACCAGCCGGCAACAAGCGGCTAAGCGCACGCTACAACCATCCACTTATTTATTGAATTCTTTATCTGCGCCGGCGGCGAACAATGAGACGGGTGTGCAAAAAAGCCGGAGGAGATAAACGAATTTCCAGCGTTTTGCGACGGAGACAAAAGTGAAGTGTCGAAGCACTTAACAATCCCCCCTTTTCTTCCCCGCTTTCCTTGAGCTGTATTCTCTAGAACAACACGAATCTTCTTCTTCTCGCGGGGCCCTTGTTTTCCGCGATGCTAACTGAATTCCGCAGGGGCGGTGCAGATCAGGAAGCGGGCTGGTCAAGAGGATTGTTGCGCGATGACTTGTAATTATGCTTGTTGAAAAAATTATCCCTGTACAGTGAATCGTTAGGGACCAAAAAAAAGGACCATCAAAAAATTTTTTTTTTGTCTTACGAGCGAAGTGTTTGAAATGCAACGCCCAGAGTTTTTTCAAGGTCTGCACATACGTTAGGAATGGCTCACATATCAATTGCAGAAAGTTTTAGCTCGCGCTTTGCAGGTACAGTAGAAATATTCTCTTTGTGGCCGATAGAGTACGCGAAACGCGGAGAGCGGACAGAGGAAAACGCCTTATGGCCATATCTTTGCCAGTTTTGTGTGGTGGAAATGAATGTGTACAAGGCTTCTCTGTAGAGAGGTCGCTTTTCTCTATCATGAGATCTCTCTAAAACGCTCCAAAAAAACAAAACCTTTCTAGAACGAAGAGCTTTTCCTTCCTCGCATTTCTAATTTTTTTCGCTGATCCGACCAGCATCAAAGTTTCCGATTTTTATTGCTTCATAAAAATCTAGAGCTTGGCTTTAAACTAAAAGCAACTGTATGAAACTTTGGGATCTTGGGGACCTCTTCTTCCTAAAATTTCTAAATCCGCGTTTTATAGACCTTCAAGGGCTACTTGACCGTCAAAAATGAACTAAATATAATGCAAATACTATATAGTGCATTCACAATGAGGCTGGAGTGATTTCTGCGACACGGACAGTTCAGGCGATGCAAAATGCAAGAAATTTCACAGTGCAAAGTGAACTTGTGTCTTCTCACAATGCATGTTGCAAAAATCACCCAGCGACTTTACGGAACCGACTAGTAACATCTACACAAAGTCAAAAAATTTTCCGAGAATTCTAACCACGATTTTTCTGAATTAGAAACTAATTAGAAACAGCTAAAGCCCTTCAAAACGTCGAAACAAAAGCAGCACAGAAGGTATTGTTTTAGCCGAAAGTCGTAAAAGACATAACCCTCGATAAGGGTGAGAATTGGGTATTCAAAAACGCGAGGGGATCCGGATTTTGACCGAGGGAAAGTCAGCTGACCGACGGAAGGGAAAGTCATCCTTTGATCTCCATTCGACGCGAAACTGGGTGACTGTGTAAAAAACATTTGATTGCGAGAAATTCTAGGGGATAAAAGGATATTATATTATAGATAGTTTTATCCAGTTCAGTGGGTCGTTTTTGAAGCGCAACATTTTTATATGTATACCCAAGTAGATTTGTAAATTTCAAGATTATTCAGTATGTTGTTTCTGCTAAGCATGGCTGCAAACCGGGCCAGCCCGCCCGGACCCGGCCCGGGCTTAAATCTCCAAGCCCGACCCGGGCCCGGGCTTGGAAAATTTGGAAAGCCCGGCCCGGTTCGGCCCGGAAATTTTTTATACTAGGCCGGAAAGAAAGAAAGCGGGACATGAAAGGAAAATTATTGCAAATTTTTGCAAAATGTAAAAAAAAATTTAGCAAAACCTAGGTACATAAGATCACTTTACGTTCGCTATCAGCATTGTGTTTGAAAAAATGAAAAATTATATCGAAAAAGCTTATTTCTTTTTTTTCAGGGCAAAACTCAGATTTCAAAAAAAACCGGGCCGATCCGGGCACGTCAAGAAAAAATAAAAGAAAAACGGGCGCCCAATGAAAAAGCCTAGAATTTTTTTTGGCATTCTGCCCGGTGCAAATCCGTTTTAGTCCAAATGGTTTGCAATATTTAGACATAAAGATTAATAGTAAATCACAAGATATTGATATCAATAGAAAGCTCGAGAGCTGCTTAAGCTAATAGAACCAAAATATACCCGTAATCGTAGTATTTGACAGTTTTCCATGGCGAAGAATACAACGTCTAAATAAAAGTTTGTATCGACGATACCGACTCAGAGAGCACTGGAAGGAGGTATAGGCTCCACGTCAAAAAAATCCTTAAACTGTTCTTCGAGTATCTACACCGGTCCCGTCCCGCTTGATGGGACAGTTTTTTTGATATTCGGCCTTGAAATTTGCACTATTTTTAGCCTAGCTCGAACCGTGTTCAAAAAATGCGTCACGATGACACCCATTCAGAATGTGTCAGTGGTATAAAAGACAGTTGTATACGACTAGTAGTACTCCCTAGAGCTCCCATAAAAAAAATTAAGTTAAACATTGTTGTTATCTGCAATTTGGATGACAGATTTTATGAATTTTTTTTCGCTGTGAGAACCTTTGCAATGCCCGAAATTTCTTGACGTGCCGGGCCGGGCCTAAAAATCAAAGCCCGGAGGCGGGCCGAGAAATTAGTCGTCCCGGCCCGGGCCGGAAAATTTTGCAAAGCCCGGCCCGGAGCCATGCCTAGTTTCTGCACAAAATATCAGTATGTCGGGAAAATAATGAGCAAAATGTCGCTGCGCTGGTCGCGTCGTTAAAGTGAAAAGCAATTTGATTTTGCCGCGACACAATTCATTTTCTCGGCGTTGATGCGATTTTCGATGCGTCAGATCCTAATACATTATTATTAATATTTTCCCGACAGACTGATCTCAGTCCAAGTAAGAAATGCTAAAAATGTGCCGAGATTTTCTGAGGTCTGCAAACTCCAGGCTCAGCACATTGTCTCTACAAAAAAAAATAAAAATTTTCCTGCAGAACAACATTTTTTTTATAAAAAACCCCCGTTTTTCATCAGGTCGACTCTCCTCATTTCGCATGCTCTCTATAAAAATAGTCCGCTTGCAAAGTCGCGCTGGAGTGATTTTTTTCACGAATCACTCTAGCGACTTTGCAAACGGACTAGAAACGGAGAGTTGAAAAGTCGGTGCTCTTATGTTAGCGAAAAATTGAATATAAGCTAAAATTGTCAGCAAAATTTTGAGCCTTTCCGCTCAAGCATTACATTAGTAACAAAAGGAAGCCAATCCAAACACAAGAATCGCTCTCACAGTCCAAAAATCCCAAATTCTTCAGCTTTACACTCAAAATCCCCTTGAAAAATATAGCCGAAGCTCTTCTCGGATCACAACAACCGTCCCCGAACCTTTCGTTTTCCCGATCCGCCGGACCTCCCTCTCGAAAGCTGCGGCCGTAAAAAATGATTTTACACTATTTTTTGAGTCCCCCGAAAAGAAAAAAGAAGTGATCTGGCCTCGTTTATTTCCTCGGAGATTGGAGGAGAGATCCCGCGGACTGGCACTCTGAACCTCAGGGAGGTGGGAAAAGTTGAAAAAGTTGGGGGGAGGAACAGAAAATTTAGGGAGTTTTATGTTTTTTTGGAAAATTCATAGCTTTAGTTAAAAAATATATTGGAATTTTTTCACAGGGTACCCCAAAAATTGACTCTTCTTTTCAGACCAAAAATCAAGGTTTTATCCCAACTAGCCAAGGGAAAAACGGCTGGATTGACCTGCAAAGGCCGTGCTAAAATAACTTATAAGTTAGCTCGAATACCTTACAAAGTATTTGAAAATTTTAGTTTCCAAAATGCAGAAAACTATGATTTTTTAGACCCAATTTGGCCATTTTTTGGGCGTTTTAGCTACTAATTTTCTGAATTTTAAAAATCAAATCCACAATCTCTCTAAAAAACCTCGCGTTTTCTTTTTCCGATGAGAATTTAAAAAGCCAGTCCTAAAATATATTTTTTGTCTGGCCGACTCTCCTCATTTTGCGGCTCTCTCAAAAAAAATTTCGTAATTTTTTACTG
Organism: Bursaphelenchus xylophilus; assembly: GCA_904066235.2. Lineage (NCBI taxonomy): Eukaryota > Metazoa > Nematoda > Chromadorea > Rhabditida > Aphelenchoididae > Bursaphelenchus > Bursaphelenchus xylophilus. The sequence goes on from CAJFCV020000001.1 coordinate 3,038,516, forward strand.
CGATGCCAACTAGAATTTTTAACGCTCGATTTGTAGCCTATATACATACAATATCTACTTGAAATTCGCAGAAATCTAAAAAGCCACATTTGGAGTGCCCTCAGAAATCATCAAAAATTCTGTTAGTCATCAAAACAAATTCTCATCCAAAACTCGTCAGCCAAAAAAAGTCGAGTTTAAAGCTGATTACAAAATCGATCAACGCCCCAGTGAAAAGCCGTTTGAGACTTCTAAAAATTGAACGAAATGATGGGCAGCAGAAAACAGAAAAGGTTTTGCAATAATTTTTGTTCGAAAAAAGTTGAAAAGGTCATCGGTTGGGTCAGCAATCGATGAATTAAAACAAAAAAAAAACAATTGGGTAATTAAACGGTCTATCGAATGTTAGGAATTAATAGAACTTTTAGAAAAAAGTTCTGTTCAATATCAATAAAATATCAGTTTGTCGGAAAAATAATGAGCGCAATGTCGCGGCGTCGATTGCGTCGCTGAAGTGGAAAGCAATTTGATTTTGCCGCGAAACTTTTCATTTTCTCGGCGGCGATGCCATTTTCAATGCTCATTATTTTCCCGACAGACTGGTAGTTTAAAAACGAACTACAAGCCGAACACGTGTATTAGAAACGTCTTGAAAAATAATGCCAAGTTAATCAAACTCAAAATAGAGCACTTGGGATCCGCTCCTTGTAAAATGATTACATAGAAATCCGCCAACCTTTTTCTTTACCACTTTTTGAATTTAAAAAATCTCATATTGGCGTTGAATTTGATCAAAAAATTTTGTAAAATACGTGAAGCCGTTCAAAAAAATAGTCGTTGTGATCAAGGAATTTCACAGATCCTAAGAGTCTATTTTCGGCTAAAATAAACCTTCGTACAACGTAGCCCTTCTATCAGTATGTCGGAAAAATAATGAGCACAATATCTCTTTGTCTATCACGTCGCTCTCTTCCGCTGAAACACCGTTTATTTTCTAGGCGGCGATGCGATTTTCGACGCGACAGAGTGCTCATTATTTTCCCGACAGAGTGACATAACAAAAAAATGACTTTTTTTAACCTTTTTACCCCTAGAAAAACACAGTTTGACATTATTTTAACGGTCTGTTACTATGATTTGAGACTACAAAAAACTCTGACTCGACTGATCACTACTCCAATACCCAAGCCTTCGAATGCCATCCAATTTGTCGAAAAAAGCTCACTTCTCACCCCACGAAAACCTCTTGAAACAACATTATGATAGTAAGAAAAACAAAGAGAAAATCGAATTTGAAAAGACGAAAAAAAGAGAATGAAGAAGATCCCCTTCTGCTTTCGCTCCCATTGCCTTCGGACTGCTCCCGTTCCGAAAAGATCGCCGCGCTTTTCCCCCCTCCGTCGCCGCCGTCTTCTGTACACCTTCAAGGTAGAGATGGGCGAGTTGGAATTTTAAATAAATCTTTAGCGACAAAGGAACGGACTGCAGGGGGTGGGAGACGAGAGCTGCACAGACGAGAGCGGAGCGATTTTTCGGGAGAAAAATTTGAAAATTTTCGGTATATTAGTGAAAATATTAATTTAGAGGGCCTCTCTGGAACAGTTAAGCCTCTGAATAACGAATCAGTAAAGACCAAAAATTTTTGGTTGTTATAGAAGGGTTTCTTTATACGGAGTTTTATTTCGGATTTTGGACAAAAAATGACTCTTGGGATATGCGAAATTGTCCATTACTATAGGGAGGTTTTGAGGTGCAGTAAAAAATTTTTTTGCTCTGCAGGAGAAGTAACCCAAATGTGCGACGCTCAGATTTTGATAAAATTTAACAAAAATTTTGATTGTTTTTTCCGAGATACGTCTATTTCTACCGTAGATTGTGAGGTTCCCCCCAAAAAAATCTTTTTGTACAAGACTAGCAAAGTTAAGGCCAAAAAAAATTCTCCCTAACCGCTCTCCGCAATTTGCGTACTCTCTCGGCAGTAAAGATCGTTCAATATCTCGGCTGCGCCTGCAAGGTCTGCAAGGCACAAACCATGATAGGTTCAAAAAAGTTGAAAAAAGAGTTTATAACAATTTTAGCAGGGCTTTCAAACAGTCAAAGACGACTGAAACTTACGCGAATTGAAGCTGATGAACTGACTATGTGGTTGCGTTGTGTCACCCGTGACTTGAGGCTACCCTCGGTTGCGTAATAACCTGTGCTTCACGCTAATTGCGCGCTCACACCTGAAATGACCTGGATTTTGCGTAAGTTTGCGGAATTGAATAAAAAAACGATCTCGCAAGGGAAATATAATATAACGAAAAGGTAAAATACGGTCTGACAGATGTGGAGGAAGGCTGAAAAGATGAATAAACAAATTTCGATTACCTATAGGCAATGAAAATACGGTAAATCATCTGTACAACGGATCACATGGGACCAAAGAGTCAATTTTTTAGGTTGTAGAAGGACTTCGAGGGACGAATACCACAAGTGTGACGCTTAGATTTTCACCAAACTGTTCTGTACCCATTTCCACCATAGACAGAAACGTTTGCGCAAAAAATAAGCCTTTTCCGCAGGGAACTGGCAAAGATATGATCAAAAAGTTTTTTGTGTCACCACTTTCCGCGTTCTGCGCACTCTCTTGGCCGTCCCGAAAAAGCGCGAGCTAAGTTTTCTTAGGAATTGGTACTGAAGTGTGCACAAAATCTATGGAAAAGTATATGGTGTGCAATATGACATATGAGCAAAATTTTACAAAAATCCGAGAAAATCTGCTTTAAAAGAAATGAAATTTTAAAAATCTTATTGTTTTAAAAGTAGTATTTTTTCCGTAACAGAAAAAATTGCAACCCTCCCCTGCAACCGACCAATCCCCCAATCGCCGCAACAGATCCCCAAAAGTGTGTCGAAAAACGACGGCTTGATTAGCCTCGGTTACGACGCAAACGAAACAGAAGGTGCGGTTTTTGAAGAGCCGCGCGAACAATCAGTCGGTTTCCCCTTTCCGCAGCGTCTTTCTGCGATCTTCGTCGCGGCCTGATCCGCTGCAAAGACCTCGAAGCAGACTTCTTTGTAAGACGATCGGCGGAGTTTTTGGGGCTGCGCAGAAAAGACAACTGTTGTGGGGTTTTGTAATGAAACAGTCAGGTGTTTTTGGGTGGTGATTACAGGGGATCTCGAAGAGATACGATGGGCTAAGTTGGAGCTACTGAGAATATGTGATGAGTGAGGAAGATCATGTTGATTTAAGTCATCTATCAGTCTGTCGGGAAAATAATGAGTACAATGTTGCAGCGACAATCGCATCGCTGAATTGAAAAGCAATTTGACTTTGCGGCGACACAATTCATTTTCTCGACGGCGATGCGACTTTCGATGCGACTGAGTGCTCATTATTTTCCCTACAGACTGATAAAACAACCATGTTGTCCAAAAATACATATGTAGTTCACAAAGTGTGACGCTCACTTATTTATCATGTTTTCCATACATTCTCCTCCAAGAATGCAATTCAATTGCGCAAAATATTAGTTCGCGCTACATAGGCGGCCGAAAAAACCAACGAGATTTGCATACGACAGAGCACGGAAAATGAGAAATGATGATAAAAAATAGGGTTCTTGGTAAAGGTTCTTTGAGGAATAAAGCAGTAAATTTCCAGCAGCTTTGCAATCTTAAAATCTGGACTGTTTCCGCAAAGCGCTGGCTAAAACAAAGCATTTAGGTTAGAGGTAGCCAAGATTATCAGTCTGTCGGAAAAATAATGAGCACTGTGTCACATCCAAAATCTCATCACCGCCTAGAAAATAAACTCTGTCGCGGAAAAATCAAATCGCTGTTCACTTCAGCGACGCGATCGGTGCATCGGCATTGTACTCATTATTTCCCCGACAGACTAAGGCCTTAGTACTTTATCTGTATGTCAAGTTCCACAAAAAATCAGTGTTAGAGTTTCCGCATTTTTAATACAACTGTAGCTCTGTTAGAGCAGCCTTTCATCAACCAAAATCGATATCTGATCTCAAAAATACTTGATGAACAAAGACTCTATTATTTACTTTCAAAAGTCATCAAAATTAAAATTTGACCCAGTAAACAGTATAAGAAACAAAAGATCCAAATCATTATGCCCAACGCTACTGTAGAACGTCCCAAATTTGCCTCAAAACAACACCGAAAAGTCTTGAAGATAAATCAAGAGTCATTGGAAGAGACTCGCCGATCCCGACCGGAGATTAGGCTGGATGCTCCGCTCGAAGGTCATTAACGATTGTCTGCGATGATAAAGGAATTGCACGGACCCAGAACTTAACGAGAATGCGAAATTTGTGAGGTAAAATATAGACTTGAGCTATGGTATACTACTTGCAATTAATTGAACGGGTCTGCGGCAATGTAATATAATAGAAAATAGCAAACCCAGAAACACGAATCCAAAAACATCCGAGAGCCATAGACAAACCAAAAAATCAGCCGGCAGCCCACACTGATTATGCAAATTCCCTCGCCAGAAATAGGAAACAGGGACGTTGTAATAGCTGGGAAGGAAAAAGGATAGCTATGTTATAAAAGAAAAAAGTTTTCTGAGCTCTTGCAATTTGCTGTACAGAGGTTTCACTGTACATTATTTTCGGTAATATGCACTGAGAACTTCTGAAAAAATTATTGTCGCTGCAAAAAAGTGCTTTTTTTCTGGATTTTCGTAGCGACGCGCAAAACGCAATTGCAAATTCTCACTACGTTTTGATCCGCGCGGTAAATGTTTACAAAACTATAATTTTAAATATCAGTCTGTCGGGAAAATAATGAGCGCAATGTCGCTACGCTAGGGTTCGGAAAATTCGGGTATATTCACCACGCGGGTATATACCGGGTATATTCCCGGGTATATACCCGAAATCTCGGCTATATTCGGGTATTTATAAAATTAGCCTAAATTAGTCCAATATAGTACCAATATGAAGTCGTTAATGAATAAGTAGCAAGTTATTCATTAACCTAATCATGTTTGGAGTGATATTCTTTATTTTCCCAACTACAACAAACAAAAAGTATTTTAACAATCAAAAAGGTTAGCAATCCAATATTTGGCAGTCAGATTTTGAATTTTTTCCCGTTTATTTTCCGACCCCGGCCAAGTAAATTTCCGCCTTACAACCAAGTTTTGAGAGGCAAAAAACAAATTATGACAAAATGTCAACATTTATTGATTTTTTATGACAAAACTCGACTTTTTTTACATTTTTTGAACGCAAAAGTAATTTGAATATACCCATAAATACCCGAAAATTCCCGGCCTCTCGGGTATTTGGGTATATACCCGGGAATACACCCCGGGTATATACCCCGTCCGAACCCTACGCTACGCCAATCGCTCGGTAAAATAAAGAGAAATTTGATTTTGTCGCGACACAATTTATTTTCTCGGCGGCGAGGAGATTTTGGATTCGACAAAGTGCTCATTATTTTCCCGACAGGTTGAGATACAACGATGACAAAACAAATGAAGCCTGTGCGCTTCTACATCAAAATTTTGTTGGCTTGAACCGCTGTACATCAAAGACCTTCTACAATAAACATTTTTTTCTATGTGGTTCATTCTACAGAGGCTTCACTAAAGGCACGTTTTTTATGAAGAATACCATTTTTTTACTCCATTGGAAAGTCAAAAAAATCTTCAAAACTGCAGCCAAACTCAAACAATGTTCCATACCAACTGAACACTCTGTTCCTTCTCCCATCCAAATCGCCTTACAGGATTTGCAAAAGAGATTATCGCAGTTCTCGTGTAAACAAGATCCTTTTGCTGTTTTTGAAGATACGCGCGACAAAAGTCAAGGCTATCAACGACGGCGCGTCTTACTGTAGACAGCATTACACGTTTTAGAGAGCGGTGTGCAAAAAACACGTTATGAGATTTTGGAGGGATCACGTTGGAGCTGCTAAAGACTAAGCATGGCTGCAAACCGGCCAGCCCGGCCCGGTTCGGCCCGGAAAATTTTTATACTAGGTTGGAAAGAAAGAAAGCGGGAAATGAAAGGAAAATTATGGCAAAATGTAAAGAAAATTTTAGCAAAACCTAGGTACAAAAGGTCACTTTACGTTCGCTATCAGCAGTGTGTTCGAAAAAATGAAAAATTCTGTCGAAAAAGCTCATTTTTTTCTTTTTTTCCGGGCAAAAGTCAAATTTCAAAAAAACCGGGCCGGCCCGGACCGGGCCGGGCCTAAAAATCGAAGCCCGGAGTCGGGTCGAGAAATTAGTCGGCCCGGCCCGGGCCGGAAAATTTTCCAAAGCCCGGCCCGGAGCCATGCCTACTCAAGGCAGGAAAAAATACGGTAAAATTTGGGGGTGACAAAAAACAGTTTTTTGAGATGACAATTGTAGGCCCGTGAATTTTGATGAAATTTGATACAAACTAACAGGGTTAGTACCCCAAGTGCGACGCTCGGATTTTGATGAAACTTGGTACAAGTTTAAAATAATTTTTTAAGACCTATACAAGACTCCTAGATAGCGCCGAAATTTTTTTAAGTTAAAAAAATGTGATACACTTTCGCAGAATTTGGCATAAAGTAAAGCACCGTAGAGGGCTATTTTCCTTAAAAAAATTATTTTTCCGCTCAAAAAAAGAGGCAAAAAGGCTAAAAAAGTGTAAGTGTTTTTCTCTGTGGCCGCTCTCCGCCTCTCGCGTATTCTCTCGGCCACAATGATCGTTGAATATCTCGACAGCCCTTGCAAACGCGGGCTAAAACTTCCTTCGAAAAATCGTAATTTTTAAGACAGACTCAAAATTCTTAGCCCAATTTTGTCTAATTGTAAGACACTCGTGAAAAGTCAATCAAAAAAAAAATCAATTGTTATTGGCTCTAATACAACATAAATTATGTTCCCTAGATCCCCCTATTAAATCAGCCGATTACTGCATTCCCCAAGCCGTTTAGTCATCAGCTCCCAGCCCACCCGAGCTGAATGTCTCGCATTCCAAAGACTCTTTCATTTCCTTATGACTAATCCGATCCCGAACGTAATCCAAAGCCCAACGGGGATTTGTGCATGTAAAATAAAATGGCGGAAAAATCAGAGCGATCCGGAGAGTTTTTTCAGTGTTTTGAAGGCCGTTAGCCGGCCTCCGCTCTTTCTTTTCCCGCCCTCCGCGAAGGCCGGGCTCTCTCGGCGCTTTAACTTTTTGTTCACTTAACTCACTTACTCTGTTTCATAAAGGCCGGCTTTTTGGGGCTTAGGAGAATGTGTTTTCGCAAGGAGGGCAGAGCGTTTGATCCGGAACGATGCCTTCGGGCGGAAAGGCCGCGAAAACGATGATGGTGAACATAGAGCGAAGTAAGAACTCAAATGGATCAAATGAGAGTAGGTGGTCGGTAAAATAATCTGGCAAATGGTAGTTGCTTATAGGCAATAAAAATGCGGTCAAATGTCTGTACAATGAAACGCAAGGGACCGAAAAATATGTTTGTTATAGGGGAACTTAGAAGGGAAGTACCCCAAATGTGACGCTCTGATTTCCTTCAAATTTTGCACACAGTTTGGACATAGGCCACGTATCAATTCTTGGAAATTTGAGCTCGCGCTTTGCAGTGACAGCCGAGATATTCAATATTAGGCCGAGAGAGTACACAAAACGCGGAGAACGGTCAGAGAAAAAACACTTTTCTGGTCATATCCTTGCCAGTTTCGCGCGGAAAAAATTGATTTTGTGTGGAAACATCACTCTCTACAGTTGAAATAGGCATGAAACTTTGCACGCAATATTTCATAAAAAATTTTCTATTTTTTCATTTTCGAAAATTTTTTTTCTCATCTCTGCAAATCGCGAGCGTTGTAGCGCTTCCCTTGTAAGATTATGTAAGAAATAGTAAAATACGACAATTAAAAATATTACTTTTTATATACTTGCACAATTAAACTTTAGCATCCAAAAACATCGAAATACGAACGAATTTCTAACGGTATTTCCCGCCGCCCGTCCCGCATCATAAACTCTCCCAACCTGTGGAAAAGCATGTCATTCTCTCACGAACGTGCCATAAACACGCCATGTAAAGGCCGACAATATAACGGTCTCACCTTGCTTTGTCCTTGCGAGAAAACGGGAGTCTTTTTGCTACTGTCTTCAACAGTAATTTTAAAATTTTTTTCAAAAAAAGTTGAAATAAAAAAAAATTTTTTTTGTCCAATTTTTGAAGTACTGGTTTTTCATAAAGTGCATAGATTTTTTTCACTTGAAATAATCATTTTTTTGTTATTAGCGATCAGTCAAAAGAAGGGAGGAACCGATTATTGGCCTGTCGGGAAAATAATGTGGATTTGTCGCAGCAGAATTTCCGCCTTTGCCGCACCAAATCTCCAGCCGCGGCGGTTTTTTACCGATAGACTGATAGCGTTTTCTTTGGAGACGAAACCGGCCTAACTAGCAAGGACAAAAGGCCTACAAAAAATTGTGGCCACAAAAATGGCCAGGAGGCAAAAACGTCCCATACGTAAAATATAAAACAAATTCAGAATAGAATCTCTGCACAACATACTTTTTCAATGAAAACTATCTATGTATATCTATAACAAACAAGTTCAAAGGACCCAGGAATCGATTGTTACGGGTTAAAATAAACCTCCGTAAAACAAAACCTTTCTATAACAAATGTGTTTTTTTGGCGCTACGGCTTTTTGGGTCAGTGACAGTTCGGGTCAAAAATACGATGGATCGCGTTTGTTCGTCATTGTAAGCATAGTGGAGGCTATGAGAAGGCTTAGTTAGTAGAAATAATAAGATTGATCGGGTACCAGGATAGCGTATCGCCTATTTTTAGGCGTTTTATACGTACTCACATCTACATTATTTAGATAAAACTTTTGGATCTTCGTTTTTTGCCGCAAACTTTGGTTTTTTATATGTTACAACATATCAGGGCAAAGAAAAATATCGTTAAAAATAACTAAAATTAGAAAAAAAGGGGCACATTTTGTACTGGTTTTATTGTATTTTACATTTTTTAAAAATCGAAAATTTAATAAAATTTTATCTTTACTATTCTTACACCTCAGAAGAAGTCAATTCTTGTCCTAAAAATCTCAAAAACTACAAATCTTTTACTGTATAAAGTGAATAACTAACCTAAGCCGAGTTTACTTCCAACCGAACCTTCAACGCTTTATTTCTCCATTCTTCTCACCTCATTTTATGCCGTAATAAATCGCTTTAACGCACTTGGGATTTAATTAAACAAGGGGGAATTTGAAAAGGCCCATTGCGTGCCCAAAAACTTTTGGAAGCCGACGTTTTTTCCACTGCAAATTGTCGGTCGATTTGTCTGCTAATAGCCAGTTTGGGTAGTTATAAAATAATAAGGGTTTCAATGAAATTTCAGGCCACAAAAGTTGGTTTTTATTTAGCGTTTGACTTGTAGCAGAGGGATTAATTTTCAGGCCTAAAATTTTGCAGACAAATCTTAAATTTTTTTTGGACTAACAAGGAAAGTGCTCCAAGTGCAACGCTCACATTTTCTTGAAATTTTGCACACACGTCAGGCATAGGCTACATATCATTTCCTGAAAGTTTCAGCTCGCGCTTTGCTGGCGCAGCCAAGATATTGAACGGTCTGTGCGACCGAGAGAGTACGCGAAAAGCGGAGACGGTCAGAGAAAAAACATTTTTTGGCCATATCTTTGCCAGTTTGTAATAGAAAAAATTGATTATTTGGGGAAACATTACACTCTACGGTAAAAATAGGCACAAAAATTTTCATGATAAAGTTCGCAAAAAAAATTCAAATTTTTTAAAATTTTTGCTCCAAAAATCTGAGTCATTTTTGCAATGCGCGGGCTAGGAGCGTGGTCAGGTCTTATGAAAAATAATTGTAAACTTACGCCAAGTTTCATCAAAATCTGAGCTTTGAACTTGAAGCACCTCCTTACCTGCCCATTACAAAATATTTTAGTGCTTTTAAAAATCATTTTTACGCCATCATGGAGCTCTATAAAACGAAGCCTTCGGCAATAAATAAATTTTTTGGTCCTTTGATACAGTATTGCCACAAGTTTTTGTAAAAAATATGCCCAAAAAAGTCATATAATTTCAATGAAATATGGGAAAAAGTCGTATGGGGAAAACAACCGTTGGGAGTTTTGATCTTATTAGTCGTCTAGGTAATAGCTCGGGAAATACAAAAAAGGAATTGAATATGGGAGAAAAGTTTATCACCGATTACTCATTGATTTTTTTGGTAAAATCGGCCGAGGGAAAGTTGGAACAGAAAAAAAATTTTTTACGGAAAAATTTTACAGTCAAATCTCTGTACAGCAACTTGCAAGGGACCACAAAATTTTTTATTACACGTTATAGAAGGGTTTGTTGTATGGGGGTTTACATCGGTTTAAAAGTATTTGAAAGTGTTTTTGGAGGCACCAAAACAACACTATTGAAGTCGACAGGCCAAGTTTTACCCCGTACTATGTAGTACTATATAGTACCAAAAAGAGCAAAACTAAAAAAATGAACATGATTTTCGAAATCAGCACCTTCGAAAGCCTCTAAATCAAGTGCTTCCAGAAAAAATAAAAAAATGATTACTTTACAGTACTATTTAAGGAAACAGTAACAGTCGGTTTTCTGGTTTCTGGCTAGTCATTTGGGCCAGTTAGACACCAGCCCTGTTGCTTGGCTTGCGATTTTATGTTGAAAACGCTGACTTTTTACGACTGGGTCATAATCGGCTACTTTTGGTTTTTCGCATTTGCTGTACGAAGACCTGACTGTATTTACACCCGGCTTTCAGTCTTCGATGGCTTCTAAATACGGCAAAAATTCGCTGCGTCATCGCCGTTTTTTCTCATATTCAACGCGCAGAATAAAGTTCCCCGAAAACGACATTTTCTTAAGACGAAGTTGGTCATGTTGGAAGCTTTATAAAGGTTGTTATATAAAGCCCAGTCATATGAAACATATATCAGTAGATAGCGTTTTCTGCGTTATTTCAGATGCTCTAAACAGAAATTGCGAAATTGTATTCCAGCATGTGAAAAATGCAAAACAAAAAAACGACAAAGTCATACTTCTAGACCTAATAAAAAATAAAAAAATAATTTAAAACTACGTCACGTATACCCTGATTTTCAGCAGATTTTTTTTCAAAAATACTCAGTAAAGTTAAAAAAATCTTTCCCCAAAAAGTAACCGCAAAGAATCAAGGACATTGACGGTTCGAGTGACCACACAAAAGAGAGACACTCAAGTCGAGAGCCACGGTTTTGAAAGAGTTATGCTTTTTCACCGTGAAAATTGTGGAAAAATAAAAAATTTTTAGTATTTTTACAGAGTAAAAAAATGTTTTTGCTTTCCAAATTTGGACTACAAAAAAATATTATTTTTTAAAAAGAATTAAAAAGAAATTTTCTAGTTTTTTTCTAGTAAAGAAATAAGAAAATTAGCACCCAAAAAAGAATATGGTTTGTTCGGTTTCTTCACCCTTCGCTAATTAGTCAAATATTTGCGCGAAAAGGCAAACTGACCTGTTAAGCTTGTTAGGCGCAACCCCGCGGCCACTTGGGAGACCCAAGAAGGACCGTGAAGAGGAGCGGGAAAAAAGTAAGTAGCAAATTTGCAAAAAAAATTTTGAAACCATGAAAAAAAAAAAAAAAAAAAAGTAAAACTCGAATTTTTGAAATTACAGTAAAACCTTGGTATAATGATATATCAGTCTGTCCGGAAGATAGTAGTTGATTGTCGCGACAAAATATTTCACCTCGTCAAAAAAAGGGTGTACTAGTACCAAATTTCCAGCTGCCGCTCACCGTCACTAAGCCATGATAGGCGATTCCAACGCGCGAAAAATCCACATTATTTTCCCGACAGACTGATAGCTTCTGTCAGACCGTCGGGAAAATAATGTGGATTCCTCGCACCTAATACTGATAGAGAGCGAAGCAAAGAATCAAATGGAAGTAAGTGGTCGGTAAAATACGCATCTTTTCACAGGTATTTTTTTTTTGAAAAAAGGGAAAAGCGTCAAATTTTGCTGACAAAAAATGTTTTTTTTTTTTTTGATTTGCATTTATAGCTTTTAAAGCCGTCGCAAAGCGATGATGGCGATTTCAACGCGCGACAAATCCACATTATTTTCCCAACAGACTGATACAATAAGTCGCTAAGGATTAAAAAAAAACCCCAATTTGTTATAGGCTTCATTGTGCAGTGGTTAGTTTTGGCCTAAAATTAACTCTTAAACAAAAAGTGCCTATTGCGGAACCTTTAAAATTAAGCATATAAGGGAGAAAATGGTTGTTGTAGAAGGACTTTGTTGTACTGTTGGGTCATCGTAGTATGTGTAAAACCTATTTGCCGAAAGATGTATTACCAAAAATGGTGTACAACGCCTGCACAAAAAATTGCAAACGGTCAGAAAAATATTTTTTTATAAAGGTTTTGTTGTAGGGAGGTCCATGATGACCTAAAATTGACTCGGCTAGACCTCCAAAATTGATAGTTATAGCACCTTCGAAGCTTCTAAATCAAGTATTTAAAGAAAAAATTTCAAAAAATGACTACTTTACAGCACTATTTAAGAAAAAAATAAAAGTCACCGAGGTGCTTGACCAGTCGTTTGGGCAGTTAACTAAACGCGTTGGCGCTCGGCTAGCGATTTTCTGTTGAAAAGGACGACTTTTCCAAAAGTTGTATGAAAGGTTTTCAGTAAGAGATTGCTAATTTTAATAAAGCTACCCCTCTCCGAACTTCCCTATAAGACCACAAACCTCCGCAGATTCCCATTCATTTCGCCGACTCCAAATAAGCTAATTAGTCCCAGCGGAAAAAACACGTATGTCCGGCGGATCCCCTGCGTGTTTCTCGGCTCCAACTCACCGAGAACTGTCGCCCCCTATTGTCTAATTATTGTTCCGAAACGGGTAAAAGCGGCGTCCCGCACGGCCAAGTGTCACGTCTCGATTTTTGAAGCGCCTCCAATTCGTCTCAACCGCTTCCTCTAAGCGCGCCCTTTCTTCTTCGTCGTCGTCCTCCTCTTCCTCCCCGAAAATGGCCATTCTTCAGGTTCGAATTCAAAGGAGGAATTCCGCCGGATATACAATAAATTTTTGAGGAGCTATTTGTTTATGGTGCGGCGAGTCGCGCTTCAGCTGTAGGGGGGAAAATGTGATGTGCGGGAAAATAGTTTTTGTCGAGGCAGTGGTGAAGTCACGGGAAATATTATGTCATCGTATGTTTTGATGGCCGTTTTAGAAGTTGATCTACCAAAAAAATGCAAGAAGAAGATCTACTTATTGTAGGATTTCGTTATATTTACATATAGAGGATCATTTTGGACTAGTTAGTTCAGCGACATTTTTCGTTCAACGTCTGAAGAAGCAATTAAAATTTTCGGTATAAAAAATGGAAGTAAGCCCCTTCCGGACTCAAATATCGTCTTTGTCGGCAAAATCAGAAGTAAAAAAGTTTTGAAAAAGTATCAAAATAACGCCTACCAAGAAATACGTAATGGGTATTCCGCAAACATTAATTTATTACAGGTTTCTTGCAAATTATAAAGCTATAAAATCTATTCCACTGCAATGGAACATCTATTCTATGGAAAGTATACGGATTCGTGCACAATTAATGTCAGTCTGATAGCGAGCAAATTTTAAAAATCTCAAGGCTTAATTGAAGAACATTCATCCGTAAACTCAAGAGAATGTCCTTGCAACCCTCCCACTTTCAAACTAAAAGCCTCACTTGTTTCTGCAAAATGCGAGTTAAAAATCTCGGGGATAAGATTAATCAAATTTTGTCTCAATTGTCGTCAAAATCTAACTGAGATCTTTTCGGCCGAGAGAGTACGCGAAACGCGGAGAACGGTAAAAAAAAAGTTTTGGCCATATCTTTGCCAGTTTCCTGCGGAAAAATTTCATTTTTCGTGGAAACATCATTCCATATGGTAGAAATAAGCATGAAACTTTTCGTGCTCAAATTCGCAAGAAAGTGTGACATTTTTCCCAAATGTCGACCTAAAAGTCCCTGTCGTTTCTGCAAAAAACTGGAGCTCGGAATTTCACACATGGCCTTAAAAAATTGTTCTAATTTTGTACTAACAGGGGAAGTACTTGAAGTGTGACGCTCAGATTTTCTTTAAAATTTGCACACACGTCGGGTATGGACTAAATATCAATTCCTGAAAGTTTTAGCTCGCGCTTTGCGGGCGCCGCCGAGATATCGAACGATTTTTGCCGCCGAGAGAGCACGCTCAACGTGGAGAGCGGTCAGAGAGAAAAGCGCTTTTTGGCCATAACTTTGGCAGTTTCGTGCGGAAAAATTTCATTTTTTGTAGAAACATTATCCTTTACAGTTGAAATAGGCATGAAACTTTTCGTGCCGAAATTCGGCAAAAAGTCCTAAAATTTCGCCGACTTTCGATCTAAAAATCTCGGTTGTTTCTGCAAAGCGCGAGCTAGGATTCCCGCATCTATCTTAGAAAAAATTATTCTAAATTTGTGCCAAGTTTCATCAAAATCTGAGCGTCACACTTCAAGTACTTCCCTTGTAAGTCTCATCGAGATATAAACCTTACAAATGGAGTACTTCCCCTTACATAAATATGACATCCAAGTAAGGCAACAAAACAATTTCAAAGTTTTATCTGACAATGTGAAAATGAGCTCCCAATCTGTTTCCAGACACCTAATGATGCATGCAACCCCCAGAACTGCACTCGGATACCGAGCCTTGTTATAGCAGGGCGCTACAACAATTTTCTCGTTCATTTCCCCCCTCGTTTCTTGGGAATTGTTTCCGCCGATTTTCGCGTTCCCACGGTACAAAGTTTTCCCCGGACAGCCTCTTCGTATGCAAAGCGCGACATATGTGAACATACGGACGTATATATAGATGTTAGTGGGAAAATTGTAGTCAGATGTAAGACCGAAAAGTGCACATGGAATATTGAAGATTGTGGCTGGAAGTGGAATGTTTTGAAGGAATTTATTAGGGAGTTGTGATGAAAAATATGTTCTAAAAAATAATATAAGTATCAGGGTGTCGGGAAAATAATGAGCGCAGTGTCGCGGCGCCAATTGCGTCGCTGAATGAAAAGAAATTTGAATTTGTCGCGACACATTTCATTTTCCCGATGGCGATGCGATTTCCGGTGCGACAGAGTGCTCATTATTTTCCCGATAGACAGAAAAAACATGCATGGACATTTGTTCTCTTTCGCACAGTGCATGTTGCACCTTTTCCCACGCTTGTCGCCAACGCACAGTGCATTTTTCTCTTTTCGCACTGTGCAAAGCTCAAAAAAGCCGTTTGCACTGTGCAAGTTTCTCGCAGCGATATTTTCATGCACAGTGCAAAAACCAAACAAGGCGAAATGCACGGTGCAAAATGGGAGTTTTTTTGTGCACAGTGCGACAAAATGTCTATGCATTTTATGAAAATACCGTCAGTATGAAACCTCTGTACAACGAACCACACGAAAAAACGGAAATTTTGTGGCGTTATAGAAAGGTTTTTTTTAAATGGAGGTTGATTTGGAAAGGTAGAGTTTTGAAACCTCTAAAAATATTTTACTTGATTTTTTAATTGTTATAGACAGGTGTCGTTGTAGAAGGCGGGCCAAAAAATTGTACTAGACCGTCCAAAAGTCTTGACATGTTTTCACAGTGCACCATAGCTCAAAAAACTCGTTGCAGTGGGACGAGTATCGGTCTGTCGGGAAAATAATGAGCACTCTGTCGGATCGAAAATCGCATTGCCGCCGAGAAAATGAATTGTGTTGCGACAAAATAAAATCTCTTGTCACTTCAGCGGCGCGATTGCAGAGCGACATTGTGCTCATTATTTTCCCGACAGTGTAAACACAACAAAAAAATGGCTTTTTGGGCCGCTTACTCTCAGTCTGTCGGGAAAATAATGTGGATTTGTCGCGCCCTCAAGCTTTGCGTCGGCTGGAGATTTGGAATGCGACGGCGACTAGGAGAGCCAAATCCACATTATTTTCCCGACAGACTGACATAACCACTTTTTGTGGCCAAGTTATGTCGCTCTTCGGTTCACCATGGCTACATCAACAACATCAAATGAATCAACTTGCAACCCCAACCCCTACAAACCGAATCTCACCCAACAAAAATGAAAATGAACTCTATGAAAAAAATGCCTGAGGCCGCGCTTCCTGCCTTTCCCGCGGCGAAAAATAAGCCCGCCAAAAGACAATAAAAACAATGGTTATGGAGAGGGGCCCGTAATAGATATTCCCCCCGCTTTTACATACGGTTTAATCGAAAACCCGAGATTTTTTGGCCAGAAAGTAAGAAAAAAGTAATTTTTTTACATTTCAAGTTTACCTACGGCAATTTGAGTGACTCGCGCGGAATGTTTCCAAAAAAAAAATTTTTTGTTTCTGGCCATTTAGTGGAGACGGGCAATTTGTTAGGCGAGGGAAATTTGAACGGATGAGCGCTCTAATTTTGGGTTGGAAAAAGTTTTTTGCATGCAGATGATACGACACAGATGGATGGATTGTACGGCCCACATAAATTGGGAAGGGAGTTTGGGTGGCTGGAGAGAATAAAGAGAGCTAGTTTAACTAGTTGGTATATAGTGAAATATACGGGGAGAACTGATTTTAACGTCATTGCTAAGCCAAGGGGGCATTTAAAAACTTCAATATAACGAAGCTTGTCTATTACAAACAACTTCAAATATCGCAAAATTCAAGTTAAAGCCAAAATAAAAGTGTCTACAACAAGACTTTTCAATAAGCCAATAAATTTTTTGATTTCTTGCAATTCGTTGTACAAAGGTTTGATTATTTGGCATAATGCAATAATGCTTTATAAATTAGTATTGGATATAGATTCTGTCGGGGAAATAATGTGCATTCATTACGCCTTAAAATCGCCTATCATCGCTTTGCGACGGCAAGCCGCGGCTGGAGATTTGGCATGCGACTTCGACGAGGCGAGATATTTTGCTGCTAAAAGTCCACTACTTTGTCAGTCCGTTCCCTGACAGAGTGATAAATTCGCGTTCAATCAAGCGAAGGCAAGTTGAGAGCGTGCAGGGATGGCCGAGTGGTCTAAGGCGCTAGACTCAAGCGAAGAGCTTCGTTGCGGTGCAACGGCGAGCGTTCTAGTATCGTTATCGATGCGTGGGTTCGAATCCCACTTCCTGCAGAAATTTTTTGGCTTTTTTGAATTGTAAATATCGTAGTTTACATTAATTTTTGAGAGTAATTGTAATTTTTTAGTAATATTTGGGGGAAGTTCGATTCCCACTATATTTTTATTGTTTTGGGGGGTTGTTTTGTGTGATTTTTATGGATAAAAATGTGAGTGTAATATGCAGAGTATTGACATTTCTGTTGTTTAAAGACGCCAAAAAATAATTTTCTATTCAATTACGAACAAAAAATTCATTTTACAAAGACATTTTCTCATTAGCCGTATTTTACATATTACTCGATAGACTGATAAATTCGCGTTCAATCAAGCGAAGGCAAGTTGAGAGCGTGCAGGGATGGCCGAGTGGTCTAAGGCGCTAGACTCAAGCGAACAGCTTCGTTGCGGTGCAACGGCGGGCGTTCTAGTATCGTTATCGATGCGTGGGTTCGAATCCCACTTCCTGCAGAAGTTTTTTGATCCTTTTACTTTGGACTTTAAGCGATATTTGGGGCAGGTTCGACTCCAACTTGATTTTTCTGGTCACAGAAGTTCTTGGTTTTTATTTTTGTTGTTGCGTTAAATTTTAATGCAAAAATGGGTTGACATTTATTTTGGAAAATCGCTACAGGACGAAAATTAAAGTGTGCAAAACAATCGAGTCGAACCTGCCCGAACTATCGCTAAAAATTCAAAGTAAACGAATCAAAAAAGTTTCTGCAGGAAGTGGGATTCGAACCCACGCATCGATAACGATACTAGAACGCTCGCCGTTGCACCGCAACGAAGCTCTTCGCTTGAGTCTAGCGCCTTAGACCACTCGGCCATCCCTGCACGCTCTCAACTTGCCTTCGCTTGGTTGAACGCGAATTTATCACTCTGTTGGGGGAAGTTATGTGGATTTGTCGCAGCAAAATGTCTCGCCTCGTCGCACAAATCTCTAGCTGCGACTAACTGCTAGTTGCAGCAAGAGAAAGCGATGATTTGAAACAGTAAAGCCACTCCTAAAAGTGCAGGTCTGGCTTAGGACAACAACACGTTTATTTTGCTTGACCTTCGCAGATCTTGTCGCTGCGGCAGAGTCCATATTATTTTCCCGACAGACTGATTGTAAGCAGAGATTGCCACGGCTCCGGAGCCGGCTGTTGGCTCCGGCTCTGAGCGGCTCCGGCTCCGAGCCGGGAGCCAGAGCCGGAGCCGGAAATTTTGGGTGCGGCTCCGGCTCTCGAGCCCAAAGTCGGAGCCGGGCTTCTCAGCGTTCAGAAAAGTAGAAATTTCTGATTTTGTTAAACCAAATTGCTTGAAAAATACTGGGAGGATGTGTTGCGTACAACTTGCCTGTAAAAACGTTTGCTATATGATCTTTGGCACTAATGGCTTTTATTTTTGGTAAAATAAATTTTGCACAGGAGCCGGAATTCGGAGCCGGAGAACTTATTAAAATTTACACGGGGCCGGGAGCCGGAGCCGGAACTGCAAATTTGGTCTCGGCTCCGGCTCTGGGAGCTAAGAGCCGGAGCCGAAATTTTGACCGTGGCAATCTCTGATTGTAAGTTCAATTCGCCAGGCCGTTCCAGATGAAAGGTGGTGCCTTTTGACCCGACTACCTTGTTATCATGCTATCTCCCTCCCACATACAACACGATCTCCACAAAATAAAAAAAACATGCCAAAAAACACCCCAAACATTCATCAATTCCCAAAATTCGAACAAAAAATATCAATTACAGCGAAAACGGCGGACAAGAAAGATGAAAATAAAATGCATGATAAAAGCGTCGTTCAGCACCCGTCAAATGTCAAGAAACTGAGGAAGCGGAGGGAATTGCCATGGAATTTCATTTAGATTAGAGGCCAAGATAAAGTGGCCAGTCGATGAAGCGGAAAATTTATTTCGGACAATCGCCTTAAGGGGAAGTAAGAGAGAACTTGGATGATATGAGTGTTAATGAAGTGTTTTCGGATTGAAATTTTTTAATTTCTTGGCAGGTTTTGCAATTTTTATAATTCTGTCGGGAAAATAATGAGCACTCAGTCGCATCTAAAGTCGTATCGTCGCAAAAAATTAATTGTGTCATAACAAAATCAAGCTGCTTTTCACTTCAGCGACGCGATTGGCGCAGCGACGTTGTGCTCACTATTTTCCCGACAGACTGATACATATTTCACAAGTCACCAAAAGTCACGCAGTTCTTGCATTTCTATCAAATTTTGGGTACATTCCCAAGAGGAAAAAAATATATTCCGCAAGTATGTTCTGAGAGAACACGGAAAACAAGGAGCGTCGGCAAGACGGAAGGCGTTTTTTACCATTATGTAATATTGCCCAAAAAACAGTGATAACCTTTATTAAATCGATAGGAAAATTGTAATATTGTTATATCAACCTGTCGGGAAAATAACGAGCGCAATGTCGCTGAAGCCCCGCTGAAATGAAAAATCAATCTTTTCACGGTCCGCACCATGCACAAAAAACACCCCATTTTGCACCGTGCATTTTGACAAGCATGGGAAACGTTGAAAAATGCACTGTGCAAAAATATAAGAAATATCCATGCACTTTATGAAAATATTCAAGGCGCACACTTCAAGCTGCGCCCTAGCATTTTTAGTCAACTTTCAGCAAGGCTATTAGTCAAAAAAAGATGACCGCAATGTCGCTGCGTCAATGGCGTCGCTGAATTGAAAATCAATTTGATTTTGCCGCGACACAATTTATTTTTTCGGCGGCGATGCGATTTTCAATGCAACAGGGTGCTCATTATTTTTCCGACAGACGTTGTGACCTCTTCAAAAAGTGCCCTAACTCTACGAATTTTTGCACGCTTAGGACCTGATGGGACTCGAACCCACAATCTTCGGTTTAGGAGACCGACGCCTTATCCATTAGGCCACAGGTCCATGCTGGCGGCAGCCGCTCTTTTTCTCATTCAAAAAAAGAGAGGAATGAAAAAAAACTGAAAAAAGCGATAATTTTTTTTGTTTTTTTTTATTGCACAAGGTTTCTATCTATTTTTATTTATTTTTTGACCGTTTTTTGAAGAAATGCAGGATTTTTTTTGTGTTTGAAAAAATTCCTTTTGACAAATTGCCGGAGGCCGTTTTATTTGGCCAAATTTTGTTTTCGACTTTTACATTTTTTTTTTGGCCAAATAAGGGTATCATTCAAAAAAACATGTTTTGTTTTTTGCCTTTTTCTGTATTTTTTTATTATTTACAGTCAAACCACTATACAACGAATGGACAAAAAAATATTTGTTGTAAAAGGCTTTCATTATATGAAGTTTTTTTGTATATTTTAACTTAAACTTGGCTCTTAGGACCTGCAAATAAATTTTGTTTGTTATAGAGAGTTTTCGTTACATGAAAGTTTCCTTTACCAATTTATATTGTAAAACACGTGATGTTATATATCGTCTAAAAATAATATTTACAAGACAATGTATTCAATTTTTTATGACCTCCCGAAAATTTCCCCCCGATTTCCGTTGGCAACACGAGGAAGAGAAAAGTCACGTGACTCCGCTTTCGGAATGGCCTTTTGACCAAAAAGGGGCTTGTTTGTTTTTGTCAATAGCGTTTAGAAAATATGTAAAAATGGGAGACATTTTTTATCAGTCTGTCGGGAAAATAATGAGCGCTGAGCCGATCGTGTTGCTGCAGTGAAAAGCGATTTGATTTTGCCGCGACAAAACTTGATTTTCTCGGCGATTTTCGATGCGACAGAATGCTCATTATTTTTCAGACAGATCGATATTTTCATAAAGTGCAAAGACATTTTTTCGCGGCCCGCACTATGCACAAAGAACTCCACTTTGCACCATGCTAAAAAATTTGCGCAGTTTGTGATTGGCACTGTGTGAAAGGTTCAAAATGCACTGTGTAAAGGCGAAAAAATGTTCATGCACTTTATGAAGATCCTATCAGTCTGTCGGGAAAATAATGAAATAATGAACACTCTGTCGCATGGAAAATCGCATAGCTGTAGAGAAAATCAACTGCGCCGCGACAAAATCAAGTCGCTTTCGACAGAGTCTTCATTACTTCCCCGGCTGACTGTTAGTCCGTTTGCAGAGTCGCTGGAGTGAATTTCGAGACATCCGCTGTATAAAAAAATGCTTTGCACTATGCAATTTCTTTCTTTTTGCTCTGTGTAGACATTTAAAATCCAGAATCTCGAAGTGAAAATTGGGTTTGATAATGAAAATAAACGTAATGTCAAGACACAATTAGTTTTTTTTCAGGGTTTTTTGTTTTTAGATAGCTATGGAACACAGTATTTATCCATTTACATGATGATAGAAAAAAATTTGGTCATAAGGAGTTAGACTTACTAGGGAAGTGTACAAACGAACCCTCACCAAATGGCAAGTGATATACACCATTGGAAAGCCCTTGAAAAATGGTGAAAGATACCATTTTCATTTTTTGCAGAATGCCTTTCCGCGACGACATACTGTAAATTTCATTATTTTTAGATCATTTCGCAACAAAAATCTTTTTTTCTCTTGGGCGGATAAAAATCCTCGGAGAGGGTTGCTTCAATAGTGCAGTGGTTGCTAAGCAGGCTGATAAGCCAAATCAAGCTAGGTTCGATTCCCAGCTTGGGCAAAAACATTTTGCGTTCTTACAGTTAGGATAATATTTGAGTTAAACTTTTACAAACGCTTTAATTTTTCTAGAAAACGGTCGATTACGGTTAAAACCATCAAACTTACATGTTTTTCAAAATTAAAAAAAGTGAAAAGTGTTTTTTCATGTTATGGGTGTTTAAAACCAGTAAATATCATATGTAAAATGGTTTTACTGGCAAGCGCCAAACTTCATAATGATTCTTAGGCCAACCTAGTAGCAATATTTGCCATTTAGCGTTTTGAAATAAGATCTATTTTGCCCCACAGCAGATATTGTAACTACTTAAGGGACAAATCAACCGTTTATAATTTTTTTCCCTGAGGCATTCTGCAAAAAATGAAAACGGTACCTTTCACCATTTTTCAAGGGCTTTCCAATGGTGTATAACACTTGCCATTTGGTGAGGGTTCGTTTGTACACTTCCCTAGTTAGGGAGACTTTCATTTCAGTGGGCCGGCCCGGGCCGGGCCGAACCAAACTCAACACGGGCCGGGCCGGGCCGACGGAAAATTTGAAACGGGCCGGGCCGGCCGGAACCCTTCAGGCCGACGGGTCGGGCCGAGATTTTCGGCCCGGGCCGGCCGACGAGCCATGTCTAGCTCTGTGCAATAGGCTTTTTTCGGCTGCCGCTTATATACACCTTGACTTTGTCTGCGCAGCCCAAAGCATTTCAGCGACTTTACGAACGGACTAGTATCAGTGTATAACTGTATTATGTCACGATTCCGTGAAGAATTCTCAGGAATTAGCATAAATACGAATATTTTGATATAAATGTAATGGATCGACCGCTTTTCGGTCACTTTTTCCGGCGAATAAATATTTGTGTGATCATTTTTGGAAAGTTTCCTTGGTACGAAGAGCGGTGGAGGAAATTACTTGAAGTCAACACGTGAGTTCACCTTTTTTCTTGCTGGGTTTGAGTCTCCGCGTTAGGTAGGAGCAACTAGTGTAGCGGGCGAGTCAGGCAGGACTACTCATACTCAAGTTGTGACATGGCGACCACCACCCGAAACCTCTCGTCTTCACCCCAGCTCGCCTCTCGACTAGTTGATCTGTCCGTAGCTGATAGCCGGAGCGTCTCTCCCCCAATTTCTCCTGTTGTTCGTAATTCCACTCAAATTAGACGGAATATTACGACCAGGCTCAATCAGTTGATTCGAGATTTCCCCTCTCTTGTTTCTATCCTTGAATTGATTAGTGCACTCGAGACCCCCCGTGATGACTTCGTCGATCCCAATGTTTCGGAATATTCAGATTTTCCTAGAGATTTGGAGTATTTCCAAGATCGCATTGATATAATTGATCAGCAATTGATCAAGTGGGACGAAATTATTGAAGAATTGTCATTGGTTGATATTGAGGCTTCTGTACTCGAGGAGGGCATCAAAAGAAAATATTTCGAGGATCATCAATTGGACACTAACTTGGGAAAGTTTCGTCATCTTTGTCGATCTGGTTTATTGCATTCTAGGAGACTCAAGTTAGTAATTCCTGAGCAAAGATCTAGTAGCCTCACCACTTGTATTTCCCCGACTTCTCGTCGTCAGTCCCCGGTCATGCACCGTGCATTCACTCCAGACCAGCAATTTCCTCCCGATGAGCTTCCTGAACCACAATTTCCTCGTCAGAGTGCATTCCGATCAACTCGTGATCCCCAGGTACAGAATGAGCCATCGTTTCACCCCGTGCAGAACTCGGCCTTGAACAGTTTTTTGAATAGACCATATCCTATTCGTCCTTCCCCTCCAGAGCAACCATGGAATCCCAAAATGGTCAAACTCCCCAAATTCGATGAGATTCCAAAATTCGATGGCGGATTGACCAGTTTTAAACCATTTTGGGACTATTTTGAACCCCGTATTCATGCAGTCGAGGCGCCAGCGTATGAGAAGATGATCAGACTCCAGCATGCCCTCAAAGACGGAGCTGCAGCCTATATCGTTGATAATAGGGAAAGAACTCGTGAGGATTACGAATCGGTCATCACAATCCTTACGACGCGTTATTTGAATCGGTCCAAAATTGAAGATTTTCTTGAGTTTGAGTTGTTAGCTATTCCTTCTCCCACCCATAACAGCTCTCGTTCTCTTCTCGAATTTGCAGATAGGATTGATACCTTCAGATCTCGGTTCAAGCATAACAACAGCGAAATCCCTCGGACTATAGTTAAGAAATTATTTTTGAAACTTGATACGAAGACTAGAGAGCATGCTACTTTGAGAAGCTCTGTGAAAGGATATGATCTTCATAATATCAATGATTTCCTCACGTTTCTATATGAATTAGCATTGGAAATGGAACAGTGGCAGCTTTCCTCTGATAATGTGTCCCAAAAGCCCCAGGTTCCTAATCATCCCGTTTCACGTCCAAAAGGTGATATTGTCAGACCTCCGCGCATTGAAAGACCTCCTGCTTCGAATGTTGTCCTCAGTTGTCCATTTTGTTCAGAGACTCACAAAGCTTCGGAATGTCCCAAGTTCAAATCGTATTCGGAAAGAATTGAGTCGTTGAAGTCACAAAGACGGTGTTATCGTTGTTTCAGTCCCGATCATATGATCACTAGGTGTCATCGAACTTTTATTTGTGGGAAATGTCGTAGAAATCATCAAACCTTTATGTGTTCCCCTCCGAAAGGATCCTCCAATTCCACTCCGTTAGGTAACATTGATAGTGGAGTAGAACCGTCTTCGCCAGCGTTGGTTTTTGCTATTACAAACAATGGCCAGTTTGATTGTCAGGGTGAAACTCAGGACACCACAAGCCAACTCCCCGTGAAGTATTGTTGTTTTTCAGCTAACGCTGAGATACCTCAGAGCAAGGTTGCTCCCCACCCGGTTCATGTTTTCATTGATTGCGGGTCAGATTTGAATTTGATTAAAAAATCGACCGCTCTTTTGTTGAATCCACGTTTGAAATTGAATGGAAATTTGAATATTGGCACATTGAATGGGTCTATTGGATCCAAGACCTCTCGCTTGACAGTATTGTTTACTCC
This sequence comes from Bursaphelenchus xylophilus, assembly GCA_904066235.2. Taxonomy (NCBI): domain Eukaryota; kingdom Metazoa; phylum Nematoda; class Chromadorea; order Rhabditida; family Aphelenchoididae; genus Bursaphelenchus; species Bursaphelenchus xylophilus. The sequence goes on from CAJFCV020000001.1 coordinate 3,063,277, forward strand.
CGGTGCTCAGGATTCCAGTAATCTTCCCCCGATTCCTTCAAAGCCCGTCGAAATTGTTCTAAATGTCGTTGATGACAAATTTTTCGATAAATTGAAAGGTCCAAAGTTCTCGAAGTCGGTTGACACATTGTTGGGTGTGCAAGCGATGACGAAATTGAACATGACTGTCACAGATTCCAGAAGTCCCTCCGGCTATACGCTTGTGAAATCGTCCTTAGGGTACTTCGAAGCCGGTGCTCCCCTATCATACGAGCCCGTGCACCCCAGTCATACTCTTCAGGCTCACGTCTTATTCCTTCAAAATCAGAGCCGTCCGGACCCTTTTGAATCCATCCAGGACTTTGATCTAGTCCGTTATAGTAATTGGACAGATAGCATGGGTATCACCAAGGAAGATAGTTTATCGAAAAGAGAATCAGATCTCAAAACTCTCGAATTTGTGCTCAAGAATACGACTCAGGATCCTCAAACTGGTCGGTATTCGGTTCCTTTGCCGTTCAAACATGAGAAAACCCCTCTAGTTCTCCCGGATTATAAGAAATGTAGGGCTCGGTTATCAGGCATCATTAGACAGCTTCAGAAAGATCCCAAATTGCTTGCTCATTATCATAAGAATTTTGTGGATCAGGAATCTAACGGTATCATTGAGAAATGTTCGGTTTTCGAGTACACGAAGGGTAAGACTAGATATATTCCCCATCTCCCTGTAGCTCGACCGGATCATCCTACCACCCCGGTTCGTAATGTATTTGATGCTTCTTCTAAGGATGAAAGCGACCAGTCCCTGAATTCTATGTTGAATCAAGGTCTCACTCTTCTCCCGGATTTACCATCCACGATTTTGTCAGTCCGAAAAAGCAAATATCTAGCTATAGCGGACCTTGAAAAAGCATTTTTGATGCTAGATATTCATCCTGAATACCGTGACTATGTTCGTTTCTTGTGGGTTAAAGATCCATCTCGTCCTCCAACTCAAGATAACCTCCAAGCCTACAGATTTCGAAGGGTTACATTTGGGTTAGTTTGTTCTCCAGCTTTGTTAGGTGCTGTCCTCCATCATCATATCTTGAAAAATTCGGACATTCTCGGTCAAGAAATGACGGAGTCCATCTTGAAAACGCTGTATGTTGATAATATGTTCATCCAAGCAGATAATCCTGACCTCGTATCAGACACATGCCAAAAATTGAAAAAGATTTTTTCGGACAGTGCAATGAATTTGCGAGAATTTGCGTCGAATATTCCTGACTTCGTTGACAGTTTCCCTCCTCACGATTTGGCCTCAGGCGTCCTTCAAAAAATCCTGGGTATGGGTTGGAATACGTTAACCGATCAGTTATCGTTAACTCCAAAAGAACCAAAGAAACTTGAGATAAAGTGTGATCCTTTGCAGTTTCAAATGAGAAATTACGACCCCAATGGGTTGATTTCGCCAGCTATTTTGCCGATTAAGAGAATTAATCAGGAGCTGAGCCAAATTCCCAATGGGTGGAAATCAGAATTGTCAGAAGAAATAAAACTTCGCCTACAAACGATTGTAGACGGTTGGTCGGTCGAAAAAATTTTGGTTGATAGGTATTTTGGGCCCCCTCCGTACTCTTTGCATGCCTTCTCGGATGCTTGTTCTTATGGTATCGGTGCGTGTATTTATATTTCCTCCGTTGATCAGTCTTTCCCCCCGGCATTGGTATATGCTAAGGCTAATGTTAAGCCCTCTAACATAACTCAGTCAATACCCAACCTCGAGCTTTTGTCCACAGAAACGGCTGTATTACTCATGTCGAACGTCTCCAAAACCTTGTATCCCCATGTTGAAAAACATTTTGTTTGGTCTGACTCTGAAATCGCACTCAAGAAAATTGAAAATCGAGATAATCGTGAACGGTTTGTGGCCAACCGTATCAAATCCATCTATTCACATGTTCCCGATGGTACCATTTTTCGTCATGTTCCTGGTGAACAAAACCCAGCTGATGTAGCTAGTCGTGGGGTACCTCTAAATGAGCTCAGAACTCTTGACATTTGGTGGCATGGTCCTAGTTTTCTAAGAGATGAAGCTTACAAGCCGTCGATGGCATTTGTCCTCAAGAATAGTGGAGCCACTGTCGACTATGAAGCAGATTGTTTCCACGTTTCCGAAGAAGTATCAGAGACTCAGTCCCTGTGGCAACTGTTTTTCAGTCAATTCCCCCAAGGTTGCATCGAAGATTTTTGCAAATCACATGAATTTTTTGTCACTTTGAGTTCCGAATTGAATCAGTTGAACGGCTGGCTTGAAAAAGCAATCCGTCTCGAGCAAGAGCGCAGTCCTCCTTCAAGTAGTCAGATAAAAAATTGGAGATTGAGAAAAGATTCGCTTAATCTATGGCATATTGACGGTCGGATCGTGAACTCTAACTTCGGATTCCGGAGAAAGAATCCTTATTTCATAAGTCAGAAGTCGTCGTTGATCCCCTTGGTTATCAGAAAATTGCATGAATGTCATGGGCATATGAACTCTTCGTCTACATTACAAATTCTCCGTGAATATTTTTGGTTTCCGCAGTCTAGAAAGATTATCACCTCGTTGATTATCAAAGCTTGTCCTAATTGTGCTCTCGATAGGAAGACTTTTACTCCCCCATGCTATCTCCCAAAATTACCGGAAACACGAACCCAGTTTGACTTCGTTTTCCAAGATGTTGGAGTTGATCTCATAGGACCGATTGCTACACAAGAAGGGCCAATTCACATCATTCTGTGGACTTGTTTGACATCCCGTGGAGTTTTTTTGGACACGTTGTATCCAGCTTCGGCCAAAAGTTTCCTTAATTGTCTTGATAAGTTGAAAGCAATATATGGCCTTCCCAGTTCTATCCTTAGTGACCACGCATCCTACTTTGAGTTAGCAAGGAAAGCTATCATGATTGCTCAAAATGAAGGTTTGGTGGTTGAGGAATTTTGTCAAAACCAGAAAATTCGGTGGAATTTTACGGTTTCTAGAGCTCCGTGGCAAGGAGGTGCCTATGAAAGATTGGTTGCTCTCGTGAAACAACTTTTGACTAAAAAGTTTATCATATCTCGGCTGAAAGCGAAGAGTGAATTAAAAACGGCTCTTCCTCATATTGCTACCGTTATTAATTGTCGACCTCTTACCATAGTCAATTCGAAATCCCCGATAATCTTAACCCCAATGAATATGTTGTGTCCTCTACGCCAACCGTTGTCGCTTCCAAGATTTGAGTTAGACGAAGTGTACACACCTAGTCCCCATGATTCCCCTGAAACTTTGGCTCAGACCTTCGCTAAAACTCAGAACTTTGTCGCCAAAGTGAAAGCTGTATGGAATGACATGTATCTCGAAACGTTGATAACGCAGAAATCCAAAAACTCCGTCGTGGCTCCTCCAGAATTCGTTAAAGGGGATCTTGTAGTCTTCTCGTCCGATAAGCCACACGGCCCAAAATACGAGATTGCCAGGGTAGACAGAGTGAGGAGCAAAGATCAAGTGCCAGTAGAAGTGGTGTTGGAAACCGATGCCAAGAAGACCGTCTCCCGTCACCCCAGATCAGTCAAGATGTTGTTCCCGGTTAAGAAGCTCAGCCAGAAGGAGACCAAAGATGTGGCGCGCCCCCCGGAGACACCATCAAGTGGAAGCAACACTCCAGGCCCGGAGTGTCACGATTCCGTGAAGAATTCTCAGGAATTAGCATAAATACGAATATTTTGATATAAATGTAATGGATCGACCGCTTTTCGGTCACTTTTTCCGGCGAATAAATATTTGTGTGATCATTTTTGGAAAGTTTCCTTGGTACGAAGAGCGGTGGAGGAAATTACTTGAAGTCAACACGTGAGTTCACCTTTTTTCTTGCTGGGTTTGAGTCTCCGCGTTAGGTAGGAGCAACTAGTGTAGCGGGCGAGTCAGGCAGGACTACTCATACTCAAGTTGTGACAATTAATAAGATATACTATACAGTAGCCAAAAAAATCCATGGTGGAAAGGGTTAAGCCTCATAAATCTTCTCGACTTTATGACTTCCAGAAAAATGTCTTTGCTTTTTGTGCAGTCAAAGTTTCAAAGTACACTTCTTATTTATCTTTCACTCCGACACACAAACTTTTTCGTAGCCCATACCTTAACATAGTATAAATTGAACAATTTAAAGATTCTCTTCATTACATTTCCTTACATAAATAGTTTCCACTCCCTCTCCCGTTGAACGCAATTAGAATTAGCGCAAAGATTTTTGGGATTCTTTGACTTTTTCGACCTTGAAGCGCTGGCTAACCGCGCGCCGATCGAACGACCCTCTTTTTTTCGTCTTTTCCGATAATATTCTTTCTTTTGTAGTGGGAAAAGTTTTTTGGATGTGATCTCGTGATGTTGCTGGTTCAATTTTACCTCGGATTTTATGTACAAACTGCACTACTGTAAAATATACTGCTTTTATTTCAGTTAGAAAGCGGGGGTTGGGAACTTGCTGGAAGGAAATTGTAAAGAGAAAAAGGATGAGCGACAAGTATAAGAAACGACAAAATGGTAAGTTCCTTCTGGAAAATCATGTAGGGGTCTGCAAAAAGTTTCTGTTACTGCAGATTCATTTTTAGAAAAATTTTCAAGAAAATGTTGTTTTCGTTTTTGATGAAAATTGGCATGAATTTTTGGTGGGACACAGATTTTCTTTAAATTTTGCACAGATTTTACGCATAGGCCACGTTTCAATTCCTGAAAGTTTGAGCTCTCGCTTTGCAGACTCCGCGGAAATATTCAACAATTTTTGTGGCCGAGAGAGTACACTAAGCGCGGAGAGCGCTCAGAGAGAAAAATTCTGAAGTAATTTCTTTGCCAGTTTCGTGCAAAAAAAACTTCTTGTGGAAATATTACCCTTTACGGTAGGAAGGGACAAGAAAATTTTTAATGCAAAAATTCAGCAAAAAGTGTCGCGGGAAATTCAGAGGTTTCATTTGCGAATCCCCACAATTTTTTTTTCTGTTGGCGAGGTCCTTCGCCAAGAAATGTCTACATTTAATAGAAATGCGATTTGTTGTCCAAAGTTGCATTTTGAACTACTAGCATTTTCATAAAGTGCGTGGACTTTTCGTCGTGAGCCGCACTGTGCAAGAAAAATGTCATTTTCACAGTGTCTTTCGACTTTTCAAACAAAATCTCTGCGATGCAACCTTTTTTCCATTGCGCAGCCGCGAACTTTGCTCCCGCGATAGACAATAAAGTCTACGCACAGGGTGGTTCAGCTAAGTTCGCGGATGTAAAATGCTTATAACTTTTTATAGGATTGTTCAATTTTTATGAGCAATAGCTCATTTTATTCCTTAGTAGTTGCCATTTTGTTTAAAAAAAATATCATTAAAAATGATCAGTCCTGCGTCGAGTTATGACCCTTCAAAGTCAAACATGCTTTTTCACGTAAATTTTAAAAAAATTTACGGATTTTTTCGGATTTTCGGATTTTTTTTGATTCCATCGTATTCTACGCAAAATTCTATGACTTCTGAAGCCCACTTACAATTTACAATTATCGACCGGTCGAAAGTTATAAGCGATTTTCGAGATTTTTCGGAAATTTTCAGATTGAAGCGTGAAAAGGCAAGTTTGACTTTGAAGGGTCATAACTCGACGTAGGATTGATCATTTTTAATGATCTTTTTTTTAAACAAAATGGTAACTACTAAGGAATAAAATGAGCTATTGCTCATAAAAATTGAACAATCCTATAAAAAGTTATAAGCATTTTACATCCGCGAACTTAGCTGAACCACCCTGTACTTTACGAAAGTGCTATTCTCAGTATGACTGGAAAATAATGACCGCAATATCGCCGCGCCAATAGCGTCGCTGAACGAAAGTGCTAGCATTTTTGATCACCATCATCCATAAGAAATCCAAAATTCACTTCTATTTTCCCTTCCTTGCTAAATCGAGCCGCTCTCACTTCTCACTGCCGCTCTCCCTCTCTGCCCCCCAAAAACAAAAAAAAAAAAACACGCAAAAAATTATGTTTCGAAGACTTTCGAATTTCGAAGGCTTTTGCAAAAAAAGCAAAACATTTTTTTTTTCTTTTTTCGGGAGCCTGTTTGATCCAGTTCTTTATCTTCCAATCCGAAAATGCACGTATTTCGTTTCTGCCGTTGGGTGTTTAGAAATAAAAGGCATTTCCAAGCGGATGATCGCTTGTTTTTCTCTGTTGTAGTAATTTTTTGGTTGTTTTTGTGGGAAAAATTGGAAAAGTTGGGAGGTTTGGAATTTTTTGCGATTTTTTAAAGTTTTTTGATGAGAAACGCGGGATCTTTGAGTGGGAATTTGGGGTAAAATACGGTAATTGATCGATTTTTGTTGCTGGAACAGTCATCAGGAAGGTGAAAAATTTGACATTTTCTACGAAAAATCGATTTTTTTGCGATTTTTTGAATTTTTGTCTGATTTTTTGTTTTTCAAATTTTTTATCGTGTAAAATAAGGTAAAATACGATGTGTAATTGATTTCTGCGGCTAGAAATGTAAACAGAAGCATAAAGAATGTGATATTTTAGACGAAAATCCGGTATTTTCAAGATTTTTTAGAGATTTTTGCTGATTTTTCTCGTTTTTTCAAAATTTTTCATATAAAACAGAGTAAATAAAATGCGATGAACAATTAATTGCTGTTGCTAGACAAATAAGGAACAAAACGAAAAATTTTGATATATTTTTTTCCGAGATTCTTTGACATTTTTTATGATTTTTCTCAATTTTTCAAATTTTTTCGTACAAAACAAGGTAAAATACGACGACTAGTTGATTTCTTCTGTTAGAAAAGTAATCAGGAAGATGAAAAATTTGATATTTTTAACGAAAACGTTTTTTGATATTTTTTTTCCTAAAATTTTTCATATAAAATAAGGTAAAATACGCCGTTTGCAACCTTTGCAGCTTCATCCCCCACTTGTTCTCTCTTTATCACCACAGATCGCAACATTTTGCGATAAAAATTTTTTATTAAAAAAAACAATTTTTTCTCTACTTTTATCACCTTTTCTCCCAAAAAGTCGGATTTTCAGAGTTTTATCGGATGACAGACGCTTCCAATCCCATTGCCTATGGAGTTCGCTATGTTTTGGAGGTGTTTCGATGGATTTTCTTTGTCATTTATTCCATTGGCAGGGGAATTTTCCGGACAATCGTTCCGAACTCAGTGTTGCGGAAGAAGAGTTTGAATGGAAAGGTGGGGATTATCTAATATGTATTGCGTCTTTTTGAACAATCTTTGTGCTGGATTGGACTCTAAACTTTAGAGCTCAAAGGTTGAGAATTATTTTCAATGAAAATTGGGATAAAAGAAAAAAATTTTTCCTATAAAATATTACAATTACTATAAAAAGCTCAAATGTGCGACGCACAGATTTTCTTGAAATTGCACACATGTCATATGGTCCAGACATCAATTCCTGAAAGTTTTAGCCCACGCTTTGCAGGCGCAGCCGAGATATTGAACGATCTTTGCGACCGAGAGAGTACGCGAAACGTGGAGAGTGGTCAGAGAGAAGAACAATTTTTGGCCATAGCTTTGCAAGTTTCGAACGGAAAATTTTTTTTTTGGGAAACTTTATTTTCTACAGTAGGAATAGGTATGCATAAAAAAATTGATTTTTTGTGGAAAAATTACTCTCTACGGTAGATATAGACTTTTTATGCTAAAATTTGCCAAAAATTGGCTCTTATACGCCTACTTTCGGCCTAAAAATCTCGGTTGTTTTTGCTCAGTGCAAGCTAAAAATCATGGATATACCTTAGAAAAAAATTCTATATATTTCTCAAGTTATATCAGAATCCGAGCGTCGCAATTGGAGTACTTCCACTGTGCCTACTTTTTTAATTTTCACCAACTTTTGGCCCAAAAATCTCAATAACTTTTGCAAAATGCGAGTTCATAAGTTCCCTCAATCTCGTTCAAAATCTTAGCCATGAACTTGCACCTCTTCCTCCCTCGGTTTCTCGCTTCAAAGTCATCAGAAAAACCCTGCTTCACCTCTATTCCATCCACATTTTCAGACCATTCTTCTGACCGGTGCTGGCGGTGGAATTGGCCGAGAACTGGCCAAACAATTGGCCGAGCAAGACGCTCGATTAGTCCTATGGGATCTGAGTTCCGTCGGTAATGACGAAACAGCACAGATTTGTCAGAAAATTGGGGCAAAAGTGTACTGTCAAACGGTCGATGTGACGGATAGGAAAGCGGTTTACCGAGCCGCGGACGAGTTGAGGAATGACTTTGGAGAGCCGGATATTCTAATCAACAACGCCGGAGTTCTGAATGCGTCACCGTTTTTGGAGTGTAATGATGATAAGATGTCCAAGTTGATCGATGTGAATACGAAGTCGTTGTTTTGGGTAAGAGAGTACTTATTTTTATATCGCGCTATGCAGAAACAACCGACAATTTTAGATCAAAATTTGGTAAAAATGAGATTTTTTTTTGACGAATTTTGGCATGAAAAGTTTCATGTCTATTTCTACTCTGGAGGGTAATATTTCCACAAAAAATCAATTTTTTCCGCTCGAAATTATCAAAGATATGGCCTAAAAATGTTCTTCTCTTAAAACCTCTGTACAACCAACTCATTCATAACAAAACTTTTATATTATGAACGCCTTTATAGGTCCAAGGGTCAACTATTCTTCCACAAAAAATCAGTTTTTTCCGCTCGAAATTATCAAAGATGGTCTAAAAAAGAGTTTTCTCTCTGACCGCTCTCCACTTTTAGCGTACTCTCTCGGCCGCAAAGGGAAAAATCATTCAATATTTCGACTGCGCCTGTAAAATGCAAGCTAAAACTTTGAGGAATTGATATAAGGCCTATGTCCGAAATGTAATCTTTACCGCTGAGAGAGTACGCAAAACGCGGAGAGCGGTCAGAGAAAAGAAACAATTTTTGGCAATATCTTTGCCGGTTTCGTGCGGCAAAAATTGATTTTTTGTGGAAACATTAACGTCTGTAGTAGAAACAGGCATGCAACTTTTCATCACAAAATCCACAAAAAAATATTTAATTTTTTCCAATTTTCCACCTAAAAATTTTGGTTTTCTCAGCTAAGCGCGCGATAAAATTTTCATTAATTTTATGGCTAAAAAATCTATTTATCACTGACCAAATTAACAAGACATTTTTGTCTTCAGGTAACCAAAGCATTCCTCCCGAAAATGGTCGACCGCGGCAGTGGGCATGTTGTAACGCTCGCGTCGATTGCCGCAATCCTCGGAGCCCCCTTGCTGGTCGATTATGCGGCCTCAAAACACGCAGCTTTCGGATTTATGCAGTCGTTGCAACTCCAACTCCAACTGATGAAAGCGCCACCAATTGCGTTCACAACAATATGCCCCTATTACACAACTACCCCGATGATAAATGATCTCAAGCAAGTTACACTTTTTGCTTTTATAATATTCGTTGTACAGGTCGCAAATAGTCGACAGTCGCTTCGCATTGCTGACGTCGGAATACGTGGCCAAGAAGACGATCGAGGCCATACGACTGGAGCAACGGGTTCTGATCATGCCCAACGAAATGGCCGCGTTTTATTCAATTTTCAGCCTTCTCCCATGGAATCTCGGAGAGTCAATCATCCTTCGACGTCGGGTATATTGAGTCGAAGAATCGGTTTCACTTGAACATTTATATAGGCGATTGTAATATCAATAATTTGTACGGTTTATTTTGTGCAGAAAAATATATGCAACTATACTATAAACTTGATTAGAATTTCAACCTACAGTAGAGTCATAATTATAACCCTACTTTAAAAATGAGTGTAAATTTTGTGATTGTCAATAGAAATGTGTCATATTTGGCACCAATGTGCATCAGTGTACTAGAAATGATGTGCCAAAAAATTATTTTGAAAAATTCATGATTACTATTCCAAGTACTATCATTGGTGACAGTATGAACACGGTATTATGAATTCTTGTTTTGTGTGTACTCGATCTTCGGCTCTCTCGCACAAGCTGTTTTTAGAGCCAATACTAGTACTTTTGAGTGAACAAAATGTCCAAAAAGTTTGTTTGTCTACTGCGCAGTATACTGTGCCAGTGGCGCTACGACTTTTCGGGTCAGCGACAGTTTTATCAACGATACTATGGATCGCGTCAGTTCGTCGTTGCATGTGGGAGACTTGGAGAAAGCTTAGTCATTAGTAATAATAAAATTGATCGGGTCCTAGCATAGCTTATCACCTATTTTGAGGCATTTTACATGTACTCACATCAATAATATCTAGATAAAAGTTACGGATATCCGTTTTTTGCCGAAATTTTGGTTCTTTTATATGTTACAATAAATCGGGGTAAAGAAAACTAGTGTTCGTAATAGCTAGAATTAGAAAGCATGAACATATTTCAAGCCTTTGCCGAGTCTCCGCCGAGCGTCCCCCGACCATCCAACGGCTTTGCCGGTGTTGTGGAGCCTCAAAGGTCTCCACAATTCCCATGGAAATTAGCATAAACCAACTCATATAAAAGCCACGTCTCGTCACCAATGAGCTTATTCTTCTTCGGTTGTTCCTTTTGCCGTGAATAAAAGAACTTCGTGATTTCGTGTGTGTCATTGTTCCCCAATCGGTGGTCTAACGTCCCCCGATTCCCCTTCAACTTTGAGCTCCAGTTCATGGGGGCTGAGCCGAGAATTGAACCATCCGGATTCATGGCCGTCTCCGGTATCAGCTAAACCGAAATCAGAAACGGTTAGCCTCCCAATGAAGCGGGTCGAGATCGATAGAGATCCGGTGATTCCTTTGACTCGATTAGAACAAACAAAGGTACTTACGATTTCAGACTCGTTTTTGGCGACGGTCCGTTATTTGGGAGAGAAATTGAGTTGTTCAGAAAGTTCAGCTCAAGATATCCTTCTTCGCCTCGATCAGTTGGCCGAACCCCGGTCGACCCGCGACCACGAACGGTTTGCTCTGGCCAAAAGAAGAGGAATTTGGTTTGTGACGGGGACTCTAGAGAAGAGTGAACTTCCCGAAGCGGAGAGACATCCGATCTTCCTCGCAAAATCATCTCGTATCTTACTAGGCGGGCCAAAAAGTCTTGACATGTCTGCACAGTGCGCCGTCGTGCATGAAATTTGTCGCGCGGCGACAAGAAAAATTCACGGTGCAATGCGACACCGCCCAGTGCAAAAAGATTGTTTTGAAAAAGGGTAAACAACGCACAGTGCGCTCTTCATTCGCACCCCGCCAAACTTTTATCGCGCGACACCTCGTCGCGACACCGAATTCATGCGCCCGCACGGTGCGAAAACACGTCAAGACTTTTTGGCCCGCCTAGTACCCAAGCTATTGGCCGATCTCCACTCTCGCCCCATAGGCACTTCCTACAGTCTTTTTTAGGGTACCCACCTGCCCTAAGCCCCGTATCGATTGAGTTTGTGTTACTCCGAACTGTCGTCGACCCAAAAATTGGTATCAATTACAATGATAAAAAATTCAATTTTGAGACTTTCGGTATATGAAATGCAAAAAATGCAAACCAAATAAACAACCAAACTCCTCTGATTTCTTGTGTAATAAACAAAAACAATCAAGGGTTTCATAAATTTCATTTTTATTGGGCCATCAATCAATTACATATACGGACGATCGGAATGGGAGAGACGATTCTGTTCTTCTCCCATAACCAGTGATGTACAAGGCTCTAACATATTTCATATTGGTGCTTTATGTTCTGACATGTGACTGCCAAAGTTCCCAAAGTTCCAAATTGTTTTGCCAGAAGCTGATAGAAGATACGAATAGTCAAGTGAATGCGAGGCCTAATTTCAGAGATCCGGTGGTTGCGGCGAGGATGAGTTTGGCGAAACAGATGGTAAGTTATGTTTGTATAATACATTTAAAGGGAAGCACGATTACTGTGTTTGGTCGATGTGAACCGTGAATTTTAATCGACGCCGTGTGACGAGTTTTTTCGCGCCGTGGCATGTCGTAAAGTAATGTCAAGACTTTTTTGGCCCAGTAATTTATCCTTTTGCTCGCAAGCTTAACTCCTAACCGGAAGCTTATATCAAATACATCAAGGCATCTTCCGATGCAGTTCAATGATCATTGATTTTGGGTTCTTTTTTTCTATTCTTTGTAGAACTTGCCGATCTCCCATTTCTCATCACCCGAGTGCTTCGACGGCGTTATGAAATGCCTCCAAAAACAGAAGAAAAAGGGAATATCAGATCCGATTCAGTGTTGTCAGCAATGCTCTTGATTGGAAATACGCATATCTTTGTGCAAAGGCGGGGTTCAAGCCCAAGATTTATTTATCCGAAATAAAGCTCATATCAGTCCTCGTTCGTTCCGTTACAGCTCATATAAGCTATGGAATTGGGTCCTGCGAGCATTGGAAACAGCAATGACTATCCATCTGTGTTCCGCTCCCAATACAAGTCACCATATCGTTCATGCAGGCGAACGGAACAAAGATTTTACGCCCAGCTTGGTTGAACTGAAACTGACTTTAGTCAACACGCCGACTAACAGGGGAAGTGCTAAAAGTACGACGCACGTCAAGACTTTGCGCGAACTGAAAGGGCTCTCACTGCAAAAAAATCCAAAAAAATCCGTCGCCCACACTGTCGCAGAGGTGAAAAGCAACTTGATTTTGATGCGACACGATTTCTTTTCTCTGCCGCGAATGTGATTTTCGATGCGACAGTGTGCTCATTATTTTCCCGACAGGCTGATAGTATAAAGCTAACTTTGACTCATAACAAACGACAAGCCATTTTCTTGACTTTTCCTTACCCTCGTAACCACAAAATTGATGTGGTGTTGCTTGACGGCCTCGACCCGCTCCGGTTGCCGTTTGATCCCGTTTAGCGCCTTCTTAATTGTCTCCTCACAATATTGCCGATGGGTTAATCTCGCACAAAAGGACAAGGAGACGCATAACAATAAAATCACAACAACCCTCATTTCACCTAATTGAAATTGTAAATGGATCCATGCTTTTATAGTGGCCAAAAGTTACTATAAATGCTAATAAGTGTAATTTTAATTTTGATAAATTAGCTCTCATTTATTTGTCAGAATATATATTTAGTACCATACCATAATGTATTACTCACTCCGATTCCTCTTCTTTGTCTTTTTCACCCTCTCCTTCCGCGTTCGATGCTCTCCCACATGTGTCATGTTCAATGCCATGCGCAGCTCCTCCTTGATCTCGTGTTTGCCCACCTTCCTCGATCGGCAGTAGTACTCAATTACGACGGAAATCGTGCTGAACACCAGGCCGGAGAAGAGGATCAGAAAGAGGCCCGAGACGTTGTAGAGGTTCAACGAGACCCTCTGCTGCTTCACCGAAGACCCCATCCCGGTGCAGGTGGCGCCCTTGCTTCGCCACCATTTCTGCTTCTTCATCTCGATGATGCCGCGCTTCTGGTACAGCAGGATCTGCTTGGAGATGCGGTCAGTCCATTCGGAGCCTGAAAATTTTGTATGAGATTGTCGGGAAAATAATGAGAAAGATCTCGAATCGAAAGTCGCATCACCGCCGAGAAAATGAATTGTGTCGCGGAAAAATTAAATTGCTTTTCACTTCAGCGACGCTTGTGCTCATTATTTTCCCGACAGACTGCTACATAATAAGTTTTCCAAGGGGATTGCAGTTCAGAGTTTATTTACAGGGTAACTCAGAGTTCGTGTTTTGCAGAAACGACCAAAATTTTTAGGTCGAAAGTCGGAAATTTTTCCATGAAAAGTTTCATGCTTCCTTCTACTGTAGTAATATCTTTACAAAAAAAAAACAATTTTTTCCCTCGCAGAACTGGCAAAAATACGGCCAAAAAGTGTTTTTCTCTCTGACCGCTCTCCACCTTTCGCGTACTCTCTCAGCGTCAAATATTACATTTCGGGTATATGCCACATATCAATCCTTTAAAAGTTTAGCTTGCTCTTTGCAGGTGCAGCCGGGAAATTCAACGATCTTTGTCTAGGAGAGAGTACGCCAAACGCGGAGGGTGGTCAGAGAGAGATACACGTTTAAACGATAATTTTGCTGGTGGTTTCGTGCGGAAAAAATTGACGTTTTGTGCAAATATTATTCGTTTTAAAACTGACTCTTATGGTTGCTAAAATTGTTCATAATATACAGTTTTTTTTACACGAGTTCGTTGTACAGAGGTTTCACTGTAGACGTATTTTATTGAAAGCCAAAAAAAGAAAGAAGTACGAGAGAAAGACTTGACCCAATGTGTCATCTCTGACATACAATAAAATCAAATATTACCTACCTTTCTGCAACGCTATGCCATAGCCCTTGGAACCTAAAACTCCACCGATTTGCGTTAAATTGCAGTTCTGCTGCACCTCATACTCCAACGAGCTGCTTTCCATCAAATACGCGTAGTTTTGAGCCAAAACTTTCTGCACACCTTCGCGATTCGAGCGAACAAAGACGTCGCGTTGCTGCATGAATCGCCACATTTTTTGATGCGACGGGATTTTGGATTCCTAAAATTTATTTTTTGACTTGCTACACAGTACAGTGGAGGACCTGATCCAGCGGCAAAAAACGTACCATTTTGCATCTAGGAAGTATCAAAAAATGTGGCAAAATATCTCCCTATCCAAGTGAAAAAACTCCGATTTCAAAATCGCGGCCACTCTTTTTGTGAGGGAAAGGGCGCGCCCTTCAACGCAGAGTTTTTTTTCACTCGGAGAGGGAAGCATTTTGCCACATTTTTGATACTTCCCGGAAGCAAAATGGTACGTTTTTTGCCACTGGATCAGGTACCCCACTGTAGTTTTCAATTTTGCTACACGCTTTTGCTACACAAATCTCCACTGCTCACCTGAAAGAACTGCATTGTCGAGCCTCCTCGAATGGTCCCGTACAAAATGTCGGTCTGATTGGCCAAATCATCCAGACTCCGGATCGGAATGTGCGGCTTGGAAACGGTCAGAACGGCGGCCAAATTCGCCGTATATGCTGATACAATCACCAACGTGAACATCCACCAGGTCCCGCCGAGCATTCGAGTGGAGACGGCGCGAGGACCAAAGTCACAACCCCCCTTCAACATGGTCGACATGACGTACCAGAGGGTGTTCCAGAAACTGAAATAAGAGAATGCGGTAATGTTCGGAAAGCATAGTTAAATTTACTCTCGCTTTTGGTAAGAGACACAAAAAAATCTCGCATTACCGAGAGAGTCCGAGAGAAACCGCTTTTGTTGATCGAATACCTGAAGTAGGGCTCAAAGTTGGAGCCATAACTTTTGACTAGGAGACTGCAGGTTGATGAAATTTATAGAACAAATAGAGTATGCAATAAGCTTCCTAAGAACATAAAAATTGTCACTAATCGTTACAGTATACCTAAATGCGCCGTGGTTTTACTTCAAAAACACAAAAAATCGATACTTTTTGAAAGTTGGGCTTATAAATCAACTAAACCGTAGGCAAGAATACTAAAATTGAAGCTGAGTGTCCTATGAGGTATCGGCTTTCATAATTTGGCAAAAAACGTACCATTCTGCATCCGGGAAGTATCAAAAAATGTAGCCAAATGCCTCCCTCTCCAACAAAAAAAACTCCGTTTTGAAGGGCGCGACCTTTCCCTCACAAAAAGAGCGGACGCGCTTTTGAAATCGGATTTTTTTCAATTGGATAGGGAGGTATTTTGCCACATTTTTTGGTACTTCGCGTATGCAAAATGGTACGTTTTTTGTCACTGGATCAGATCCGCCATTGTAAATCAGCTAAACCGTAAGCGACAATACTAAAATTAAACCTGATGTGAGTGTCCTATGAAGCAACGCCTTTCATAATTTAATAGATAAACGACACAACACTTTGACACACAGGGGATACTGTAAGCTCAAAAATCCCTTTTTATGCAAGAATTTTCTACCATTTCCCTCTCTACAAACCTGTAATTATTGGACAGTTGAATAGGCGCATCCTCGGCCGTATAAGTCGCCGCCGGATGAGGCTGATGTGCCGTACAACATGAGAAGTTCAGATTCCATTCGTAGGGCGTGATCTGGGCGCAAACGAACATCCCCAGCGACAGGGCGCATATCGATAAGGCGATGGAGACCCAAATCTCCAACGACAGGGGGTTCAAGAATGAGAATAAATCGGGCTGATGGTCCGCGGGGATTTTGAATAAAATTGAAATTCCGAGCGACAAGAAGGGCTTGGTAAAGTCGACAACTTCAGCGCGTCGAAAGTTGGCGGTGAATGGGGCTACGACCATGTCGGCTTCCTGAAAAATGAAGGAAAATAGAGTGAATCCTCTGTGCAACGAACAATCTACGCTATAGGAGAGTTAGTTGGTTTTACAGAAGTCTCAATCTATGGAAAGTCTCTCTATAACGGACCCAAAAAGACTGGTTCACTTACTCCTCTCAAAATCTCACCAATCATCCCATCCCAGCTTCCGTTCCCATAAATGTCATTGCCATATTTGTTGTCTTTGACAACATGAATAGTGTATGTAAAACCTAGATCATCGGAGAGTTCGTGAAGCAGGTCAATGCAGAATCCCTCAAATTGCGAGTTCTGGTCCAATTCGAAGTGATTCTTCTTTAGCATCACGTAGGGACGCTCCTGAAATCTTAACAGTGAAGTTGTTAACCCAAAAAATGTTAGTCGTAAGAATTTTTCAATCCTGTTTCTACCGTAGGGAGGAGCGTTTCCATAAAAAATCTATTTTTTCCGCGCGTGCCATTTCGAGCTCGGGCTTATGAGTTACAAGCAATCTTCAAAGCGGTGTTGTGACGTCTCCTGGCTAAAGTCTGATTTGCAGAACGAAAATATCCTTTCTTGTAAACAACTATGTACTTTGCAGAACCAAAATAGCCTTTATCGTAAACAACCCATATTTTTCTCTTTCTATTTGAAAACACGCCCGTATTTTTCGACAAAAAAGCAGCATAATAAAGCTCGGATGGAAGAGCGAATATTTTGAATTCAATGATTGTATATTTTCTTTACTATATTTGTTTAAATACTAATAAATCTATCTAACTACTTATATTGGAATATATGGCTCACAAAATGGAGCTCCCGGCGGGTGGCCAATATCGGTCGGCTTCAGGACCAATCCGATCAGCATTAGGCCCATTGTTGACCAGAGCAAAGGAAGTTGTAAGTACAGTAAAACGCCAAGAACCGTACGTGGCGCAAAAACAACAATCAAAAGAGGAGAACATATTACTGGCCGAAGAAGTTCAAATCAAGTTTGAAACGTTAAATAAGAAGGAAAAAATGTCGTTGGAAAAAATTACTGGACATCATTTACAACTATATTTTAAATGAACTACGATACGTAAACAAAACCGCGGAGCAAGAATTGAACGACAAGTTTAATGAACAAACTGAACTAACCAAGACGATCAACGATTTGGAGGATACAGAAATAGAAGTCAGCGAACAATTAAGACTAGTCCACCTTGCATTGAATAAGTTACATGGAGCCAATGCCAATACTGAGCAGTCGTCAACAACAATGGAAAAATCCGACCACACAGAACCGCGAGTTAAGTTGCCACAATTCCAGTTGCCCATATTTAGAGGAGATGAATCAGTGTGGACGGCGTTCTGGGACTCACAGAAATCCTTAATACATGACAATCAGACCCTCTCCAATATACCAAAGTTCCAATATCCATTGTCATGTTTACAAGGCGATGCAAAAAAGGCGGTGGATTGAGACAAACATCGTAGACGATGTGTAAACCGTTAGATTCATACAAAGATTGGATACAACTCATGCGATCCGCTAATCCGACTGTATTAGTGCGGCATTTACTGAAGAGACACGATGTCAAGGCAAAATCACTTGGAAATAACATAGAGTTGGAACACTGCTATCCTATAAAACTTCAAGACGTAAGATATGTACCAAATCCAGGAAGATGCGACGTAGCTTTAAAAGTAAAAGGATCTACAAAAACCTGGTTTATGGATAGAATAAGTTTGGAACTCTCTCCACCGTAAAGTCTGGATAGTATGGGTTACTTTAATAGCAGCTATCCAAACATATGCTACTTGGATCGTAATCATCGAAAATTGCAAAGGAAGAATGACACAACGTAGCTCAAATCCCAGAGAACCGGACCAACCACCTCGAGAACGTATATTTTTCATTAGACGCCCTCAAAGAAACGAGCCTGAACCAACGGTACGTTTTCAGCCCCAAGAAGAACAAATCGAACTACTCCTTCAATCAAGCTCCATAAGACGTCAAAGCAGGTATTTAGAAGGCCTCCTGGATATAACGCAGAGGGAGGGGAGCGTAGTGACGTCTCCTGGCTAAAGACTGATTTGCAGAACGAATATATCCTTTCTTGTAGACAACTATTTTGCAGAACCAAAATAGCCTTTATCGTAAAAAAACCCATATTTTTTCTCTTTCTATATGAAAACACGCCCATATTTGTCGACAAAAAAGCAGTATATAAAGCTCGGATGGAAGAGCGAATATTTTGAATTCAATGATTATATAATATTTTCTTTACTATATTTGTTTAAACCCTAATAAATCTATCTAACTACTTATATTGGAATATATGGCTCACAAAAGCGGGAAGATTTTAATTGAGATTCTAGGCCCAGCGGTTCCCAAGATCAAAGTGGAAATAAAATTCTTTCGACTTGTATAACCCACCATAATCGTGGACACTCGGAAATGGGGTTTGAGTTCGTCCGAAACCTTCACATTATGTTGAATCTGCGCCTTCGAATCATGACTCATATTCACATGCACGTCCGTCTGCGGCTCCCAATAGCCAATGTCGTCGATGCGGCCGGTAAATCCGAGCAAATTAATGCGAAACGAGAAATTGGAGGCGCCAAACATCCGCCCCACCCTGCTCAAATCTCCACTCAGCCCCAACACGGTGTTGTTTTTGACGGTGTCGATCAAGATACGCCCATAACGATAGGGGATGAAGCCGCGCGTCATGGAGCGACAGCGGATCGAGTGGATCTCCGTCTTCAGCGGGTAAATCTGGGCCATTTTGTGCAGGGATTTGGCGGCCAAAAGAATGGAGTCGAAGGCGAGCACGGCTTCCGACATCTTCAGGGCTTTAGTGTCGCCGTTTTCGAAGGTCCAATTGGAGCGGATCTGAGCCTTGAAGTCCTCAAAGTCGAAGCGACGTTCCGTACGAAGGAATTGCGGTGAGACTAGCTCCACGGAGATGAAACGAGCGTGGTTGTGCCGGAACAGCGACATGTCCATGGTTCGGAGGTCCTGGAATAAGATGGTAGATATTCCTGTTAGTAAAAATGTCCATACGTATTAGTCTGCCGGGAAAATAATGAGCACTCCGTTGCATCGAAAATAGCATCGCCGTAAAGAAAATGAATTTTGTCGCGATAAAATCAAATTGCTTTTCACCGCAGCGATACGATTGGCGAAGTCACATTGGGCTCATTATTTTCCCGACAGACTGATATTGGTCTTTTCATAAAGTGCATGGACATTTTTTGCGACCCGCACCGTGCACAAAAAACACCCCAGTTTGCACCGTGCGTTTCCCATTCTTTTCTGAAGAAATTGCATTGTGCTAACGGCATTTTTGAGGCTTGCACAGTGCGAAGAGAGAAAAATGCACTTAGCAAAAGAGAAAAAATATCCATTCACTAAAAATACTAATTCAATGAACTCCTATGTAGCAAAAACTCTCTATAACGAAAAATTAAGGCCGGAGAACGTTACAAAAGCTTACCATTGAAGTCAACAGAAACCAGTGTTTTAATTCGATGAATCCCATTTGAAGCGCCTAAGTGATGAACCTTGTACTAAACTTCAAAATGCACTTACCGCCAGCAAAAAATCATAGGTATCCTTGGGGTTCATGTCCACCAAAATTCGACTGAATTGTTGGCAATCACTTTGCTGAACGTCGGTGCAGTCTTCAAGCGTTTTTATCTAGAAATTTGACTGCTCATTTTTAAAGCAATATTGGGGCAATTCAAGTGTAACATTTGAACAATTTTACCTGTTTAGTGGCCGCCAGAAAATCGCCATTCTCCACTTGAACAAATTGAAATCGTATTCCCGAATAGAGCTCACGTTCCAGGAACGGAATAAGCCGGACAACTCCTAAAAATACGGTGTAAGATGTAATATGTGTCAGTTTGAGTGAAAAAAAATTAATTTTGTTGCGACACAACTCATTTTCTCAGCCGCGGTGCGATCTTCGATGCGACGAAGTGCTCATTATTTTTACGACAGGCTAGTAAAAATACATGAAGCCTGCGTACAACAAACCACATTTACAGAGAGGTTCATTCTTGCCAACAATTGGCTTTTGAGACTTAAACTTGAGGTCTCAAAATGGCTTCAGCTCGGCCTGGAAGCCATGTTTAGTTCTACCTTACGTGAATTTTAGCTCAAGATTTTTCGTTATAATCAAATTTTGGTATAAAGAATTTTTCGAAAAATAAATTTTTTAGCCCATTTTTTGTCGCAAAGCTTTTTGCATTATGCTTTTCAATTTTTCTAAAACCGCCTTGCATCGCAAAAAAGTCTATGCGCTTTAAAAAAATTGTAAAATTAATACTCACGTTCAACCTCCGCATAAACAACAATAACCCGATTCCATCGCCAATGTTTGATCAAGTCGCTGATGGCATCATTCAGATGGACCCTTGGAAACATCTCAATTTTTGATGAGAATTTGTTTCTAGACCCTTCCATTGCTGGATCCAAGGGATGAGGGACGGAGAAGTCATCAACAACAGTGAATAAAGGAAGGTCTAGCTAAAAAAATACAGTAGCGTTAAAGTAGAATGTCTGTAAAAACTCACTGAATTGGCCAGCTGAACAAGTTGAGCACTCAAGGTGTTTTCAGCAGGAGCAAAAAGTCCAAAGATTTTTTCTTTCTCCATCAGTTTGCATGCTAAAAATATCACACATTCCAATAAGAAATTTGTTGCCTTACTGCTCTTCACCGCTCCATAATGATCTCCCGGCTGAATGCTCTTAACCTTCAGGCCAAATTTGCCCAGCTCCCTGAAATTCTTGTTCAGCCAGCCGACGGCAAAATTGAGGGCTCCCCGAATGTGCGCATCCTCTTTTTGTCGTAAAATTGCACCTGAAATCAGGGTTACTTTGCAAAGATCAGTCTGTCTGGACAATAGTGAGGATTATGTCGCTGCGCCAATCGCGTCGCTGAAATGAAAATGAATTGTCCCGCGGCAAAATCAAATTGCTTTTCACTTAAGCGACGGGCTCGACGCAGTGAGATCGTACTCATTATTTTCCCGACAGACTGATAACAGAGGAAGTACCAGGAGTGCGACTCTCAAGTTTCGATGAAACTTGGCACAAATTTAGACAAATTTTTTGTATGGCCTAGTCGACGCTCTTAGTTTGCTTTTTCCAGAGATGACTAATATTTTTAGATCGAAAGTCGGCGGAAATAAGCCATGTTTCTGCAAATTTTGATACGAAAATTTTATACCTGTTTCTACTGAAGAGGGTTGTATTTTCTTAAAAAAACAAATTCCTACGACACTGAAAAAAATGCACGGTAGAACTTCTGTCTCACAAAGACCGTCTACAACGAAACCTGTCTGTAACAAGCAATCCAAGCAGCCTCAGTGTCAATTTTAGGCCAAAGCAAACCTCCATTTCCAACGAAGCCCTTCTACTTATTAGTCTGTCGGGAAAATAATGAGCACAATATCGCTGCGCCGATCGCGTCGCAGAAGCGAAAAGCAATTTGATTTTACCGTCACACAATTCATTTTCTTCGATGCAAACAGAGTTCTCATTATTTTTCTGACAAACTGATATGTCGAATTTATTTGTCAGTTCCGTGCGATTTCTTGTACAGAGCTTTGACTGTTGCTTACAATTAGTCAAAAAACTCACCAAAAGTAAATGTAAATCCATCCGCAACTTGTAGGTTTAGAAGAAATAGCAGCGTCAACAAGTTGAAGAGAATCATGGCCGGAGGGCATTTGGCGAAAATCCACTCGAAGATTTTCTCTTCGAACCATTTAAGGGAGCGGAAATTTCATTTAGCGCCAGTTGACAGGTCCTGGCCCCCCAAGAAACTCGAATTAATCCTCGGGGGAATTTTGAGTGACAAATAAGAAAGATGTATGTAAAGATAATGATGATTTAAGATGATTTTGACATGTACTTTTGAACCTTGGTATAAGGGTCTCTACACAAAGATATTTGTCTATAACGGACAATTCCAGAGGTCGTTATAGAGAGTCGTACGTCCACATAAACCTAGAAGGATCTCCGTATAAGGATTTATACTCAATAACCATTTACGGAAGGCTTGTTTTTTTAAATTAGTATTTACGTAAAGTGCATGGACATTTGCTCCCTTTCGCACGGTGCATTTTGAACACTTTCCCACGCTTGTCGCCAACGCACAGTGCATTTTTCTCTTTTCGCACAGTGCAAACCTCAAAAAAGCCGTTTGCACTGTGCAAACGCCTGACGTCGTCGCAACCTGGAAATTGCCACTGTCGCAGCAATATTTCAAACGCACAGTGCGAAAACCAAAAAAAAAAAGTGAAATGCACGGTGCAAACTGGGGAAATTGCGACAAAAAAGCCGTTTGCACTGTGTAAATTGTTCAGAAAAACCAATGGATATTTGCGATGCACGGTGCGGAACCAACTTGAAAACGAAATGCACGGTGCAAATGGGGGCTTTTTGTGCACGGTGCAGACAAAGGTTTGTCGCCAACGCACAGTGCAATTTTTCTCTTTTCGCACAGTGCAAACTTCAAAAAAGCCGTTTGCACTGTGCAAATCCCCGACATGGGCGCAGCGACGTAACACAGCGGCATTTTGCCATTTTTTGCACCGTGCAATGTCTGTCGCTCGAGCAAAATTCTTGGCGACACAAATAAAAAACCTTGAGCCGCTGCGATTTTTCAATTGCACGGTGCGAAAGGTCGACTGCACAGTGCGGAAAGCTTGCGACAAAAAAGTCCACGCACTTTTGAAAAATCGCAATACGAATGGTCTTTCTTCCCGACCACTTCTAATCCTGCTGGATTCGTAGAGTTTGGTCCACCTGGCTTGTGGTATGACCGCTCGGGGCAACGACCTTGTCCTTGATCTTCAAGATGTTTTGGACAATCTTCTTGAGCGCCCGTTGAATGCTCAGGTTGAAGGTCAAGTAGACGAATGGAGGAAGTGCTGTGGCCAATATGTAGGACATGGTTGCAATGAGTCCGCCGTAGAATCCCACGGGAACCAGCTGTTCGAAGGTGTAGGAAAAGCTTGAAGCGAAATGGAAGAAGCCGATCAGGATGACTTGAATGTAAGTCTGAAATCATATAATATGTTATTCCCAAAATTTTTTTTCAAAATCACTTTACCCTTTTGTCATTGATGACCCTGTCGAGCCCCCGGAACTGATGAATGTACAACCCAATGAAGACCAGATAAGTTGTCGTATGGGAAACACACATGGCCATGTTATGGATCGAATGGAAGTTGCTGTAGTACTAAAAAATTGCGCAAATTATTGGTATAAATAATGAAACTAGTAAAACAAGTCTGTCGGGAAAATAATGAGCGCAATGTCGCAACGCCGTTCAACTGAAAAGCAATTTTATTTTGCCGTGACAAAATTCATTTCCTCGGCCGCGATGCGATTTTTGTTGCGACAGAGTCCATATTATTTTCCAGACAAACTTATATTTTTATTAGAATACTAAACAAACAGCTTACAATCTGCCCATTATCCGGATAATACGACATGTGAGGGTTGAAGAACAGCGATAAATTCACCCCATCAAAAACCGGAGGGACTATGCAAATCGGCACTAACGACGCGTAAAAGATGACAAAAGCCACCCAGAAGATGTTCATTCTTCCGCCGAAGAATCGTTGCGCAAATCCTTGGCCTTTCAGTTCACAGCAACGATTAATATTCAGAATTAACGTTGTCAGCGTGCTGCCAAACCAAGCGGCTGAAAGAAATTAAGACCTGATCCAATGGCAGAAACTGTACCATTTTGCATCCGGGAAGTACCAAAAAATGTAGCAAAATACCTCCCTCTCCAAGTGAAAAAAAACTGCAATTTCAAAAGCGCGCTGGCTTTTTTGTGAAGGAACCCTTCAAAACGGAGTTTTTTAGTTGGAAAGGGAAGCATTTTGCTATGTTTTTTGATACTTCCCGGATGCAAAGCAGTATGCCACCGGATCCGATCACTCCAGCGACTATCCGAAAGGACTAGAAATGCTAACAAGTCAGCTTACACAAGCATACCATCCCATGGATACACAGATATCTCGGCGCAACACAATATACCACTCCAATGTAGCTGAGGACGCCAAATACAAGGGAATTCCCGTGTAGGTCGATAATGTCGATAATCGAAAGTAGTATCATCAACTGGTAGCACGACCTCTTCCGCAAGTCCGTCAAGCACATTGTCACAGCACATAGAGCGTACAGTGGCTAAAAATGTTGATCAGTCGAGATAACTAGTGAGCGCGACGTCGTATTGAAATTGCGTCGCCTCCACCGGCGCTACGACTTTTCGGGTCAGCGACAGTCCGGGTCAACGATACTATGGACCGCGTGGGTTCGTTATTTTATGCATGGGAGGCCAAGAGAGGGTATAGTTAGAAGAAATAATAAAATTGGTCGGGTCCTGGGAGAGCTTATCACCTATTTTGAGGTATTTTACATGTACTCACGACAATAATATTATATGAATATAAAAGTTGCGGGTCTTCGTTTTTTTCCGCAAACTTTTTTACAATAACTCAGGATAAAGAAAACTAACGGTAGTAAACGCTAAAAATGTAGAAGAAGCTCGCATATTGCAAGTCTTTGCCAAGCCTCCGCCAAGCCTTTGCCGAACGCCCACCGACCATCCAGCGGCTTTTACAGGCCTTGTAGGCACTTCCTACACCATTTTTTTAGGCATCCACCAATCGATCGATACGTCCCGCATCGATCGATTTGTGAAAAACCCGAACTGTCATCGACCCGAAAAGTCGGGAGGCGCCTCCACTTACCACACTAATTGCATAGATCCCGACGATCAGCACTCCGAACACCTTGTGTTGTCTCTGCTCTGTCGGAATGCTGTCGTAGTCGTAAAAACTACAATTGTAGCGGCGCTCAAAGCCCTCGGGGTCGAAAAAATAGGGGTTTAGATCGGAGCGCAGCTTCTCCCAATAATTCGAAACATTCATCGCAATTCGTGCAAGAAAGAAAATAACTCTTGAAGTCTGAGCTCGAGTATATACTAATTAGTATGCGTAGTTGCTTGCAGTTTTCGGAATAGGGTGAATAATTGATGGATTTGGTTGTGAAAGTGTTTTTGTATATGTATTATCGTGCAGAGTTAGTTTACAGATGTTTGAGAATTTTTTTAAGGTTAATAATGTGACGAAACTTTACGACGGGATTTAAAGATGATATTCCGTTGTGACTCGAACGTACTAACTCGTTTGACAGTCGCTGATCAGTTTAGAAGTCGCAGCTTGAGCGAGCGGTTGGCCGTCACAGCATTTGGGAAATTGGCGGTGAAGCAGCGGAGTGAGCGGTCGGCCACTCATGCTAGATGATATTGGAATATATTGTGTGTATTTGCCATCTTGTGTTGTGTTATTTGGGAGGATAAACGAAGTTATCGCTTATTTTTGGGGTTGGAGAGAGCTTTTTCTAGGACAGCGTATTAGACCCTGTGTCTGATCGTGTTGACGAGGAACCGAGGATCTCATGGCAACACCGTTTCCCAGAAGCGATCGAAAACCGCCAAGGCCTAATTTCAAGGACTGAAACACTCAGGCGCCATCCTAAATATTATTTTACATGATAATACTACAAAGTACGTATTTACAGCGAATGATAGAGCGTTTGCTGCATCTTAATACAGTAATCAATTTTTGCAAGGTGTAATCAAATAGTGTAAATAAGCATACTGTTTCGCACAGTGCAGTTTTATAGTTGAAAAAAGCCTATGCTTTTGCACAGTGCAATTTTGTAGAGCAAAAAAGAATTTTGCACGGCGCAATTAAATATTTAAATTAACGTACTGTTTCGCAAAGTGCAATTTCATAGTGAAAAATAAGAAAATTTGAACTGAATTTGACAGTAACCACTAATGAAACTTGCATGTTTTTTCAAACGTCCCCGTTTTCTTGCAAAATGTGCATTTTCTTGCAAAATGTGCATTAAAAATTGACCTTATTTTTGTCTCCACGCTATACTCCACTTCCATTCCAATTATTTACACTTCTTGTAGCTGTTTTTACATCCGATTCCATACCTGTTTCCCGGGCAACAGAGTCCATAAAAGGGTCTCTTTACACCGACAAGGGAATTTTCCAACCACAACTAATTATCGCCTCAAATTGCTTGTTATTCATAGTAGACTTACTATACATATACTATAAATAGTAATTCCTTTCATTTTCAATATTTTTTTAAATTTTTTTGAAGGCTGAAATTTATTTAAAAAGATTCTAAATTTGCAATTTTTAATATCCCGATTTTTGTCTCTATGAAATGCCTGAGGGCTTTTATAAAAATGGCAATATTACGTAAGCTCTTTGTCTGCGATTTGATGAAACTTACGTATGTTTTCGAAGGGGCCTTCGGAAGGGATTAGTCCACTTTCGTATATGATATTTACGGGCGAGAAACAGGGACCTTTACGTATTATTATTGCAAAAACTTCTTGAGAAACCATCCTTGATTATAATTATGGGGAAGACAACTGGTCTTGGGAGTGAGATTTTTTTATTTTGGTAGTGAGATTTTATAAGTTTTAAAGTTTTAATTTTTTTTTATAATTGAGGTAAAAATACGTAACTAAAATAATGCCAATTTTGGACAAAAAGGCTCATCAGATTCCCTGGTATTCGTCGTCCCTTTCTAACAAGGGAAGTTCCCCAAGTGCAACGCACAGATTTTCAGATTTCCTTCAAACTTTGCACACATGTCGGGCATCGACTAGATATCAATTCCTAAAGGTTTTAGCTCGCGCTTTGCATGCGCCGCCGAGATATTGAACAATAGTCGTGAGAGTATGCTAAACGCGGAGAACGGTCAGAGAGAAAAAGTTATGGTTTTCTTGGTCATAACCTTGCAAAATCCGTGCGAAAAAAACAGATTTTTCGTGGAGACATTACCTTCTATGGTAGAATAGGCATGAAACTTTTCGTGCCGAGATTCGGTAAAAAGTCTTAAATTTTCGCCAACTTTCCATCTAAATATCTCGGTCGTTTCGAGATTTTTTTCTGCAAAGCGCGAGCTAGGGTTCTCGCATACATTTTAGAAAAAAATATTCAAAATTTGTGCCAAGTTTCATCAAAATCTGAGCGTCGCACTTGGGGTACTTCCCCTGTAAGTTTCACCGATTTCGGGCTCCAAAATTTGCCGATTTTCGGTCTAAAAATCTCGGTTGTTTCTGCAAAGCGCGGGCTAGGATTAAATTGGGCATATTGCAAGTCTCCGCCGAGGCTTTGCCGAGCCTCCGCCGACCATCCAACGGCTTTGCCAAGCTTCGTAGGCCCTTCCGACAACTTTTGTTTGGGCATTTATCTGCCCTACGTCCCGTATTGATCGATTTTCTGTTGACCCGAACGGTCGTCGACCCGAAACGCCTCTTCTTGTAAAGCAACTTTTATATACTTTATATACATATAGTAGCTAAGGCTAAAAGTTGCTTTTCTCCTCTCTCTGTTTGTCCTAGAGTTCCAATTTCTTTGTCACCGACCCCAACAATGATCCCTAACGAGCCCAGTGAACCTCTTTTTTCGCGTCACGTTTCGCAAAACTTTATATTTTAGAATACAATGTGCGGAAATGAGGCGGGCGGAATGGGGGGAAGATCGAAGCGAGGGAACCTCTAAGACAAATCATCGCGACTCATGGAGGCTGCGCTCTGACGTCGGAGGTTTTTCGTCTTAATTTTTGCGTTGAATTTGCGTTTTTTTGAGTTTTGACCGGAGGCGAAATTTTTGAAAAAAGTTGAAAATCACCGTTACCAATCCCTAAAAAAGGAGTTATATAATACTGTCGCGAAACCTCAAGTCGTATTTTACCCCATCCTGTTCTTTTAAATTGGAATTGCCCTAAAATTCGTCGATTTCTAGACAAAAACGTCAAATTTTATGCATTTTACGTTTATGTTTACAAATTTTGGTTAAAGGCAAGCGCAAATTGGAGAATAGTCTTGACTAGCTTGGCCATTGTGATGCGTATTTTACATTCACAACTTTTTTTCCCGCTGCTGCTAGCTTCTTGTACGATTTATGACAAAAAACGTTAAATTTTATGCATAATTTACGTCTTGCTTCATAACATACAGCAGAAGCTATTTTAGTGTTGAAAACAACTACAACGATAGATGACTTGCGCGTATTTTACTTTTAATCACCATTTCCCGCAGTTTTTCAAGTATTTATGGGCAAAAAACGTTAGATTTTATGCATAATTTACGTTTCGCTCCATAACATAAAACAGAAGATATTTAGTGTTGAAAACAACTTGAAATATAGATTTACTGTATGTAGTTTACTTTTAATCATATTTTCTCGCAGTTTTTCATGTATACCGGTTGACAAAATTTTCTTTCCACCTCGTATCTCGGGAACCGCTGGGCCTAGAACCTCCAAATTCGGCATAGAAACATCCTAGGACAGTCTAACAGCATGCCCAAAAAATCATATCATTTGATGCACTTTACATGCCCTTTTTCCAAAAAAGGCAAAAACCCGGATGACAAAATTTTCTTTCCACCTTGCACAGCATTCCGAACTTTTTTCGCCACCGATCGGTGTCGAAAAAAAATCGAAAAATCGAGAGAGGGGTATGCATTTTTTTGTGTTGCCGGCTAGCAAAGGCAGGTATTGCAAAATTTGAAAAGGTGTTTGATACCCTGAAGATTACTCATTCTAATTATACAAACATTGTCACCATGCACTTTGTAACCCCCGAGAAAATCGCATTCGAAAAAATGAAAATTTCAAATTTAAATGCAATGAAAATGCACTTTCTAGTTGACTACTGAAGAAAAAAAAGATGCTATCGTGGAGAGAATTTTGAGTACTTCCTAATACGTATATTTTTTTGCGTTGTTTTCTAACAGTTTTAGAGCTAACGTGCAAAAACGCCTTTTTTTGCACTTTTTCCGACTTATCTGCACTTTAAATGCAAAAATGCAAAATCCTCCGAGCAATTATCATTCTTGGCATCCTTGTGGATATACATGCCAAATTTCAAATTTCTACGACGCTCCCGTCTCCTGTTATATCGATATAATTACGAAACCTTGACAACTTAAGTTCCCGAAGAAAAACGTAGAAAGCTTGCTGTTTTTACTGTAGGATAGCCTTATTTCTTCCTAAAATGTATTTTTCCAACCCCGAATGTTATTCGTACAGTTTATGAGACAGCTTCATGTCATCATGAAAAATGTTGATTTCATACACAAGTGCAGCTTTTTCTATTCCAGTTAATGCAGTCCAAACGCAAGCTAATACCTTCAAATTCACAAATAGAGTACATATAACGACTTTTTATCGAAAATTTCACAAAATTTATATTTCAAGGCGCGCTAATAAGCTGTCAAGGTTTCGTAATGATTTCGATATATCAGCAGACAGAAGCATCGCAGAAATTGGAAATTTGGCATGTATATCCACAAGGATGCCAAAAATGATAATTGCTCGGAAGATTTTGCATTTTTGCATTTAAAGTGCAGATAAGTCGGAAAAAGTGCAAAAAATGGCGTTTTTGCACGGTAGCTCTAAAACTGATAGAAAACAACGGAAAAAAATATACGTATTAGGAAGTACTCAAAATTCTCTACACGATAGCATCTTTTTTTTCTTCAGTAGTCAACTAGAAAGTGCATTTTCATTGCATTTAAATTTGAAATTTTCATTTTTTCGAATGCGATTTTCTCGGGGGTTACAAAGTGCATGGTGACAATGTTTGTATAATTAGAATGAGTAATCTTCAGGGTATCAAACACCTTTTCAAATTTTGCAATACCTGCCTTTGCTAGCCGGCAACACAAAAAAATGCATACCCCTCTCTCGATTTTTCGATTTTTTTTCGACACCGATCGGTGGCGAAAAAAGTTCGGAATGCTGTGCCTTGGAAAAAACGTTTGTAACTCATAAGCCAGAGGGTTTTCATGATTGTGGTATCGTTTTGTTCGCGAAGAAGTCCTCACTCGATTGGTGTCACAACCTTACGGGGGTTTTAGTTTCTTCGCCCTTGGGCGTCGGCTCATCGTTGCCTTGTCCATTTTCAGCCAAATTCGTGGCCAGAGGAGCTCGCATAAGGCACAAGGAGATGAAAATGCCTTTAAAAAATCTGGCATTCATGTTTGTTTCCTCCGGCAGTAGAATTCGATTTAATTTAAGCGCGTTGCAGGGGAAAACGCGCGCTTCCAGGGTTCTCGTTACCAGAAAATTACGCTATTATGGGAACACTGCAGATAATTCAAGTAACTTTTCCTCCTTATATATTTTCTATGATACTACAGAGTTAAAAAATAGTGACGATTTTAATCACTGATGTCGCGCTTAGATGTGAGCAGAAGAAAGGTTCCAGACGCCCCATGTACAAAATTTGCGACTCTAAGCTTCCTGCGCAAGCTATTCGTCGTGGAAAAAACGTTGAAGGCCTGTCAAGGTCAATGTATTAAAGTAGTCTGGTAGCCAAAAGTCCCAATATACCAAGCTTAAGTAATACCAAGGCCTAGTGCAACAATCTGCGTTACTTGAGACGACATAGACCAGAGAGGGGTAAGACAAGCTGGTAGATTTCAACACATGCTGTCGTATAAGCCCTAAAGTACGCCGTATGTAGCGAAAATGGAAATTAATTTGGACGTTTCCATTCTGTACAGAAGTGATTCTTCGGTTTTGTGGACCCAGGCAGCGCTCATTTTCCCCTGCAACGCACTTAAATTAAATCGAATTCTACTGCCGGAGGAAACAATGCTGTAAAAATGAATGCCAGACTTTTTAAAGGGATTTTCACCTCCTTATGCCTTATGCAAGCTCCTCTGGCCACGAATTTGGCTGAAAATGGACAAGGCAACGATGAGCCGACGCCCAAGGGCGAAGAAACTAAAACCCCCGTAAGGTTGTGACACCAATCGAGAGAGGACTTCTTCACGAACACAACGATACCACAATCATGCCTTAAAACCCTCTGGCTTATGAGTTACAAACGTTTTTTCCAAGGTGGAAAGAAAATTTTGTCATCCGGGTTTTGCCTTTTTTGGAAAAAGGGCATGTAAAGTGCATCAAATGATATGATTTTTTGGGCATGGTGTTAGACTGTCCTAGGATGTTTCTATGCCGAATTTGGAGGTTCTAGGCCCATCGGTTCCCGAGATACGAGGTGGAAAGAAAATTTTGTCAACCAGTATATTTATGGCTAAAAAACGTTAAATATTATGCATAATTTACGTTTTCTACTAAAAAACCTCTTGGAATTGCCTCAACAAAAATGAATGAAATTTGAAAAATTCGTATTTTACAAATTCACTCTCTTTTTCCCCATTCCACCGCTTCTTTGTCCATTTTCCCATCAAAAACGTGAGATTTATGGAGGAAAAACGTCAAATTTTATGCATTTCGTCCCAACTTTTTTCGAATTTTGCGAACACGCGAGAACGGCATCTCACGGTCAGATGCGTCTCTGGGGACTACCAAAAAAATTTTTTCTCCCCGCTTTAATAGTTGTTTTCCTGTCGAGCGGAACGCATTTCGGTTGAATATTGCACTGGAGGGCGGAAGAGCGGACGGATTATGGGGAAAATCGCATTATACGGAGGGCTGAAGGTGTTAGACGGCTGGTTCATGGTCTCAACAGCGTGTCCAGGCTATTTTCGAGGTGTTGGAGAAGGAATTCCGCTGGGTTTGAGCTGAAATTATATTATACTTGGGAGCTGTGGGGATTTGGCTTGTTTCGCATTTTATTGATGGAAAACGTGGAGCAAATGCTGTTATTTTGATTGATTACAATATTTGACACCTTTTTCTTTCATTCCCCGTTTGTTTTTTGTTGAAAAAAACTCTTTTCTGACATCAAATTTGTCTAGTACAATATAAATTCGATCCATTTCCCCGAGAGCCCCCACTTTCCGTCGACGAGCCGGCTTGACCGCGTTTCTCGATTCGCTCCTCTTCCCCAGTTTGGCGATTGTTTGTTCAGTTCCGGACGTGTTCTCAAGCAAGGTTTTATTCGTATGTTAATGTGGAGCATTTAATGGCTCTCAGCGCAATGGGGAAGATCCATTTCACGATTTATGGAACTTTTATGACTTGCCTAATTATCCAGGCTGTTCGGGGTGGTCTTGTCGCTTCGAATATGTTCGATTGTATCGTTTTGTTTGACGATTTTTGAGCTGGTGTCATGGATAATATAATTTGTTGAATTTCAGTGGACTTGGGCCTGTCAATGCGGATTGAAGTGTATCCGAGGTACACGGTCTACTTGCAGTTCCATGAATTCTTTGCGATCGACCTGGTTCATGGGTTTTACCAGGTAAATTTTACAATTTTTTCTTTTGAGTTTAGATCTACTGCAAGATGATAAAAAATCTCAAGTTTCTCCCTATCGCCGACAGGATTCTTTTGAAATAACCTTCCTCTAGGTTCGATTCCGTCTTCGGCCTGATTTGGAATACGAATTTGACGATTCAATAGGAGAAAAAGAGAATAATATTATCTATGATCAACAGGGTCTCACAAGGCCGATTAAAATCGCCTTCAACGAGCAGAATGTGGAGCTCAAGAACTCGTTTTGGTTGCGGATCAAAGGAAAGAAGAGATATGAAAAGTGTGAAACGTTCTTCCTGCATTTCCAGGTCTGTTTTTTGATTTGGTATCTAAAATAAGGTCATGTTTGATTTTTAGGTAATTTTTGCAGTAATTTCGAAGACTCTGAGGATTACTGAAATGTCATAGCACTTCAACAGAGATATGAGAGGATCTGACACTCATTTTGACTTCATTTTATATGAAAAAATTTACTTTTACCTAGTATAATATAAATTTTCTCTCAAAACTCAAAAATTTTCAAATTTCAGGTGGAATTATGGTACTCCGATCCCGAACAAAAGCCAAGCCCGCATAATTTTCAGTTCATGTCCAAGCGATTGGTCAGTGTTCGCCTCAATTCCAACAAGTCCACTCATTGCCACAGGGCCGTTTTCTTCGAATATTTCAGTTTCTCGGCCGCTTCAATGACTGTCCACGCATGCGTAACGGGTCTGGAGACAGCCTTGACGAAAACAACTCCTGCGCCGGTAAGAATTTGAGACTTGTTTTGTCAAAAATTTTTATATTGTACATGGGAAATGGTGAATTTTTTTGTAAAAATGATGGATTAAATTCTTGCTATGACTTTTAAATACTCTAAATATTATTTAGAGCCAGTTTCAGCCGTTTTGTGCAAAAAAATTATATTATCCATGACAAAAAATTTGGAAAATTTGGCCCATTTTTGATATTTTTAGCCTGGCGTTCCCGACAAACTTCGAAGATATCATCGACAAGTCTGCAGCAAGCTCCTCGACTGCACATTATCCCTTCAAATGTTCATCAAGACCTACGAAAGCCTTCTTTCCTCTCCGTTATGTATTTGTAAGTAGTTTTTCATACAATTTTTTTTGAATTTAGACAAATCTGGCCATAAATCCCCTAATGAAGTCGATTTTCAGCCTGTATCGACGTTGACGAAGAGCTGGGACAACTCACGGCCAAACTTTTGGCCTCCAAATCCCCATGGACCACCTTCTCCGAGAACGCCAAACTCCTCGCCCTGAGGCTGGGTCGCATTTTCCATCAACTCGTGCAATTGTACGGCCAATGCCGCCGACTACACATTGAAATGCTGGAGAAATCGGATCAACAGCGGATGAAACGATTCGCTGAAGGGTTTTATTTCATCGAAGAAACGGTCCAGAATCTCCTGGAGTGCGAGTTGAATCAAGCCAGCCGGATATTTGACTTGGTCAGGAAGGATGGATACTTGACCAGACTCCCGACCGTCCCGGTTACGGTCGATGGAACTGATGTGGAAGGTCAAAATGTGTAAGTTTTGGGGATTTTTTGACGATTTTGAGCTGGAGTTTTTTGAAAGGGGACTCTGAAAGGAATTATTTGGACAATTGTGGGATAAAAATGGGAAAATTTTGGTTTGAAAGGCGTTAAAATTGAATTTTTCCGGAATCTTGGCATTCTGTTGCAAGGGCTGAAAACTCATAAAAAAATACTCTAAATTACTAATAAACGCGAAGATACAGTGTGTTATCGAAAATCCTAGGTTCACTTGTCAGCTAAGAATTTTTTTATTTTTCAAAGGTTTGAATTTCCCGCCGAATTTGGCATTCTGTTTCGGTGGCTGAAAATTACTACAAAACATCCGAAAGTGGTGGTAAACGCGATGATAAGGGTTATCATTATTCAAAGGTTATTTGTCAGCTAAAAACTTTTTAGTTTCAAAAATCTGAATTTCCCGCGAAATTTGGCATTATGTTTCAAGGACTGAAAACTGGTAAAAAATACTGGAAATTGCTGGTAAACGTGAATATAAAAGATAAAATCGAAAACCTCAAAGTTTATTTGGCAGTTTAGAACTTTTTAATTTCAAAAAATTGAATTTCCCGCCAAGTTTGGCATTTTGTTTCAATGCCTCAAACTTGTTAGAAATGGTAATATTGGAGAGTACAGGTGTAAGCTAACACCGAAAATTCAAAATTATTCCCCATTTTTTATTTTGACCTTATTTTAGCACCCTAATAGTGGAACGCCGATACTTGCCCTCTGGCGCCACCAAATTCTCCCGTGCAATTCCGCTTGCTGTCCACTCCACCAGCTGTCTTCCGGCATTGGCCAGTGATGAGCTCACCGTCCAGTCGGCCCGAGAACCCGTCAGACCGCGGGAGAATCGCTCCAGCAACGCCTCCATGGAGAAGCTCCACTTGATCGGCTTTTGTTTCCCGGTAGCACGCTCCAAGGTCCAAGACGATGACGCGTACGGGTTGAAGGAGGAACTGGCACCTCCAGATGATAGATTGTCCAAACGCAGAATGACGGATCCAGGAGAAATTCACCAATTACTCCGAGGAGCGGAGGAAGTGGAAGACCTACCGAATTATGGAAATAAAACACAGAAGTCGTACTCGGTGGCGGAGATAAGACCAAATACGGTAAGGGGAGTTGATTGAGATTGGTTTTGAATGCAGGAGATTGGGATTTGAGGGGTTTGGGTAGCTGATATTGCACTTGAGAAGATTTGATATCAAGTGTAATGTAAGGTGGTTTAAGGGTAGAGATTTGATGGAAAAAGATGAGAAATTATAGTATGAGGCTTGTTATGGGGTATTCATTCATTTTCGATAAAATTTGATTTGAAATTTGGATGTTTTAAGACCTGATATTACACTTGATCAAGTAGGTTAAGATAATTGATCGGCGAGCTCATAAAATTTACTGAAAATAATTAATTTTTTCTTCATCTAGGCCAATGATGTGACTACTTTCGCCTCGACCTCGAATTCCTCCACGGACAGTCTGACTCGAAGCGCCAGAGGCGATATCCACGAATCCGTCCAAATGCGCTTGATCGACCGGGAAAGAGTCCATTTTATGGAGGCCAAAGAGTGTTTCAAACAACGCCTACATCACTTTGGATTCACTGGCAACCTGTACAGCGATCAGAACTACTTCACGGACAGGAAGGCGTACTTTAGCGACAACTTTAGCCAAGCCATCGAAAGGAGGTCCTTCGAGAATTTGCATCTCATCGTGCTGGTCCACGGATTGGAAGGTAAGGGAAATTTGCGGTGATTTGTGGAGTATGGAGAATGAAAAAGTGTTGGAACAAAGAATCTGAGCGATTTTTATGGTTTTGATTGGAATTTTGGTCGAATTTTGGCATTCTGTTGCAAGCTAGAAAAGTTTTGCAGATGGCTGAAAATTGAAGAATTAGTGGAAGGATTAGAGTTTTTATGGGGTTTAGAATTAGTTTTACGAATTTTAAAGCATTTTTTTGCATGAATATTAGAAAAATTATATTATCCATGACAAGTTTAATAAAAAAAAGTGGAAAAAAGCTGTCAGTATCTAAAGTTTTATAAATTTTATGTCGAATTATGACGGTTTACCCTATTTTCTTTACTAATTTTTATTTTCAGGCACCTCGGAAGACCTTACAACCTACAAAAATTACCTCCAAATCGCACTGCCCGAGCAAAATTTCTCATTTTTGTTGTCCGAGGTGAACCAAAACGAAACGTGGAGCGACCTCCAGAAGATGGGATCTAACCTGTTAAAAGAAATTAATCGATATGTGGACCGATTGCCGCGACTTCCCGAGAAAATTTCGTATGTTGTAGTAGGGAAGGGACGATTTGATTTTTTGATGGATAAAATTTTTATATATTCTGTTGCAGGTTGATCGCCCATTCCCTTGGAGGCTTAATAGTCCGAGCGATGTGCGGCCTCAACGAAGTCCAACGATTGGAGAGCAGATTTCACACATTGTTGACGTTGAACTCACCTCATTGTGGAGTACTGTACAATCAAAGAGCCGCCAGTCTGGGTGAGTGTGGAATGGAGCTTTTTATTGTCGGAAATGTCATTTGTGATCTGTCTGTTCAAATTTTAGGGCAAATGGGTGTTTTTGAGATTTATAATTTGAATTTTCCGCCAATTTTTGGCATTGTGTTTTAGGGCTGAAAAGGGTGGTAAAGTAGGATGAAATTGAAATGTAATGACTTGTAAACGTTTGAAACGTATTTTTTTTGACGGTTAGAAAAGATTTTGAAATTTAAAATTTGAATTTCCCGCCAATTTTTGGCGTTGTGTTTCATTCCGAAAAATCGTCGAAGAAAGGGCCAGAATGAAATTTTAGTACTAAATAGCGACGTCAGAGAGCCAAAAATACATCCCTTAATGTTTTTGAGGGTAGTTCATATATAATTTATGTCATGCATCACCATTTTTTAGGTATTTCCCTCCTCCAATGGTGGAAACAATCCGTTTCCCTCGACCAACTCACCCTCAGAGACGCGCGCAATCCCAAAGACACGTTTCTATACCGCCTCGGACAAAACAAAGCCTTTGGGATGTTCAAACACGTACTTTTGGTCGGCTCCCACCTCGACTTGTACGTCCCGTTGCACTCGGCGCTGGTGGAGAACTGCAAAGCGGCCGCGGTGGACTCGTCGGTCCAAGGAAACGCGTACAACGAGATGCTCGCCCATATCAATGAATCCATAATCGGATCGCCAAAACACACCACATTGATCAAGTATACGGTATCACATAGCCTGACCAATGTCTCCAGGGCCCAACAAATGACTGGAAGACCGAGTAAGTTAGTTGGGTTGGATGATGAGGGAATTTTTTGGGGGATATAAGGTTGGATTTTGCAAAAATTTTTGGAAAAGTCGGTGTTTTTGGCCTTTTTTTTGGAAAAGTTGAATTTTGCACTGTGCAATTTTTTTTTTTTTTTTTTTTTGAATTTGAAGCTTGCATTTAAAAGAAAAGTTGGAAAAAATTTTAGAATAGGGTTTCGCAAGACAGATGAGAAAGTTTTAGCTCGCGCTTTACAGAAGCCACCAAGATTTTTAGTTCGGAAATTTTGAAAAAAAAGTTATCCATAGGCTTTTGATGTCTAAAATAATGTCAAAGTAAAAAGATCTCAGAATTTCTTCAAAATTTTTATACTAGTCGCGGAAAAAAGTCCTGGGAATTTTCGGCGACTCTGCACTGTGCATGAACCCGAAATGTGCATTTCCACAGTGCAATTTTGTTGATTTTGCCTTATTGTCGCGCGCGATTCCCGCGACAAATCAAGCTTTCGGAGCGCGACGGAATTTGGGGCCGCGAGAAATTCCCAGGACTCTTTTCCGCGACTAGTATAACCTCTAACTACGCCATGAAAATTTCAGTTGATTCTTTGCATCCGGAGTAGAGATATCGAACAATCTTTTTTTTCCGAGAGAGTATACAAAATGAGGAGTTGGCCAGACAAAAAAATCAAAAATCTGTTTTTTACGAGCTGAATTTGCGGAGTTATAGCCGATTTTTTTTGTCTGGCGAA
The DNA here is from genome assembly GCA_904066235.2 of Bursaphelenchus xylophilus. Lineage (NCBI taxonomy): Eukaryota > Metazoa > Nematoda > Chromadorea > Rhabditida > Aphelenchoididae > Bursaphelenchus > Bursaphelenchus xylophilus. The sequence continues at coordinate 3,101,342 of CAJFCV020000001.1, forward strand.
CTCCTCATTTTGTGTCCTCTCTCGGAAAAAAAGATTGTTCAATATCTCGGCTGTGGATGCAAAGAATGAACTGAAATTTTCAGCGATGGATCTATGGCGTATTTAGAGGTTCTATAAAAAATTTGAAGAGATTCTCAGATCTTTTTACTTTGACATTATTTTAGACATCAAAAAAAATTTTTATTTTTTTTATAAATTTTGCTGGATAATTCTGCAACTTTCAGTGCACATTGCCGTCGTGGACGACGACACTTTTGTGGAGAAACTGATGATGGTCTCAGCTTCAAACTACTTCAAATAAACTTGTTTGTACATTACTGATAAGCCTGGTACATCTCCCCCTACTTACTGGTCGCATCAGCTGTGTTATGACTAACATTCCCAAATGAAACATAATCGCATTTGACGCCAATTTGAATCAAGTTAACTATTAATATCAATAATAGTTGTGTAATTATCACTAAAATAAATTATTATTAATTTTGGATTTGTTGAATTTTTTTTGCGGAGAGAAGGAAAAACAATGGATTTAGGGTAAAATACGGACATTACTAAGGGTAAGCTTTAAAATTTACAGTATATTTTACCATAAAAAGGCAGATATTGAGCTTTTTTTTATTTTTTTCATAATTTTCCTTTGTTTTTCTGACAAGATATTGATATCTGAGGTAAAATACGCAATAAAAAGATTGAATGCCAATTTTGGACAAAAAGGCTCAGAGTCCTTGGTCTCCGTCGTCGCTTTCTAAGCTAGGATTGCACTTCCTATCAAATAAAGGATCATCACAGCCGAGCGGCGTCGAACCCCCGCCCGTTCGCTTCAAAAGCGAACCCGCGAACCACTCGACTATGCAGACGCACTCGCAAACTGCGTTCTTTTTCTTTCGGATTTTTTTCGTTGAAAGAGGAGTGGTTTGAAGGACATTTTGGCTCATTTTTGGAGATAAAAAAGGAATTTTTTGTCGTAACTAGGATAAATATTACAAAAATGATTTTTTTTTTTCAAATTTTAGAGGTCATCTGCAAGTGTTTTGGAGAAAAAATTAGATTTTTTATGGGCAATTTTGATGATTTTTATCTGATTCCAAAAATGTTACTGGTCAATTTTTTGTAAAATTTGGCTAACATGCTCCAAATAGACCACAAATCAATCACTGAAAATTTTAGCTCTTAATTTGGTCAGACAGAACAGATATTCGGTGAAAAGTTTTCGAGAGAGTACACGAAATGAGGAGAGTCGGAAAGAAATTTTTTTATTGGCTTTATCCTCCTAAGAATCTTGATTTTTTGTAGCTCAGAATCTAAGTAATGTATTAGAAGGTTCTACTCTACATATTAGGAAATCTTCAGCAAAATCGAAATGTCCAATTTTGAAAAAAAAGATAAAAAAAATTTGTCTTAAAGTCGTCTTTTTTTTGTCCAAAAAAAAGTGGATTACTCAAGCTATCCCCCAATCCCCCATTTTTTTGTCATTACTCATCGATGATTCTTTTTGCACTATAAACTGCCATTTTTTTATTTTTCCAAATTTCCCATCCAATTTTTTGTTTTTCAATTTCAAAACCAGTCAACAGCCCTGTTATCTCGAACAAAAATTTAAAAAATCACCTTTTATCGCGGCTGAGTCACGTAGATTACAGTAAAAGATTCAATTTTTCACAAATTGCAGCATAATTCGCTCGGGATTTGTCTCGCTTTCGAGAATTGAACAGGGATCCCAAGGGCTTCTCACGTTTTTCCCGGCGTATTTTTAGGCGTTTTTGATGGGAATGGAAGATCCCTTTTATTACACAAAGTGGTCGGGTCATTGGACGTGGAATGGCGGCGAGAATTGGTTGAGCAAACGCGCGGCTCATCGAGCTATTTTTGGTTCGGGGGAATGGCGGAATCTGAAGGGAATGGGGGTTTTGGAAAGTCGAAATTTTGAGGGGAAACTTATAAAGGAAGTAATGGCTTATACTCCAAGCGCGACACTCAGATTTTAATAAAACTTGGCTCAAATTTAAAACAACTCTTTCTAAGATATATCCGAGATTTTTAGCTCACACTTTGCAGAAACGACCGAGATTTTTAGGTCGAAATTTGGCGAAAATGTGACAATTTTTTTGCAGATTTTGGCATGAAAACTTTCATGCTTATTTCTACCGTAGAGAGTAATGATTCCACAGAAAATCAATTTTTTCCACGCGAAACTGGCAAAGATATAGCCAAAAAGTGTTTTTCTCTTTGACCACTCTCCGCCTTTTGGGCACTCTCTCGTCCACAGAGACAGTTGAATATCTCGGCTGTCACTGTAAAACACGGGCTAAAACTTTCAGGAATTTATATGTAGTCTATGCCCGAAGTGTGTGAAAAATTTAAAGAAAATCTGAGCGTCGCACATGTGCTACTTCCCCTTGAAGAAGCTAGCCGAAATGATGATTTTTGGTAAGAAATGTTGGCGAAAGATGACTTCATTGTAAAATACGGACTCTATGCTCGTAATATGTAGAGCGGAATCTACTTTTTTCCATTTAAGGAATATCCAAACTTTTAAAATCGGTCTGTCGGGAAAATAATGCACCTTGTCGCATCCCATATACATAACTCAAAGTTTAGTGAGTAATGACCCACAATTGCCAGCAATTTTTCGGGAGTGTGTCATATACTATTGTAGTATGATGTTTCTAGCATTCGAGTTGCTAATTTGACGGATTTTTCAATGTGACGTCAAACTGGCGTCATTTTCGTCATTTTGATCATGCTGAAAATTCCAATATACGAGGAATTCAAAAGCGAATTTCACATAGGCTATGATGATTACAGTTAACGTTAGGCTCAACTGTCAGTCTGTCGGGAAAATAATGAGCAATCAATTCGAAAGTCGCATTGCCACCGAGAAAATGACTTTTATCGCGGCAAAATCAAATTACTTTTTACTTCAGCGATGTGATTAGCGACATTTCTTCATTATTTTCCCGACGGGCTGAACAAGATTTTTTTTAGAAATTTTTGATTTTTTTGCCCAATTTTCCCAAAATCTTCCATCATTCAAATGATTTTCATATGCCGAAGCCATCAAAAATACGTCATCGACTTTGGAAACAAGCGTCCTTTCTCAGTTGCTCTAAATAACCGAAGGAAAAGCCCTTGAACTCGATTCCCACCCCCCTGATTTCGAGGCAGATGGGCGAGAAAGAGGAGGGGAGAAGGAGTGAATGAATGAGGGTATCCCGTTCCGTCAAAAGATGGAGGGCCGGCGGAACACTTCCCTCTTTCGTTGCCGATGGAATTCTGAGCCTTTGAGCGGGTGAATTCATCGATTTTCAGGGGCTTTCTTACAGTTTGTTGGGGGAAAATAGGGGAAAATGGTGATTTTAGGGTATTTGGAAGACGTCCAAGTGTTAAGTTCGGATTTTCTTCTAATTTTACACACATTTCGGGCATAGGCCACATATCACTTCCTGAAATTTTTAGCTTGTGGTTTACAGGCGCAGCCGAGATCTTCGACGATCTTTGCTGCCGAGAGAGTACGCGAAATGCGGAGAGCGCTCAGAGACTAACGATCGTAAGCACTTTTTGGCCATATCTTTGCTCCGCGGAAAGAGAGTATTTTTTTGGAAAAATTTTTCTCTACGGTAGAAATATTAGGTATGTAACTTTTCAGTCTCTCGTGTGTAAAGATTGTTGAATATCCCGGCTCTGCCTGGAAGGCGTCAGCTAAAATTTTATAGGCCTTTTATTAAAATATTTGGCGCAAAAAGAATATATCGAAAAAATCCAAAACATTTTTTCTTTTTTCAAAACGTAGCAGTGCAAATTTTTTTCTCCTTTTTGTAGGTTCTTGCACGGTGCAATAAGTTTTCTTGTTTTTTAGCCTTGAGTTTTCACCTTGACCATTTTTCGAAACGTTGAAGTTCAAAAATCTTTGAAAGCCTCACGTTTTCTGTTAGATTGCAAAAAAGTTTTTTAGCGACTTGTTTTAGCAAAAAAAAAATATTTCAAGATGCAAAAGATGACCAAAATGAATTTTTGTGTACTTTCATGAAATGCATGGACATTTGTTGTGGCCCGCACCGTCCACAAAAGCTCCCATTTTGCACCAATGCCGCTTTTTTGACTGCAAAGAATTTGCACAGTGCAAACGGCTTTTCGAAATTTGCACTGCGCGAAAAGAGAAAAATGCACTGTGCGTTGGCGAAAAAATGTCCGTGCACTATATGAAAATTCTATCAGTCTGTCGGGAAAATAATGAACACTTTGTCACATCAACGCGACATTGCGCTCATTATTTTCCCGACAGACTAATACATAACAAAAAAATTTTATATGTATTTTTATTTTTTTATTAAGGCCCTCCGCGAGATTCTTCTCACAGAGGCTTCTCTGTAATTCAAAAAATCTTTTTTTGAGCAGAAACTTCCTCAAAACAATTCTTCGACATTCCTCAGCCCTCCGCAACGTGACATTGTGGAACGAGGCAGTCCATTTGCAAGCCGAAAACAGAGTTTTATTTCCTTTTCCAATTACTTTTTCCCCCCATTTTTTATTAATTCGTCACACCCCAACGCCGCGTCGGATTCGGGCGCGCAAAGAGGGCGAGATGAAAGATCACCTAAGGGCAGGAAGAGGGGGGGGGGAGGGTTTCATCCACGCGCAACTTCTGCAAAATTGACCCAGGGAGAGTTTGGGAGAGTTTCCTCGAAGCGACGGGAAAATCAAGAGGTTTTGAGGAAAGCGTTGAGGAGAGGTATATAACTCAAGTTTTGCTGAGTAATGACTTTGGAATTTCTGAGGTGTATGACATATACTAATATTTCTAGAACTGGCGTTGTAAATTTGACGGGTGTTTTTTAATAAGAAGCCATATTAAAGTCATTTTTGTCATTTTGACCATACTGAAATCTTTGATAAACGACGCTTTCAAATGTGAATTAAATGTAGGCTATGATGATTACAGTAAATGTTAGTCTCAAATATCAGTCTGTCGGAAAAATAATAAGCACTCGGTCGCATCGAAAATCGCATCACCGCCCAGAAACTAAATTGTGTCGCAGAAAAATCAAATTGCTTTTCACTTCAGCGACCGATTGGCGCAGCGACAGAGTGTTTACTATTTTCCCGACATGCTAATAACATGAGTACTTTCATAGAGTGCATGGAGACTAGTTCTCTTTCGGTCACTGAATTTTGAACTTTTTCCCACGCTTGCCGCCAATGCCCAGTGCATTTTCCTCTCTTTACACAGTGCAAATCACAAAGCCGCCGTTCGCACTGTGCAAATTCTACAACAAAGCCGCAGCAACGCAATTGAAAAAAGCTTGCGTCGCAACGATATTTCCGATTCATTGTGTAAAAGCCAAATACAGGGTGGTGAAATGCACGGTGCAAAATGGGGGTTTTTTGTGCTCAGTGCATCAGAGCATCATAGACGAAAACACTTTTGGCCATATTTTTGCCAGTTTCGTGCAGAGAAAATTGATTTTTGGTAGACAAATTTCCATCTGCGGTAGAAATAGTCGTTAAAGTTATCATGCCAAAATTCAGAAAAAAGTGTCGCACTTTTTCCAACTTTCGGTCTAAAAATCTCGGTCGTTTCTGCAAAACACTGCCTAAGAATCTAACAAGTCGTCGAAACAAATATTCTAAATTTTTATCAAGTTTCATCAAACTTTGAGCGTCTCACTTGGGGCTCTTACCTTGTGAGCACCTCAAGCTTTCCCTCAATCACCCTTGATTTGTAGTCATTACGGTCTTTCCCGACCTGAACCGTTCCGTTCTTTGTCTAGACCAATTTTTACAAAGAACCATCACTGGTTTAAACATGTTGACAAACAGTTTTTTGCCTTTTTGTCGAATTTACTTCTTCTCCGAGTGCCTACGCGTTTGACCATCCTTGAAATGGGGTGTAATCGGGCTGACAAGCGATGAGAAATGTGCTTTTCCACTTTCCAACTGATCGCACCGTGCAAATCGCGTGGTTTTCAGTTGGGACTACAGCAAATTTTTTCGGGCATTTTTGAGATATAAAAAGTCAGGGTGCAAGCGATAGCCCAAAAAACCATTTGCACGGTGCAAAAGGCAAGGAATTGCACAGTGCAAAGCGAACTTTTGTTTTCGCACAGTGCATGTCGCCGAAATCACTCCAGCGACTTTAGATACGTGTTTCGTCTTTACCGCTCTCCTTATTTTGCGTGCTCTCTCCGATAAAAAACACTGGTCCGTTTGCAAAGTCGCTGAAGCAATTTCGGCGACATGCACTGTGCAAAAACAAAGGTTCTCACTTTGCACTGTGCGATTTCTTCCTTTTTGCACCGTGCAATAGGCTTTTTTGGGCTGTCGCTCATGCCCTGACCACTGTGCAGAAAAATTTAGGGTGCGAGAAAAAGGCCAAAAGGTCGACTGCACGGTGCAAAAAGCAACAAATTGCACAGTGCAAATTGAACCTTTGTTTTCGCACAGCGCATGTCGCAGAAACCACTCCAGCCACAACCGACAGGACTATCAATTGTCGGGAAAATAATGAGCAATCTGTCGCTGTGCCAATCGTGCCGCAGAACTCATTTCATTTTGACGCGATACAATTGATTTTCTCGGCGGCGCTGAGATTTTCAAGGCAACGGAGCTCTCATTATTTTTCTGACAGACTGATAGCTCAACTTCTCATCTCCGCCTACTGTACCACCTACGAACTGCAATCTTTCCGCAGCCTCAAAAGTTATTTGTCGCGGAGCCGCGCTTCCCAGCCCCAAGGTTAGATTGGTGACCAGCTGATTACTCACAAAAAACGACGAAACGCAGCGTCGCCTTGACACCGAAAGCCCTACTCTTTATCTGATCGCTGCACTGTAACCCCAACATTTTTTGTGCAAAATGATCGTATTTACTTGTTGTTTTGGGGGTAGATCGGGAAAAATAAATTATCAGCACCAGCGCCGATGCACGCTGTAATTTTACAGCAACAACAGATTCACAATCGAGTGTTGCTGGGGGCAGACTACAAAATAAAATCATATGGTCAAGGGAGAGGTGTAAAAGAGGCCGGGAAAGATACTGGGAGGGGCCGAAAAGTTTTCGACTGTTTCGCATAGTGCGGTCGGCGATGCGAAGCGGTTGTGCGCGACAAACATCAGCATAGTGTGAATGAAAAGTTCGGTGTACTAGCAGAGTTTATCACCCATTTTTGAGATATTTTACATGTATGTATTAGTGCGATGATAAATTTGATACAGCTTACAAATTTTAGTTTTTTGGGCAATTTTTGGGCTTTTCTATGTTTTCTAGCCCTTCCGAAAAGTCGCTGGACTGAAATCGGCAATATGCGATGTGCGAAAACAAAACTTTTCTTTGTACCGTGCAATTTTTTGCTTTTTGCACCGTGCAATATGCTTTTTTGGGCTGTCGCTGACATCCTGACCTTTTCTGCACTGTGCAAACCCCAAAAATCATTCCAGCGACTTTCCGGATGGACTAGTATGTTATAATAGTTCATTTTTTAATGAAAAATGGTAGGTCACGCTTTGCAGCCGCAGCAGAAATATTCAACGATGCTTACCGCCGAGAATGGGCCGGTCTCGAAGAATGGGAAGAGAAAAAAGATCATCCTTCGCCGTATGTTTGCCACTAAAAATGCGTTAATTTTTTTGGCACCGTTATCCGGTAGAACGTTTCCTGGATTTTTCCACAATGTAAATTCCATACAACAATCCTATGTACAGCAAAAGACCTGTCTATAACGAGCAATCTTACAATCCAAGGAGACGGGACAACTTTCAGCCAAGAAAACCTCCATACAACAAATCCCTTCTGTAACAAACAATTTTTTTGATCCTGGTTCGTTGAACAGAGCTCTAACCGTTACTAGTTAGTTCGCAAAGTGTCGCTGGAGTGATTTTTGGGGCATGCACTGTGCGAAAACAAAAGTTCGCTTTGCACCGTGCAATTTCTTGCCTTTTGCATCGTGCAATATGCTTTTTTGCTCTGCCCCTCGCAGGATGACTTTTGCACAGTGCAAACTCCAAAAATCGCTTTAGCATCTGTCATTTCGTATTTTACCACTGCTTTAGCCATTACTTTCTCATTTTCCTTACTTTCCCCCCCCTTTTTGAATACCCATCTAAGCCCGTCTTGGGTTCGAAAAACGTCTGTCGCCAAGGTCAATCTCGGCTGCATCGGTCGCTTTTCCCTTCCCATTTCTCCCCCCATCGAACTATCGGCGAAAAAGCGGCCCCGCTTGCGCGTGGAGTCCCGCCCGATTCTCTCTTTTTTCTCACGTCGAAAACGAATTCGGTCAGTTATTTTTCCGCCGCCCCGAAGCCGTGTTATGTTTTTGTTCGTGCGGGGATTTCATCATCGATTGCTGGGGCGAAGCGGGGAGAGATTGGGGATATCGCTTTTTCTGCTTTTTCGAAGCGCTTGGAGAGATGGGAATCTGGCTTTTTTGGTGTTTACTTTCGGTTCGTGGAGAGTGGTGAACAAAATCAGGCTGTTGGGAAAGTAATGAGCACTCTGTCGCGTCGAAAATATCACATGGCCGCCGAGAAAATGAGTTGTGTCGCGGTAAAATCAAATTGCGATCGGCACACCGACAGAGTGCTCATTATTTTCCCGACAGACTGATAATGCGGAAAAAGGTCGATGAAGAAGATGCCTTCGGTCGATGGCTCATATTTTTATCAAAAATGACACAAACCGAGATTAAACTTTCTCAAGGCATATGCCAGATTTTCAGTATGCACCTTGCATAAAAAATCTAGATTTTCAAGTCAAAAGATGTCTGAAATTTAAATTTTTTTCGAGATTTAGAGGCTACAACAGTGACACCATCCGAACTGTTAAGAACAGGCTTCTTACAAAAAGCTGCTTCTTTCCACTCAGAATTCTTCCGGATCTATCCGGAAAACAATTTCTCGACCGTCTTTCCTTGCTTTCTCACATTTTGCTTCCAACAATCCCTCAATGCGAAGCTGCCCTTGCAAAGCGATAGATAAGATTTTTAGGGATTGAAATGCGGCCTATGTAGATAAATCGTGTAAAATTAGACGAGGAACTGAAGGCCATAGCTTTCATAAAACACAAAATGACTTGCTGAAGATGCCTTTAGCCATCTTCCTTCACTTTATAAAGCCTCTCTTCGGCAAAGAAGTTGATTACTGCTTGCGAGGCCTCGATCAAGCCATACAAGTCATGATGTATCAGTCTGTCGGAAAAATAATGAGCACTCTGCCGCTGCGCCGATAGTGTCGCTAAGGTGGAAAGGCAATTTCATTTTTCCGCGACACAATTCATTTTCTCGGCACCGATGCGATTTTCGATGCTGCTCATTATTTCCCCGACAGCCTGAAATTAGAATTTTCATGAAGTGCATGGACAATTGTTATACTTTTTCGCTGTCCGGACCGTACACAAACAGCGTATTTGAGTTGTGTATGATTTCAAAAAGCCGAGAAGAAAACTTGCTCTCCATTTTCTATCTCTCCAGTAGCAAAGAGTCACCGTTCTAAACTATGCCTAATTAAACCTATTTTGGTTTGCATAAGCACAGTGGAACACGACAACGAACTCCAATAAAGCGAGACCTGTCTATAACCAACTTTATAACAAACTCCCATAGAGCGAAACCTCTCCATAACCGACAATTTCAGAGGTCCTAGAAGAGATTTTTTTGGCCTCCTAGAAGCCATTTTTTGGCCTCAACGGCCCTCCACAGAACGTAGCCCTTACATAACAAATTTATTTTTTGGGATCTTGTGATTATTTATACCAAAGGTTGACTGTACCGAACTCAAAAACAAAGTAAATATTTTTAAAATTTGTCGGTACTCTCCACTCTCGCCGTCCCTTGAACCGTCCACTTTTTGTCGCGGCGACGGTATTGGAAATGGTCGATCTCTCGTTCGGTGATTTCTCATCTCGGCTGCCGACTCTTGTGCGGCGCGGGTTGAACACGTTTTTCCTTGTTCGACGCATCACAACACGAAAAAATACGCCCGACCCAAAAAACAGGTCAACGAAAGCGCGCAGAGATCTCCCCATGGAGGGATCTGCTGAATATCCCCTTGTACATTCGCCACTCATCAACATCTCTCCACAAACCCCCCTTTTATTTTGAGATTGGGGGAGATGATTTTTGGAGGAGAACAAAAGACTAATGAGTTGTTGTAATTAGGAATATTAGTGGATTTGGTGCATTTTTTAGCCGTTAATTTTGTTTTTTTGGCGTTTTCCGAAAATTTTAGCCAATTTTTGATACTTTTTGAGTCATTTCAGAGCCTAATTGATTTTCAGTTTGAATAGAGACCAAAGTATGGTCCCTATTTGAAGTATGAGTATTCTCATAAAGTGCATGGACATTTTGTCGCGCTCGAGCGCGCTCCTAATTTTTGCATGAAAAAAATTAATTCCCATTTCTACCGTAAATATAAATGTCTCCACATAAAATCACTTTTTTCTGCACGAAACTTTCAAAGGTACGGCCAAAACCGCTGTCCGCACCGTGCACAAAAGATTATAAATATTTTGCACCGTACATTTCACTTTTTTGATTTCGCACTGTGCATCGAACATGGCCCGAAAGCTTTTTCTTCAAATGCGTCGCCGCGGTTTCGCTCAAGCAATTGCACAGTGCAAACGGTTCTTTTTTTGAGGTTTGCACTGTGCGAAAAGAGAAAAAAGCACTGTGCGTTGGCGACAAGCGTGGGAAAAAGTTCAAAATGCACTGCGCGAAAGGAAAAATGATACAAATGTCCATGCACTTTAAGAAAATAGCAACAGTGAGAAAAATAATGAGAGAAAAAATTGGGTTTTCCCTCAGCTAGATTCGAAAAGTTAATCAAGTGGAGTTTATGTCTAGCCGACTCTCTTCATTTTGCCTGCTCTCTCGGTTAAAACATCGCTAAATACCTGAGTTGTGAGGAAAAGTTCCAAGCTAAGGTTTCTAAGGATCCACATGAGACATACTAGAGTATAAAATTGAAAAGAAGACCAAGGAGCCAATTTGGGGGACACCCCACCAATATTTCCCACCAAAAAACTTCTACTACTGTTCCCAGTTTTCCCATAAATCACTTCAATTTTTCAAATTCTGCTGTGTACGCATATTGTCATCGCATGACAATCTTTGATCCCTTGTCATGTTGTCCTTCACGAATGACCTTTTTTCGCACGTCGTCGGTTTTCTGGACCTTTCTCAACGCTTTTCGCACGTTCTTCGCGATCTTTATCTCCAGCGTTTATCTCGAGCCCAGCCCTGATTTCCCACGGAGGCGAAAACAAAAATTCCGGCTAGCGGCGGGGTTCCCGCCGGGCAATTTCACAATAGACGTGATGGAACTGGTGGAAAAGTCATTGGGCGACCTTTAAAATGGTCGAAGGATCTTCTTCGGCGTCTCAGTGGTAGTCAGGGGTACTACTCGGCGCCAAAAGTCCTGATAATTTGCATAGTGCGGGTTTGGCGTGCCGCTGCAAAGATCGAGAAAAAAGTCATTTTGAACAGTGAATTGGGACTACGATTTTTTGCACTAGCGTTGCGTGCGACGCCCTTTTTTCAAAGCGAAAATTTAGTGCGGTAAAATTTTTTACACCCTGCAAATCATCAGGACTTTTTGCCCCGATTAGTACTACCTGCGCCTTTTCAAAAATGCCTACACTTTTTTCGCGGCGCATAGTGCATTTCGCGACAAAAAGTCTATGCACTTTATAGAAGGACTAATAGTATCAAAATTCCCCTTTTTCCGAGAGATCACGCAAAATGTGGAGGGTCAGAGAAAAATTTGCGATGATTTTTGCTTTCGCCCGCTCGATTTTTTATCGAAAAATTACATCCTACTTGTAAAAAGTCTATCAAAAATCTCCTTTGCTTTTTTACGACAAGACATTTTTGCTTTGTCGTAAGATTTTCGACAACAAACAACAAAAACCAGTAATTGTTTACGACTTTTCGGACATTTTAGGGCCTACACATTGTCTTTCTCTAATTCGGTTTACTCCAGGATTTTATGCTTTCTCTTTTTTTGTTCTTTGTATGATTTTTACGGCTTTTTCGTGATTTCTTTAAATTTTTTGACATTTTAAAAACCCCCCAGTACTAAACCGAATCCCTTTCAGAATGCCACACCGCATTTTACAGCGAGCAGCGACGGACCAAGAGATTGAGGCGTGCAATGCTTTGAGGCAGTTGTTGCCTCAAGTCGCGCATTATTCCACCTCCACTCTGCTCAGATGGCTTCGCTCCAAGGATGGGAAATTCGATGAGACCGCCGAGGGTTTGAAGAAGAACGCCGTCTTCCGAAAGGCCTGGGATCTGGACCGAATCGAGCGATGGACCGCACCTGAGGTGGGTATTTTGTAACCGAATTTTTTACCTCGTGCTTTAAAGTTCCCCTCCTTTTATTGATACCAGTCTGTCGGGAAAATAATAAGCAAAATGTCGCTTCGCCGATCGCTGAATTAAAAGCAATTTGATTTTGCCGCGACACAATTCATTTTCTTGGCGGAGACGTGATTTTCGATGCAACAGAGTGCTCATTATTTTCCCGACAGACTGATATTACCATTTTCATAAAGTGCATAGACATTTATTGTATTTTTTCGCTGTCCGCACCGTGCACAATAAGCTCCCCATTTTGCACCGTGCAGTTCTCCTTTTTTTAGTTTCGCACTGTGCATCAGAAATATCGTCGCGACGCAAAATTTCTTAAGCGTCGCCGCGGTTTCACCGTAGAATTTGCACAGTGCAAACGGCTTTTTATGTGGTTTGTACTGTGCGAAAAGTTCAAAATGCACTGTGCGTCGGCGACAAGCGCGGGAAAAAGTTCAAAATGCACTGTGCGAAACAGAACAAATGTCCATGCACTTTATGAAAATATTAGTAATCATTTGAAAGCCATTTTTGTATACAACTCTTTCCTTTTTTGAAGTGACATCAACCCTTTTACAGCGAACCCACGGTTACAACGCCATTCACTAAAGACTCCAACTTTTCGGGGGGAACGTTAAACCGTTCTTTAATTTTCGTGGTCAGTCATAAAAAGAAGCTTTCGCAGCGAAACCGGTTCTCCAAAATGGTTGGAAAACCCTTACAAAACAAAAACATCGAAAATTTTTGGACAGTATAAACAACATAAAAATTGTAAAACCACAAATAAAAAATATTGAAAAGATCCCCGTATTTTACCCCAAATCCTTTTGCAGATTCTCGAGAAATACTGCGGATATGGCTTTTTGTCGGACCGCGAAGGCAACCCGATTCTCATGTCCTTGTTGGGGAATATGGATGTGGAAGGAATGCTGAGGTCGGTGGAAAGCAAGGACTATATCAAATTCTCATTGGCTGCTATTGAAAAAGGAATCGAGCTTTGTCAGGAGCGCGCTAAACAGGTACAGCAATAATATCGTTATAAAAGTCATCGTATTTTAACCCATTTTTCGTTACGTTTATCTCCGCCTGTAGGGAAAATAATGTGGATTCGCCGCGCCTTGGAGAAATCCACATTATTTTCCCGACAGACTGATAGCAGCCGTTAAAAGTTCTAGTTGACAAAAACGTAAAAAAAACATAACGACTGTCTATTTATCAGTGAGACGCCCAATTTGGTGCCAAAAGTATCGCAAAGATCCAAAAGAATATTGTCGCTTCCAAGGGGAGAAGATGCGTCTTTCTTCTGTCCTCAAAAGCGACAATATTCTTTCGGCCTCTGCGTCTACTTTTGGCACCAAATTCTGGCTCTTCATGATACTCTTTTCGACCTTTTTATCGACTGGAATAATCCTCTCGATATCCGATAAATCATTTTTCAACATCTACTTTCCAGACCAACCGCCCATTCGAGCAGATGATGCTGGTATTCGATTTGGACCACATCACCTCAGCCCACTACAGTTCCAAGCAGTTTGCCAGTTCGTTTACCACCCTTGTCCTCCTTTTCCAAGACCACTACCCGCTGGTTCTGCGGAAAATCCTGATCATTCGCGCCCCGGAAATGGCGAGAATCGCGTTCAATTCGATGACACCGTTTTTGTCGGAAAGTATTCAGAATTTGATAGAAATGCCTTCGGAAGAGTCTTGGCAACAAGCTTTAAACCAATACGTAGATTTGGATGCTTGGCCAGTGCATTGGGGAGGACGAATGTGCGATGAAAATGGGGACCCAAAGTAAGTTTAGGGACCTTTTTCAAAAACAGTGGGCGACCTGATCCAGTGGCAAAAACCGTATCTTTTTGCATATTGAAGTATCAAAAATGTGGCAAAATGCTTCCCTCTCCAAGTGAAAAAACTTCGTTTTAAAGGGCCGCCTTTCAAATCGGAGTTTTTTCGCTTGGAGAGGGAAGTTTTTGCCATATTTTTGAAAATTCCCGGATGCAAAACGGGACGTTTTTTGCCACTGCATCAGGTCCAAAGACTGTACACCTCGTCATTTACTATTTACGGGCCGATCTTTATCAGACCAGCCACGGTTCCTTCCGGCCTTCCCCTATGACCTTTTCCAACAATTTTCCATCATTTCAGATGCCCATCAAAGATCCGCTACGGTCTGGGCCCGGTGCCCGACACCTACTACGTCGACAAAAACAACGCCATGCCCGATTACGATCAGCTGACCACCGTATATGCGGGCGACAAACATCTGATCGAACTCAAGGTCAAAGCGGGCACACGGATCAGGTGAGAAAAATGGGAAAGTATCAAAAAAACTTCAAAAAATCCAAAAATCAACAAAATTTCGGCTGACACTGCAAAAAACATTACAATATTTTACAAGTTCTGCAATGTATAGTCTTACTGAACAGATGAAACGTTAGTGAGATGAAATTATGGTATCAGACAGCCGGTTCCGACCATTTTTAGTCAAAAGTCACCTCAAAGTGCCTATTATAATATAAATTTTCTCTCAATTTCAGCTGGCAATACATGACGGACGAAGACGACATTGGATTTGCAATCTACTTTGACCAAACCGGAACCGCAAACTGCCTGACCGAGATGGAAACAGTCTATCCTTACATCCGACTCGAATGTTCTCAAGTCCCAATTTCTGGCACATTTTTGTGCGAACAATCCGGTCGATGTAAGTCTACAGTCTATTATAAGCCCTCTACTGCTCAAAACAAGCCATCAAATTCAATTTACTTCCTTTTCGAAACAAAAATTATATTACACTACAGAAATCCCAAAATTTAACCGCAAATTTTTCAGTTATCATTGAATTCGACAACTACTACAGCTGGTTCGCCGCCAAGATGTTGCGCTACAACATCGACATCGACGAGCCCAAAACGAGTAAGGTCTCGGTGACCAAAACACCAAACTCCTCTAATAACACGGTTTCCATGTCCACTTAATTCTCGCATATTTAACGACAATGTATATTGTAATTACACACCATTTGAATGCCAACGACGCATAATCCATATAAAAATAAAGCGCAAATTAATGATTGTGGATCAAATTATATTATACTAGGTATAATAAAGATTTTTAACTCAAAAATTAATTTCAATCTCGCAAGTTCGCTATCAAACCATTGCCAAAATCGATTATCGACTCTACTTGCCATAATTCGACCATCCACTTCAAGAAAATCAAGTAAATAAACAAAAAAAACAAAGAATTTCGAATAAAATCCGATGTTCCGTTAAATTTTTTACTTTCAACGTCCGAGCAAGGTAAATAACTGTTACTAGAAACAATTACAACCTTACCCACCTAATAAAGACCTCAGGGAACATAAAAAAACGATTTACAGAGGGGCAATCTCGACTCCCTTCTCCTCGGCGAGCTTGGCCAACTCGGTGGGGCAAGTGTGAAGGTATTTGCGCTCGTACGAGCAGATCTCTTGCGCTCTCTTGTAGGGATCGTAGCTACTGAAAATACGAACAATGAATTAAAAGTGAATTGGAACGTATTAGGGCAAAATCTACCTAAAATATTATTTTTAGCATCTCAATATGGAAAATTTAGTATTGCCTAGTCAAGAGAAGTCTAAACATGAAAGAAAAAACTCTATTTTCTGAACAAAAGCATACTAAGCCATACTTCACAGGATTGTAACATTCTTTTTTGTTTTAGCAACCTTTTTTGAGTAAAAATTAAATTCTGTCATCAAGTACAATGTAGTCAAGAGAAGTATGGAATCTCTCATGAACAAATTAACCTTCTAATTACGCTCTCAGGCTGTCTACTATCCTAAACATCAATAACCAATAATCCAAAAATGAACTTACGCAAAGAAGGCCTCGTAGTTGAGACGACGGTTGTTGACATAGGTCAAATTGAAAAGGACTGTAGAGGCAATGGAGGCGCCCAAAGCGGCCCACACGAACCTTCTGGCCTTGGTGTGGAGGAGGTTGCGCATTGGGGCTGGAGGTGGTGCCATTTTTGCGTCTACAAGTGAAAGAAAGCGAAAATTTTATACATGAAGTATAACAACAAAAACGAGAATTAAACTCGCGTACAATAGAAGAAAAACTATCTGCAATAGAGTATCAGTTAGAATAGACCGTCTGTAAACAATAAATATATATAAAACCCACTAAAACATTATAGATAATATAAATAGCATAAAAGTTCCAACAAATCGCCCGAAACCCCGTTAACTCTGCGTTTCCTACACCCAAAAGTTTCGGAAGAAAATTCTACAGCAATGCCCCTTCAAAAACATTATTTTAGCCTCTCTATCCACTACGAAAAATCAATATTCCAATAAATACCTAAAAATCGAACCTCTAAAACAATATAAACTCACACTGCACTCAAATATCCGCAGAACCCCGAGAAAATGTATCCAAAAGCCGGAAAATATTGCACTTGCTTTCTCGCCGAACTCACGTACTGAACCTGAAAATCAGGGAAGCCACGAAATTGGCAAACATTTCTTGGCATTCCGTCTCAAGACGGAGAATTTCGGAAAATCTTTTTTCACATGACCAAGAAGAAACAAATTGGGAGTGTCGCTCAAGAAGAATACACAGGATGAGTAGCCAAACCGAAACGTTGACCACGTTGAAGATCTTGATCGTTGGGGAGAGTGGAGTCGGCAAATCCAGGTAGGTCAAGGGGAGGTCATGGATAATATCGGGATTTCGGTCGATTATGATCAAATTTTATGGGTTTTTTTCTGGGAATTGTTTTTATATTGTATGTAGTTGCTCGAAGAGTGATTATTGACTGTTCGAAACAGTTTGTACTAGCTTTTTTACATTATACTATACAAAAGTTAGAAGATTTCGAAAAAACCTCGTTTTTATGATGAAAACATGTTTTGAATTTTGAAATTTTGTTAGTGGAATAAGTTGATTGTCTAGTCTTGCTGTAATTTCAGTTTAATGCTGCGATTTGTCGATGATACTTTTGACCCGGAGCTCTCCGCGACAATCGGTAAGTCAGTATCAGTTTTTCTTTTATCACATGTTTAGGAGTTGATTTTCGCGTGACCACAATGAATATCGACGGAAACAACGTGAAACTTGCAATTTGGGATACGGCCGGTCAGGAGCGGTTCCGTACTTTGACCCCAAGTTATTATCGCGGTGGACAAGGGATTATCTGTGTTTATGATGTGACAAATCGCACTACATTTGATCGGCTGGAAAATTGGGTGCTCGAGGTGGACACGTACAGCACAAAGTCCGATGCGATAAAGATGCTGGTCGGAAATAAGATTGACTCGCAGAACAGAGAAGTTTCAACGGAAGAGGGTCTGGCGTTCGCTCGAAAACACCGAATGCTCTTTATTGAGGCTAGCGCAAAGACGCGAGAAGGTGTTCAATGTGCATTTGAGGAGCTAATCGAAAAGGTGAGGAAGTTTATCACTTGTTTCTTTAAGTTTAGGGAAATTTTATATTCATCATGACATCAGATGTTCCGAAGGGAAATTTTTGATATTGCAATAGGAATTTTGTGGATTGAAAAGTTCTATTGAACTAAAAGGGCAGCTTCCTCATTATTATGAGCAGGATTTACATTGGTTTAGCTCTTTTCCAAACGAAATTTTATTTTTTTTGTTATCTACTACAACATTAATTTTTTTCCGAAATTAAATTTCCATTTGTGAGCAAAATTGAACCTAGGGTTCAGACGGGTCGAACTTGTTCTTTTCCACGCTTTAAATTCCAGATTCACTTTGAAAAAAACGTTTTCCCTAAAAAAATAACTTTTTCCCGTATTTATTAGAGTACAGGGTGTTCCTAGAATTATGGAAAAAACTATTCATTAATAACTTTGTGCTCGGTAGTCCAATCCAAAAATTTTTTTTTGCATTTTACAGGAAAACTTTTGAGTTTTTAGAATCAAGAAGAATTTTTTTCATTGATCGGCGGAGACTCCGGTAATCCTCCTTGAATTCGGCGGAGTGCTTTTTTCACAAACAAGGCTGTAAATTGTTGTATGTGTGAAGTAAATGGGCAGGAGAGGATTCAATAGATACAATATGACATTTGTTTCAAATTTTTGTCATTCGGCGGAGACATTTTTTAACCTCGGCGGAGGATTTTTCTTCGACTTTTGAGAGTCAAAATTGGCTAAAACCAAAACGTAGGTATTCCTGGTGGCATGGCGTCTAAAAACGACTTATTACGTCTTCGGCCTACTGAGAGAAGAAAAAAAGGCAATTCGGCGGAGAAACCGGCGGAATAAAAAATGAACACATTTTACAGCCTCGTTTTTGAAAAAAGCACTCCGCCGAATTCAAGGCGGATTACGGAAGTCTCCGCCGATAAAACGAAAAAATCTTTTTTGATTCTAAAAACTCCAAGGGTTTCCTGCAAAATGCAAAAAAAAATTTTCGGATTGCACCACCGAGCACAAAGTTATTAACGAATAGTTTTTTCCATAATTCTTGGAACACCCTGTAGAATTCCATTAGTCAGAGCGAAAATGACAGAGTAAATAGGATAAAATGAAGGTTTTTGTGTTTCTTCTGGGTGGTTGAGCTTTTTTAAACTAAAAGATTTTCGTTTTTATACCTAAAGTTATATTATTTTAGTTACCCATTTTTTGATTTTTTTTGTGAGTTAGGTATACATACTTTTTTGAGAACAATAGGAGCAAAATTGACAGAAATTAGCGTAAGAGAGAGAGTAGAAAGCCTTCGCCCCGGTGTTTTTATCGAAACCACACAAACTGTAGCAAAGGCAGACGAAAAAGGAGTTTCTTTCGCTTGTTTCTTTCGAAAATAACGCAAAAAAACCTTTCGGATTTTGGAGGCTCCCCGATTCTGACCTTTTCATTAATTAATTTTACAGTTTCACCCCCAAAAAAGTAGAAAATTTATATTATTTTACCTTATCCACCCACCCAATTTTAGATCCTCCAAACCCCCGGCCTATGGGAAGGCAACTCAGGCGGCGTTCAGCTGCGCCAATTCACAGATGAAGACTCTCCACAATGGTGTAACTGCTAATCTTTTTTATTGAATTTTCAATTTGTAAAAAGATGTAAATTTCCGAGTGCTATTCAGAATAAATTTATGTGATAAATGATAAATTTAGCTGGAATTTTTGCGGTTTTTCGATTGTGTTGTCCTCATTATATCGTATTTTATTATTTTAGGTATTGAATTTGCAAGTTTTGAACAGAATCGGGGTTCTTTGTCGAAAATTTAATTTTTGTTGTCATGGATAATATAAAGTTTGATTCGTTTAGCCCTCAAAATGTCTGAAGAAGAGAAACCATCCGTGGAGCAGCTTGGTGGCCTCCTCGACGAAGCTCTGAGTGGATTTGGGAAAGCAAAACCAGAGCCAGTCAGGTCGACTGATGATGATTTGGATGATTTCTTGGCCCCCATGGATGCAGAAGCCACGAAAAAGGCGGCAGAGACTTTTGAAGTGAGTATTTTGATATTATTGTTGGTTTTTAGGCAAAATAAAGGACATTGGTTAACCATGATTTTTTCTCCAGAAATTGCTCAAGGACATGTCGGAGAAAACGGAACAGATCCGAAAAGAAGATGAACCCACGCCAACCACGGCCTCGGACGGCACTCACTTCCTTAGTGAGCTCCTTGGAATCAACAAGTTGTTGGATGAAGACGGCGCTGATCCGGAGATTCGACAATTGACTGAGGTTTTACTTCAAGGGTGCTTTACAAAAGAAGTCATTCATCCGTTGTTGGGACAGTTCCATGGAGCGATTGTGGAGTATTTGAGCGAAACGGAGCTCGCTGAAGGCGAAAAGGCAAATTTAGAAGCGCAGAAAGAGGTATATTTTGAGTTTTTGTTCGAATTTTAGGTAGAAATGTCATGGTGAATATAAAATTTTTTGAATTTGCGGAATTTTTGACTTTGTTGGGAGATAGAGAGCTTAGAAATGACAGAATATTGTGACTGGACGTTCTTTTCGAGTTTTGAAAATCTAAAAATTTTGATTTTGATAAATTTTTTCGCCTACTACAATATAAAATTTGATGATGTTTGATAAACTATTGCTGAAAATTTGACGGAAATGAAAGCTTTATTATTTATCTGGCCCTTTTTCAGGTATTCCAAGCCCTAATAATCTCCTACGAAAACCAATCCGACCCCGTGACGTCAGAGGAAACCGAACAACAAAATGCCCTCTGGGCAAAACTCCGCGACCTCGGAGAAGTCCCACCTGCATTAATCGAAAAGTTTGAGAAGAATATGCCAAATCTCGGAATCCCAGGCCTTCCCGGAATGTCCGAGTTCTCCGCAGATCAGCAGTGCAGCATCATGTAGATGTCTAAAACAATATAATTTTGATGGAATTGTGATACAAAACTCCTTTCGATGTGATAACAATCGATTTTTGATGTGATTTACAGTTTTTCAAGTGCCTTTATAATCAGTATTGACTCTAACTACTTCAATATTACTTTAGGTAACAAGTTTTTTCTTATCCATTTTTTTGATAGCTGAAAGCCATTTTTTGATATCATTGTTGTTTACATATCATAGAAAATGCATTGATTACATTTTTTTTGCAGTTTGAATAAATTCCTTGAGAAAAAATTATATTGTACTAGATCGGATATCAGATTTTGATGGTAAAGCACCATAAATAATATTGAAAAGGCTTGGAAATAGATCATTCTGATTTTTCAAGGTTTAGAGTTAATTTTTAGAGTAATATTTTTCCAGATTTGACTAGTATATTACCATAAAAAGTGATATGAACCAGCCCCCGAATCATCCAACTTACGTGGAAAGAACGTATCATTTACATCGAATCGACTCAAATCCCGGCGTAGACTACCTCAGACACCCCAGCGGAGTGATTGTCATGCAGTTGGCCGCATCTCATCCAGCTTTAACAAGTGGAATTGCAGAAGTCGACTTTGATTGCTCCAAAAATAAGAAAGCTCATGACAAATCGAAGCAAACTGTGGTGGGAAAAGGAAAGAAGGTGGGTTAATGTGAATGGGAAGATGAATTATGAGTTGTGAGACTTGTTGGGATAGTAAATTTCGGAAAAAATAGGAGATTTGGATATTATCCATTATGACTTTGAAAAAAAAGTGCGTAGGCTGATGGAAAATGAATAGAATTGGATGAAATTTGGCATAGATGTAGATTAAAGTATTCTAAGAGATATATGAAAGTCGTAGCTCCCTATGGAATTTATTTTTTGTCTGGCCGTCTTTTCTTTTTATGTAGTCTCTCTTAAAAATTATTTTGTGATATCTCGACTACCGGTATATATGGCGAGCTAAAATTTTTAGGGCTTGAAATATAACCCATTTAGAGTATTTGTGTAAAATTTGAATGAAATTGCAGGGTCTCAGGAATAGTTCTTGTCATTTATATTATCCATGATGACTTTGATAAAAAAATTCCTGTAACTTGATGAAAAATCCATGGATTTTGATGAAACTTGAAATTAATAGAGCTTAGAGCATTTATTTTGAAAGTTTGAGTACTAATTTTTCTTCAAAAATTTTGAGATTTTTTACCATCAAGTTTTAATTTTTCAGGGAGGTCTCCGCCTTCAACCCGAGACAAAACTCTGCATTATCACGGCGAAGGACGGCACTCAACACACAATTCGCGCCGGAATTCGCGCACTTTTGATCGAAGTCAACGCTAAGTTAATCGACCAGCCGGATCTGATCGAAAAGTCTCGGCAAAAACGCGGGTATTTGGCCATAATCATTCCTCCGGCCATTATGCAGAATGAGAAAAACAAAATTCCGAATGAATTTGGGGTACCCGCGAGAATGGGAACCGAATTGCCGGTGATTCGATGGACAAAAAAGGAGAAAAAAGAGGAAATGGAAGTGGATGTAAAAGAAGTGAAAGTGGAAATAGAAGTAGATGAGAAAGTGAAGGAAGAAGAAGAGAAAGAAGTGAAAGAGGAAATAGAAGTATATGAGAAAGTGAAGGAAGAAGAGAAAGAGGTAAAAGTAGAGCAGATTTAGGGGGAATGGAAGGATATATGAGATCTCAGAGCTTGTTGGTGAAAAAAAATTGTTGAAAAATTTGTTGATTTTTATTAAAGTTTTTATGAATTGTTGAATTTTTTGCAAAACTAAAAGATAAAGTAACAGAAAAAAATTTTTTTTTGAAGCATCGTGTTGTTTTCCCGCTCATTTTTGGATTTACTGTTCTCTCGGTAAATGCAGATTAAAACACACAGAAAAGTTAATTAATCTTATATCAGTCTGCCGGAAAAATAATGAGCACTCTGTCGCATCGAAAATCGCATCGCCGCCGAGAAAATGAGTTGTGTCACAGAAAAATCAAATTCATTTTCACTTCAGCGACACGATCTGCGCAGCGACAATGTACTCATTATTTTTCCGACAGACTGATATCAAAAATTTTTTGAGAGATACAGTTGACCTAAAGAGAAAGACTTGGCTTATTCTTCAGGTCAAAAATCGTGGACTCGAACTTTCGTTGACCACAAAACCCGTACAGTGGGGGACTTGATCTAGTGGCAAAAAGCGTACCATTTTGCATCCAGGAAGTATCAAAAAATGCAGCAAAATGCTTCCCTCTCCAAGCGAAAAAACTTCAATTTCAAGAGCGCGCCCGCTCATTTTGTGAGAGGGCGCGCCCTTCAAACCAAGTTTTTTCACTTGGAGAGGGAGGCATTTTGCTACATTTTTTGATACTTTCCGGGTGCAAAATGGTACATTTTTTGCCACAGGATCAGGTCCGTCACTGTAGCTCTATCCAAATCAAAGAGGATCACTTGACTTATACGCTTTCAAAATTGTAAATTCAAATTTATTCGTCAAGCTATCTTTACATTACTACACATGATACATAAGTGTTTAAAATTTATTAACCGCGGTATCCGTATCCGCCTCCGGCGAACTGTCCGCCGAAAGAGGAGCCGCCGTAACCGCCGCCGTACGAGGAGCCCAGGCCTTGGCCGCCGAAGGAACCGCCGCCGTAGGATCCGCCGCCGCCGCCACCGCCGAACGAGCTGCCGTATCCATAGGAGGATTGTGGAGGTGGTGGTGGGGGTGGTGGCGGAGGTGGAGGAGGTGGTGGTGGAGGAGCACCACCGCCATATCCGTAGCCGCGGCGTTGACGGATCCTGAAAGATTTTTATAAGTTGTTATTGAAAAAAAACATGATAAAAGAGCGGGTTATGAGTACATGATGTTGTTAGTATGACGTAAGGGCTGTAAAAACTTACAAAGTGTCATCCGACGCTCCCAGGGATCGAGCTGAGACCAGTCCAAGAAGAACGAAGGCGATTAACAACCCAAATCGAAGGAAGTTCATGGCTTCTGAAAAAATTAAACTTATAAACAAAAAGTGCAAATGTGGGAATTGCCAGTTCACGAGTAATGGTTATACTGGCTGTAGAGCGCAAAATTGTAATAAAATTTATAGAGAAATCACGATTTTCTATAGTGGCGTAAAGCTAGTTACCGATGTTCTGGGGGAGAAATTATTAGTCTGTCGGGAAAATAACGTGGATTATCGCAGCAAAATATTGTCTCATCGCAGTCGCACGCCAATGTGACTGCATGCCAAATCTCCAGGGCAAGCCGTCGCAAAGCAATGAAGGGTGATTGCAAGGCGCGACGAATCCACATTATTTTCCCGACCAGTAAAAAATTAGAGTTAATTAATCTTATAGCGTTTTCTCCTTTAACTTGGTCTGGCCTAGCGTTTTGCCTGATCTATCTAACATTGAAGACTGCTGTTTTGTTAACCAAACGATGGAGAGTATCTCTATACAACCGGCCTTACTGCAAACCCTGCCAATAGCAAACTATTATATTTCAGAGATAAGCGAGCTTTCATGCGTCGAACCCCTTCTGTAACGAATAAATTTTTTAGCCCATTACGATAAGTTGTAAAGAGGTTTCACTGCAGATCCTATAAGTCTGTCGGAAAAATAA
The DNA here is from genome assembly GCA_904066235.2 of Bursaphelenchus xylophilus. Classification (NCBI taxonomy): domain Eukaryota; kingdom Metazoa; phylum Nematoda; class Chromadorea; order Rhabditida; family Aphelenchoididae; genus Bursaphelenchus; species Bursaphelenchus xylophilus. Next base: position 3,125,638 of record CAJFCV020000001.1, read on the forward strand.
CGAGCACCCTGCCGCATCGAAAATCCCATCGCAGTCTAGAAAGTGAATTGTGTCGCAAAAATCGAGTTGCGTTTCACTTCAGCGACGCAACCGGCGCAGCGACGTTGCGCTCACTATTCTCCCGACAGACTGATAAAACCATTCCCTTCTCTTCAAGAGGCAATAAATCGACTAATTATCAGTCTACTGGAGAAAGTCATCCAAAACCTATTACAGCAACACCCCTGATCAGCCCTCATAAACTCTGACATGAAGTCAGACGACCCGCCGTTCTCCAGCCCCCCTCTCATTCCGCCTTGCCTTTTATTGCTTGTATTGTAAGACCCATTTCTTCAATTACTTCCCCATGGCGTCAGAAAAACAGTTCGACAAACAAAGTGCAACGCTAAAAACTCCTGGTTAGAGCTGTTTTCTCGGGCCCCCGTTGACGGACCGTTCCCCGAAACATGTCGCTGTTTTCTGCGTAGGTGTTACAGCGCGACCAAAGGGTTTCCATCCATCAACTTTTTTCGGCCGCCTTAACGACTTAGACCGTGTGGATTGTGATGGGGAATTTGTCGAAGGGGGTTTGAGTCAGCGCCGGGAAATGGAAAGGAATATACGAATTCGCTGAAGAATTGTGGGTCGAGTTAAAGTTTGTTGAAAATGCGAGTGAATCAAGGGTATCGTGAGAGATCAACCCGATTATTTGCATCGAATTCTGAGCTGATACTGGGAAATCCGTGGCGAAACAGCGAGAAATTGACCGAATTGAGCTGTTTTCCTCGAAAATCTCTCCAAAATGGTGAATACGGGTGATCTGGACCCGATTTGCAGGGTATTTAAGGCTTTCGAGGATCGAAATGACCCCGAATTTTAACGGAGAGGTATCTGTTATTCTAAAAAACACATGAGAATGAGTTGTCTGGCGTTTGCGTTGTTCTACAGTCAAATTGTGGCCCTACAACCGCATAATTTGTGGGATTTGAAACTCATCCAAAGCAGTGCGATATGTGACCCAAGAAAATGTGAGGTTTTCTGTCGACGAAAACGATGGGGAGGAGGTGTTTGTTACGGGAGGAATTGTCTGTGCGATGGACCGGATGAAGCGGAACAACGGCCGGAACATGAGCCGGAGGTTGTGGATTAACATTGCTTATATAATATTTATTTTGGGAATAAAACACCTTTTGTGAAAGCGATTGGCTTACAATATGTATGCGAAGTTCGCATTTTGAGCGATTTTTTAAGGCTTATGCGAGGGTTCTGCATCTCGTTTTCGTGCATGAATCAAGGCCGAAGAAAAGGCGTTTGGTCATCAGGCCATCAGTGGAGTTGAGTTAATTTTTCGGACTCACTCTTTAGCGGTGCGGTCCCCTAACCTTTAGAATTTTATTTTTTAGCCCTTTCGCTAAAAAATTTGCTCAGTGCCCCGTTTTGTATCATTGTTGCAGCTTATGGTTAGGAGATGAACTAACAGTAGAAGGCGTCCAAATACAACTCTTAGATTTCTTTCAACTTTACGCACACGTCAGGCATAGGCTATACATCAATTCGTGAAAGTTTTATCTTCCGCTTTGCATGAACAGCCGAAATATTCAACGATCTTTGCGGCCGAGAGAGTGTGCGAAATACGGAGAACGGCCAGAAAGAAAAGCAATTTTTGGCCGTATCTTCTGGAAGGCTTGGCGGAGACTTGGCGAAGACTTGCAATATATGAACTTATCCGATCAATGTTATTATTTCTACTAACTAAGCCTTCTCCCGTCCTCCTCCATGCATGCAACGACGAACCGACGCGATCCATAGCACCCGAAAAGTTCTAAATTTGAGACAATTTTCATCAAAATATGAGCGTTGCTCTTGGAGCATTTCCTCTATGAATAAAAATTGTCCGAGCCTCATTAAAAACTTTATTTATTGTTTTCAAGCGTATCTCGAAACCTCTGTCTTACTCTATCTTCTTAAAAACCGGCAAAGTATTTGAACTGTTCAGAAGAAGAGGAGGTTGGGCGACAATTTTTACTGTGGTATCACGACGATTGCGGTAACCGCGGCGTTGACGGATTCTGAAGGTTAAAAAATATATCGATTTGATTGATCAGGGTATACGTAGATCCTAACGTTATTGGTCATTACAAAGTAAAAATTACGGCCGAACCTGTACACAGCGAATCGTAAGGGCCCAGGGACATAGCCATGGGCGTCAAAAATATTCGTTATAGAAGGATTTCGTTATAAGGTTTATTTCGGCCTAAAGTTGACTCTTGAGGCCGCTGAAATTGTTTGTTATAGAGAGGTTTTTGTGTACAGAGGTTCGTTGCACAGATGTTCCACGGTATATAAAAGCGAAAAACCTACAATTTCTCGTCGGAAGATCCCAGATTTTGAGCCGAGGCCAATCCCAGAAGAGCCAAAACTAGCAACAATGCAAAGCGAAGGACGTTCATGGTGTCTGAAAGATGGACATGCTCGTAACATATGAAAACTCGGAAACTATTACAGAAGGAAAGTACCTCAAGTGCGACGATCAGATTTTCTTTAAATTTTGCCCACAGATCGAGCATGGGCTAGATATCAGTTGCCAAAAATCCGAATTTTGATGTAAAAATCTCGGTCGTTTCTGCAAAGGAGTCTCTCTTATCTCATACAAAAAAATTGCTTCTAAATTTGTAAAAAGTTTCATTAAAATCTGAGCGTCCAACTTGGACTTCTTCCCTTGTAAATATCAATCAAACAGAGTGTAAGTAAGGTCAGATAACCGGCCGTTCTCCCATTCGCCTTGGCTTTTATTGTGTAGTTTGCAAGGTCTCTTCTTCAATTGTTTCTGAGAAAGGTTTAAAAACAGCAGTTTACATAACAAATTTCAGCTTCACAAGCTACTCAATCACACTGTATTTTCCGTTGACGGACAATTCTATGAAACGCCCCGCTGATTTTTGCGTAGGAGTTGCGACACGAACAAAAGTTTGTATCCATTAAACAACGCGTTTCTTTATTAATGGAAACCTCACGTACAGTGATGGGCCTGATCCAATGGCAAAAAACGTATCATTTGGCATCCGGGAAGTATCAAAAATGTAGCAAAATGCTTCCCTCTCCAAGTGAAAAAACGCCGGTTTCAAAAGCACGCCCGCTCTTTTTATGAGGGAAATGGGCACGCCTTTCAAAACGAAGTTTTTTTACACTTGGAGAGGGAAGCATTTTGCCACATTTTTGATACTTCCCGGATGCAAAATGGTACGTTTTTTGCCACTGGATCAGGTCCCCCATTGCACGTGTTTTAGGGTCAATTCGGGTCGACAAGATTTTGCGATGCAGGATGATGAGATCAGGCCCCCACTGTAGCTTTCAATATTGCTCTACGCTTTTTTTACACAAATCTCCACTGCTCACCTGAAAGAACTGCATTGTCGAGCCTCCTCGAATGGTACCGTACAAAATGTCGGTCTGATTGGCCAAGTCAGTATCTGATCCAATGACAAAAAGCGTATCATTTTGGATCCGGAAAGTATTGAAAAAAAATGTAGTAAAATGCTTCCCTCTCCAACTAAAAAAACTCCTTTTGAAGCGCGCTTGGAAGGAACTGGGACGATTGGGGAAACCAAAAAGCATTATTTTTCTTCGATACAAGCGTCGAAATTGGGGTAATTGAGGGTGCTGATTTCGAAAATGACATTAACTTTTTTGATATTTACTTTGTACTGTAAAGTAAAAATTTTTTGAATTTTTTCCATAAATACTCGATTTAGGGGTTCTTGAAAAATTCAAAAAATTACTACTTTACAACACTACTTAAGGAAAACAAAAAAAAATGAATGTCATTTTCGAAATCAGCACCATCGAAAACCCCTAAATCGAGTATTTATGAAAAAATTTAAAAAATTTCTACTTTACAGTACTACTTGCTTGTAAGTGTTGCGAAGCCACTTTACTACTAATTTTCCAAAATATTTGTTTCTATTCGTCTTCAAAGGTCATGGTTATTATCTACTGAAAATATCACCTTTTGTCGACTCAAAATTCGCCGGCAAAATCAAACGCACTGTATGATTTGTCATTTCTCTTGGTTAATACCAAAAATCTCGCAGAAATGCGTTGGAAATGCTATAAAAGTGGTGTTTGACAGTTTGGCTTATCATAATCAACATGAAGTTGGTTTGTGTTTGCGTAGCTTTGCTGGTTTCCTGGTGCCACGCTGAGCCAGTCAAATTCCCGGGCCAATTGCCGTTCAGAGGGACTCCGACTTCCAATTCGATTTCGCCGCCAGAAATTACGTACGGAGTGAGTGGATTTACTGTCTTTTTGGCTCGCCTAGTAAAACTCGCATTGCCAGAAGAAACTTGAATGCTAAGTTTTCACGATTTTGCACATTGTACATTACAAAGAAAATTACCTGGTTCCTCGAACAGAGGATTAAAAGTGATTGTGAGTTGCACACTGTTAAATCCTTTTTCAGTTCGATGAGACAAGTGCACCTATAACGCTGAGCCAATTTGGTACACTGTGTGGAAGCTGGAACCCGGGCTACATCCCTGACATCACAAACTACTTGTTTTTAACTGGTAAGCATTCAAATATACTTTAAAACTATAGTTAACTGTTTACCAAGCAGTTTTTTACGGCTGAACTATTATACAATGTTTACAGATTTTCTGCAACCATACTGGACAAATTTTACTGCTGGCTATATTGCGATCGGTCTGAAGCATGAAAAAAACAAAGGATTTATTTGGATGGGCGACCACGAGTATGTCAACGTTCTTGGGTTTCTTCCACCAGGCTTTACAAAGCCGACCGATCCATCTAAAGACTACTACTACAAACTGGACAAAACGGGAAAATATGTGCAGGTCGAAGACACAGATCAATATCAAGGGGTAGGTCATATTTTCTTTGAACGCCCGTGCACAACAAAAGTGTTTTAATGCTTTTAATTTTAGCCCGTCTTATGTACCCCGAAACAGACCACATGACTTTAGTCCACTTTGCGGCTTCGTTCAACTGTTTTTTGCACGATCAGAATTACGTCAGATTTCATGTTGTCCGTTTTTGTAATAATAAACTTTTATTTCTTACTTACAGGGGAAGTACTCCAAGTGCGACGCTCAGATTTTGATGAAACTTGGCACAAATTTAGAATAATTTTTTCTAAGATGTATGCGAGAATCCTAGCTCGCGCTGTGCAGAAACAACCGAGATTTTTAGATCGAAAGTCGGCGAAAATTTAGGACCTTTTGCCGAATTTCGGCACGAAAAGTTTCATGCCTATTTCAACCGTAAAGGATAATGTTTCTACAAAAAATTTAATTTTTCCACTGTTGGCGACTTCACTGAAACCGCCAATCATTTTCCACGAATTTGCATAGAATCAAAGGACAAAGTCTTCATAAGATCAATTTCCCTATTCTAAACAGTTGGTTTTCCCGCTCCCATTGAGCGGCCGTATCATTTTTCTTTTCCCCGTCTGTGTGCGAATAAAACCTCTCTTCCGTTGACCGGTCTACTATCAAATCCTTGCCGTTCTCCTCTCGACTGCCAAATCTTCCCGCCATTGTCCTTTCGTTATATGGGGGCTGAGCCGGGGACCTCGAAGTACGGTAAGACAAGCGATTTTTCCCTTTTTTTTGCGTCACCTTTTGGCCAGGGTGTTCGCCCCTTTGTCTTTAGAATCCCAGTCCCACTAGAGGCCCCGCTTGCGGCTATCCGTAGAACAAGCGGTATTCGTGACCATAATCTTGCCCTTCCCCTTACCCATTTCCATTTTTCCCCGAAGTTAATCGTTTTTCGTAGTGAATCCATACCCATACCCTCTAGTATTCCACCTAGACTTCCCTCGATTCACTGTCCAATTTAACTTCCTCTTCTCTCGTATATATCCCTCGTCATACATATTCCCTGTAAAAAAAACATAAAAAAAAACCTTTTGTATCATAGCTTCTCTTAATTCCCTTTTTTTAATTCCTTGCCGTGTCCCATAATCATCCTCCACGCACTACAGTAAAGCATAATGACCGATCCACAGGAACCCGAAGAGGTTTCCTCGCCTAAAACCCAAGAATCAATCACATTAGTCCCTTCCCAAATCTTGGCTTCCCCGCTCTTTTCTAAAGACACTTGGCACACTCATATTGAATATCTGAGCCAATATGGCGATGAGCTAGTCAATGATACTCAAGATCGCGAAACCTTTAAAAGTGTTGGAAAGAACAAAACCATAGAAGAGATTATAGTTCTTTGCCATAATATCCACATGCTCTATGAGAGTGATTTGTTACACATCCTCCAAGACCTCGAGCGCCCACTAGACCAACTCAATGATTACAGTATCGCCCCTACCGTTACCCTTGACCGTTTGAGATCGACCTTGACTGAGTTACGTAGCTTAGAGAATAAGTCCAGAGATTTAGTTTTGAATTTGACTAACTTTTGTCATGCGGAAAACGTGGCTGGCAGTTTGGTAACCGGCTTTCTCGCATCAATTGAACGCAATGTGCTCTCGGCTATAATAAAATATTGGATGAAAAGTTGTCGAGAGATCATTGGCAATCTTGAAGAGACTATTGCTTCTACGTCCTTGACCATTCCAAATCCTATCCCCCGAGGTCCCACTTCCTTGAATCCTACGCAAATCTGTCCTCCCCCCATTAATCCCCCGATACCCTCTCCACCTGTAGTTCCTCAACTTCCTCAAGTCAATACCTCCTCGACCAAACCCTTAGCCTTCGAACTTTCAAAAGCGAAAATTCCTCGATTCAGTGGTAGAAAGGAAGAATTTCCCATGTTTTTTGCCCTCTTGAATGAAGTCATCAATTATAATAGGGAATACCCAGAAACAGCGCTTATCGCTTTCGTTGTTTCGAACCTCAGTGGTGAGCCATTGAATAGTATCCAGTCAGTTCCCGTCCGACAAGGTAGTCTAGCTATCATCTTGAAATCACTCGAAGATCGTTACGGTGATTCAGATGAGCAAATTCATAGATTGATGAAAATTTTGAAAGATAAAAGACTGTCCGTCCCCCGAGATCATAAAGAACTTACGGCTTGGTACTACCAACTCCGTGATCTCAGTGCATGCATCCTGAAATCTGCATCCGAGGCCCAAGAAAGCTTGTTCCTGTCTTGTCTCTTTGATTCCCTCCCGTACAAAATCCATGAAGCTATCGTTGCGACCTTTGATCGATCCTCCTTGTCCCCAACAGTGGAGAACGTGATTAATGAGTTAGGAGTAATTGTTAGAACCCGCGACAAATTACAGTTCCGAGCTGAAGACGCATCCGATCGTCGAGAAGCCCGCAATTTCTTCAAGTCTTCGAACTTTGATTCCCGTCCCTTCCCCCTTTCACAGAATGCCCAGTCCCGGGATTCGTGTGTATTTTGTTCCCGAAACCATCGTTCTGAGGACTGTCGTACTGTGTCCGAAGTTTCCCAGCGGCAGCGAGTTATTAGGCAGAAAGGGTTGTGTCTTCGTTGCCTTAGGTCTAATCACTCGGAAGCGGCATGCCGATCCCCCAGATGTTCGTGTTGTCAAAAGAATCATCATGTATCGGTGTGTTATCAGAAATTCCCCTCACAGAATCAGTCTGTGTCTACTGCCAATAATTCCACTAGTAATCGTTTCTCCCCAAACTCCTCCTCCTTCCCTGATCGATCCAACCAGAGATCCTCTTTCCCTAATAATAGTACTAATAGTGCTCGGAATCCGGCGCAGACTCATTTTCCTCCAATACCGGTACCACCCACTCAGAATTCCCCAACTCCCGCTATACAGATTAGAGGCGTTATCCTTGACCAGTACGAGAATTTGATGTCTCCTAAGATCTTTCTCGACCATCATCTTGATCCAATTAGAGCCTTTATCGATACTGGTTCCGATGCCACCTTCGTAGAATACTCTCTTTGTGCCAGAATTCGTCTTCCCCTTGGTCCTGTCATTCCCCGAACCGTAGTTCCCGTAGGTGGAGTCAAAACTGTGATTGAAACTCGTGAGGTAACCGTACCCCTAAAATCCAAGAATGGGCCAATTGTAAGCTTCAGAGCTCTTGCGGTTCCCGACCTCCACCAGTTCTTTACTGGTACTCCTTCCCCTCCCGATAAGTCCCCTATCCTCTTCGTTTTCGGTCAGGACTCTTTCTCTGAACTTGAAATTGAAAAAACAGACCAAATTTCCCCCGAAGGCTTTCGAATCATGTCCTCCCGTTTTGGCGAATTTGCAGTATCGCAGAATTTTCTAAAGACTCCAGAAATTTCCCCCTTATTCCTTCATTCGAATTCCCAGCCAAGAACCTTGTTCAATCCCGCCAATCCGGATACTCGTTCTTTTCCTCAATCTCGGTCTGACAATCCCACTTTCCCCAATCCAAACCTGACTCCTGCTTATTGTGCCTTCTGTTCCGATCCTCATGATTCTGCTACCTGTCAGATCGTCCAAGATTTCGATTCTCGTCAGCGGATTGTTCGTGAGAATAGGCTCTGCCCTCTTTGTCTCCAACGTGGTCATATCGTTGCTATGTGCTCTCATTCTTGTTCGAATTGTAACGGTCGACATCATGTTTCTCTCTGTGGTAAATTGTTTCCCCCGAGCGAGTCCGGAACTCCTGTGAGCCCTACTCCAAAACCCGTGATCCCTATTCCAAATCCAGCACTTTCCCTTCTTCCAAAGTCAAACCCAGTTCAATCCTCTATCCCCGAGGTTCCAATGAGAAGCTTTCGTTTGAATGGACCCAAAGAAATTCCGCAATTGCCTTCCGCTATCATTTCACACCCAATCGTCTCGTCTTCTATTGCATTGCACCCTATCGTATCGCAACCTATCGTATCAGGTTCGGAAAACTCAGTGATTTCTTTGGTTAAATCTTCCTCTACTCCCCAAGACTCTCCTCTGAATTTTGGAAATCCATCTGATCTCGTTATGGTTCCCCATGTTTGTCATCGTAAATGGCATCGTAAGAAAATTGTGGATCGAGGGCAGGTATTGCCGCTGGTCAATATTGGTTTCACAAATCTTCCTCAACCCCATTCCCCCTATGACATTTCATCCGAAACTCTCTCCTCTTCCCCATTTCGCTCTGGATGTAACTTTCTGTTGAATCAACTACCGATGGAACAACGCACCCAATGCAAATTCAAATTGATAGACCTGGAACTTTCACATGGACAGCCATTCGAAGATGAACACCCGGACGCACTCATGCCCTGCACTTGCCCTGATGTACCCAATCCAAACCCTCCAGCCACAGAAGAACCCAAAGGATGTCAACCCATGGTCAAGGAAAGAAGAGGAAAGTGGGCATGTTGGCGACTTCACTGAAACCGCCAATCATTTTCCACGAATTTGCATAGAATCAAAGGACAAAGTCTTCATAAGATCAATTTCCCTATTCTAAACAGTTGGTTTTCCCGCTCCCATTGAGCGGCCGTATCATTTTTCTTTTCCCCGTCTGTGTGCGAATAAAACCTCTCTTCCGTTGACCGGTCTACTATCAAATCCTTGCCGTTCTCCTCTCGACTGCCAAATCTTCCCGCCATTGTCCTTTCGTTATACCACACGAAACTGCCAAAGTTATGGCCAAAAAGCGTTTTTCTCTCTGACCGCTCTCCACGTTTAGCGTGCTCTTTCGGCGGTAGAAATCGTTCGATATCTCGGCGGCGCCCTCAAAGCGCGATCTAAAACTTTCAGGAATTGATATTTAGTCCATACCCGATGTGTGTGCAGAATTTAAAGAAAATCTTAGCGTCGCACTTGGAGTACTTCCGCTGTTAGTATAACGGCATTTCAAAAGTGCGTCGACTTTTTTCCGCCTTTTGGCGCGCCGCACAGTGCATTCTGCCTCAGTGTGCGGACCATTTTGGAATGTTTCGCAATGTGCAAACGTCTGTCGTCCGCGCAAAATTCGCGGCGACGTAGTTGGGAAAAGCTTACGCGCCGCGATATTTCGATTTCATAGTGCAAAAGGTCAAACGCACTGTGAAAAATGGTCACTGTGCGGCCTGCGACAAAAAGTTTACGCACTTTTGAAATGGCGTAGTACTAGTCGTTCCAGAAAGTGCCTGGACCTTTCGTCGCAAATTTTATATGTCATAACTAATTTTTCGTGGGGGTTTTCGGCGAATTGTCGGTTGTGACACTTCGTCTGGACGAATTTGCCTTGCAACCCGATCAATTTCTCCTTGCAGACTTGGTGGAGATATCTTCCTGGATTCTCTCTCCTTGGTATCTTTACAAACAAAAAAATAATTGACTGTTCAAATAATTTATGTTGAAACTACTACTATAAACTCTCCGTTGACTCAGTATTTTTCAAATTCTGACTGATTCTCATTGCAATAATCCAAGCTAATAGTGCACAGTAAAAGTTTAATATTGAAGAGGGCGATCAGACACTCCCGTTTCTCTCCCCACGTTCGTGCTTCTTGACACTGCCTTTCCAACACCTGAAAATGTAGCAAACTTAAAAGACCTATTTTCGACAATTTCATCATTCGTATAGGACGTTTGGTTATCAAACCAACCGCGTTAGCACCATCCAACCAATTTTTTACAACTTTCTAAATATATAGTATAGTGCTAGTATTAGTATCGTAATTAATCAAATATGACCATACCGTTTCATGTTGCTTTAATTTCGGGTCATCCGTATTGCATTTCTTCGCGTGCGCCAGATTCGCGCGTTGATAGACCTTGGCTTTACAGATCTCGTACGAATTCCCAACCTGCGAATGCACCAGGGAATTTAGCAGAAGTATTGACAAAATTACAGCGGTTCTCATCGCAATGTGTGAAATTGACGTCTTTTGTCTTTGAATAATTTGAACGCTGTTATGTTAATTTGATATGTTTTTGGCGGACACCCCCGAAATTTATTTGAATTTTTTTATTGGCGTGTGAAAAGATGAGCCGAAAAAATGGCACTACGACTTTCCGGATCAGCGACAGTTCGGGTCAACAATACTAGTATATCTTGTCGGTTTTTCCTTGTATGCATAGGGGAGGCTATAAGAAAATAAGAGGCTTAGTAAGCAGAAATAATAAGGACGTATCACCTATTTTGAGGTATTTTACATGTACTCACATCAATAATATCTAAACAAAACTTACGGATCTTCGTTTTTTGCCGCAAATTTTTGGTCTTTTATATGGTACAGTGACTCAGGGTGAAATAAACTAACGCTAGTAAAATGTAAAATTAAAAGAAGTTCACATATTGCAAGTCTTTGCCAAGCCTCAGCCGAGCCTCCGCCGACCATCCGACGGCTTTGCCAGGCCTCGTAGGCACTTCCTACTACAGTGAGGGACCTGGTCCAGTGGTAAAAAACGTGCCATTTTGCATCCAGGAAGTATCAAAAAATATGGCAAATACCTCCTTTTCCAAGAGAAAAAAATCAGATTTTAAAAGCGCGCCCGCTCTTTTTGTGAGGGACCCTTCAAAAAAGGTTTTTTCACATGGAGAGAGAAGCATTTTGCCACATTTTTATACTTCCCGGATGCAAAATTGCACGTTTTTTTGCCACTGGATCAGGCCCCCACTGTACCTTTTTTTGGGTATCCATCCCCGTATCTATTGTTTTTGTGTCGACCCGAACTGTGTTGGCCCGAAAAGTCGGGACGCGGCCGAAATCACTCCGACGACTCTGCAAACGCGACTAGTACAAGAAATTCCATCATCAACGGTTTTAATTTATTCATTCGCATTTATTCATTGCCTACTTTGTTTCGGGGATAGGCGATCAAGTGTGGCTTTGTTACTTTCGCAATATTCGTCGGTGAGTTCGCATCTTGTTACCCTGCATCCCATTACTCCCATCATAATGTTTCGCTCTTGTTCATCGTTTTCATACGGCGGTTTGAAGTTCTCGAGGTCCTAAAAATACTTATTTTTACACCGCACAAGGTCATCGGAAATTTTAACAGAAAATAAGACCAATATCTGCGCCGAGATACAGTGCGTCCCAGGTTTTTTTTCCACCCCATTTTTCGATCATATCTCGGGGGGTTTCTTTCCAAATGTCATGAAATTCTACACAAGTGTTAATCAGCCTCCAGGAATAAGCTATGTAAAGCTTCATCCCATTTGGCTTCAGTACTCGAACGTTATGGGTATTTTTTCAAAATTTAGCGTGTCCCAGGTTTCTGGTTCCACTTGCAAATTTGCGAGCTTTTGAATCAACCTGCCCTTAACACCGTCTCTCGTGTAGCAACGTATAAGTGTTCTGAAGAGTCCGCACTTACGTTACAGGCCGCTTCTTCGCCCTGTTTGAAGCTTCTAGGACACTTTCCTTCCGCCTTCCACATATTTTGCGCCCCAACGAAATTCTTACACAACCTGTACAGAACCGAGTCGGCCGCCAATGCGGTGGAAACGGCGAGGAGAAGGAAGCAAACGCAAACCGACTTCATGCTACAAACGATTGGGGACTGTTGCCTCTTCTTGTTTGGTTCAATATTTATGCTATTTTGGGCGTCACCTTGAGACACTTTGCATACAAACCGACGAATTAAATTTCGAAAAAATGTGATGTCTTGTGCTGTGAAATCACATCACTTTTTTGAAAATCAGTGTTTATCAGTGCGTCGGGAAAATAATGAGCAAAATGTCGCTGCGTCGGTGATGTCGCTGAAGTGAAAAGCCAATTTGATTTTTGGGGACAAAATTTTTTTCGTTTGTTTTCGATGCGACAGAGTGCTCATTATTTTCCCGACAGACAGAAATAAGAAAATTTTTTTTTTATTCGCAGAAAATGCTTTGACTCGCCGCAGTCGCACGCCAAATATATAATCGTCATATCCCCGGCTAACAGTCGCGAAGCAATGATGGGCGAACTTCATTATTTTCCCGAAGTAGTGATTACATCCAGAATTTGAGGCGGAACGAGCGAGCTTAGACGATTTTCCCACGAGGAAGGATCTGTATTTATTCAAATTTAATTGTACTTTCCTACGTGGGGCTTCCCTATAAAAGGCCTCATTTCCACTGAATAAATCACTTGACTCTTGAGCTCTCGTCTTGTCTCGTTGCTGGGCTGTCGGGCCTTTCGACACAGAACTTGTGGAAAAAATTTTTATGCATCAACACAGTCGAAGAAGCAAACGTAAACCGACTTTATGACACAAACGATTGGAGGGCTGAATGCCCTAAGGCGCCAAATTCAAGCGAGCAGCTTTATTTCGATGCAATGGCAAGCTTCCTAACATCATTACCGATGAATGAAATCCTATTTCCAGCAGACTTTACTAGTTTTTTTCAAGTTACTAAAGGTCCTTACAACATCGATTTATCCTTTTAAGGGTATTGCAACACATTTATTTTGAATATCACCGTTTCTGTGGCGACAACCTATCAAACGTGGCCTTGTTTCTTTCACAGTATTCCTCAGTTAGTTGACACTTTGCATACCCGCAAGAAAGGAGTCCTCGAACAATCGCAAATTCGCCAGGAAAATGGTCTTTTTGCTTCTTCTCGAGTTCCTGGAAGTCTCAACATTTCAGACTTTGATGGCACTTACATCACATAGCCGTTTGAATTCCTCATTAAAACATGCACCACATATGCCCTCCTTTTTCTCTCGGTCCTGCAAAGCAATGTCATTTTTGCACATGGCGTACAACATTGACTCCGCGGAAGCTGCGGTAGCGAGAGCGAGGACAATCAGGATCGCACAGACTGCCTTCATGGTTGGAATGTGGTCGTTTGCAACGGATGGTTTGCTTTAACATCGTCACATTTCAGTGGGCGTGGCAGTGGAATAGTGGGAAAGTACATGCATATGTATAAAGCCTTGGAATGCGAATGGTCGATTGAGGAGTGTATCGCCTCCATTTGGCGGCCCACACTTGTGGGCAACTACCTTGCGGGCAGCTGGGGAATCGCGGAAATTCTGCAAGCATGTTTGGAAATCAGCCAACATTTGCTTGCAACAGGAAACCCAAACGATAGATACGGCTGTTAGGTGTTGCGAATTACGTTTCCAGGTGCATAAGTGGCTTGAATGGTTGCCATAAGGTTAACCAGGCGTTTTTACCATTTTTCGAAAACAAACTCCCATAACTTTGAAAGCAGGGAATGAATTCAACAGATTCGTGTACCTATCAATACCAGAGAGTTGTCAATCTAAAATTTTTATTATGCTACGTAGATTACGGCAGGAAAAGCGTAATTATAAAAGAAAAATGCCGGCTGCCCGCAAGTGTCGCGACGCCCTCAATTTCTTGCTTTAATATTCATACAATTATGAAAATCCTGCCTTCAGCAGATCTTATAGTTTATCCCTTTTTTCAAGCTACTTAATGTTCGTATAAAGTCAGTTTATTCCCTTCAAACTATTGCAACACATTTTTCGTGAGTGTTACTGACCGTCTCCGGGTGCGAACTTCTCATACGTGGCCTTGTTGCTTTCACAATATTCCTCCTTTAATTCACACTTTAGATACCTGCATGACAGAAGTCCTGAAAGCAACGCAACATAGGCGACAGGCTGGGAAGGTGGCGTTTTTGCCATTTCCTCAAACATCTGAAAATTTCAGTATTTAGCGCTTTTACATATTAGACCGTCCAGAAAGTCGCCGGAAAGGTTTTTACGGATTGCGCTGTGGAAAAAAAGATCAGCTGCAGCATAAAGAATTCATTTTCACGGTGCAAAAAGCAACAAATCGCACAGTGCAAAGTGACCTTTTTTCTCACAACGCACACTACAAGTTTTAACATTTGCGGCTTTGATGGCACTTACAATACATCTCTTCTTGTCTTCTTCGGTATACTTTTGACCACACGTCCCTTCTTCTTTTTCCAGGCTCTGAAACACAATATATGCTTTGCATACTTTGTACAACGGAGACTCCGCGGAAACTGCGGTAGCGAAAGCGAAGGCAATGAAGACCAAGCAGACCGCCTTCATGATTGAAATGTGAACGGTCTTTCGCAACAGATCGTTTGCTTTAATATCGTCAAATTTCAGTGGGCGTGGCAGTGGAACAGGGAGGACATGCATATGTATACTCCGGGTCATAAGTTTTTGATCTCCCATATCTCGCGTGAAAAAACCTAAATTATCGTAAAACTTGGTAAGTAAACTAGCGATTACCTCCAGAACTTAAAACAACATTTTTTTTTGTGAACACTGTCAAAGCTGTAAGGAACAAGAAGCAAACGCAAGCCGACTTTATGACGCAGACGATTGGAGGGCTGAATGCCCTAAAGCGCCAAATTCATGAAAACAGCTTTATTTCGATGCAATGGCATGTGTTCTAATATCATTGTCAATGGATTAAATCCTATTTTCAGCAGGTTTTATCAGTTTTTTTCAAGTTACTAAAGGTCACTATGTATGTATAAAATCATTTATTCTCTTAAGAGTATTGCAACACATTTATTTTGAATATCACTATTCGTGTGGCCACACCCTATCAAACATGGCCTTGTTGCTTTCACAATATTCCTCAGTTAATTCACACCTTAGATACTTGCATTGAAGGACTCCGGAAAGCAACGCAAAATAGAGGTTAGCCTCCGAAGGTGGCGATTTTGCCATTTCCTCGATCCCCTAAAAATTTCAGTATTTAGCGCTTTTGCTAGACCGTCCGCAAAGTCACCGGAAAGAGTTCTACCGTTTGCACTATGCAAAAAAACACAGTGCAAAGCGACCTTTTCTTTTCTCACAGTGCAAAATCACCCCAGCGTCTTTCCGGACAGACTAATACTGTACTTACATCACAACGTTCCTTCTGACTTTCGTCCATCTTTTCGCCACATGACCCGGCCTTTTTCCCCAGGTTCTCCAAAAGCACAAGGTTTTTGCATGTTGTGTACAGAAAATACTCCGCGGAAACTACGGTAGCAAAAGCGAAGGCGATAAATACCAAGCAGACTGCCTTCATGATGGAAATGTGAACGGTCTTTCGCAACAGATCGTTTGCTTTAATATCGTCAAATTTCAGTGGGCGTGGCAGTGGAACAGGGAGGACATGCATATGTATAAAGCCATAAATTTTTGGCGTCCCATATCATGGTGAAAATACCGCTATCATCTTAAAATTTGACATATATATATGTAATAATCATCACAGACAGGACTTGTCGCGAAAAAATCTTGTCTTCACTCTGAATTCCCGTGAAATTTCTGCCCTCCTGTATCTCGGGTGAAAATACATAAATCACCGTGAAACTAGGCACATAAACTAGTCATTAAATTCAGCCTTGCCACGAAGAAAATGTTATAATTATGTCTATGTACACAGCCGAAACTGCCAGACGAAAGAAACAGACGTAAACCGACGTGAAGTTCAAGCAAAAGGCTTCCTTTCGTTGCAATGGCGAGCATCCTACCGTCATAATCGATGGATCAAATCCTATTTCCATTAGATTTTACAAGTCCTTTCAAGTTACTATAGGTCACTATAAAATCATTTATCCTTTTAAGAGTATTGCAACACATTTATTTTGAATATCACTGTTTCTGTGGCGACAACCTATCAAACGTGGCCTTGTTTCTTTCACAGTATTCCTCAGTTAGTTGACACTTTAGATACTCGCAATGAATGAGTCCTGTAACAATCGCAACTTCGGAGAAACGATCGGGAAATGGCCCTTTTGCATGTTCTTCGAAATACTACAAGTTTTAACATTTGAGGCTTTCATGGCACTTACAATACATTTCCTCTTCTGTTCTTCGGTATACTTTTTGCCACATGATCCGTCCTTTTTCTCCAGGCTCTCCAAGAAAACAAATTGTTTGCATGTTTTGTAGAGCAAAGACTCCGCGGAAACTGCGGTGGCGAAAGCGAGGGCAATCAAGACCAAACACACCGTCTTCATGATTCGAATGTGAACCGTTTCTCGCAACAGATCGGCTGCTTTAATATCGTCAAATTTCAGTGGGCGTGACAGTGGAACCGGGAGGACATGCATATGTATAAAGCCATAAATTTTTGGCCTCCCATGTCTTGCATGAAAATAGCGCAATCATCTTAAAATTTTACATATGTAAAAGTCATTATAGACAGGACTCGCTCCAAAAAAATTGTTGTCTTCTCTTTGCATTCCCGTGAGTTCCACAAATTTTTCAAAAGTTGGAGGAGCAGCAAAATGTTTCGCCAAACAAAGGGTGCAATCTCGTGCACAAGATCTCCAGCTGCTGTAATCTGATCAAAAAACTGCTGCAGGAAGTGGGATTCGAACCCACGCATCGATAACGATACTAGAACGCTCGCCATTGCACCGCAACGAAGCTTTTCGCTTGAGTCTAGCGCCTTAGACCCCTCGGCCATCCCTGCACACTCCCTCCCCACCCGTGTTTGATTGAAAGCGGGTTTATCAGTCGGAAAAATAATGTGGATTTGTCGCAGAAAAGTGTCTCATCTCGCATGTCAACCCGAAATGTTTCCTGGCTCCTTTTGACACTTCGCCCATTTTGTATCGGTTGAAATCAAACGAAATGTCACAAAAGAATTTATTTTTCGTGGGATTTTCCGACCGAAAAATATTTTTCTCGGAATTATTTTATTTCTTTTGTCAATTTTGACACTTCGTTTGGACGAAATTCAAAAGTCAAAAAAACATTTTTCTTCTGTTTCGGGTTGCCGTGCCTCGTCGCTTTCACGCTCCAAATCTCCAGCTGCAGCTGGCCGTCGCAAAGCGATGATGGGCGATTCCAAGACACGACAAGTCGACATTATTTTCCCGACAGACTGATAAACTTGCTTGCAACCGGATCAAGGCGAAGCGAGGGTGTGCAGGGATGGCCGAGTGGTCTAAGGCGCTAGACTCAAGCGAAGAGCTTCGTTGCGGTGCAACGGCGAGCGTTCTAGTATCGTTATCGATGCGTGGGTTCGAATCCCACTTCCTGCAGATTTTTTTTGATCGGGTTACTTTTATTAAGGTTACTGCAATGTACTGCAACAATATTTTTTTTACTTTTTGGGGTTTTTGTCAATCAAAGCGTCCGGGAAACCCCGTAATAATGTTATTATTTAAAGAAGTAGGTACTCTGCTTTGTTTTCCTCGCAGAAATCGCTGGTAAGCTGGCAATTGACGACCATTCTCGCTAACATGCCTTCCAAGTCGGTCCGTTTTCGGACTCTGCTCGTATTCGGTTGCGCCGCATGCTCACGGAAATGCTAAGACAAGTTCTTAAGACAGTCGACTCGGGACTTACTTTTATTGAATAATCATCGGTTGTACCCGTACAGTAATCCTTAGACTCATAATATTTGCTAACTTCCGCTTCTTTCCTGCAGTAGGTGTACAAATCGTAAGACGATACAGCACAATTATACATTAATAAACAGAGCAGAAGAGAGGAGAGCATCACGCGTTCATGGATGTAAAAATGGGGTTATAATGCGGACGCTGAAGAGACATTGGTCACAGAATCAAAAAAAAAATGCTAATTTTGATTTTCAGTTGCAAATTTTATTGGGTTGGGAAAATAGTACGTATACTGGTGCTAAGATAAAATTATGTAAAAAAGTGGCCATGCTTTAATCTTTGCCAAGCCTTCGCCGAGCGTCCACCGAGCATCCAACAAATGCTTTGCCGGGCCTCGTAGCCTCGTAACTACGCGTAGGCACGTCCGGTACTGATCGAACAAATTTTCTTTCCACCTGAATCTCGGGAACCCCTGGGTCTATGGAACCTGGACATTCGGCATTTAGACACTATAGGACAATTTAACCCCATACCCAAAAAATCTTTTCCGTTGATGCACCTTTTATGCACTTTTTTGCAAAAAAGCCAAAAACGGGATGACAAGAAAAATTTTCTTTCCACTTTGGAAAAAAACGGTTGTAACTCGAACGCCCGAGGGCGCTAAGGCATGATTCTGGCACTGTTGTGATTGTGAAAAACTCCTCCTTCAATCCGTATCCCAATCTTACATTGCTTCTTTCACCGTGCAATTTGTTTATGTTTATGGAACGAGTAGTAGTAGAAGCGGTGTATGCCTATTTTAAATTAAGCAAACATTTATTCAAGGTAGACAAAAAATTTTGGCGGGCAATATGCGTGTCCTTTATTCTCTAAAATTGTCATTGTTTGTCAGTGCCTCAAATCGGGTTCTGTTGTTCTCGCAGTACTCGATTGTGAGTGTGTAGAGTGCCACCTTGCACTCTATCATGCAGTGAACCGCATCTCTTATGTCATCCTCATGTTCTGCGTCTTTATATCGTTCCTCGCAAGTCTGTAAAATCAATAATTCTTTCAAAAAAACGCATAGAAACGCTGACCATACAAAAACCCACTTCCTGAAACCTTTTGAAGAATTCGGTTTGTTCAATAGGTTCTCCATCGGTCATGAGAAGAAGCAATGACTTGTCTATAAACTTTTTTCTACACGTAACGTATAGATTTCCACAAGTTGCACAGAAAACAATGGTAAAAAACAGGAGAAAGCAAAGCCATGCTCCCATTTTGGATTGAGTTGTGGACATGATTGCGGATGGGTCGCTGTTTGAACGGTCCCGATAAAATGCTAATTCAACAGCATGTAATGTGTTTGAGGTTGTGATCAGGGGCGTAGCTGATGTGAGCCAAATTTTAGGGGGCGGTCGGCTGAGAAGGGGCGTTGCGGCAGAACTCTCCCCCTTTTCTGAACTCTCCCCAATCTGAACTCTCCCCTTTTTGAACACTCCCCCTCATTTTGAAGATTGAAAAAATGAGGTGTGACATCTTGTACGATGAAAATTTTTTCTCAATTTGAAAAAAAATTCCATCGTATAAGATGTCACACCTAATTTTTTCAACTTGAAGTCATCGATTTGCGCTGGCTACCCGCGGCTGTAGATTTCTGCGACGAGGCGAGACATTTTGCTTCAACAACTCCACATTATTTCCCCGACAGACTGATAAACTTGCTTGCACCGGATCAAGGCGAAGGGAGGGTGTGCAGGGATGGCCGAGTGGTCTAAGGCGCTAGACTCAAGCGAAGAGCTTCGTTGCGTTGCAACGGCGAGCGTTCTAGTATCGTTATCGATGCGTGGGTTCGAATCCCACTTCCTGCAGAAATTTTTTGACTTTTTTGAATTGTAAATGTCTTATTTTACATTAATTTTTGGGAGGAATTGTAATTTTATAGTAATATTTGGGGAAAAGTTCGATTCCCACTGTATTTGTCTTGTTTAAGAGGCCATGTGGGATTGTTTTGAGTGATTTTTAGGGATAAAAATGTAAGCGTAATATGTAGAGTATTGAAATTTTTGTTGTTTAACGGCTCTTTGTGGACTATTGTGAGCCAAAAAATACTTTTTATTCAATTTCGAACTAAAAATTCATTTTATCAAGACATTCCCTCGGTCACCGTATTTTAAATATTACTCTATAGACTGATAAATTCACTCTCAATCAAACACGGGTGCGGAGGGAGTGTGCAGGGATGGCCGAGTGGTCTAAGGCGCTAGACTCAAGCGAAGAGCTTCGTTGCGGTGCAACGGCGAGCGTTCTAGTATCGTTATCGATGCGTGGGTTCGAATCCCACTTCCTGCAGAAAATTTTTTTATCTGTTTCCTTTTTTTATCCCTAAAGGTTACTGTAATTTCTAGCCTTTTTTGGGTTTTTTTGCCAATCAAAGTGTCTGGTTCGACTCCCATCTCATGGAATTAAATAAAATAGTATTTTATTCTGTTGTATACGATATAAAGCACTTAAAAAGTACAGTACCGTATAGAATATTGGCTGTATGAATAGAAAAATGAATAAAAACTACTTTATGAAGTTTATTATCGGAATTACAACTACAAACAACCGAAGGAATGATTAATTTTTAACAGTCCGGAGTTGTTGAGTCAACTCTAAATGCGCAACTATTGCGATTCAAACAAATTAACTGTATTTTTTACATTTTTGATTATTATTTTTTGGAATATTTACAATTCTCCCAATTTTTCCCAACTTTCACTCCATCGCGCTCTCCGTCCAAGGCTGGTATTTCTCCGGACTTTTCAGCATGTCATAACACTTGAACGCGTCTTGACTGTATTGCGCGACTTTCGCAGCCAGCTTCTTGTAGACAAATGTGCCATTTTGGGCCTTGAGAAGGAGGTATTTCTCGGTCTCCAACGTCTCAATTGGAGGCATTTTCTCCAGGTCCAAGTCATCGGACAATGCCCATTTATACCAACGATCGTAGAGCTCGGGACGCTCCGATTTGCCCCAGGAACGAGCGTCGATTATGATGCGGGAGCGACGGGTCAGGAGTTTTAGCTGAAAAAATGAAAAAAGTTGGAAAAATAACAAGGAAAGTGACCCAACACGGCAACCCGGGGAGTCTACCTCCTGGTTTTTGCACTTCGCACACCCAGTATCGGTCAAATTCACACGAAATGTCACAACAGAATTTTTCGTGTGGTTTTTCGATGGAAAAATATTTTTCTCGAAATTATTTTATCGCTTTTGTCAGTTGTGACACTTCGTTTGGACGAAACTCAAAAGTGGGCGGGAGACATTTTTGTTCTATTTTGGTTTGCCGTGCCCAAGTGCAACAAGTGCAACGCTCAGATTTTCTTTATAAATTTTGCACACATTTCAGGCTAAATATCAATTCCTGAAAGTTTTAGCCCGCGCTTTGCAGGCGCAGCCGAGATATTGAACAATCCTTTGCGGCCGAGAGAATACGGGAAACGCGGAGTGCGGTCAGAGAAAAAAAACCTTTTTGGCCGTATCTTTGCCAGTTTCGCATGGAAAAAAATTGTTTTTTTGTGGAAATATTTCCCAATACGATAGAAGTCCGTATGAAACTTTTGGTGCCAACATTCAGCAAAAAGTGTTGCTTTTTTTAATACTTTTGATTTAAAAATCTCGGTCGAATATCTCGGCTGCCCCTGCGAAGCGCGAGCTGAAAATTTCAGGAATTGATATGTGGGATATACCTGACATGTTTGCAAAATTTCAAAAAAAAATCTGAGCGCCGCACTAGGAATCCTTACCAAAAAAAAATGCATTTTTTTTTGTAAAAATGCCAAATTTAAAAAAATTTTTTTCATTTTTCCCCAAAAAATCCCCACTCACCTTCAAGAACCTCATGTAGACCTCTTTGATCGCGATTTTAAGGCCCTCATTTATGTCGACTTTCAAGTTTTCGTCCGCAACTTCGTCCACATCCGCCAAAACCCTCAGCTTTTCGAAGATTTTCTCCAATTCGTCCACACTTTCCTCCACAATCCTCAAATTTTCGCTTTGAATATGAACTGGATCATGTTTTGGGAGCTCCTCGAAAATGGTCGACTTCAAATTATCGACCGAGCATTCGTCGAGGTGCGCACAAAGGGTCTGCACGTAGCCCTTGGCCAGACAAAACTCTGAGGCCTCGCGGTTGTAGCGGCGGAATTTGGAGAAATACTCGTCGAAACGGCCGTTGATTTGGGCGTCGCTGCAAAATTGGGTGAAAAATTTAATTCCAAAAAATGAATTATATACCTCATAATCCTGGACATGGAGAGCCACCAGTTGTAGCGGACTCTCAAGAACCTCTCCCATCGTTTGATGTGGTCAAAGAAAGCGACAAAAGTCCGAGTGTATTCCCGGTAACAGAGATCCGAACCGTCGAAGAATGGAATGCTCTCCAACTCGTTGAAAAGTCGTTCAGTTGTCGTGGAAAAGAGATTTCTAATAATGTCGAGACCCTGAAAAATTTAGTTCTAAGGCTTATAAAACGAAAGCCACACATGGAATAGGCCATATTAATGAAGGTTTTAGCACGTGCTGTGCAGGAGCAGCCGAGATATTGAACGATCTTTGCGGCCAAGAAAGTACGCGAAATGCGGAGAGCGGTCAGAGAAAAAACTTCTGGCCATATCCTTACCCGTTTGGAAAACACTTTATATTCGCCAAAAAGTATTAACATGCATACCAACTTCCGAATAAAAGACATCAGCCGTTTCTGCAATGCTCGAGGAGACTTGCAAAGGTCTTTAAAAAATTGTTCGTTGGGTCAAGAAGTATGACCCGGCCGTTTTCTTGTTTTCCATTTTTTTACAGGTTATCGTAAGAGCCTGCAATTTCTGTTCAGATCATTTGAAAGAACGCTGAAAACTCTATCTATTGATACCCGCTTCGTAGAGAAAGACTTGACACAGCTGTTTTTATAAAGCTTCAAACATGACCAACTTTCTCCTAGGAAAATCGGGAAATTTTATAATATTCTGTAGGTGTAAATGCGAGGAAAAGAGCATCTAACGCATCGAAAAAATGCAATAAGGTTTAGTGTAAAAATTTTTCATTTTTTGATCAAAACAATGAGCAAAAAAAACGGTGGAGTCATACTTCTAAACCTAATCTATTGCACAGAGCAAAAGTCCTAATACACAGTGCAAACTGGGGCTTTTTAACTTGCGAGAAAAAGTCTGCATACTTTATGAAAATAAATACTACCCGATACCAATAAACACCCCTAAAAACTCCAAAACCTTACAGTATTGATGACTTGTTTGTCCCGTTCCCTCTTGGCCTCCTCTTCCTCACTGCAAGCCGCATCATCCTCACTTTCACTGTCCTCTATCTTTTTACTATTCACTTTCTTCAACACCAATTTCCCATCCATGGTCATCTTCTTGAGATCCATATTCTGAGCAACGGCTCTGTGATGGAGAAGATCCCGAACTTCCAGCACCCAACCATCGAGATCCAGCTCAATTAACGGCTCATAAATATTGGTCAGGATTTTGTAGTGGCGATAGAATTCGGGCTCAATGTATTCGCTGTATTCCGGCTCAATCAACCAGTCGTTTTCGGTGCGCCAGCCGAGCTCCTTGGCGAAGAGACGGAGGTTCTGGAAATTTTGAAATTTTCTTTTTCATTGAAAATGAAGCTTTAGAAAGAAGATACTTGGTTAATTAATAGGGTTAAAATCATCATTTTTTGCATAAGGATTTTTAACGTTTTTCGAGAAATAATTAAAAAAATTTTGGGAAAATGACGCTAAGTTGTAAAATACGTATAATTCTCATGTGGGATTGTCAAAGGTAATTGTTGAAAACCCAAAAAAAAATGTCTGAACTAACAGGAGAAGTACTCCAAGTGCGACGCTCAGATTTTGATGAAACTTGGCAAAATTTAGAGCATTTTTTTACAGAAGTTTGCAAGACCCCTAGCTCTTGTTTTGCAGAAATAAAAAGGACTTTTAAATCGAAATTCGGCAAAAATTTGACACTTTTTTGCAAAATTGGGCATTTAAAGTTTCATGCTTATTTCTACAGTCTACGGTAACATTTCCGCAAAAAATTATTTCTTTTCCGCACAAAACTGGCAAAAATATGGCCAAAAGATGTTTTTCTCTCTGACTGCTCTCCGAATTTTACGTACTCTCTCGGCCGAAAAAATCGTTCACTATCTCGGCTGTCCTTATAAAACGTGAGCTAAAATTTTTAGGATTGATATCTGACCCATGCACGTCAAACTGAGGAGTCCGGCGACCGGAATAGAGACTTCGCTATCGGTTTTTAAAACTTCGTCTTGATTTCGCAGACAAGACAGAGAAAAGACGCGCAAAAAACTCTCTCGCCCCAAAAATTCCCCATTTCTTCCCCGACAAAAAGTTTCTTCGCGTCTTTTTTTGGCAAGTTGCCAATCCATTCACCGGACTGGACTGTTTTAGCTTATCTCAGTTTGACGTGCCATGTCCAAAAAACTTGCAAAGTTTAAAGAAAATTTGATCGTTGCACTTGGGGTACCTCGGAGGTTGGGTACTACCCCAAAAAAAACTGTTTTTTGTCACTTTTTTTGTAAAATACGATGGTCTGTTTGCTTGCTTTGAACAAAAATATGCCAAAACTTTCTCTTTGCAATATTCGTTTACTAGGGTAGCCTTAAAAATCGGCTTGTGAATGAGTTGAAATTGCCAAAAGAAAATTTTTAAAAGTTTGCTTACAATTAGCAAAAAATCCAGGAGGCAGATAACAAAAAACATCAATTTTTGTTGTTTTTTTTTACTCTCACATAACTTTTTTTTTAAATACCCACCTGATAGTACTCTCTGAACCTCTCCTTGACCTCTTTGGTATGCTCATCATAGCTTTTCTTGTACTTTCTAAACTTTTCAAAGTTTGTGTCATAACTCGCTGCTTTGGCCATGAATTTTTTCTCTGGACTAAGCTTCAGGGCGTCCTGGAAAAAAATATTTTTTTTAAAATTTATGCACTATGAAAGGTAAAATACGAAAAATTCTATGAGTGCTTTATTTCTTACCAAGGTTTCGACAATTTCAAAAGTGTCCACCGGGTCCGGAGCGCGCTCCACAAGAATTGTGGAAGAGGATGACGGAGCCGTCATCTTTCTGGAAGCAAATATTGATGGGGGAATTGATGGGAGGTTATAAAAGGTGATCAAATTGAGCAAAATGCAAGGCTTTTTTTATTTCGAAAAACTAATAAAAAATAAAAAAATTTGCAATTTCCAAAAAAGTACAATTTTTTTGATTTTCGAAAAATTATAAAAATAAAAAAAAAATAATTTCCGAAAATTTTTTAAGTTTCAAAAAATTCCAAAAACCGCAAAAAATTTTTTTTTTAAATTTTGAAACCGCCAAAAAATTAAAACACACCTAAAAACTTCTGTTCCAGACAGTTAAAAAGAATTCTCGATGGGGTGATTCCGGCGACATGGACTGTAAGAAAAACAAAAGTTCACATTGCGCTGTGCACTTCCTTGTTGAATTTCAACATTTTTTCGAAAGCTACTGTTGATAAACTATTTTATTACAAAAAATGTTACTTACAACAAAAAAATCGACTTTTCTTCAAATTTCGACCAAAAAATTCTCGGTCGTTTTTTGCAACTTGCAAACTGTATATGTAACATGTCATCTAAAACACTCTATTTTTTAATTTTCACTGCATTTCAGCCAAATCGAACGGTCAAATTAACACTATTCTCAAAATTTCAGCGAAAATCCCCAAATTTCCGTCAAAAATCTCATTTTCCATGTTTTTTCGCTAATTTCTATTATTTCTCGCTATCCCACATCTTCCTCACACTCTCTACTCTCCCTAAAATTACTCCAGTTCATATTCAAACGCCATTATTTTACCCATCCGACCCTAAAAACCAATAAAAACAAGCGAATTTAAGGGGGGATACTCGGCTCCTCGCCGCTCACGTGCCCCCAACTCCCAAAAAGACGGGGGGTTGGTTATTTTACAACGAAACTCTCCTCTTCCAACACTCTCTCCCGGCTCTCCTCGAGAAAGCGAATTGAAGCCGAAAACACGGGTTTCTCTGGGCGCTCTCTTCTTTTTACGCCCTCTCTTTTCTCCGCGCTTTTTCCCGCATTTGCGTGTTTTGCGAGTGGGACTTTTCGGCCTTTTTATGAGCGAAATGGAGGCGAGAAGGTGTGAATGGACCTGGAAATGATAATGGAGCACTGGTCGGCGCAAAACCTGAGAATTTACCAGCCTGTCGGGAAAATAACGAGCACAATGTCGCTTCGTCGATTCCGTCGCTGAAGTGAAAAGCAATTTGATGTTGCCCCGACGCAATTCATTTTCTCGGCGATGTAAATCCTTTTTTTCGCGATTTTTGACATATGCAGTAAACACAGTTACAACAAAACCTGTATATAACGAACAACTTCACAGATCTCAAAAATCAATTTGAGGCCAAAATATACCTTCATGAGATGAAACTTTTTTATAACAATTTTTTTTGGTTATCAACAAATCCTCGACTATAAAAATGCAGTAAAAGTTTTCAATCAATTCCAAAAAATGCAGCACAGTTAAACGATAAAAGATACGATTCTTTGCCCTGGGCACAGCTCACTAAACTTTCTGAAGCTAATAGAAAATTTAAGGTTTTTCATAGAGGTAGCATTGAGTTTGTAAGGCGAAACAGCCCTGGAGTTTCAAAAACCATTAAGGAAGTCTTTTTAACACGTATTTTATAAGACCATACTAGTCGGCGACTACCGTAAAAAAATTTCTACCGCACCAAGTCGCTACAGGGACAACAAGATGTCTCTGTGACGACTTGGTAAGAGGCCCAGGGAAGAAAACATGCTCCTCTACGAGCGAAATCTTCATGAGAGGACATTTAGGTTCTCTTAAAAATTGCATACTGCTTCTCTATTGACCGCGTACCAATCCATGAAGTGTCGTACCTAATGTCGCAGTGAGTACAGGGTGTCCAGAGAAATTCCGCGGAAAGTGTTAGCCGATTTCTCGGCGCTCAGGCAAGATATCCAAAAAATTCTTTTTGCATTAGAAAGAAGACTATGGGCGGTTTTTTTTTCTAAAAAAGTTTTTTTGTCCGCCGACGCGGAGCATACTGTATTCGGCGGGACTTTTGGTAACTTTTTTGGTCATCACACCAATCTTAAAAGCTGCGGTACGATTTCTGATGGTTAAAAAGAGAATGTTATCTTATTTTTATGTTTACCAAACGTTCGGCAATGGAATGGCGAGCTTTCCGTACCGGCGGAGGCCACAACTCAGCTTTGGATAGGAGATGTCCCAAACATTATGTGGCTAGCATTCTTTGCTGATCCCATATGCTTTCCAAAATTTTGTCGCCAAGCCTTGGCAGCAGCTTAGCCATCAGTAAACGACTTGGTGTACCAGAAAACAACAAAATATTTTTTGTTTGAACTTCTCTTTGCCCCGCTGTTTCAAACCTCCGCACGATGCGGTCGGACTTCATCGCTGTTGACGCAACTACACAGTGCGGTGCGGTCGCTAAATGCGATTGCATAGCGTTGTCGTCGGTCCCCTGATCCTCCGTGGAAAAACTGAAGGCTTCCGGATAGTTTCAGGATCATAGTAAACCGCTTAAGATTGGTGTGATGACCAAAAAAGCTACCAAAAGTCTCCGCCGAATACAGTATGTTCCGCGTCGGCGGACAAAAAAACTTTTTTAGACAAAAAACCGCCCATAGTCTTCTTTCTAATGCAAAAAGAATTTTTGGGATATCTTGCCTAAGCGCCGAGAAATTGGCAAACACTTTCCGCGGAATTTCTCTGGACACCCTGTAGTGCTAGTAATAATTTAAACAAGCTTTAATGTAAAATTTTTTGTTTTGATTGAAATTGCAATCCGAAAAAATAACAAATTTACTAGTCGCGCCATAAAACCCCGAAATTTATCGTGGATGTCGTGCGAGAAAATTGCGGTGAGACTAGTACTTCCAGACCTAATATAAACATCGTAAATGAATGATGTTTTCCATAACTTTCCGTTCACTTTCTCAACGGCGATGCGATTTTCGACGCGACAGAGTGCTCTTTATATTATCAGACAGACAGTTCGTCCGGAAAGTCGCCGGAATAATTTTGGCGACATGCACTGTGCGAAAAACAAAAGTCCATCTTGCACCGTGCAAATGGCTTTTCTGGGCTGTCACTCGCTTTTTTTGCACAACGTACATCGCCGAAATCACTTCATTTGGACGGGCTATTATTAGGCTTAGAAGTATGACCGTGCCGTTTTCTTAGTTGTGCCTTTTTTACAGGTAGAGTTAAAGTTTTGGTGCATCTGTTGATATCGCCTGAAAGAACGTTGAAAACGCTATCTATTGGTATACGCTCCGTGTGGTTACGTTTAGAATAGCGGTTTTTACAAAGCTTCAAAGATGACCAACTTTCGTCCCAGAAAAATGCCATTTGCGGGAAATTTTCCTCTACACGTGTAATGTGAGCAAAAGCGCCGTTGAAGCATGTTAGGTTAGAGGTAGCCAAGATATCAGTCTGTCGGGAAAATAATGTGCACTCTGTCGCATCGAAAATCACATCGCCGCCAAGAAAAATTGTGTCGCGGAGAAAATCAAATTCCTTTTCATTTCAGCGATACGATTGGCGCAGCGACAGAGAGCTCATTATTTTCCCGACAAACTGAAGAGAGTTCTCCTTCCTCTTCTCATTGCCTTGTTTTTAGAGCCATAACAACTTAATCCCCCTTCCATTACACACATGTTTACACACCTCTTCGCCAACAATATTTTTCGGATCATGTTAATTTCTCGCTTAAATTTCCATGAAAAGCTCCTTCGTTTTTTCCCTGACCATTAAAGCCCCACTTTGCCTCGAAGCCATCGTTTTTTTCCATTTTTTGGGTGTGTTCATGCGAAGGCTCTCTCCTCTCTCTTCATGCAGGCTTTCTCCCCCTTAGGGTATGGCCGCGCTTTTGCGAGTTGCGGGTCGAATTCAACTCAAATTGTGACATTACTCCCCGGAAAGGCCAAAAATAAGTTTGGTCTTGGGTTTGGGCTTGTTTATCGGACTGTTTTCGAAATTTTTTGGGGAAAATAGATGGTTAATTAATGTTTTCGGAATATTTGGGGGGCTCGTGAGAGATTTCTGTCCGGATAGTTCGATTGCAAAGGGATTGCAGCGGGTTTTTTAGGGGTTTTGATTGATTTGATTTGAGCAGTGTAAAAGGTAAAATACGGCAATGTGTCTTGCAGAAGGAGGTACCATTTACGTAAGGCATACCGAGTTATCCGATCTGGCAAATAGTTTGGCCAGCTGGCCAGTGAGTTGATATGACTGCCAGAACAAGGCATTTTTCCGTTTGGCTAGCTAAAAACATGGATTGGCTAGCCAAAGTGTCAGAAAGGCTGTGAAGCCTCGGAAATAACTAGCCAGAAGGTTGGAATGGGGTTGAAAAAGTAGGAGCTAGTTTTAGACTAGCTATTTTCAAGTTTTGGACTAGCTATATGAAGATGTAGGCAAGCTATTCTCTTTACTTTCAAGTTTTGAAAGCCATTTTGTTACTTTGGCTAGCCGATCCAGGTTCTTGGACGATCAAACGAAAGCGTTTTTTGGTCATGTCAACAAATTGCCTAGGGAATGTTTAAGCTGAATCGCTGCAAAGCCCCACTGAGATAGCCACACAAAAGGTTAGAATGGGATTGAAAGAGTAGAAGTTTTAGACGAGCTATACCATATAGCTTTAAACTAGCTACTGTCAAGGCTTCGTAGCTATATTTTGACACTTTGGATAGCCGATCCCGGTTTCTGGACAGCCAAAAGAAAAGTTTTTTTTGGCGATGTCAACTTATTGCCAAGCGAATCTTTGTGCTCAAAATATCCGTATGTATATCATGTATCACTAGCACAGAGTAGAATTTTGGTATCTCTCAGACTGTCGGGAAAATAATGAGCGCGATGTCGATGCATCGATCGCTGTAGTTTCCCAAAAGTGATGCAATTTTCGATGCAAAATTGCGCTTATTATTTTCCCGACAGACTGGTATTTTTTCCAAAATTTGAGCAAAGTATATCTTATGTTATTCTCTAGTCGCCATGGCCACCTCTTTTCCTATTTTCGCCCCTTTACTACGTCAAACTCCCCTCCAAACTACAACTCTCTTTATATACGTACGTTTCACATCCCTACAACTATTTTCATCTATGTTCTGCGCTCTTTTACTTGGAAATTCCGTTGGAGAAATAGCAAGTTCTCTTGCTCTTTTTTACATTGCGAAATCTCACCTTATTACGCGTCCATTTATATGAATGTTGACATCCAGATTGTTGCTAAAATTATGTTTTACACTTTAATTGCAGACGTAGATTATTACGTCGTCTCGGGTATTTCATTTGGGTTACTGTGGCCATTATATAAGAAGGGGAACAAGGGAACAGTAATCGGTTCAATGCTTCATTGGTCTATATTTATGGTTTAGAGTTTGACGAAATTGGACGTTAGCGCTGTAAGAAAGGAAGCACTCCATGTACGACACTTAGATTTTCTTTAAATTTGTCCCAGTTTCCAGACATATATAGATCACACAAATGTATCAATTTCTGAAAGTTTTAGCTAATAGCTTTGGGCTATATCTTTGACAGTTTCGCGCCGAATAAATGGTTTTTTTGTGAAAATACTGCTTTTACCGCATAAATGGGCATTCTACATACATAAAAAGACTTACATGCAAAAATTTGCAGAACAGTTTTGCATCTTTGCCGATCTCGAAATGCGCGAGCTAGGAATCTCGTAAATACGTATACACCTTTTAAAAAAATATTCCAAATTTGTAACCTGTTTCAGTAAAATCTAAGTGTTGCACTTTGAGTACTGTACCAGTAAGATTAAGTCTTTTTAAGGCGCATACAATATTTTAATTGTTAGCTTTTGCTATGCAGAAACAACAGTAAAATTTCTCACAATCAGACCCGGCCTTCAGAGATGCTACAAGGTATACATATTAACTACAATCTCAAACCGAATGTTTTTTCGACACAAACGTAATAAATGCCAACGGCCTGGAATTTCAAAAGAAAAACAGGTTCCCTTTTGTAATTTGTTATGCCCGGCTCGGCCCGGCCCACCCATACGTGTAAGCCACATCCGATACCTTTGTCTTGCCAATCGCATTAATACCGAGACGTTCGGTCAAACTTTTTTTCTAAAGTTACTGTATTTTTTATCCAATTAAAATTACATATATTACCGCGCTATTTTATTGTCATAGCTTTTAGCAGTCTTCAAATGAATTTTGCATTTAAAAACCTGCTTTATTCAACCAAAAACTGGCTTTAACATCAGTTTTTTTGCAGCTTTAAAAGCTCTTCTTCCTGACCTAATAGTCCTGAGACAGCAGTCAACACGTATTTTACCATCTTTAATTTTTGTTTTTACCTTTTTCAGGTATTTTCTCGTAGTTTCCATTTACGTTTATCCTCATGATTCATCGCGAATCTTCCAAATAAGGGAAAAGCAGTCGCCTGACCCTTTTTTTATCGCTTTCGAAGCATTTTCCAGAGAGGGCTTTTCCAATTGACGTCATTGGGATAAAAAATGAGAGAAAAGTCCCCTAAAGGGTCAGCCACTTCCATGTTGTTTTTGTTTGAAAACCGGCCCAAAATCTTTAATTCGAATATACAGGGTGGCCAGAAAAAACGGAAACTTTTTTTCATGGGTCCTGGCGCGAAAATGTTTAGGTGTAGCCAAATCATTCTTTTACCATTAAATTCTCCGTGTTCTTCTGCCCTAGTACTTCGATTTTCATGTCCATATCGATTATGTAACATGGCTTTTTTGTATGTCAAACAGAGGGACCTCGATTTTGGACATTTTTTTGGAGCTGTTTGAATTGTTAATTTGATCTGTACGTAAAGGACCTTGTGTCGAATGTAATCACACAATGCAAGCGGCTTGACAACGAGAGTGAGCGTCAGGAAGGTGTAAAAAAACGCACCGACAGCGCTTCTGCCAGTCGCAAGATCATCAACAGCAAATCTCGCGATTTTTCAAAAAAATCGCTCGTAAAAACGGCATCAGCGATCGATCCATCTACCAAATATCCAAAGATAAGCTCAAACTCACCCCATACACGCTGCAAAAATTCCAGCTCTTCAAGGCTTACAACAAGCGCGTACGGCGCAGAGATGTCGGAAAACTCAAGAGTCGCGCCGCTGCTCTTGGATGAGAGCAATGGACGAGAAATAACCCAACGTTGCAACGCGTTGGGCAACCTCACGACCACAAGGATGATATCATTTGGACTGTTAGGTGCCAAGGAGCATTCACTCTTTTCTAATACCGTCAAAACCAAATCCGTGATGGCCTGGGGCGAAATTTTGCGCCAGCGGCAAGATATCCCTGGTTTTTGCAGATAAACCGGTCAAAATCAACCAAAAAGTCTACTAGTGACATTCTGGAAGTTGCCGTGCTTCGTGGGCTCAGTAGCATTTTGTCGATGCAAATTCGACAATCTAACGAGAGTCAGCCCCATCTCACGACGCAAAAAAGGCTCGGAACCAGGAATGGGACCGATTTTCCCGACCTCGTCCTTTCTGCGAAATGACCGCTTACTCGCTGCATTTGAATCCAATGGGCCTGTACTTTTTTTCTATGGAATGTCAGCATCTGTACTATGCGCCACGAAAGTTTGGAGCCGCTGCGTAATCGCAACGCCAAGAACGGGACCGATTTCCTAAAACAAAGCTGCGGCGTTTTGCCAAAAATTTTAAGTCACGTTTGGAGCTCTGTATCGGCGCAATGAGCAGCTGCTTTAAAGCTGACTGAACATGTTGTTAACAGTGCCCCATGTGACTGATATTGATTATTATTTTTGCCGAATTTGCTTTGTTGAAAAAAATATTGCTACAAATACAAGTTTCCGTTTTTTCCGGCCACCCTGTAATATGGTGTTTTGTAGGTTTATAGGGGTTTTAAATATGTTATATTTGATGTTGAAGATACAGCGAAACCTCTGTATAACGAATTTTAAGGAAAAAATAAACTTTGTTCGCTATTGAAAGGGGTCATGTAGTGGTTTCTTTATGGCTTAACATTGATTTTTGTGACTTCTGAAATTGTTTGTTATATATAGTTTTTGTTGTATAGGAGATTGTAAGATCTATTCGTTATAGAAAGGTTTCATATAGTGGCTTCTTTATGGCTTAAAATTGATTTTTGTGACTTTCAAAACTATTTGTTATGGACATTTTTTGTTATACAAAAGGCCGTTATAGAGCAGTTTCACTTCATATTTACGATGTGTGTTTGATACCACCCCTTTATCATGCATAAATTAGCCTTTTTTATTGGATTCCTGTCCTCTGAATCAGCTTCATTTATCACGAATAACAAAAATTATTTTCTGTTTGTTGGAATTTTAAGAGGTTTGCGGTTGGATTGGTCTTAAAATCACGTGAGTTCATTTGTAGCAGATTACGAGCAAAACAAGAGTTTTCCGTAAATTGAACACGATTTTAAGCTGTGAGATTGACATGCGACTTATTTCTGTAAATTGGGGACTTCAAAAAAAGTCGTGTTTCTTTGCTATTGATAGCTTTGTTGCACGATTCCATTAATGTCAAAAAATGTCTCTTGAAATGCCGCTAGGACTTTTTGGGGTAATTACAGTTCGAGTCACCTTGATTCATCGTTGCATGTAATATACATGAGGAGGATAAAAGATGACTTAGTTAGTAGAAATAATAAGATTGATCGGCTCCTAGGGTAGTTTATCACCTATTTTGAGGAATTTTACACGTTTTACAGCAATTTTACAGCAAAAAAATGCAGATAAAATTTACGGCTCTTCATTTTACGGATCATGTTTGGGTCTTTCTATATGTTATAATAACTTATGGTCAAGGAAACTAAAGCTAGCAATAGCTAAAATTAGAAAAAGTAGTCACATTTTAAGTCTTCGCCAAGCCTCCGCCGAGCATTCAATGGCTTTTCCAGGCCTCTCAGGCGATTCCTACAACATTTTTTTAGACCTCGACCTGTCCTACACCTCGCATTGACCGATTTTTTTTGACTCGTTTGATATCTCTAAAATTTTTCGTTATAGATAGATTTCGTTCTACAGGAGTTTGTTGTTCAGAGATTTGCCTTTTTTCCAGTTTTTCTACTGACCAGCCTCCTCAGCAAACCCTCAATTTCGTTTGTCCATAAAATTTTTCTCTGCCCGCTCTCTTACTTCCCCCCGCTCTCTCGCTAATCTCAGGGTTTCGCGCCGTGAAATGTCGCGCCGGAAATTGCCGGGTGAGGGTGGTAGAGGGTGGGAATGGCCATAAAAATTTTCGCTCCACATTTTTTCCTACTGTATTCGGAAGTTGTTTCGAGAATGTTCTCAAAAATTGGGAGTTCAGGGGATTAAAGTGTTTGCGGTTACTCAGAGCGTATTATATATTGTAAACATGGGACTTTGAAAAGAAAAAAGGCGATGTTAGGAAATTCTGGGAGATTCCGGGTAGAAATTTTTATTTTTTCTGGCCAAAGAAAGGGCCAAAGAGCAATTTGTGGGGATTGAATCAGAATAATAGGCAAATTAAAGGGTAAATTGGGCATTCAAGAGTGGTTGATGTAATTATCGCAAGGTAAATTGAAGAAAGAGACAGCTGATTACACTTCCTGAAGAGTCAAGTTTCCATAGAACAATTTGTCAAAAGTAAGGTAAAATTGTCTAAAGATCAAAATGAAATAGACAGATCTTCTTCAAACTTGGAATGCAATACACTTCTGAGTCAAGTATCTTTGTGTAAAAATTTGAGCTTTCGATTTATAGTGGCAGCCAGGATATTCAAAAATTTTTGCAGACGAGAGAGTATAGAAAATAGGGAAAGCAGGCCAATGAAAGAAAGAGCCTTATGGAATGTCGGCGGAAAAAGCAAATTTAAGCAGAAACATTTTTCTTCAAGTTTTGGGCGTGATTATCAGTCTGTCGGGAAGATAATGTGGATTCCTCGCGCCTTGAATTGCCTGTCATCTCTTTGCGATCGCCATCCACGGCTGGAAATTTGGTGCGCGAATTCGAAGAGACGACACATTTTTAGTTTTATTTTTTTATTATTTTCAAATCCACATTGTCAGTTTGTCGGGAAAATAATGAGCACTCTGTCGTATCAAAAATCAAAGCGTGCCGCAGCAAAATAAAATTGGTTAGCACTTCAGCGGCTGGATTGGTGCAGCGACATAATTCGCATTATTTTCCCGACATACTGATACTTTGACGTCGCAGCTTACAAGGAAAGTACCCCCAATAATTTTTCCACGCACAATTCCCAAAGATATGACTAAAATTTAATTTTTTGCCTGACCGTCTCTCCTCATTTTTCATACTCTCTCGTCCTGTTGAATATCTCTGCTTCGATTTTAACAATAAAAACGATAGCTAAAACTTTCAGAAATCGACCTGTTGACTATGCAACATAGCTCTGTAAACTTTGCGTAAAAGCCGTTAATTTTTCAAAAAAAAAATTTTTCGCCCCAAATTTCAAAAAATCTCAAGATCACAACTCTACCTACAACCTTTCACATCCGCTCTTCCGACTACAAAACTATTGCCTCGAGGCATTCAAATTGAACGTTCAGCCGTTTCACTTTTTTCACGTGAGCCCCCCCACCCTCACTTCTCCAAAGAACCGGTGCTTATTTCGACATTCTCAAAAAGTAAAGGTGCAGATTATGCCCGCAGGCAATTTGGCCGGAAAGGCCAAAGAATATGGGGCTACGGTAGCGTTGAGGGGTATAAAAGACGAGGAAATTGTGTCGGGTTCATTACACTTGAAGGTGTAAACAGTGGGCTTTGAAAAGGAGCTTAGAGGTATAATAGGATTAATTGAGGGGATTTTGAAAAGGATATTTGGGGAAATAAGCAAGGATGTTAGAAGGGGAACAGTAGTAATGGCTAGCCAGAGAAGGGATTTGCGACACAGAACTTTTTTTTGTCATCGTAATATGTTACACTATGTATATTATATATATATATATAAGTCTGTCAGGAAAATCATGAGCCCAATGTCGCTGCGCTGAAATGAAAAGCAATTTCACACGAGTCATTTTCTCATCAGCGATGAGATTTTCGATGCTCCAGAGTGTTCATTGTTTTCCAGACAGAGTGATTTGGTCAGCACTCTCCACGAACCGAAAGCAAACACCAAACATGTCAGATTTTCAACTCTCCAAAAGCTTTGAAAAAGACGAAAAGCGATATCCCCGATCACCACCCCCTAATCTCCATTACTTTCCGGAGAGACTGATAAGAAGCTGACACAGTAGCTGGACCAATTTTAGCAACTTGTTATCAGTCTGTCGGGAAAATAACGGCGGATAGCCGCGTCTCGGAATCGCCCATCATCGCTTTGCGACGGCGGCCGCAGCTGGAGATTTGGTGCGCGATAGAGGCGAGATACTGTGATGCGACGATCCGCCGTTATTTTCCCGACGGATTGATACTATGAGAAAAGAAACAAGAGCTCACATTGGACTCTGCAATTTTTTTCTTCTTGCATCGTGCAAATGGTTTTTTAGGCGTCAAAAATCGAGGAGAATCTACATAAAAACGCGCTGTTCCACTGCCAGTCAGGTCTGTGTTTTCCCTTCGCTGATTTGCAAACTTTCCTTGGGTCCTTCTTCCCGAGACAGATTTAAAATCGGGGTCCCTCTGTTTGACACTCAATACAAAGATGATAATCAATCGACATGGGCGTGAAAATCAAACGACTAGGACAAAAAAACACGGAGAATTTAATGGTATAAGAAGTATTTCGCTACACCTAAACATTTTCGCGGCAAGACCCATGAAAAAAGTTGCATTTTTTATTTGTCACCCTGTAATTTTTTTCTGAACAGCAAGGTCTATTGAGCTTCATAAAAAAAGGTTCTTGATGACCTTGAGAAATTGCCTAGGCTTCTATTTTATCAATATTTTTTTTGCTCTCGATCTACGATAATTTATTTCCTTGACATCTCCGACCTTCACACAACAAAATCACCCGTTTTTTTGCTGATTTCATAACTTCCCCGTCTCAATCACCATCCCCTTGACATTCCCCGTCCGGCTCGGCGGGAGGCCTGCTAATTCGCAGCCAATCAATTTACCGTAGCTCAATTTGCCGCCTCTTTATCTTTCGGCGATGTTCAAGGCCACTCAAGTCCTCGTTGACACGTCGAATTTCGAAACGATCCCAACAACTGTGCGCTTGAAGCCATGCCAAAACTTTTGGGAACAGCTGAGGTCAAGAAAAACGGAGAGTTGAGGAGGAGGGTGCAAGGGAAAAGTGCTAAAAAATGAGGAGATTTAAGAGCGGAATGGGTTCGAGAATGTGGACGAACGTGTTTGATTGGAGTTTTTGACGGAATTTTTTTTGGAATTTTTGGGATTTTTTGGAATTTTTGAAGGTTCTTTGGGAAATTTGGAAAGAGAAAATTATAAAAAATAAGATTTAATTTTAAAAATGGCCAAAAAAAATTTTTAATTTTTTGGAGTTCTTGAAGGGCCGTTTGACGATTTTAGAAGGGGAAAAAATAATAAAAAAACCAAAAAAATGTTTTTTAAATTTTTGGAATTTTAAAAAATTAAAAAAATCGAAGAAAAAAACAAAAATTTTTTTTGTAATTTTATTATCATTCCCTTATCAACAATTTTTCTTACAAGGAAAGTACTTTTATGGGGTGTGGAGTTACAGGTCGAGATATATATCAAAAAATTCGCAAAAATTTTCTGTTTCAGAATATATAAAAATTAGCTGCCTAATTTTGGTCTATCAACGAGTTTTATCAATAAATGTATTTCTCGAGGAAAAAAAACTGCGGCAACAAAAGCGCGCTCGGTCTCTTCCTTCGGAAGAGAGCGGTGTGGCCGAGTGGTTAGAGCGCTGGGTTGGAAATCCGAGGGAAACGGGTTCGGTTCTTTTTGCCACACTAGAACCCATTTTTTACATTGGAACTACTTTTAAGGCGTAGTTGTAATCCAATTTGATATTTTAAGGCTTGTCATGGCCTCAGAATTTAGTTTAGCATAAAACAAAATTTTTTTATTGGTAAAAACACGGTCAAAAAGACACTTGCATGGTGTCGCGAGAAAACTTCTGAGGACAAA
The DNA here is from genome assembly GCA_904066235.2 of Bursaphelenchus xylophilus. Lineage (NCBI taxonomy): Eukaryota > Metazoa > Nematoda > Chromadorea > Rhabditida > Aphelenchoididae > Bursaphelenchus > Bursaphelenchus xylophilus. The sequence goes on from CAJFCV020000001.1 coordinate 3,163,870, forward strand.
AACATGTCATTAGACCAAAATTAGGCAGCTAATTTTTATATATTCTGAATCAGAAAATTTTTGCGAATTTTTTGATATATGTCTCGACCTGTAACTCCACACCCCATAGAAGTACTTTCCTTGTTAAAAATTCCTCCATAAAAATCAAAAAAAAATTCACAAAAATTGACTGATCATTTTTTTATGTCCTAAAAGCTCTAAAAATACCAAAAATCATAAAAAAATATAAAAGTTTTCAAAAATTTAATTTTTTTTATTATCAAAAAAAGATGGAAATTTCTCGAAACACCAAAAAAAATCCATGTTTATCCCCCCAAATGTTTCTAATTGTTTTTCCTCCCCTTTCCGTCCCCAAAAAAAGCGAGCGAAAAGGCATTTGGAACACCCGGTCTCGAGGGCATTACTTTTGTTTTCGCGGGGTCAACCAGGAGATTTAGAGGGGAGATAAAGGCAAAGAGTGTTTTTCTCTCTTTCTTTTTCAATTTTTAACGACTTTTTGAGGGAGATTTTGGGATTTTTTGGAATTCAATTTTTGGAAAAAGTTGAGTTTTATGATAAAAAATTGTTGCTCAGACTTAACTACTATAAATTTAATACAATTTAGACTAATTTTTTTATGTTAAAAATACGGCTTTTTGGCCAAAAATTGCCAGAAATTCGGATTTTTTAATTGTTTTGTGGCCTAAAATTTTAGCAGGTTAGATGATAGGTCTAGTACAACATTCTTGCAAAAAATTAATTTTTTCTGACTAATATTTGCAAAGATATGAACCAAAAATACTTTTTGGGACCTCTCTCTTCATTTCCTATAATCTCTGACCTCCAAAGATGGCTGAATATCTCGGCTTTCTTTAAACAGAATTTGTTAAAAATTTGAGTAGTTAAAATACGCATTGCCTAAATTATTTTCTCAGAATTTGGAAGCAATCTGCAGAGGTAAAGTTCGCCTCGTAATCAAACTTAATTTTTTCCCCTCATTTTTTTTAAATGTTTCAAAAAAATCCAATATCTTGGCTTCCCTTGAAAAGCATACGCTGAAAATTTTTGAAATTAAAATACGTTCTGTCTTAATTTTCTATGCTAAATTTCAAACAATCCTGCCATCGTAAAATACGATATTTCGTCAAGTGAACATTTCCCTCATTTTCCCCATTTTTTTCAAAAATCATCAAAAAACCTTGTTTTAAAATTCCTAGAACGAAAGTTAGTAGGGATTCCACACAACCTTTTACTCTGATTCCCCTTGTATTCACCTTTTTTCGGCAGTAAATTGATCCCTCTGTACGGTAAACTCAATTATTTCCCCATTGTTATGCACCTCTAATATGTTCCACCCCAAAAAAGTGGGCCGGGTTACTTGGCAACCCTCCCTGTCAACATGTCCTTGTGCCCAAACTAAAAGAGTTTTGGGGGCGTTGGCACTAAAGCTCGCTCAAGGGCTTGTAAATATTGTTTTAGGTAGTTTCAAGGTGAATTTCCACAGAAAATGTAAATTTTTTTATATTTTCTTCAATTTTTGGGTGCTTTTGACGTCTTTGCTGCGGTCATACGGTCTTATCATGTAGTGTAGAGCAGATTAGAGGGCATTATTTCAATCTGGACTTTGCAATTTGCACGAGGATTCCTTTTATGGGCGTTTCTTTGATGATTTCGGAGAATAATACCTTATTTTTTGACTTTTGTTTCAAGTTTTCTAGTTCATTTTGTATCATAACATAGCTAAGAGTCTGAGCAACACGTTGACGCATCGTATTTTACCTGCATTTACGTATTAATACTTGAAAAAGTAGTTAAAGTCATCAATTCCCCTAAAATTTTCACTTTTTCGCATATTTTTCTATTTTTTTATTGTTAAACCCCTTGTTATATGATCGGGCGATTGCTCAGGACATGCAGTATGGATTGCTGAATCTTTTGTTATCTGAAATTTGTGCTATAACTCTTAAAACATATTAAAAATCAGCCATTTCCCCCAAGATTTTCGATTTTTTCCCAATTTTTTTGATTTTTTTTCATTTTTTTACTAAATTTTCAAAGTTATACCACAGTAGGTTATAAAAAATGTAGATTAAGTTCTGACAGCGAAGCAAGTATCGTATTTTACCACTATTTCCCCTTTATTTTGCTTCAAAACCCTAAAAATCTCATTTCTTCCCCGATTTTCCCAATCAAATCCCTTTTTGTCATCATTTTTTTGTAAATATCTCCCCTGCCTCTTGCAGCGCCCCCATTAACTTTTCTTACTAGAGTGCACGGCCTCTAATGTAAACATTTCTATGGGGCAATCGGGCTGGACGGACCCGCAGCGGTTCGGTTTTTTCACTCGTTTCTTCGTTTGAGGCGGTTCATACGTCACTGTTTTTGAGCGACGTTTACTATATGTTAATGACTTTTTTGGAGAGAAAAATTGATCTGGTTGTAAAATAGAGGTCTTGAAGATGTTATGGGTGTAATTAGAACATAAATTACTTGAGGGTTTGTAAAGTTCTGAGGCTTAAAAGGCAATGGGTCAATTTTTAGATTTTTTTGGTTTTATGGTTTTTTTCGTATTTTAGAAACCTCAAAACTAAAAAAAAATTGTAAGAAGGCGCTGAGTTTTTTATAACATGTTATAACAGCTTTTGCAACCTCAGTTTTTTTATTTTTTGGTATTTTTTTGAACTTTCTGACTAAGACCTTACTTTAGACAAAATTTTACAGAAACGCGAAATTTACTATTTTAACCTAACATTTTGGTGATATGAAACGTAATGGGCCTAAACAATGCCGTATTTTACTCTCACATCATCAAATTTTATTGATTTTTTAATCGAAAAAGCGGTTTTTGAGCTCTTAATTTTTTGACATTTCGCTCAAAGACGGTCGACTTTAATTGTAGATACCTTACTAGTAGTGTTATCACAAATTATTATATAAGCTTCTGTCAATGGCATACAACGTATTTTACAAGCCGAATTCTTAAAATCTCCCATTTTTACCTCCTTTTCGCCATTTTGCATCAATTATATTATCCATCCCCATCAAAAACTAAATTTTCAAGTTTTCGCTCAAAAAATCGCCAAAACGCCCCTGTCACCCCACCAATGTTATCAGAAAAGCCCTCTTATTTATTCTTTTCGCCAGTGCAAGCATTTTTTGTTTTGTTGCCCCGAGGATGAGTCATCTTTTCGCCTGTTCAAACGGCCCTTTAACTATGAAGGATTACTTTTTAGCGAGGGCTTACTTTGTTTTTCTCTCCAAAAGTTTGTTCGATGCACCAGAAATCCCTTGAAGGTTTGAAAATCACAGCTGAAAATTTGCATATTCGCAAAAAAAATTTTTTATTGACAAAAAAGTTGTGATCAAAGACTTGTCACTTGACTGCTGATAAGATTGCAAAGACGCTGGTAATGCAGCGGAAATTGTTTGTTTCAGTTTTTATGTGATGAAATCGACCTCTTCTTAATGGCTTTTAAGTTTGTTTGCGGGCGACAAGAGGGCAGCAAAGGTCAGGAATTTAGCAGAAAAGGGGGTTACTGTAGAAAATAGCTGATGATTGCTGTCTGCAAATTGGACTAAAATTAAAATAGATAGCATAGGGATTATTTTTAGTTATATTCAATATATGTTTGTCCTATTTTTCACCTCGTTTTACCAAAAATTTATCTAAAGTAATATAAATTTTTCAAAATTTGCCCTCTAAAAATCTTACAAACCACTGTATTACTAAAAATAAATCGCCACCAAAGCTTACACAGCTTCCTTTACCACCTAAAAGCTTTAAATCCGCCGAAAATTCAAATACAAAAATTTCCCGCAATTTTTGGCATTCTGTTGCAAGGGCCAAAAAATTCTGTTTTGGTTAGCCAAATTGCGAAACATGTCCTAAAACGTTGTTTTCATTTAATTTTCCGGTTAAAAACAGTGATTTCAACGGATTTTGCGATCAATTTTATATTACACATGACATTTTTGGTGACTTTTTGACCAAAAATGGTGTAAAAATTAAAGTTTATTGGTAAAATACGGTTCAAGTGAAAAACGCTTAGCATTTAAAAGATATATTCTGCTTTTTAGCAGACTAAAATTAAAATAATTTTAATTTTTTTATGAATTTTTCTCCTAGAATTTACTGATTTCCCAAAAATTCTGTTTTGATCTCAAATTTCGGCAAATTCCTTTATTGAACTGTCCGTTCAATTCTGTCATCAGACTCCAAACTCCCCGAAACGAACCCATTTTTGCACAACAAGAGTCCGCTCCGTGGTCGTACGTGTGTTAACGCTGACCTTGATTCGCTCCCCGCATGACCATCGCGCCGTTCACTCTTTCCGCCGGCCGCCTGCCCTGTTTTCATCGCGCTTTCAGTTGAATACCTTTACTATTCGCTTCAGCTCTCGTCGAGGGAGGCAGAGGGAGTTTTTGGGGGGAGTAAAAGAAGGCAGTTTCGGAGGGATTCGATCGATTTTTCGAGGAATTTTGAGGGTAAAATACGACCAGTTCTTTGAGGAGATTTTATAGACAATAAGTTAGATCCTCGGGAAATAAAATACAAGACTAAAGTCAGCCGTATTTTACAACTTTTTTACAATAAAACATCATTTTTTCGATTTTTATAGGAATTTCAATAAATTTTTGATAATTTTGGCAGATTTTTGGGTAAAATACGACAGTAAGTCATATAGGTAATAAAACAGACCCTCAGAAAATAAATTACAAGTTGAAAATCAGCCGTATTTTACAATTTTTTTCAATAAACCGTCATTTTTTCGATTTTTATAGGAATTTCAACCAATTTTTGATAATTTTGGTAGATTTTTGGGTAAAATACGACCATTTCTCCTAGTATTTTATATAGGCAATAAGATAGATCCTCAGGAAATAAATTACAAGTATAAACACAGCCGTATTTTACAACCTTTTTACAATAAAACGTAGTTTTTTCGATTTTTATAGGAATTTCAATAAATTTTTGATAATTTTGGTCAATTTTTGGGTGAAATACGGCGATTTCTTCTACCGCAAAAATTATCAGACTAAGTAGACCCTCAAAAAATATATTCTAGCCCTAACACGCACCGTATTTTACACTAAAAATTGATTTTTTTTTTTGATTTTTTAATGATTTCAATCAATTTCTCGGGAAAAATCAAGTTTTTCCGTTAAAAAAATAGCTCATAAATGTGGTAAAACTTGTTTATTACGAAGTGTAGAACTTTTATGTAAAATATTATTAATAGCAAAAATTTATTTGCCGTATTTTACCAGGTATTCTTGCAAAAACCACAAATTTTTTGATAAAAATTAGATTTTCAATTTAAAACTTAAGAAAAAAATACAAAAACCCCTCTGGCACTAGTCTTAAAATGCATTTTGAATCTGCTTGATGAATCTCCGTGATTTTTTCTTCGACTTTTTATCGATTTTTTGAGGGTAAAATACGTATATTTCTTTCTGTTCGTGTATTTTTTAAAAGTAATGTTAAACTATAAACTACTGACAAAAAATTACTTGTATGGGTATAAAAATAAATTCAAGGCGAATGTGGACAATTTCCGTCGATTTTTTGAGCGAAATTTAAATTATTGATTTTTTGTGACATTGCGCAACATTCAATTTTTGACATTTCGTTGCGTAAAAAAATAGATTTTATTGATAAATATAGGGCTTTAGCGATGATTTAAAATATTTTTTAACGTGAAATGAGAAATTTTTATTTGTAAAATACGCTTCGAAACATTTCTTTACCATTTCTGGCGTTTTCCCGGAAACCACCCAAAATTGTAAGAAATTCTCTACTTTATTATTTTAAATTCATTTCCAAACCATGAATAAAAAATTGCCCGAGGTCTTGCGCCGCTTTCCACACCTTTTACAGCTATTTTTTGCCCTTTGTACACCGAAAACTACCGTTTTTTTTTGTAAAATTTTCTTTCGAAAACTCCGACATTTCCAGATTTCTCGCGAACTTTACAGTTCCCACTGTAAACACTTTACAATTCGCCCATTACCCGTGCTAATCCGGCTCGTGCTTCCAGAAACCACCTTCATTTGCGTCCAGTGAGCGTCTGGAACGGGGGGTTCGGCAGTTGCGCGCGGATCCTCGAACTCGGCCTTTTGGGCCAATTTGATTGGCCCCTGAACGAAACCCGACGGGTCAGATCGTTGTCAAGTTGTGTGCGTGTGTGAGAACTACCATGATGGCACCGAACGAGTCCATCAACTCGACTGTATGCGGTAGGTTCGACATTGTTTTAAGAGGGGAAAATCGAAGATTTTTGAAAATTTAAAGCTTTGTAAAAGCAAAAATATCAAATTTTTATAGTAAAATACGGTTTGGCAAATACAGTGGGCTTTTTGAAAATATATAATCAGGTCAAAATTGACGAGTTTAACCTTATTTTAGGCGAGAAATGGGCTTAGATGATGGTTTTTTGATGATTTTAAGTTTTTTAGATGTTGTAGAGGGTAATATATGAAGTCTTTCGGTAAAATACGTTTTTTTAAAATCATAATATTACTTTTGGGATGTAAAACTACAGCTAAATGGTCAGTTTTTTACTTCATTTTCACAGTAAAAATCACATTTTTTCATTTTTTTTTTATTTTCAAAATTTTTCTTTCTTAAAAATTAAAATACCATTGTAAAATACGAAGCGCTTGGTTGTCTTCCTACTTTATAAACAAGTCATTTTAGAAGCAACTACAAGGTTTTTACCTTACTTTAGGTTCAGCTGACGACCAACTATAATTTTGTAATTTTTTGGTAAAATACGCTCGGAAAGCGGTTAGATACGATTGGTACATACAGCTAGTGTCTTCTAATATATGTTACGTCAGTTTAAGACGTTGAATCAGAGTGTTTTTCGCTAAAATTGAAGTTTTTTCTAGCTAGACCCCTAAATTGATAACTAAAATAATATCGGCTATAACTTTTTAGAGACTTGTTTAAAGCCGCTGATATTTAGCTGTTATTTAGTATCTTTGTTAAGGCTTTAAACGAGTATAAGATCATACCTCTATATGTACCACTTTTTCCCAAAAAAAATGTTTTGTTCACCTACACCAAAAATTCCGTCTTATTTCGAAAAGCTGCAAAGATCTTTGAATTTCGCGTGCCATTTTGCCGCATCTAGTTTCTATTTTCTGCCGAGACCCTCAGGGCTCACTTATCACGCCCCCACTTGCGTCACAAACCCAGCACATGTCGGGGTTTTGCATCAGAATAACGGGCATTGAACCGCTTGTTATTCGCCGGTGATCAGCGTCATTTCAGTGATTTTTTCGGACGAAATTCGTCGAACAAAATTCATTTCCTTTTAGGGAATATGTTTGGCTGATAATATTTATGAGTAATCATGCGGGTTTTGGACTAAAAATAAAAGTTTTATCGGTTTTACGTAAAGTGGAGGGGAATTACGTCTAAAGTAAGGTGGAAAGGGATGATTGAAGAGAATTTTTTGTATGGAAAAGGGTCAATAAATATAGTATAGGACTGTATTTGTAATTGACTAGTCTTTTCACTAAAAATTTTATTAATTTTTGACCATTTTTGAATTTTTTTGATAAAAATCATCAAATTTTTTGACAAGCCCCGCTGACGCGGGCCTTGACGCCGCTGTGCGCGCAAAGGTCGTCCAACATAGAGTTGACTTGATCGCACAAAGGTTGATGATCGCGTGCACTATAGTTGATCGTCCAGGCCACGCTTCGCGTGGCCAACAACGCGCTGCCGCGCGTTATACTGCCTCAAGCCCGGTAGCTCCGTTAGCCAATTGCCGCGCGCCAGCGCTACCTTTCATCAGCTGAACTGTTCTTTGCACTTTACCTCGGCCTTCGGCCTCGGCACAGTTTACTCCAGCAGTCAACTACAACATTCAGAAGGTTCCGTAATCAACGGCGGCCTTCGGCCGCCGAAGCTTCCAAAAAACAGTCACTTTGGCTCGGCCTTCGGCCTCGCAGTCATTTTTTGTGTTGCTTCATCGTTATTGAACTTTTCCTCGGCCTTCGCCCTCGACAGAATCCCGGGAGCCCTACATTCAGAAGGTTCCGTGACCAACGGCGGCCTCCGGCCGCCGAAGCTTCCAAAAAGTCCCTTTGGCTCGGCCTTCGGCCTCGCCAAGTCGTATTTTAAGAAATTTTGGAGTTTCTTTTAACTTTACCTTGTCCTTCGGCCTCGGCACAGTTTACTCCAGCAGTCAGCTACAACATTCAAAAGGTTCTGTAACCAACGGCGGCCTTCGGCCGCCGAAGCTTCAAAAAAGTCAGTTTGGCTCGGCCTTCGGCCTCGCCAGGTCGTATTTCAGGAAATGAAAGTGGTTTCTGGACCGGTTTTTCACGCTGATCACGATGGTCCAAGTCTCGATTCACGAAATTTGAATTTAGCGGCCGTATGGCTGATTTTCGGCCGAAATGCCCACTCTTGGCCGAATTTCGGCCGGTGCTCACTGAATTCGAAAGCGATTGGGCTGAAATTTGGCACGATGGAAGCTTATGGAATTTGTCGAAAACTGACCCGAGCCGAATTTTGAATTTTGCACTTTTGCCCTCGGGGCGCATTTAGTTCGCTGAAAAAATTTTATTTTGGTCTGGACGGTCGTATTTTACGAAAAGTTGGAGTTGCGCACATGAATATTACCCAGAATTTGATTCTGCGTCGATTGGTACCAAGATCGTGTCGATAGCTCCACTGGCAGCCGAGTTCTGGAAGGGCGGATCCAGAAAATTTCGAATTTTTGCCTTTGTCGCTAGGCGGGCGGGGTAAGATGGTCGTATGTTGGGAAGTGAAAGTTGTTTCTAGGGCAGTTTGAGGTGCTCATTACGGGGCTTTTCTCGAAAATCCGAAAAATTTGAAGTCCGAGCCCTGAGGGCCGATTTTCTGCAAAAAATCCCGAAAATTCGCTACGGTGCGTTCGATGAGCATTCCGGCACCGTATCAGAAGCCGAAAATAAGCACAGAGTAACTTCAGTCTATTGCCGAGACAATGCCGAAGCCCTTTTTTTGGATTTCGATCTAGTTTTTCCGGAATACTTTCCGGAAAATTTGGACTTTTTCGGGAAATTTCAGAAAATCTCGAATAGCTAAAATACGAAATACGACACGGTAACGCAATACATGGTTCTAGGGCATGTCAGGCATGCTGATTCAGAATCCGTTGTCAAAATCCAGAAATTCCGTCATCTTGATGGTGAAATCTGGAAAAAACCGAAAAATGTCGAAAATCGCTTATAACTTTCGACCGGTCGATCCCACACTCACGACCTTTAGCTCAAAAGGCTTAGAATTTTGCGTAGATAATGATGGAACTCAGTTTCGTCCCGCTGGATAGCGTTAACACCAGGTACCCTCAGGGCATATATGTGAAAAATTCGAAAATTCGCAGGATTTTGGCCCCGGTCGATGATGAAAAATGTATAAAAGGTAAGGGCAACTCAAAAAATGTGAAAAGTTACAGCCGATCCAAAATCAAAAAATCCCATTTTCAAACGCTCACAGTTCCCGCCAGGATGAAAATTCCAACTAAGTGCTGATGCCAAAAGTCATCGAATCCCCGCACCAGTTGACAAAAAAAAAGTCTCGAAAAAAAGTGCACGTTGAGTATTTTTCATTTTAGCAAATTGGGGAGTTTTTGACAAGCCCCCGCTTCGCGGGGCCTTGACGTCGCTGTGCGCGCAAAGGTTGCCACACGTGCTCTACTGTTGATCGCGCACTACCTCTGGAGTCGCTGGCCCCGCTTCGCGCGGCCAGAAAAACGCGCTAACGCGCGTTCTACTTACTCAAGCCCGCGAGAAAGACATGCTCCGCTCCGACCCGGAGCAAATATTTCGAATCACAATCACTCACCCCAGCCAACCCAACTTTACCCCGCCCCCTTGGAATGGGGAATTCCGCTTTATTTCTCTGTCTTCTCTTCCGGTCTCTCGCTCTCCGCTCTCTCTCGAAATTCGAACTTGCGTAAAAGCAAAGGAATTTCCCTCTCTCGACTCGGCCTCGCACAAAAAAATCCAAAGTTGCGTAAAAGCAAAGGAATTTCCCTCTCTGGGCTCGGTCTCGCACAAAAAAATACAAAGTAACTCGCTGTTGGGGACGACTCGGCTCGGCCTCCGGCCTCGCCGAGTCGTATTTTAGGAAATGAAAGTGGTTTCTGGACCGGTTTTTCACGCTGAACACGATGGTCCAAGTCTCGATTCACGAAATTTGAATTTAACGGCCGCAGGGCAAAATTTCGGCCGAAACGCCCACTTTTGGCCGAAATTTGGCCAGTGCTCGCTGAATTCGAAAGCGATTGGGCTGAAATTTGGCACGATTGAAGCTTGTGGAATTTGTCGAAAATTGACCCGAGCCGAATTTTGAATTTTACACTTTTGCCCTCGGGGCGTATTTAGTTCGCTGAAAAAATTTAATTTTGATCTGGACGGTCGTATTTTAGGAAAAGTTGGAGTTGCGCACATGAATATTACCTAAAATTTGATTCTGCGTCGATTGGTACCAAGATCGTGTCGATAGCTCCACTGGCAGCCGAGTTCTGGAAGGGCGGATCCAGAAAATTTCGAATTTTTGCCTTTGTCGCTAGGCGGGCGGGGTAAGATGGTCGTATGTTGGGAAGTGAAAGTTGTTTCTAGGGCAGTTTGATGTGCTGATTACGGGGCTTATCTCGAAAATCCGAAAAATTTGAAGTCTGAGCCCTGAGGGCGGATTTTGTGCAAAAAATCCCGAAAATTTTGCGCGCCGAGTTCGTTGAGCATTCCGGCATGGTATCAGAAGCCGAAAATAAGCACAGAGTAACTTCAGTCTATTGCCGAGACAACACCACAGCCCTTTTTTTGAATTTCGATCTAGTTTTTCCGGAAGAGCTTCCGGAAAATTTGGAGTTTTTTCGGAAATTTCGGAAAATCTCGAATAGCTAAAATACGAAATACGATAGCAAGATACGAAAGGTGGTTCTAGAGTAAGTCAGGCATGCTGAATCAGAATCCGTTGTCAAAATCCAGAAATTCCGTCATCTTGATGGTGAAATCTGGAAAAATCGAAAAATGCCGAAAATCGCTTATAACTTTCGACCGGTCGATAATCGTACTATGGTGTAACGTGGATGCTTTCAGAAGTCTTAGAATTTTGCGATACGAATACGAATTCGAATCAATTTCATTCCGATGCCCTGAAGGTTCACACTGCTATAGGTCGAACCCTCAGGGCATATATGACAAAATTTCGAAAATCCGCGAAGTTCCGTCACAGATAGTTGATGAACATGATGCAAAGAGCTCGGAAACGTTTCTCTGTAAGAAAAAAGTTACAGGCGATCTAAAATCGAAAAATTTCATTTTCAACAGGGCGCAGCTCGCGGGAAAAGCAAAATTTCCACTAAGCGCTGATGCCAAAAGTCTTAGAAGTTTGTGTAGCAACTTCACTAAAAATTTTTTCCCGATATCTCAACGTTGAATAGTTTTCAGTTTAGTTTTTTAGGGTATCTTTCGACAAGCCCCCGCTTCGCGGGGCCTTGACGTCGCTGTGCGCGCAAAGGTTGCCACACGTGCTCTACTGTTGATCGCGCACTACCTCTGGAGTCGCTGGCCCCGCTTCGCGCGGCCAGAAAAACGCGCTAACGCGCGTTCTACTTACTCAAGCCCGCGAGAAAGACATGCTCCGCTCCGACCCGGAGCAAATATTTCGAATCACAATCACTCACCCCAGCCAACCCAACTTTACCCCGCCCCCTTGGAATGGGGAATTCCGCTTTATTTCTCTGTCTTCTCTTCCGGTCTCTCGCTCTCCGCTCTCTCTCGAAATTCGAACTTGCGTAAAAGCAAAGGAATTTCCCTCTCTCGACTCGGCCTCGCACAAAAAAATCCAAAGTTGCGTAAAAGCAAAGGAATTTCCCTCTCTGGGCTCGGTCTCGCACAAAAAAATACAAAGTAACTCGCTGTTGGGGACGACTCGGCTCGGCCTCCGGCCTCGCCGAGTCGTATTTTAGGAAATGAAAGTGGTTTCTGGACCGGTTTTTCACGCTGAACACGATGGTCCAAGTCTCGATTCACGAAATTTGAATTTAACGGCCGCAGGGCAAAATTTCGGCCGAAACGCCCACTTTTGGCCGAAATTTGGCCAGTGCTCGCTGAATTCGAAAGCGATTGGGCTGAAATTTGGCACGATTGAAGCTTGTGGAATTTGTCGAAAATTGACCCGAGCCGAATTTTGAATTTTACACTTTTGCCCTCGGGGCGTATTTAGTTCGCTGAAAAAATTTAATTTTGATCTGGACGGTCGTATTTTAGGAAAAGTTGGAGTTGCGCACATGAATATTACCTAAAATTTGATTCTGCGTCGATTGGTACCAAGATCGTGTCGATAGCTCCACTGGCAGCCGAGTTCTGGAAGGGCGGATCCAGAAAATTTCGAATTTTTGCCTTTGTCGCTAGGCGGGCGGGGTAAGATGGTCGTATGTTGGGAAGTGAAAGTTGTTTCTAGGGCAGTTTGATGTGCTGATTACGGGGCTTATCTCGAAAATCCGAAAAATTTGAAGTCTAAGCCCTGAGGGCGGATTTTCTGCAAAAAACCCCGAAAATTTTGCGCGCCGCATTCGATCTGCCTTAGGGCATGATATCAGAAGCCGAAAAAACGCACAGAGTAACTTCAGTCTATTCCTGAGCCAACACCGAGCCACTTTTTTGAATTTCGATCTAGTTTTTCCGGAAGAGCTTCCGGAAAATTTGGACTTTTTTCGGAAATTTCGGAAAATCTCGAATAGCTAAAATACGAAATACGACACAGTAACGCAATACATGGTTCTAGGGTATCTCGGTCTCGCACAAAAAAATTCAAAGTCCACCGCCATTGGGGACGACTCGGCTCGGCCTCCGGCCTCGCCGAGTCGTATTTTAGGAAATGAAAATGCTTTCCTGTCCAGTTTTTCACGCTGATCACGATGGTCCAAGTCTCGATTCACGAAATTTGAATTTAGCGGCCGCAGGGCAAATTTTCGGCCGAACCGCCCACTTTTGGCCGAAATTTGGCCAGTGCTCACTGAATTCGAAAGCGATTGGGCTGAAATTTGGCACGATTGAAGCTTGTGGAATTTGTCGAAAATTGACCCGAGCCGAATTTTGAATTTTACACTTTTGCCCTCGGGGCGTATTTAGTTCGCTGAAAAAATTTAATTTTGGTCTGGACGGTCGTATTTTACGAAAAGTCGGAGTTGCGCACATGAATATTACCCAAAATTTGATTCTGCGTCGAATGGTACCAAAATCAGGAATCAAATAGAAAATAAGGTAGTAGATTAAATTTGTGATTTTTAGAGACCATTGCAATCCATTTTCATGCGATTTGACCGAAGTTACAGCCGAAACAAATTTACATTGCACTTGAGTTTTTTTCGCTTGTGTTCTTATTAAAATATTCTTTTTCGCTTATGTAAGTAGGGCTCCGGTCGGCTCCAGCCTTCGGCTGGAGCCTCCCGGAGCAGCAGGCGAGCTGGCTCGGCCTTCGGCCTCGCCAGCTCGCGATAAATTTTTATTCAAATAGTCTTTTTCGCTTGTGTTTTTTTATTAAAATAGTTTTTTTCGCTTGTGTTCTTATTAAAATAGTCTGTTTCGCTTATGTAAGGTCGGCTCCAGCCTTCGGCTGGGGCCCCCCGGAGGAGCAGGCGAGCTGGCTCGGCCTTCGGCCTCGCCAGCTCGCGATAATTTTTCACTTGTGTAAGGAATTCGCACTTTTGGCCGAAATTTGGCCAGTGCTCACTGAATTCGAAAGCGATTGGGCTGAAATTTGGCACGATTGAAGCTTGTGGAATTTGTCGAAAATTGACCCGAGGCGAATTTTGAATTTTACACTTTTGCCCTCGGGGCGTATTTAGTTCGCTGAAAAAATTTAAGTTTGGTCTGGACGGTCGTATTTTAGGAAAAGTTGGAGTTGCGCACATGAATATTACCTAAAATTTGATTCTGCGTCGATTGGTACCAAGATCGTGTCGATAGCTCCACTGGCAGCCGAGTTCTGGAAGGGCGGATCCAGAAAATTTCGAATTTTTGCCTTTGTCGCTAGGCGGGCGGGGTAAGATGGTCGTATGTTGGGAGGTGAAAGTTGTTTCTAGGGCAGTTTGAGGTGCTGATTACGGGGCAAATCTCGAAAATCCGAAAAATTTGAAGTCCGAGCCCTGAGGGCCGATTTTTTCAAAAAATCCCGAAAAATAATTTTCCACGGAAAACGCCGGACTTCTGAGGCGTTTCCAGAAGCTGAAAAAATTCAGTAGATAGTCTGAGTGATCCCCGAGGGTAAGACAGGGCCCGATTTTTGAATTTCGATCTAGTTTTCCCGGAAAAAATTCCGGAAAATTGGGCCTTTTTTGGGAAATTTCGGAAAATCTCGAATAGCTAAAATACGAAATACGATAGCAATATACGAAAGGTGGTTCTAGAGTAAGTCAGGCATGCTGAATCAGAATCCGTTGTCAAAATCCAGAAATTCCGTCATCTTGATGGTGAAATCTGGAAAAAAGCGAAAAATGCCGAAAATCGCTTATAACTTTCGACCGGTCGATAATTGTAAATTGTAAGTGGGCTTCAGAAGTCTTAGAATTTTGCGTAGAATACGATTCAATCAAAAAATTCCCGCTAATTCCACCCATAGGTCAGAAACCCTCAGGGCATATATGACAAAATTTCGAAAATCCGCGAAGTTCCGTCACAGATAGTTGATGAACATGATGCAAAGAGCTCGGAAACGTTTCTCTGTAAGAAAAAAGTTACAGGCGATCTAAGGTCAAAAAATTTCATTTTCAACAGGGCGCAGCTCGCGGGAAAAGCAAAATTTCCACTAAGCGCTGATGCCAAAAGTCTTAGAAGTTTGTGTAGCAACTTCACTAAAAATTTTTTCCCGATATCTCAACGTTGAATAGTTTTCAGTTTAGTTTTTTAGGGTATCTTTCGACAAGCCCCCGCTTCGCGGGGCCTTGACGTCGCTGTGCGCGCAAAGGTTGCCCCTGCACAGTGTCGCTGATCGCGCACTACCTCTGGAGTCGCTGGCCACGCTTCGCGCGGCCAGAAAAACGCGCTAACGCGCGTTCTACTTACTCAAGCCCGCGAGAAAGACATGCTCCGCTCCGACCCGGAGCAAATATTTCGAATCAAAATCACTCACCCCAGCCAACCCTAA
The DNA here is from genome assembly GCA_904066235.2 of Bursaphelenchus xylophilus. Classification (NCBI taxonomy): domain Eukaryota; kingdom Metazoa; phylum Nematoda; class Chromadorea; order Rhabditida; family Aphelenchoididae; genus Bursaphelenchus; species Bursaphelenchus xylophilus. Next base: position 3,179,003 of record CAJFCV020000001.1, read on the forward strand.
TTTACTCCGCCCCCTTGAAATGGGGAACTCCGCTTCCTTTCTCCGACTTCTCATCCGGTCTCTCGCTCTCCGCTCTCTCTCGAAATTCGAACTTGCGTAAAAGCAAAGGAATTTCCCTCCCTCGCTCTCCGCTCTCTCTCGAAATCCAAACTTGCGTAAAAGCAAAGGAATTTCCCTCTCTGGGCTGTCTCGCACAAAAAAATACAAAGTCCACCGCTGTTGGGGACGACTCGGCTCGGCCTCCGGCCTCGCCGAGTCGTATTTTAGGAAATGAAAGTGGTTTCTGGACCGGTTTTTCACGCTGAACACGATGGTCCAAGTCTCGATTCACGAAATTTGAATTTAGCGGCCGTGAGGCTGATTTTCGGCCGAAACGCCCACTTTTGGTCGAAATTTGGCCAGTGCTCGCTGAATTCGAAAGCGATTGGGCTGAAATTTGGCACGATTGAAGCTTGTGGAATTTGTCGAAAATTGACCCGAGCCGAATTTTGAATTTTACACTTTTGCCCTCGGGGCGTATTTAGTTCGCTGAAAAAATTTAATTTTGGTCTGGACGGTCGTATTTTAGGAAAAGTTGGAGTTGCGCACATGAATATTACCCAAAATTTGATTCTGCGTCGATTGGTACCAAGATCGTGTCGATAGCTCCACTGGCAGCCGAGTTCTGGAAGGGCGGATCCAGAAAATTTCGAATTTTTGCCTTTGTCGCTAGGCGGGCGGGGTAAGATGGTCGTATGTTGGGAAGTGAAAGTTGTTTCTAGGGCAGTTTGACGTGATGATTACGGGGCTTATCTCGAAAATCCGAAAAATTTGAAGTCTGAGCCCTGAGGGCGGATTTTGTGCAAAAAATCCCGAAAATTTTGCGCCGGTCAAAACGCCGGACCGGAACGTCGGATTCAGAAGCTGAAAAAAATGTAGTAGACACTACTATGTAGCCCGAAGACCTACACGACGCCCGATTTTTGAATTTCGATCTAGTTTTCCTGAAAAAAATTCCGGAAAATTAGGACTTTTTTCGGAAATTTCGGAAAATCTCGAATAGCTAAAATACGAAATACGACACAGTAACGCAATACATGGTTCTAGGGTATATCAGGCATGCTGAATCAGAATCCGTTGTCAAAATCCAGAAATTCCGTCATCTTGATGGTGAAATCTGGAAAAATCCGAAAAATGCCGAAAATCGCTTATAACTTTCGACCGGTCGATAATTGTAAATTATAAGTTGGGTTCAGAAGTCTTAGAATTTCGTGCTGAATACGATGGAATCAAAAAATTCCCGCTAATTCCACCCATAGGTCAGAAACCCTCAGGGCATATATGACAAAATTTCGAAAAAACGCAAAGTTCCGTCACGAACAGTTGATGAACATCATGTAAAAAGCTCGGAAACTTTTCTCTGTAAGAAAAAAGTTACAGGCGATCAAAAGTCAAAAAATTTCATTTTCAACAGGGCGCAGCTCGCGCGAAACGAAAAATTTCAACTATCCGCTAATGCCAAAAGTCTTAGAATTTTGTGTAGCAACTTCACTAAAAATTTTTTCCCGATACCTCAACGTTGAATAGTTTTCAGTTTAGTTTCTTAGGGTATCTTTCGACAAGCCCCCGCTTCGCGGGGCCTTGACGTCGCTGTGCGCGCAAAGGTTGCCCATCTTGAAGGTTGTTGATCGCGCACTACCTCTGGAGTCGCTGGCCCCGCTTCGCGCGGCCAGAAAAACGCGCTAACGCGCGTTCTACTTACTCAAGCCCGCGAAAAAGACATGCTCCGCTCCGACCCGGAGCAAATATTTCGAATCGCAATCACTCACCCCAGCCAACCCTAATTTACCCCGCCCCCTTGGAATGGGGAATTCCGCTTTATTTCTCCGTCTTCTCTTCCGGTCTCTCGCTCTCCGCTCTCTCTCGAAATTCAAACTTGCGTAAAAGCAAAGGAATTTCCCTCTCTCGGCTCGGCCTCGCACAAAGAAATCCAAAGTTGCGTAAAAGCAAAGGAATTTCCCTCTCTCGCTCTCCGCTCTCTCTCGAAATTCGAACTTGCGTAAAAGCAAAGGAATTTCCCTCTCTCGGCTCGGTCTCGCACAAAAAAATACAAAGTCCACCGCTGTTGGAGACGACTCGGCTCGGCCTCCGGCCTCGCCGAGTCGTATTTTAGGAAATGAAAGTGGTTTCTGGACCGGTTTTTCACGCTGAACACGATGGTCCAAGTCTCGATTCACGAAATTTAAATTTAGCGGCCGCAGGGCAAATTTTCGGCCGAACCGCCCAATTTTGGCCGAAATTTGGCCAGTGCTCACTGAATTCGAAAGCGATTTGGCTGAAATTTGGCACGATTGAAGCTTGTGGAATTTGTCGAAAATTGACCCGAGCCGAATTTTGAATTTTACACTTTTGCCCTCGGGGCGTATTTAGTTCGCTGAAAAAATTTAATTTTGATCTGGACGGTCGTATTTTAGGAAAAGTTGGAGTTTCGCACATGAATATTACCCAAAATTTGATTCTGCGTCGATTGGTACCAAAATCGTGTCGATAGCTCCACTGGCAGCCGAGTTCTGGAAGGGCGGATCCAGAAAATTTCGAATTTTTGCCTTTGTCGCTAGGCGGGCGGGGTAAGATGGTCGTATGTTGGGAAGTGAAAGTTGTTTCTAGGGCAGTTTGATGTGCTAATTACGGGGCTTATCTCGAAAACCCGAAAAATTTGAAGTCTGAGCCCTGAGGGCGGATTTTGTGCAAAAAATCCCGAAAATTTTGCGCCAACAGTTTGATCTGACTTCCGGCAGGGTCCCAGTAGCCGAAAAAAATTCCAGCGATAGCTGAGACTAATAGCTATGTCGCTGTGGAGCCGGATTTTTGAATTTCGATCTAGTTTTCCAGAAAAAAATTCCGGAAAATTTGGAGTTTTTTCGGAAATTTCGGAAAATCTCGAATAGCTAAAATACGAAATACGACAGCAAGATACGAAAGGTGGTTCTAGGGTATGTCAGGCATGCTGAATCAGAATCCGTTGTCAAAATCCAGAAATTCCGTCATCTTGATGGTGAAAAATGGAAATTTCGGAAAATCGGGAATAACTATCGACCGGTCGATAAATCGACTATGGTGTAACGGGATGTTTTTCATTACTCGAGGTGTGGATACGAATGGAATTTGAGTTTTTTTCACTCCGATGCCCTGAAGGCTCAAACTGCTATATCGCCCTGGGGGCATGTTATGCAAATTTCGAAAATCCGCGAAGTTCCGTCACAGATAGTTGATGAACATGATGCAAAGAACTCGGAAACTTTTCTCTGTAAGAAAAAAGTTACAGGCGATCCAAAATCGAAAAATTTCATTTTCAACAGGGCGCAGCTCGCGCGAAAAGCAAAATTTCAACTATCCGCTGATGCCAAAAGTCTTAGAATTTTGTGTAGCAACTTCACTAAAAATTTTTTTCCGATAACTCAACGTTGAATAGTTTTCGGATATGTTTCTTATATGTATCTTCGACAAGCCCCCGCTTCGCGGGGCCTTGACGTCGCTGTGCGCGCAAAGGTTGCCCAACATGAAGTTGACTTGATCGCGTGCACTACAGTTGATCGTCCAGGCCACGCTTCGCGTGGCCAACAACGCGCTGGCGCGCGTTATACTTACTCAAGCTCGACAGTTATGGTCAGGTAAAGGCCGCGCGCCAGCGCTACCTGTCGTCAGCTAAAGGCTGTGCGCCAGCGCTACCTTCCATAAGTTTACTTTGTAGTCATTAACCGGCTCTTGGTGAAAAGCCTCCCCGCCACGTCAAGGCGGCCGGTCTTCGGGGAAGTGGTGTTATTTTTTTTTGGAAAAAATAACAAAACCTTTGCCCTTCTCTTTTTATGAATTTCAATTACTGCTCATTTCCCAGCAGGTTTCTGAGGGTATTTCGACTTCTGATTCTCGTAAATTTTATCGAGATCGCGCAGGAACTCTGTCACTCGCCCGTATACCACATTATCAATCTCGTCTGTATCGACGTGAGAGTAGATGTGGATATCTGCAACTCTTCTTGTGCGACTAAGCGCCACATACGTCTGGCCATGACTGAAGACTGGATCGTCTAAGTACAAACCGACGATGTTCAAAGTTTGACCTTGCGCACGATTAATCGACATCGCAAAGGCCAACTGCAACGGGAACTGATACCGCGTAAAGCGGATTCCAGCTTTAGATTGCTTTGGAGGTCGGTAGTCGAACCGACTCCGAGCGATCAGGGCGGTTTGCCCAAGATTGCCGTTCGGGTCAATCTTTTGACACTCAATGAGGTCGTTGTTCAAGGCAACTACGCGCATTCTTGTTCCGTTCGAAAAGCCTGTTCGAACGGATAAGTTTTGCGCAAAACGACATCAACTCCAACTTTGAGTTTGAGTTCTCCGGGAGGCATATTGCCGTCGTTTACTTTGCAAATCTGTTCTTGCATTGCTTCGATGACAGTATGGTCAAAGTTACTGACATCCTCGGGATTCGGGGTATTTACCGAGACGTATACATGTTCTTTACCGGGGAAACGGTCAAGAATTTCTGTGTTCAGGTTCATTACAGTCTGAACCCTCGGAGCTAAGATAGCCATTGCCGTCGGTCTATCTTGGAGACCCAACTGGAGGTGACTCCGAGGGAACACAGCCTCGATCATGTCTTGAGGACTTGTGTGGTTGTGTATCTCTGGATGAAGCTTATGCCTCAGAGATATCAAGGACAATGTTGAACTGAAGTTAGTCCCGGAGCCAATCTCACTGAGAAACTGTCTGTAGCTCCGTTCATCGGCTCTTGTTCTGTGATTTTGTTTCAGTACGATGTACTGCATCTCAGAAGCCTTTGAAATTAAGGACTTTGTCCACTCTTGACCAATCGATAGATCAGGGCAGACTGGCAATATCTGCTGATAATCGCCGCCATACACGATAACTAATTGACGGTCAATGTCGCCCGCTTTTCGAACGTGACGTAAGAGCCGTTGCAAATAGTTATAAAGATCGACGTTAAGCTGGCTTGATTCGTCGATGATCAATAAGCCAAGTTCACGAAGACGTTGGGCTTTTTGATCTTCGTACTTTAGTGTCGGAAGAGTATCCGAGTCAAGATTAATCGGGGCCCATATCAGGTTGTGAAGAGTCTGCCCGGTCTTAATTAAGTTCGCAGCAACGCCAGTTGTGGCAGTTGCTGCGTGCTTGATGCCCTGCTCTTGACAATAGTCAATGAGCTCATTGTAAAGGGTTGTTTTCCCTGTTCCGCCTGCTCCATGTAAGAAGAATTGACGGTGTGGAATGGCTTTGTTTTGAGGCGCCAATTCCAATGCTTTCGTTATCATGTCGAATGCGTATTGCTGATCATCTCCAAAGCTGACCTTAGGCTTTTTAGGCTCAGCAGGACGATCAGTGCTGTCGAACTCACCGATAAATAAGTCCTCGTTCTCACCGTGAACGTCTGGATCGTAAGTTCCAGTTAGTGGTGGTAAATTGAACGACTCGTACTTCCCACCCATGTTGGAGAGGTAATAACTGAGAAGTTCCAAAGCTCTACGCTCCTGCCTTTGCCTAATTTCATCATCCGGCATATTGGGTCTGTGGAACGGAGGCATCAACATGTGGATCTTGTAGTCGTTCCACAGTTGAAGCTGGTCTTCAATAAGTTCACCTGCTTCAATTAGTACTTGGGCAAACAAAAACACAAAGTGTTTACATGTGCGGCCCCGGGCTTGATCAAGAGCATGTCGCCAGAGGACATCTGAATGGAAGAGTCCTCGAGCTTGTGCAGCTTCCAAGAACGTGGCAAAGATCTGGTCTTCGTGCGTTCGGCACTCTTCGAAGCTCTTGAGGCATGGAACGGTCAGAATAATTGATCTCAAGGCCAATAACTCCTTGTTCTTCACCGAGACTTCGCGCAATTGCACGATCTTTTTCATTTGTTTTTTGTACTTTCTGTACGTCTTTGTCTTGTAGTCGTACGCATAGGTTCTGTTCAATTCAACGTACGTCAGATCAGCTGTTTCTTCAGCGTTTTCTGCGCAGTACTCAAAGTATGCGGTCAACCGGGAATACACATTAGGATTCAGGTTGCTGACTCTTTGTGCTATGTTTTCGATAGGCTCTCCGTCAGCCGCGTAAACATGGCTGTCTCCGGGCATGTGAATGCCAATTTGCTCCACAATGTGGGAGACGAAGACAGGCCCGAAGCTGAAAATGCGAAGGTGAGCTTCTTGGGGCGTGATGTAATTTGCGCCCATGTAGAATTGGGGCTCATGAATATCCACGTTCTTAGTCTTTGGATTTATTTCAATGCCATATACCTTCTCGGTATTATTCTTTTTCTCGGGGTCAATCTCATTCTCTTCGAACGGGTGGTCCTCGCCGAGCTTTGCTTGTCTTTCTTTTTCAAGTTCCTTTTCTTTCTGCTTCTGAGCTTCGAGAGCTTCAAATTCAGAAATGACTTGAACGATAGCTTGATCATTCCCCTTTAAGATATACTTTAATACGTATGCGGGGGTGCCGTTGGTGCACACAGCCTCAACGTTTGAGTGACCGTCCCACCATGTGAGCAAAGTCTTGTTGTATGGTACAACATGACGGTCGTTGTAGACGCGTTGAACGCTGTCCACCATTTTACTTCCGGAATGGACTGGGGCTGTGACGTCCTTTCCACGCTCCAACCTTTGATAGGCCACATATCCAGGGCCAATTCTGGTTTCCGGAACAATTTCCTGAGGATAGCGCCGGGTGCACTTTCCGTTTTTGTCCCGGCACAGATCGGTTTCTTTGCAGTCATGGATCATGTACCGAAGAACCTTGTCATGAACTTCAGCATCGGCGACGGGGTCTGGAAATCGGGCCGATATAAATTCGTCGACAACGTGGGCCGACATTTCTTTGTGCTCAGTCCAGAGGAGCAAGTGAACATGTGGATTTCCTCTTTTCTGGAATTCCAAAGACATGTAGTAGCCTAGGCATTGCCCAAACCACCCTTGTTGTCCTTTCTGCGGAGGCGCGATACGCCTCATGAGTTCGACAACCTTTTGCCGAAAAACTCGGTTTAGAATGTCGTATGCATTCTTCGGCTCAATTCCTTTATTTCCGCATAGATGGAGGAAGTCGGGCCATTCTGAGTTTGCAGTCAACGTTATGAAGAAACTGGGCGAACCCAATGTCTGAGCCATTGCTACACAGTTCGAATACTGTCGCTGATAATAGCGACGGCTGTATCGGTGACCTGGAGGCATCCTGGTCAGCTTACCGAGCTGATAGCCTTTGGACTTCTGCTTGAGAAGTTCCGAAAAGTTTTCGCGGACATATTTAGCGTCGACGCGTCGCTTGGGTATGACGTTTTTCTCGTAGTAATCAAAGACCTGTTCTTCGATTCCCAAGGCTTTTTGGCAGATCCAGCGGCCACCGAGTTTATAGTGGTTATAAATTCGATGAACTCCCCGATCTCGAGGTCTTCGCTGAAGCCTATACTTGACTTGCATTCGCAAAGAGCACTTCTTTGCCTTTGGCTTTGTTTTCTTGGGAAGAAGATCGTTCTCGTCGGCCGCTTCTTCCAATTCTTCTATGTTAATGTCGTCCTCGTTTTCTTTCAACCCGGCTGGAAGCGGATTCAACGCGACATTCACCTCAAAAGGCACGAACTCATCGTCATCTCCAGGCCGAGGCTCTGGGAGTATGTCATCTTCACCAACATCTCGCAATGGAAGATGTCGGTGGAAGTATGGCTCGCCATGTATAAACAGAAGAGGGTAAAGAAAGGCGTCAAGTTCAGGCATATAAGCCTTGTACTTCGCCGATTGGTGACCTCGACTGAACACAACCATACCGGGCGGAAGCTTAACATTACCGTTCTCATCGTTTATATAAACAACGGCATGTTCCGCAACTTCGGGTTTATTGATCTGCCTTTCGTGAAGGTCCTTAGGAAGCAACTGTTGCCTTAATTCAGGACTCAGATCTTTTGCATCAACAATTTTCAGCAAGTAATTTTCACTTGGTTTGCCTTCCAAACCAAGCAGCTGTTGCCGTTCAATAATTGTATAATACATTTGCGCCAAGTCGTTGTACTGGCGAATGTAATTATAGAAGAACGCGGTTAACGCATCAAACGCAGCTTTATGTGACATGTTTGTGTACATTTTTGTCTTTTTTAATTGATCACAAACGTCATCGTCTGTTAGATCCGGGGCAAATCTCAGCAACTGCCCAAGAAGAAGCGTATTCGAGATTCCTTCCGGGTTAGAGACGTGATACGTCGTTTGTCCATTAATATTAACCACTGGCGCTCCGCGTCCAGGTGGATCGGACTGGTGTACAGTTTGTGCCCCAAATGCGTACATTTGGTTTAATCTGGGGCTCTCATCTCGATAACAGAGGTAGTACTCCTTGGGAAGAGGTTTCAGGGGGAAACTCCCTTCTCCAAGAACCAAATTTTGTTGAAACTCAGGCATGTCTCGAAGGTCTGGCATGACCACTTGGCCGTGTTTACAGCATTCTGAAGAAGTCTCTCCAGAAAGCAACCATGCCTGACAATGCGGGCAATCGTAGAAAAGACCCACGTGATATGGGTGCCGATAATAATAGCCGCTACTGTGAGAGGCCTGACAGTGCATGGTGGTCCGCCCTTTCTTGGAAGACTTTGACCGTTTTAGTTCTTCTTTTTGAACATAGTCCTTTTGACTCCTCCGTACCATGCCCTTTGTCTGGGTCCTTGGAGTGAATGGAGGAGGAGTTGGAGGCCTTGGTGCAGGCTGCGTTTTCGCAACTGCCATTCTTGGAGGTGCCGGCGGACTGTCGGCCTTAGTTTCATTTTCAAAGTCTAGGCAAAGCTGATGATAAACGTTATCAGTCGCAGAGCTGCAAAAGATTGAATTCAAAATTCGATTGGAATAATTTGCTGCTCGGCCATGTGGCCAACGTTGCACCTGGTTTGGTGGCATTCCATTTGAGCGCAAGTAGACCTCTGCATTAGAAACCGCGTAATTTGCAGTAAAGTTGCCGTCATCCGTCCAGTAGTACTGACTGGAACTCGACGTAACAAAGATTTGGGCTTGCGGATTTGCGCCGGTTTGAGGACAGAAAACGTTCTCATAAACTTTTTGAAACATGTGTTCAAAGTCGCGGGCATTGATCCCGGTTCGAGCAGGGTCAATAAGCGTGACATTCGCTGATCGCCTAGATTTATACATTATTGCCAGCACGAAATGACGGGATGTTAAAATCTTTTTAGTCTTACGTGAGGGTCGGTTTACCATAATCAATGGAATGAATATGGCAGGGTCTGATTCATTTTCTTTCAGATTCCCAATATTAATCAAAGTATAGTCAGCAGGATCAGCAGATGTATCCAGTGACCATGCTGGAGAGATGAGTCCCACCGGTCTCCCGGACTGGCTTATCATTTGAGCCAGTGAAAAAGTGAGAAGCCGAGCATCAAACTCGTCATCATCCTTCTCAACATAAGATATTTCAGATTCTCCGAGGAGTCTCTCTTCAAATGTCTTTGTGCTCGTGCTAACACGGTTAGCGTCTTTAAACAACTGGACCATGTAGCGATAATGCTGTCTTGGATACTTTGCCTCAGCATATAGTTTGTACCCTTCAGAGACTTCAGGAATCTCGAGAGCTTTCTCTTCTTTCGCTATCATGAGAGAAATGTTAACTGTGTCAAACCGTTTCATAAGTTTGTCCTCAGCTGACTTATTGCTTGGGGAAGCCCTGGGTTTCTTTGGAGAGGCGTCAACCTTACTTGAGTTTTCCTCAGCCGTCTGCCGCTTCGTAACTGATCTCCTTTTTCGTGGAGTTTCCGGAACCGCAAACACAGGTTCTGGCTGAGTCACAGGTGACTTTTCTATTATAATTTCAACGGCCTTTGTCTTTTTGGTCGGAGTTGTCGCAACAACTTTCGCCTTTCTTTTTTGTGGGGTTGTTGGTGGCAACAGCCTAATATCTTGAATCGAAGGCCGACCTTGAGGTGGAATAATTTCAATCTTAGACCACCGAGCAAGTCTTTCCGCCTGTGTGGCGCCGTAAAGCTGGAACTGTCTTGACAATTGTCCCAACAGCAATTCTCTCAACTGCCGTGAAGCTAGACCTAACGGTCGGACTTCTTCGTCGTTTTCCGAGCACATTAGGTACAGTAATGTGTTATGGACAGTATGGAAACCGCAGCTGACTCCATCATACTGTCGGTCAAATTTGTGACCAATCTCCTCTATCAATAAACAGTCTTTATTGAACACGGATTTACAGACGCTGTTTAAATATTGTCTGATACTTGGACTGGTCGAACTCAAAATTGGACGGCCGTTCATGCCGAATAGGGTGTCAATCAAAACCCCTTTTACGGCTCCTGTGTCGGAAACCTCGATTATTGCAACTCCGAAGTGGGTTCCATCGTACAGAGGAACAACCAACTTGGCTGGGAGCCGAGGCAATGGGTTAAAGATCACAAAAGATGGATCGAAAACACCGGTGGTCAAAAAATTTTGATAGCCACGTGAACTGAGCAAGCCGAGATTGGCTGTAAAATGTGGAAGATACTCAGCGATTCCAAATGTTAAGGCTACAGTTGTCGCCATTTCATTAGGAGAGCTCTGCAGGTCTTCTAATCCGATCTGGAGCAAACACAGATCTAGGTCAAAACCGTAGGGCCTTGTCTTAAAATTACGATTATATTGCGATTCCATAAAATATTCAGGCACAATATCGCTTAGCAATAGATAAGACATGCCACCGCCCATAAAAGTATCCTCATCCATATTTGGAAAATACCTGAAGGCATCATATGGATATGGAATGTCCACATTCCGTTTCAAAGGAGGATTTGTTTCAATCAAATCCTCAAATAGGGATGAATCCATACTTTCGGGGAGACTATCAACGTTCTCCAGCTCTTGTGTGCTGCGCTTCTCAGCCTCAACACATGGACTTGAGGTGACGGACAGCTTTTTTAACGCCAGCTGCGATCTCACCTTTTTCGAGGCTAGGCCTACGCGTTTTCTACGTGGCTTACGGTCATTTAACTTGACATGCTCACCTACCGGAGAATTTATCTCGACAGCGTCGTCAAGCATGAAAGAATCCATGCTGTCGGAGAGGATATGAACCTCTTGGAATTCTTCTCTGTCGGATTCAATCTCGACAGAGGAGTTGGTGGCATTAACAGGCAGCTCTTTTAATGCTGCCTGCGATCTCACCTTCGAGGCGAAACCCCTGCCTTTTCTGCGTGGCTTACGGGCTTGTTTCTCAACCTCAACATTCAATTCAGAATTTTGAGGAAGAGATAAGGCCGTTCTTTCGGCCTTAGATGGCTTCTGAGCCTGGGAGACGGCTTTCCTACCGCCTCCACGACAGACCGCAGCGTAAAGCTGGCAGTTAGCAACAGGAATATTGCTTTTTCTCAGCAATTTCCTGTCTTTGGGCAACAGCATGCTACCGGGCCGAGACCCGGAGCTTCTGCTAATCCTCTGAGCCGGCGAGAACTCGTACCCGGGACGAATCCCGGGAGAATTTTCCATCCGTAAACCCGGCGATGACTCGTACCCCGTTAGAGTTTGGGGAGAATTATCCATCCGGGCGGGCGAGAACTCGTACCCGGGACGAATCCCGGGAGAATTTTCCATCCCTGAGGGCGAGAACTCGTACCCGGGACGAATCCCGAGAGAATTTTCCATCCCTATTATAGGCGAGAACTCGTACCCGAGACGAATCCCGGGAGAATTTTCCATCCTATTTTTATAGATAGTAGAAGAATAAGTAGAAATAAAAAATTTTGAAAGCATCTCGAAAAATGAAATAATTTCAAAAGAAAAATTATTTTTTGAGTCAAAGCTCAATTAGCAAGCGAATCAAAGTTCACTGAAATCCTTCGTTGAAAGATAACAAATTTCCAACCGAACGCGCATCAATTATTTCCTTGCGAAGCGAAGAAATGGGGAGGAAAAACGAAGAGAGCGAGAGAAACGCGCGCTATTTCGCGCTCTCTCTGCCTCTCAGCGCCCTCTCTCCGTTTCGCGCTCTCTCGCTCTCTCTCTCTTTTTGGCGTGTCCGATCTGGCAAGTTAAGCAACTTCACAAAAAAAATGTCGTATTAAGCTGGAAATGATTAAATAATTAAAATATAATTAATTTATGATATTTAGAAAAAAAAATCAGAATTTTATATGCTACTTGAAGCGAGTTATATCAAAAAGAAATTTATATTGTACATGACGAAATGTGAGAAAAAAATGTTTTTAAAGGAAGAAAAGGCTGGAATCAAATAGCAAGTAATGTAGTAGATTAAATTTGTGATTTTTAGAGACTATTCCGATCCGTTTTTATAAAATTTGAACGAAGTTACATCAAAAATAAAATTTATATTGTACATGACCTCGAAAATTGCGAAAATTTGAGAAAAAAATGTTTTCAATGAAAGAAAAGGCAGGAATCAAATAGAAAATATTGTAGTATATTAAATTTGTAATTTTTTGAGACCATTCCGATCCGTTTTTATGAAATTTGAACGAAGTTACATCAAAAATAAAATTTATATTGTACTTGACCTCGAAAATTGCGAATAACTCTCGACCAGTCGATAATTGTCAATAGCAAGTTGCGTTCAGAAGGCTTAGAATTTCACGTGGAATAGGATAGAATCAAAAAATTATCGAAAATCGAAAAAAATTTTCCCAACTTTCGACCGGTCGATAATTGTCAATAGCAAGTTGCGTTCAGAAGGCTTAGAATTTCACGTAAAATATGATGGAAGAAAAAAAATTGCGAAAATCGAAAAAAATTTTCCTAACTTTCGACCGGTCGATAATCGTAAATAGCAAGTAGCCTTCAGAAGTCGAAGAATGTTGCGCTGAACATGATGCAGTAAAAAAATTTCGGAAAATTCGACGTATAAAGAAGTTACAGCCAAAACAAAATTATATTACACATGGCAATTGAGACAAATTTTGAATTTCGCTGATGTAAGAAGGGCTCCGGTCGGCTCCAGCCTTCGGCTGGAGCCTCCCGGAGCAGCAAGCGAGCTGGCTCGGCCTTCGGCCTCGCCAGCTCGCAATAATTTTTTATAAAAATAGTCTTTTTTGCTGTGTAAGTAGGGCTCCTCTTCCGATAAAGTAGTTTCAGTCGAAAGTTGCGTAAAAGAAAAGAGATTTCCCGCCATTTTAGGTGAGAAAAAAATCCCGAAAATTGACGTTGTGACAACAGCGCAGCCTTGGAGAGCTGAGAAGCTAAAAAAATCCACAGGGTACTCTATGGAAATACGAAGACAACACCGAAGCCCTTTTTTCGAAGTTGGACTTCAGTTTCAAAGAAAAAAATTATTTAGAAGCCTTATGTTACATAGCTTTAATAGTAACGACTTGAATGAATAACATGCTTAGTAACAACAAATATTTGTAACAACAAAATCAAAGTGATGGGAAACCAAGGTGTTTTAAGATTTTCCCAACTTGGATTTGATTAGCTCCTTCAACGTGACGATGGGGCGGGCTGGCTCCACAGAAATATTTAATTCAGACAATGGAGAATTAGACCCCTTTAAAGAATCATATAAGTTTATGATCTACTTAAAACAATCAACAACAAACAATAAAAATTTTTCACTCCACCTTAGCCTTAGACCGTCGGAAGATTCTCGGAGTCTTCTTCTTCTTGAAATCATGATGAGGAGAGTCGCCAACCTTCGTTCCCGTCGCAGTCTGGGCCTTCTCCACATTGAACTTGACATTCTCGGCGTTCTTCTTGATCTCGGCGGTCTTCTCGCCTTCAGCTTGCTTCTTCTCCTTTCCGTCCTTCGCTTTTGCGGGTTGCACGGTGTCCTTCTGTTTGGTTCCCCACGTTTTCGCCTTCTCCCAAACAGAGAGCTTGTAACAGTCATCATCGCAATGTTTCGCCACCTCAGATGAAGTCAAGTCCTTGTTGAGCGGTTTATGGAAGTTCCCGTAGCTGCCGTCGTCATGCTCATTGACAACTTCCGAAGTTTGAGGTGGGATATTTTCCTCATCGGGATTGTAGACCGGGGTGATGCAATTGTCGTATCTTGTTTCCAAAAGACTGTCTTCGTTGGGGGAAGGGGGTTTTTTTTTGTCAGCGTTGTGACTAAAATAAAGGTTGTAATATAGATGATAACAAAAATCAATAATCTTTACTGAAAAGTTGTAAAAACTTACCGATTATCGACGGAAGGTGAAATAGGGACAGGCTGTAGAGAGGGCTGACGGGAAGGAGATCCATTATCCGGTTTCAACGCGCGCTTCTTGAAACGACTTCTAAAGAATAGAATGTAGTATCAACGGTATTAGACCAAAAGAATAGCAATAGCTTTTATATAAGGACTTACTGTTTGGAAAGAAATCTGGATCTTCCCTCATTTCTTTGGGCACCAAAGCCACCACGGCCGCCTCCACCACGACCGCCACCACCTCTGCGCCATGAGCCGCGTCCTCGGCCCCCGCCTTGAGATCCTTGCTGGATGATAACTTGCTTTAGTATCTTAGTTTGGCCGTAGGCCTGCAAATAAAAAACAGAAATGAAACATTGTAAAAAAACATAGAAAAACACCAATTTAAACTCACATTCATGGTGATATAGATCAAAAAAGTCCAAAATCTTCAGAAATTTCGATTTTCAGAGCTCTCGAATCAATGAAAACGATACGAAGTTTCGAAACGGTTCAGGAAATGCGCTGGATTCACGTACACTGTCGATCTGAAACCAAAATGAGTAAATTAATGTGTAAGAAAACAAATTGTTTTCGAAAAATACAAAAACAAAGTCCAAAGATGTAAAAATAAGTGAGGGTTGTGAGAGAAAAGAAGGAAGTGGGGGTGAAATATGTGGTAACAGCTTGACAAAGGTTTGACGAAGGTTTGGCAAGGCTTTTGCCAACGTTTCGTCGACCTTTTTGCCCAGTTTTGACCTTATTTTAGGCGGCTCTGGGGTAAACCCGTGTTCCCGCCTAAAATAAGGTCAAAACTGGGCAAAAAGGTCGACGAAACGATGGCAAAAGCTTTGTCAAAGCTCCGTCAAACCTTTGTCAAGCTTTTACCCCATATTGTACCCCCACTTCCTTCTTTTCTCTCAGAAAACTTACTTATTTTTGAGATTTTTTTGAAATTTTACTTATTTTTGGGATTTTTTAAAATTTTTCGGTGTTGAAGGGGGAAGTGGGGGGTGAAAGGCTTTATAAAAGCTTGACAAAGGTTTGACGAAGCTTTGGCAAGCTTTTGCCAACGTTTCGTCGACCTTTTTGCCCAGTTTTGACCTTATTTTAGGCGGCTCTTGGGTTAACCCTTTTTCCGCCTAAAATAACGTCAAAACTGGGGAAAAAGGTCGACGAAACGTTGGCAAAAGCCTTGCCAAAGCTCCGTCAAACCTTTGTCAAGCTTTTATAAAGCCTTTCACCCCTAATTCCCCTTTCACCACCGAAAAATCAAAAAAAAATACCACAAATAACTAAAATTTCAAAAAAATCTCAAAAATAAGTAACTTTTCTGAGAGAAAAAGAAGGAAGTGGGGGTGAAATATGTGGTAACAGCTTGACAAAGGTTTGACGAAGCTTTGGCAAGCTTTTGCCAACGTTCAGTCGACCTTTTTGCCCAGTTTTGACCTTATTTTAGGCGGCTCTTGGGTTAACCCTTTTTCCGCCTAAAATAACGTCAAAACTGGGCAAAAAGGTCGACGAAACGTTGGCAAAAGTTTTGCCAAAGCTCCGTCGAAGTTTTGCCAAGCTGTTACCACAGATTTTACACTCCACAACCTTCTTTTCTCCCCGCCCCCCTTCACAACAACAAAAATAAGAAAAAACATACCTAAATCCGATGTACTTGTGGAAAATGGAACCAAATTGACGTTGATCGGACGGTGTTTTGACTCGAAACAAAATTTCCACAATTGAACTTTGAAAGGCTTGCCGCTGATCGGGGACTACTTGACAAAACTGAAAAAAATGAGTATAATAAAACGTAAAAAGTTATGAAACACGAAAAATAGGAAAAATCTCGAAAGAAATAATAAAAAATTACGAAAGCATTCATATAACAACATGAAATCGTTGCAAAAAGTTTTGTTGCGAAAAAATAGAATCCCTTTTTGGGTAAACAAAGCTGTTTGGGGTGCAGGCTGCGCCCGAGGAACTGCAAATAAATTTTGATAAAATACTTTTAAAACAGCGGGGAATAATGAGATTATTAAAATATAATGAAATTATGATGTTTAGAAAAAAATCGACTTTTTACATGCTTTGACCGAAGTTACAGCCGAAACAAATTTATATTGTACATGATGAAATGGGAGAAAAAATTAATTTCAATAGAAGCAAAAGCAGAAATGAAATATAAAATGATGTAACGTATTAAATTTGTGAATTTTAGGCACCATCTCGACCCGATTTCATAAAGTTCGAGCAAAGTTACAGCGAAATGAAATTTATATTGTACATGATGAAATGTGAGAAAAAAATGTTTTTACTGGAAGAAAAAAGAGGAATGAAATGGAAAATAACGTAGTATATTAAATTTGTGATTTTTAGAGACCATTGCGATCCATTTTTATGCTAATTGACCGAAGTTACAACCAAAACAAAATTATATTACACATGGTAATTGAGAAAAAATTTGAATTTCGCTTATGTAAGCAGGGCTCCGGTCGGCTCCAGCCTTCGGCTGGAGCCTCCCGGAGCAGCAGGCGAGCTGGCTCGGCCTTCGGCCTCGCCAGCTCGCAATAAATTTTTATTCAAATAGTCTTTTTCGCTTGTTTTTTAAATTAGAATAGTCTTTTTGGCTTCTGTTTTCTATTAAAAGTCTTTTCGCTTATGTAAGCAGGGCTCCGGTCGGCTCCAGCCTTCGGCTGGAGCCTCCCGGAGCAGCAGGCGAGCTGGCTCGGCCTTCGGCCTCGCCAGCTCGCAATAAATTTTTATTCAAATAGTCTTTTTCGCTTGTTTTTTTAATTATAATAGTCCTTTTCGCTTCTGTTTTCTATTAAAATAGTGTTTTCGCTTATGCAAGCAGGGCTCCGGTCGGCTCCAGCCTTCGGCTGGAGCCTCCCGGAGCAGCAGGCGAGCTGGCTCGGCCTTCGGCCTCGCCAGCTCGCAATAAATTTTTATTCAAATAGTCTTTTTCGCTTGTTTTTTTAATTATAATAGTCCTTTTCGCTTCTGTTTTCTATTAAAATAGTGTTTTCGCTTATGCAAGCAGGGCTCCGGTCGGCTCCAGCCTTCGGCTGGAGCCTCCCGGAGCAGCAGGCGAGCTGGCTCGGCCTTCGGCCTCGCCAGCTCGCAATAAATTTTTATTCAAATAGTCTTTTTCGCTTGTTTTTTTAATTATAATAGTCCTTTTCGCTTCTGTTTTCTATTAAAATAGTGTTTTCGCTTATGCAAG
This sequence comes from Bursaphelenchus xylophilus, assembly GCA_904066235.2. Lineage (NCBI taxonomy): Eukaryota > Metazoa > Nematoda > Chromadorea > Rhabditida > Aphelenchoididae > Bursaphelenchus > Bursaphelenchus xylophilus. Next base: position 3,196,358 of record CAJFCV020000001.1, read on the forward strand.
CAGGGCTCCGGTCGGCTCCAGCCTTCGGCTGGAGCCTCCCGGAGCAGCAGGCGAGCTGGCTCGGCCTTCGGCCTCGCCAGCTCGCAATAAATTTTATTGAAACTCTCTGTCTCGCTATTGGCCGAAAATCGGCCGTTGCTCGCTCAGTTCGAAACCGATTGGGCTGAAATTTGGCACGATGGAAGCTTACCGAATTTGTCAAAAATTGACCCGAGCCGAATTTTGAATTTCGAATCTTACGTGCCCTGAGGGCGGAATTTGTGCGAAAAATGCCAAAAATCGGCCCTCTGGCAACTGCGCAGCTACAGTGGGGCGACGTCATGAGCTGAAAATGGTTATGGAGCTACTCCAGGCAAATACAAAGGCACCGCGAAACTCTTTTTTGAATTTCGTCCCCGATTCCGCGAATGAGGACTTTATATTACACTTGACACCTGACCCTGGGGAAAAATTTTGAATTTTGGCCCGGACGGTCGTATTTTAGAAAATGAAAATGCTATTCGGACCGATAATTCACGCTGATCACGATGGTGTACGTCTCGATTCACGAAATTTGAATTCTGACGCCCTGAGGGCAAAGTTCGAAATTTTCGAAATCCCGAAAATCGGCCTTCTGCCAACGGAGCAGCCTCGGGGAGAAGACCTGAGAAGCTGAAAAAAATGCAGAGGGAAGGTAATTCAATTGCCACAAACGTTATGCAGCCCTTTTTTTGAATTTCGCCTTCAGTTTCGAGAAAAAAAATTTTAATGTTGTTCATGACACCTGCTCCGTGGAAGAAAATTTTGAATGTCTAAAATACGAAACGTTACTGCGGCGTGTGATACATGTTCCTAGGTCAACTCGTACACGCTGAATCCAATGGAACACATGAAATTCCGAAAAATTTGAATTCCGTGCCCTCAGGGCCGGTTTGGTCGAAAAATTTCGAAAAATCGACCTTCTGCCAACGGAGCAGCTTCAGCGGCACGATCCCAGAAGCTGAAAAAAATGCAGAGGGAAGGTAATTCAATTGCCACAAACGTTATGCAGCCCTTTTTTTGAATTTCGACTCCAGTTTGGAGAAAAAAAATTTTGATATTACACATGACATCTGATCCCCGGGAGAAAAATTTTCGTCACGAAAGTAGGAAACGCGATGTAGCCGTGGTTGATGTGTGTTCAGGTGTAATCGAGCATGCTGAATCGAATGCTATCAACAGAATTCCGAATTTCGGCCGTCTAAGTGCAGTTTCGGCCGATTTTCCGGAAAAAATCGGAAAAAAAATTAACGTGAATTCGGCTTCTGCCAATCGCGCAGCTTCAGCGGAGCGATCCCAGAATCTGAAAAAAATTCAGAAGGCACCCAGAGGGAATACGACGAAAATGACTGAGCTTTTTTTCCGAATTTCGATCTAGTTTTCCAGAAAAAAATTCCGGAAAATTTTGACTTTTTTGGGAAATTTCGGAAAATCTCGAATAGCTAAAATACGAAATACGATAGCAAGATACGAAGGGTGGTTCTAGGGTATATCAGGCATGCTGAATCAGAATCCGTTGTCAAAATCCAGAAATTCCGTCATCTTGATGGTGAAATCTGGAAAAAACCGAAAAATGCCGAAAATCGCTTATAACTTTCGACCGGTCGATAATTGTAAATTGTAAGTGGGCTTCAGAAGCCTTAGAATTTTGCGTAGAATACGATTCAATCAAAAAATTCCCGAAAATCCGACGTATATGCTGGAGACCCTCAGGGCATATATGACAAAATTTCGAAAAAACGCAAAGTTCCGTCACGAACAGTTGATGAACATGATGTAAAAAGCTCGGAAACTTTTCTCTGTAAGAAAAAAGTTACAGCCAATCTAAGAAAAAAAAATCTCACTTTCAAACGGCCGTAATTCCCGCCAAAATCGGCGGAAGGGAAATCAAAAAAATTAAAAGTCTTAGAATTTCGTGTTCTACCGCTATGCCAAATTTCAGGACGATAAGTCAACGTCTTCGATTTTTTACTTTTCTCACTTAGGTTTCTTTCGATTTTTTGAAGATTTTCCGCAAAAAATCGTTTAAAATTTTGATTTTTGGGAATTTTAAGATGTCAGATTTTGTGAGGATTTAAATTTAGATAATTCTAGATCTAAAAATTAACAAAATTCCAGATTTTTCCCCGATTCTCCACCTAAATCATCTAAAATAATATAATTTTTTGGTTTTCAGTCCCCTCACTTGCTACCACTACCCTGGACCGGTCCGAGGATGGGTCCCCCTCCAAATCCAAAGGCCGTCCCCCAAACACTTTAGTCAGCACTCAAGCCCAACAAGAGCAAAATCAAATGGCCCAAGGCGTGCTGACCAACCTGATCTCCGCCTACACCGGCTGTTTTTGGCCCTTTTGGAAGCCGAGGAAGCCGGAGTTTGATCGATTCGGCTTGGAGGTGAAAGTAAGTAGCGTTTTTTCCTGTCTACAAACTTTGTTGAATTCATTGAATTTTGCACGGTGCAGTAAAATTTTCGATAAATTTTTTGAACTGCACAGTGCAGTAAAAAACAGAGAAATTTAAAGGGTTCTTATATTGCCTGAGGCAGTTTTTTTAGCCATATCGCTAATATTCACTTTGCTCTCTGCACCGTGCAAAAATAAAATTTTAAAATTTTGCACGGTGCGATGAAAATTTCGACAAATTTTTTGAACTGCACAGTGCAGCAAAAAACTGAAAAATTTGTAGGGTTGTTATGTTGCCTGAGGCAGTTTTTTCGCCATGTCGCTGATATTCAATTTTTCTCTGCACTGTGCAAAAAAGTTTTTAAAATTTTGCACAGTGCAGTGAAAAAAATCCCGTCAAAAATTTCATCGCATAATAGTGCAAGAAGAAAAATTTTTTTTTGCACAGTGCAAGTTAGTCCAAATATTTCATTTTTTGACAAAATTTCTCAAATTCAATTTCCGCACCATGCGAAAATCAAAAATTTCTTAATGCACCGTGCGATAAAATTTTTCAGGCGATTTTTTGATTGCACAGTGCGCACAAATTCAAAAATTTTTGCAGGTTTAAAGTTCTTGCCTCGGGCAATATTTTTTATATTGTTGCTAATATTTACCTTGTTTTGGGCTTTAAAATTTGAAAAAATTTAAAAAATTGTGTCTGCACGGTGCAATGAAAATTTCGGTAGATTTTTTGAAGTGCACGGTGCAGTAATCAACAAAAAATTTTTAAGGCTTGTAAGGTATACCTGATGCATTATTTTTCATCGCTGCCCTCAGGGCTAATTCTTTTTTGCACAGTGCAAAGAAAGAAGTTTAAAAATTCCGCACTGTGCAGTCGGATGTTTTTTGTTTTTTGCACTGTGCAAAAATTTTTTGGGCTAAAATTAGTTGAAATATTGTTTTTTACACTTACTGAGACATTTCTAGGACAACCACGAGATCGGCTTGGACTGTATCGAGATCGATTTCAACAAGAATTACATTGGCGGCGGGAATCAGAGCTCGGTGTTCCGCGGCAAATGGAACGGGCGCTACATTGCGCTGAAGAAGCTGAACCGCGCCTCCGAAGTGGACATTGACAAGCTGGTCAAGTTGAATCACCCAAATGTCATCAAGACGTTGGGCATCAGCAGCAAGGAGATCTATCCCTGCATTATCATGGAGTACTGCGAACAGGGAGGCCTGTTCGATGTGCTGCGGAGAACTCATGTGGATAAGAAGCTGTTCATCGATTGGAGCAAAGGCATTGCCGCTGGCATGCAATACTTGCATTCGTTGAAAATTGTGCACAGAGACTTGAAATCGCCAAAGTAAGAATTTTTTTAATTTTGAAGGGGATTTTTGGGAAAAATGGTCAATTTTTGGTTGAAAATGGTCGATTTTTGTATGAAATTTGATGTGAAAAGAAAGAATATGTTTTTTTTTTGAACATTTTACAGTGCCTTTGAGATAGATTACTCTGTAGTTTTTTCCGATTTTTATAGATTTTTTCCAATTTTTTTCCATTTTTTCGGCAAAAAAATTTTTTTTATGATGATAAAAAAAGTTGCGCAAATTTTAAAATACGAGCCCAAAATCATTCTCAGTAATTTTTTTTTGAATTTCTCTTCGAATTTTTTGATTTTTTAAACTCTTTTGGAATTTTTTTGCAATTTTTTTCAATTTCACCCAAAAATTTTTCAGCATCTTGGTCGACAACGCAAACACCGTCAAAATCTGCGACTTTGGCTCGCTCTACAGCTGGGACAAGACCTACATGCCAAGTGTGGTGATGTCGGTTTGCGGGACCTCGCAATGGATGTCCCCGGAAATGATGAAAAACGAGCCCTGCAACGAGAAAGTGGACGTGTGGTCGTTTGGGGTGGTACTTTGGGAGCTGTTGTTTCAGGAAGTCCCGTATAAGAACCTCCCACCGATGGCCATTATGTTCAATGTGGGCTCGGAGTGAGTTTTGAAAACTCGGAATTTTGAAAATTTGAAAATTTTTTTGCACAGTGCAAATACTATTACTATAGTACATAGGTTTCATTTTTTTTCGAATTTTCATCTCAGTGCACTGTGCAAAAACTTTCAAAAAGGTTCTGCACTGTGCGGAAAATCAAAAATTTTCGTCTTGCACCGTGCAGTGAAACTTTTGATCTAATTGTTGAACAGCATAGTGGAGTAAATGACAAAAAAATTGTATGGGGTTTTTGGCCATGCCATAGTGAGTATTTTCCACCATATTGCCAAAACTAATTTTGCTTTCTGCACTGTGCAAAAATCGAATTAAAAATTTCGCACTGTGCAGTCCGAATTTTTTTGGATTTTTGCACTGTGCAAATTTTTTTGTTAAAAAATAAGTTGTAAAAAGATAGAGAAATGTCAAAAAAAAAATGTAATATTTTATTTATTTGTGTTTTTCAGCCGCCTCAAACTGCATATTCCTCGCACCGCGCCCGATTGTTACAAATTGCTCCTCAAAATTTGTTTCGCCAAAAGACCACGAAACCGACCGTCGTTCACCTCGATTCTGAACCATTTGGAGAACATACGAGTAGAGATTGAAAACATCAGCGATGATGCGTGGAGAATGCGCAAAGAGGCCTGGAAAAAGGAGCTGAATGATGAGGCCGACAAGCTCAAACATAACAGTAATAATGCCGAAGCTGAGGCGGTCAAAGGTGAGAGAATTTTTTAGATTGTATTTTAGCACTTTTTGAGGTCGAAAAAAGTTTTTTCTCGAATTTTTTTTGGTTAAAAAATCAAAAAATTTCATTTTGAAAAAAAATTTTTTCTTTTTTTCGATTTTTCCCCTCAAAAAATCTCATTTTATCATGAAATAAAAATTTTTTTTTTATTTTTTGATTTTTTCCGCAAAGAAATCAAAAAATTTTATTTAAAACATTATTTTTTTTGGTTTTTTCATATTTTTTCCATCAAAAAATCTCATTTTATTATCAAAAAAATATATTTTTTATTTTTTTTTTACCGAATTTTTACAAAAAAAAAATTTTTTCAGTTGAAAATTTGGTGACAAAACGAATGCACGAGCTCCGCCATGCCCAAGAATTGAACCAACTGTACAAGACGAAAATGAAAAGGCTTGACAAATTGATGGACAAACTCATGTATAATTTGCAACACATCCAATGCATGGAAATTGTGAGGAAAAATTTGTTATTTTTGGGCCTAAAATACGAAATTTTTTTTTTAATTTTTAAAAATTTTTACTTAATTTTTGGTAAATACATGTTTTAAAATGAATTTTAGTAATTTTGAAAATTTTTACATTACTTCTTCACCTATATTTTATCGATTTTCCCTCATTTTTCCACTTTTTCCCAATTTCCCCTCAAAAAATATTATAATTTTCTCTCAATTTTCAGGCCTTGGAAGAGCGTGAGCGTCGTGTGGCGGAAGAAGAAGCCCGTCTAGCCCATCTCGCAGCCAATGCCAGTTGTTATCCGTCCGCCAGCACCTCCACGAACCCTTCGGCGGGCTGTTTTCCCGGTCTCAGAGGTCCCGAGTTGAAGTCGGTCAAGCTGCAGCCTCGACCGTCTACGGTCAGGACAAACTTGAGATCAAATAAGACTTATACTGAGTAAGTTCGAGCTTGTTTTGGGCTTTGAAAATTGAAAAAATGAAAAAAATTTGGGCTGCACAGTGCAACGAAAATTTCGGTAAATTTTTTGAGCTGCACCGTGCAGATAATACCAAAAATTTTTTATAGGCTTATTTATCTTGCCTGAGGCATTATTTTCCACCGCTACCCTCAGGGTTAATTCTTTTTTGCACTGTGCGAAAACCAAAAATTAAATTTTTGCACTGTGCGATTAAACTTCTGATCGATTTTTTGGAATCACACAGTGTTGATAACATCAAAAAATTTTGTGACGTTGTAAGTCATGCCTTAGGCATTGTTTTTCATCGCTACCCTCAGGGCTGATTCTTTCTTACACTGTGCGAAAACCAAAAATTTCATTTTTGCACTGTGCGGTTAAACTTTTGATCGATTTTTTGGAATCACACAGTGTTGATAATATCAAAAATTTTTGTGACGTTGTTAATCATGCCTCACGCGTTATTTTTTACCATTACGCCCTATGGCCCACTTTTTTTGCACTTGGCAAAAATCACTTTTCTAAAATCCGCACAGTGCGTTCAATTTTTTTCTTTTTTTAACCTTCTACGTTTCAGTATCTACCAGCAGCCCGGGCAACATGCCATTCTGACCATGCAAGTGGACGCCGAAGACGATGATTCGCCCATTGAGCCGCACAGTTCCACCTCGCCGAGCTGTTACACCTCCCCAAATCATCTTCATTGCTCGATTTCGGCGAACGAAATGAGTCGCCGTCTCACCGACACCGTCTCCCATTCGGTGTCAAGTCTTCCACTGCACACTACCGAGTCCACGGAGGAGTTGGCCAAGTGTCCGCCGCGTTCGCGGCACAGTTATGCGCTGGGCGGGCATCAAAGTTCGTTCGATTCGCCGGAATCTCGATTTTCATCGAGAGTTTCATCGGCTCGCAGTTCGCTAAACACCATGCAACGAACTAATAACGGCTCAGGGTTGTATTTGCGGCGTCCTGCGGAGACTTGTGATTGTGCGCGCGCAGAAATTGAGCGAAAATCCGACCACGAACAGTGCAGCTGCGCCTTCAAAAGGAACACTCCGATTCGAACCTCTGGTGCTTCCTGCGACTCCGGCTTCTATGGGACGGTGGCGGAGGGCTCTATGGCCAGTATCAACGGGAATAACACTTGTTTGTGCGTCGCCCCATGCAATGATTGCCAATTCCCGGAACAACGAGGAACCTACACTCCCTCGGATTTGTATCGCAATCAACAAGCGAGATGGAGCGACGGATTGATCCATAGAAGATCCTGTTTACCTCCCACGAGTTTAACGCCGACCAGATCCGCCGCCAATATGGCGAAACGAAGCCGACGCCATACGGCTTCGGCGTTCGCGAGAGGATCGCCCGCGAGAGTTCCGAATGTTAAAAGACGAAATCAGAGCAAACCCCGAGACCTGAAAGGAAGATCCACCGGCAATTTGGCCACTGGAATCGAGAATTTGAGGAAGCAAACCTCGCTGGAAGAGGAGAGATATGCGAATTTGGAGGGAATCTCGGATTTCGGAGAGAAAATCGGTGTGAGAAAATTCGAGGAGAGCCTGAGCGGCAAGGTAAGGCATTTTGGAAATTTTTGACGTCATTTTTTACTATGGAAATTGAATTTTACTGTTTGCACTGTGCAAAATCAAAAATTTTTGCCTTGCACTGTGCGGCGAAACTTTTGAAGGAATTTTCGGAAAGGGGAATGCAGAAAATTAAAAAAATTTTTGATAGGGTGATTGAGCATCCCCTAGGGATTATTTTTTTATGTGTTTGAAAAATGTTTGCTTTTTACTGCACGGTGCGGAGTAAAAATTAGAAAATCTGCACGGTGCAGTCGAAAATTTTGAAACTTTTTATTGGATGGAAATTGGCCACTCAAATTTTCTGGAATTTCAATATAGCTCCTTAAAAGGTATCCTGCAAAGTTTTGAGCTTTTTTCAGCCTAAAATTTGAGTTAATTTCGAGATTTTTTGAAATTTTTTTTCATTTTTAAATTTCAATTTTCAGTCCAAAGACCGCAATGAACGCGCCCAATCAGTCCACATCGCCAATAACAACCAAATTCACGACGAATACGACGACGGAGAGTACGAATTGGACGATGAAAATGACGACGAATCCAACCGATTCGACGACGAAGAGGACGCCATTATGGGAGATGACGAAGCGATCAAAATAAACGCGAATCACATTATCAAACGGATCCGAGGACCGATCGCGGAGGCGATTTTGGAGATGGACTCGTCGATGAGTTCGTCGACGAAATCGCAAAAATCCCCGAAAAAGGGACGGAATAACAATTTGAAGATGGAACAGTCCACTTCCACGATGGCCTCGAGTCTGGAGAGGTCGTTGGAAATGGGCGCCGTGGATCATGATGGGCTCTCGGACAAGGAGAAGCAACTTACGGCGGTCACGAAGAGCTATCAAAGACATCGGAGATGTGCTAGTGTAAGTTCAAATTTGATCAAAAAAATGGACTACAACAAGTTTCAAATTTCTAAATCTTGACTTTTTTAGACCAGAAATTCTTATTTAATCCTTGCACAGTGCAAAAATTCAAATAAAACTTTGCACGGTGCAAAAATTAAATTTTTGATTTTTGCACTGTGCAATGAAAATTTATGTTAAATTTTTGTCACGCAAAGTGCAGCAGAGAAAAAATCCTTTTTGTCAAATGACAATCACACATTTGACATCATTAAGAAATGTATTACAACCAATTTCCTTTTTGTTGCACTGTGCAAAAATTTAAAAATTATTTTTTTGCACCGTGCGACCAAATTTTTTTTACATTTTTTAGGATTGCAACCTTCAGCAGTTGACAAATAGGTTGCGTAAAATAAACGTCACTCCTTTGACATCATTCTGAGATCCATTACATTCAATGTGTTTGTCACTGCACTGTGCAAAGATCAAAATTTTAAAATCCGCACTGTGCAGCATTTTTTCTTAATTTTGCACTGTGAAAAAAGCAAAAAGCAAAAAAAATCTTTGGCCTTTGTCTATGGTAATAAAACATTAATATGGCCATTTTTCAGAACCCAATCTGCATAATGGAAGCCCAGAAATTCAACCGTCTCAAAGAAGTCAGTACCGAAAGCGACGAATCCGGACGTTGTTAGCGAACACTAGTTATCATTTTATTGTTAATTTTAATAATATTGTTAGTCAAACAGAGCTGTAAATAAAAGATTTTTACCCTTAATTTTAATTTTTTAATGAACATGAAGCGCACCGTGCGAAAACTAAAATTTTTGGTTTTTTCGCAGTGCAAGGCAAAACAATAGCTAAAGAGTGGTAATGAAAAATATGGATATAGCATGCCTAACAATCCAGTAAACATTATCCTTAGCTTACTTCAGCGTGCAGTTAAAAAAACCATGAGAAAATTTCATTGCACTGAGCAAAAAAAAATTTTTTGTTTTTTGCACAGTGCAAACAATACAACGCCTAAGGGAAAATGGTGTAAAAAGATACCTCACCCATGTTTATCAAGCCCATAAAAAATGAAGCCATCTTTTGCACCGTGCTTTTAAAAAAATCGTTTTAGTTTTGACTGCACAGTGCGAAAAACAAATTTTTGATTTTCGCACTGTGCAGAAAAACGTAAATGGAAATTTCGACAGATGCATTTTTAGTGTGTGATATTTGTTTTTGGCGTATTTTAAAAGTTGTTTACTAACAAAAAGACTCATTCGAATGACCAATTTCCGCTAAAATGACATTCCCTAAGCCTCTTACGTAATTTCCTCCCGAAAACTTGTAACCGTACTGCTACCACTCAAAAAACACCTTAGCCAGACAAATTACGTGTTCGCCCGTCATAATAGCCTCAGGCAGGACAACGGGGAAAGGTTCTTTTCGACGTAATTAGCACTTGTAACCCCTCATTGTTCGCTTCCATCCGCCAATAATCCCAGATTACATTATCTTCGGTGGGCACGAAGCGGAAAAGTGTTAATTCCCGCCGGAGGGCATTGCTTTATTCCCAATTCATTCCCTGTTATTTTTCGGCGGCCCCAAATTTGGTGGCATTCACACCTGATTAAAGTTTATTCGAGCCGTTTTTTTCGCTGTTTTGGGAGAGTTTCCGCTTTCAAAAGTAATGCCCGACACATCATGGGTACGTGAGGAGGTGCGGAAAGTCGGTTCGGAATAGTGTAATGCCTAATTTGGCGGGTTATAAATAAAGTTTGAGGGGTCATTTGGAATTTTATGAGGTTCGAAAAAATTGGATAATTTCGAATTTAAACTCTGGTAAAAATAAGCATTTTGCTGCGATATCAATGGCATAGCCTCAAAACTTTTCTGCTGTTATGAAATTTTCAAAATTAACACTCAAAACTTCCGTACTGTGCAAAAAACAAAAAAACTTTTTTTTCGCACTGTGCAGCCAAACTTCAAAAGGAATTTTTGAACTGCACAGTGCGACTAAAAAGCGAATATTTTATAGGCGTGTTCAGCAAATCATAGCGTCCTTTTAACCGCTATTACTGAGACCAGATCTTCATCTGCGCTGTGCAAAAATCAAGAACTCTTTTTTTCGCACTGTGCAGTCCAACTTTCATTCAATCTTTACGCACAGTGCAATAAACAAAACATTTTTTTATTTTCCAGTTCCCTACGCCTAAGGCAGTATTACATCCCACGTTTTTTCCGTATTTTACCCTGTTCTGCACTGTGCCAAAAACAGTCTCAAAAATCTGCACAGTGCAAACAAATTATATTTTTTTACACAAAAATTCCATTTCTCCGTCCAAAAAAATCAATTTTGACCTCCAAAATTTTCAAAATCTCATCCACAAACATCTCCGTACAGTTATTCCCAAACACTTTTTGCCCTCTCCACCCCTTTGACCACGCCTTTTTCCCCGCCGGCGTCAAGTTGTTTTAAATCCCGTATGAAGACCTTATAAAGTGTACTTTGCGTAAAGGGGATTCACCTCAAAACGCTTATTATTTGACCTTCTTATGGATCGAGCGAGAAGAGGGAAGAAGACCCGGAGGGATCGTCTTACTAAACGGGATTTTACGACCTTATCCAGTAATAAAAAAGAGTGGTGGGGAGAGTAAAATATGACTTTCCATATGTTTTTGAAAGGGGGAATTTAGGGGATTTAGCTGGAAGGGATTTTTTTGATTTTTTTATTGGGAAAAACATGGGGTTTTTTGGGGCGAAATGCACTGTGCAAATTTATTTTTTCGCAATTCTCGCAGTGAATCGCCAAAATAGCACTGTGCAAATGACTTCTGGCCTTCAGTGGTGTTTGGAGAAGTCAAAAAAGTTCGGTTTTTTCTCGGTGGGCCAAAATGTTTCAACATTTTTTTTTGCACTGTGCGGGTGCATGCAGTCGGCATTGCGAAATATCGCACGACACAAATTCGGTGGGGTGTCAAACAAGAGTGCACTGTGCAGTTTCATTCACGCGACATAAGCTTCTTTGGCGCTTTCAGCAAAATTCATTTTGCACTGTGCAACGTGAATTTTACCTGTCGCTGTTTGGAAAGATGCGACAAGGTTTTCGCAAGGCCGCCGTGCACTGTGCAGGCAGGTCAAGACTTTTTGGGCAACACGCTTATCCCGAGAACAAAAAAAATTAAAACCCGCGCTTTTTGTTTCTTTTTTATTTCCAAGGATCGGCTAAAGTAACATCCGAAAAATGAGTAGAGAAAAATGCCAGTCATATTTGAAGAAGAACAAAATTTAAATTCACTAAAAAATTTCCTGGAGGGGTAACATTTGTTTCTTCTTGGATTGGGAAACAAATACATGAATATTTTTTCTCTGGCCGGCTCTCCTCATTTTCCATAGTCTCAGCGTTACAAAAATTGATGAATATTTTGGCTCAATCTGCAAATTGTGACCTAAAACTTTCATGAGTTGATTTGTGGGTTACATAATTTCTTTATTAAAAATTTGAGGGAAATCTGAGCAGTTACCTTCCAACACCTCTTACTGGAAGTGCAACGCTCAGATCTCCCTCAAATTTTGAACGCCTACTCTATGTAACTCACAAATCAAATCGTGAAAGTTTTAGCTCACACTTTGCAAATTCAGCCGAGATATTCAACAATCTTTGCAGACGAGGGACTATGGAAAATGAGGAGAGCCGGCCAGAGAAAAAAATATTCCTCATATTCCTCCATATATATTTGTCTACCAATCCAAAAGAAACCAAATTTATCCCCCCAGGCAATATTTTCAGTTAAATTTAACTCTACTTCAAATTTGACTGACGTTTTGCTCTACTCATCTTTCGGATGTTACTTTAGCCGATCCACGGAAATAAAAAAAAAACAAAAAGCGCGGGTTTTAATTTTTTTTGTTCTCGGGATTTGTTTGCATTTGTTTCTGCAGGTAAAAAAACGTGTTGCGACGGCCGTTTTTTATATAAAAAAGAGCGGACATTTTACGAACGAATACGACATCGTTTTTCGTCCGGGATTTTATGGGATTTGTAATATTTTTGGAGCGATAAATCTGGATTTACGGGATTTTTTTGGCTGTTTGAAGTAAAATACGGTGAATATTTCGTATTTGTTGTAATTTTGCTTGATTTAAAAAATTTTTTTTGAATAATTTTTTTTATTTTGAACTACTTCCCCTCAAAAAAAAACAATATCGGGTGTCTTCGTTTTACCTTCGAACCATGTGCATATTTACTTTTCCGCAAAAAAACATGGAATATAAATCCTGACCTTGCCGAGGGATGTCATCCCATGTTTACCCACCCATTTTTCTCGCCCTCTCCCATTCTTCGACGTTTATTGCCCGAGGAGGAAAGGAAGGGGAGGGGAAAGGAATGATAAACGTAACGATTATCAGCCTTTTATTTGTTCAAGATGAAGTCGAGAAGGGGCGATGAGTAATATTCTCGTGGACTTTACGGAGTTGACCCGGGTGGTTAGGAGGATAAATAGTTTGATTTTGGAGGTAAATCCGGGATTTTTTTGATTTTGAAAAAAATTGAGATTTTTTGATCTTCAAAATATTTATTTGGGAAAATTTTGACCTTTTTGGGGCTAAAATGAAATCTAATCGACCCTTAGCCCTCGCATTTTCTTCAAATTTTGCCTATGCAATCTACCTAGGCCATAAATCAGTTCCTGAAAAGTTTAGCTCGTCCTTTGCAGACGACGCCGAGGTATTCAACAATCTTTGCAGACGAGAGACTATGGAAACGAGTGGAGAGGGTCAGAGATCCCCAAATATAGTTTTTTTTTGCGCTATGGTTGTCCCATACACAAAAAAACTACATTTCTCGGCCTGTCTTCCATAGTCTCTCGTCTGCAAAGACTGTTGAATATCTCGACGTCGTCTGCAAAGCGCGAGCTAAAATTTTCAGGAACTGATTTGTAGCCCAGACAGAGTGTATAGACAAAATTTGAAGAAAATGGGATGGTCAAACGTCAATTAAATTTCATCTTTAGCCCCAAAAAGGTCAAAAATTTCCCAAAGAAATATTTTGAAGATTAAAAAATCCCAATTTTTTCAAAATCAAAAAATCCCGATTTTGCCTCCAAAAACAATACATTTATCCTCCAAACCGCCTGGGTCAACTCCGTAAAGGCCAGGAGAATATTACTCATAACCCGTTCTCGACTTCATATTGAACAAATAATAATGTCATCAAAAATGTCATAGGCCATTTTTTCAAATTGACATTTTTGTTTTGCAAAACGAATTTTTACCCGAACAAAGACGTGGACGATCTTTTTTCCGTATTTTATATCGATAATCTATACTGCTCCACAAAATGATAGACGCACCCTTTTTTTACCGATTATCTTCCTTATACTAAATGATATCCAAAAATGTTCAACAGATGAAATGTGGCTAATTAACCGAGAAATCATGTCCCATACCGATTTTGGAACAAAATTTTGTCTTGACTGAAATTTTGAAATTTTTTGATTTTTATGCTCCACAAAATGATAGACGCACTTGAATAATTTTTGATTTTTTTAAATAAATTTTGAGTCAACCCGCTCTTGTCGCACTTCCCCGTGTTCTCTGTAGTGTTAAGAAGGCTATTACATTCATATCCGCCGTACTTAATCGACGCAATGGCCTCATGGGCCATCTGCGACCTTGTACATGAGGTAAGCATTAGTTTTTAAAAAAATGCCAGTTGGGCTGTTTTCTTGAGCGAGAAACTAGCTAATGCTATTACATTATGCGGGTGGATTTCATTAATGCAAAAAAATCAGCTTGCTCAAAGATCTCGCGTATTTTCTTGGCATATCATCTTCAACAAGTAGCTACCGTAATACTTTAGACCCCGAAATACCAAGACGAATAGACGAGAATCATAAAATTTGATATGCAAATTCGAACTCAGCATGCCTGAAAACATAATGCTTCAATCATCAGCCGTTACAAAATAAATCGGGTCTGTAAAGTTCGTTCTACAAAAAAGTTCACAAAAATAGGCCAAAATAGGCTTACTTTTACGCATTTATCTTTGAACTAACTACCTGCGGCAGATAGCACCTTTAAGCAAGCAATAAGTTGCAATTATAGGTTTTTTAGCATGCTGAGTTTGATTTTCTAAGCAAAAAGTTGCCATGGATAGTAATTTTCTGTGCTTTTAGGGCCTTTGAAGGTTACTGTAGAAGGTATACGGTAACTTATTGGTCGATTAAATGAATTCAAACGAATCGGTGTTGATTTATTTTACAACTTGTAGTTACTACAAGTAATCTAAGATGTTTCTTGGCGAAAATAAATCGTTAATCGGGGGGTTTTTTCAAAACTAATGTTTACCTCATGTACAAGGTCGCAGATGGCCCATGAGGCCATTGCGTCGATTAAGTACGGCGGATATGAATGTAATAGCCTTCTTAACACTACAGAGAACACGGGGAAGTGCGACAAGAGCAGCTTGACTCAAAATTTGTTTTAAAAAATCAAAAATTATTCAAGTGCGTCTATCATTTTGTGGAGTCTAAAAATCAAAAAATTTCAAAATTTCAGTCAAGACAAAATTTTGTTCCAAAATCGTTATGGGACATGATTTCTCGTTTAATAAGCCACATTTCATCTGTTGAACATTTTTGGATATCATTTAGTATAAGGAAGATAATCGGTAAAAAAAGGGTGCGTCTATCATTTTGTGGAGCAGTATACTGCCTTTTGACTGTTTAAAATTTAAAAACTTAATTTTTCTTTTTAATTTTCTCCCCAAAAAATCATAAATTTTTGGTCAAAAAAACTCTGTCCATTATCACGCTAATCCAATTTCATCCCCCTTCCATCTATTTCTAGCCATCTTCATTAACAATTTCTCTTAACCAGTAATCTTAAAGGTGTTCTCTTCGCATAAATCCGTCAAAATCCCGCTAATCCGCCCCGAAAATTCGCCGAAAATGGAACCAAACCCCGAGGTTTTGATTCCAAATTTGTGCCAGTTCAAAATCAATTACTTTTTTGGGGTTGCAAAAAGTTTATGGAGCAATTTTATGGACCCTCATTAAGTGTAAATTGCAAAAAGCGGTTTTTAATTGGAAATACGGCGTATGGAAAGGAGTAATTTGGAAGGGAATGCCACGGGAAATGACGTTCTCCGGGGGGAACACATGGATTATTATTTGGCGGGCCAAAAAGTCTCAAAATGTTTTCGCAATCGTGTCCCGATTTTTCGGGTCGACACAAAATCGATCGATACGGGGCATAGGGCAGGTGAATACACCAAAAAAAAGGTTGTAGGAAGTGCCTAAGAGGCCTAGCAAAGCCGTTGGATGGTCTGCGGACACTCGGCGAAGGCTCGGCGGAGACTTGGCGAAGACTTCCAAGATATTTACTGTTTAAAATTTTTAATTTTAGCTATTACTATCTTTAGTTTTCCTTATAGTCGGGACGCCCGGCGGAGACTTGGTGAAAACTTTCAGTATGACTACTTTTTCTAACTTTAGCCATTTCTACCCTTATCGTAAGCCTTCTCCTCCCCCATGGGGCTGTTAGATACCCAAAAAAGGCTGCAGGAATTGCCTACGAGGCCTAGAAAAGCGGTTGGATAGTCGACGGACGCTCAACGGAAGCTTGGCGGAGACTTGCAATATGCCCACTTTTTCTCATTCTAGCTATTACTAACGTTAGTTTTCCTTACCCCGAGTTATTGTAACATATAAAAGACCAAAATTTGAGGCAAAAAACGATGATCCGTAACTTTTATTCAGATATTATTGATGTGAGTACATGTAAAATACCTCAAAATAGGCGATAAGCCATCCTAGGACCCGATCAATCTTATTATTTCGACTAGCTAACCCTTCTCCTAGCCTATCCCATGCATATACCAGCAGGACGTATTTTACCATTTACTGCCATTTTTTCAAAATATTTTTGATTTTTTCGCCGAAAAATCGATAAAAAATCTTACGAAAAAATGATGACTTTAATCGGATTTCAGCCAAAAATGGATTTCTAGTTTTGAAGGCTACTTCTAAACGCCGTATTTTACCATTCTATTTCATTTTTTATACCCAGGTTTATCCCTTTTACTTCAAAAATTTTCCAAAAAATTCGTGTTGTAGAGAAGCGTATTTTACAATAAAACTTTATTCCACAATAGCTTCTATGATTTTTAATCCAAACATGGCCAAAAAGGCCACTTTTCCCTTAAAATCTCCATTTTTATACCTAAAATAATATAAATCTTGTATTTTTCCCCCAAATATGTTCACAAACCAGCGTTAATCCCTCCTAGACGTATTAAGCAGACGATTTACAACCTGCCATCACGCAATAACACCTTGAATTGCCCTCCATTGAAACTCATTCATCTAATTTTCAGCCCAAAACCCCCGTTTTTCTCGTGGCTAATTTCGCTTCCGATCAGTACAATAATTACTCACGCTTCCGCACAAAAGGAGTGGACGAGGCCTGCAGGAAACAAAACAGAAATTCGTCCGGAAACAATGAGCTATTGAAAAAAAATCCAAGAATTTTTTATTTTTTCCGTCCAATGTTATCCGCGCCAAAATGGTAAGAGTTTTTATTATTTTTGTTGGATTTTCAGGTAGAATTATGAAGATTGAAGGATTTTGAGATGAAATATATTAGGTCCAAGGAAAATTTCGAGGGTTAGGGAGGTGATTTCGAGCTCCAGATCTTACACTTGATAGCTGATGGGAAAATAATTTTTTCTTTGTGAATTACATGGGTTGTTGTGAACTTTTATGGCAGAATACGAAGATTATGGCTTTATGCAGGCTAGAATATAATTTTACATCATAATCTCAACGCATGAAATAGAAATTTTTGACATAAGATCTTGTACTTGATGCTCAATGGGAAAATTGCGTTTATAAACCAAATAAACTCTGGAACAGCACTTGAAGTAGTTGTATACTTAACTAATTAACTTATCTAAAAAGCTATGTGCGTTTTTAATTTGATTTTTGCGATTTTACCATCTTCTTGTCAGTTTATATTATTTTAGGTAAAAAAGTTATTAACTTTTTGTAATATTTTTGAACTCAATGGTAAATGTTACCAGATTTAGACAAAAACTGTCCTCAAGGCTATTCAAGCAAGATCTAGAGAAATTTCCTTCTTTCGAAGCAAGATTCCTAAGTTTATTACCTAAATTATCGATTTTTTATCGAAGCTAAACTATTTTTCTACTTATTTCCGTTTCAGATTCTTCCCAGGTGGAATCTATTACACATTCTTCAATTTTCTACTCTATTTTGGTATTGCTCGTCGATCCGATTTCCATATTATTCACCAGACGCTTATCCGGACTCTGAACGAGACTTTTCGCTATGTAGAATGCCTTGGAGATCGTTGGTTTGTGATCCAAATGAGATTCTCAGCGAAGAAGGTAACTTTTGGTGTTTTTGGTTTTGATTTTAGGACGAAAGAACATAAAAAATAAGAGTTTTACCTTGTTTAAGACGAAAAGATGGAAAATTTTCGCAAATTTTATGGGAAATTGAGATTTATATCGATTTTTGTCGGAATAGTGATGCTTATTATGTCTATGATGTTTTGCCACTAATTTCGATTATTTCAGGGCTTCTCCAACTGGACCGATCAACAAAATTCATCTTGAACAAGACCAAATGTCCGTGCGCTTCTTACGACAGTCCCATGGGCTACTGCACTAAAGAAACTGGCTATTCGATATCAATCGCCGTCTTAGACAGTATTTACGTCGAATCCAGTGAATTGTAAGTCCATCTGAAAATTCTCTGACCTTATTTTAGAGTGATAAAAGAGCGGCTGGAAAGGATATTTCCTGAGGCACTGAGGCGAAAGCAATCACGCGGGCAATGCGATGACGATATTTTGATTGTCTTGGCTGTCAAGAATCGAATTGTAAGAGAAGTTTGAGACCTCGATTACTGTAATTTTTTCTATTCTTAGGTGGCTACATCAGTTGGGTCCGTGGCTAGACGAAAATTGAACTACGAGATTGTCGATAAGGTCACAGAGTTGGCTAGTAAGTGTTTGAGATATTTTGTTTTGTTTTTAGGGAGTTCCGGGGCTTTTCAAGTTTTCGTGGTGGGACACAAATTGATGATGAATGGCCTTAAAAAAGCCTGTTGATTCGGTGATTTTAGAATAGTTTGGGTAAAATACGGTGCAACCTTGTGTCCGGTCTCCTTTTTTTACCAAAAATTAGGCTTTACCTAGTGCAATATAAAAAATTTTCAAATTGATGTCTAAAATAATATAATTTTTTGCAGAATTCCGTTATTTCGATGATGGCGACTACGCACGAGGCCTCAACTTGATGGTAGAGATATTTGGAAAGGTTTTGGCGGGTGAAAATTACTTGGAAGTTTTGCCTTCAAAAGTGGAACGGCTTTATTTCTACAAACTCAAAAACCTTTTCCCCAGTTGGCCAATTTGGCTCACTTTCCTCGTTTTGGTCGGAATTCCCGCAATTGTCGTGCTGATCGTCCTGATCACGGCGTTGATCATCTCCCTTCGGAAATACCTCAGGATCACCAGATACGGATATCAGAGTGGGAACCCGGACGAGCCCACTGACGAGCTGACCGAAACGTCCCTCACTTCCTCTCTGAACTCCAGCTAACATATTTCTAAACGATTATACGGTGTAGAGTCGCATATGTCTATATTGTGTATATTGCACTAGGTCAGATAATAACATCGATTATTGTTGTGTATAAATTCTAATGTATCGAAAGGAATGGGGGTTTTTACTTGTAAAAAATACAAAATAACCGAGCGGCGGAGTCATACTTCTTATTGTTAGGCCTGATAGGATCACTCGGCATCTCCTCATTTCCAGTCTTTCATCAAGAAAAAAATATTGAAAATCTCGCCTTCCGAACAAGGAAACAAGCTAAAATTTTGACCAATTAACGTTTGCTCTATGCAAAATTAACATGCAAAATTTGAGGGAAATGTGTATAAAAGACCCGCGCCTCTTTTATAAACGATTCAAAAACTGCACTGGATTCTCTGTTTTCCCGCCCGCGGACCGAATCGAGAGAAATCAAAAGAGACAGGGAGCGTGCAGGGATGGCCGAGTGGTCTAAGGCGCTAGACTCAAGCGAAAAGCTTCGTTGCGGTGCAACGGCGAGCGTTCTAGTATCGTTATCGATGCGTGGGTTCGAATCGCACTTCCTGCAGGATATTTTTTTGACTTTTTTGAATTGTAAATATCGTATTTTACATTAATTTTTGAGAGTAATCGGGGTTTTATAGTGATATTGGGGCTAGTTCGATTCCCACTTAACTTTTCGTTTTTTTAGAGACCATATAAGCCGTTTTTCAGTGATTGCCGGGATAAGATTTAAAAAATGTAAGTGTAAAATGTAGACTAACGTTTCTGGTGTTTAAAAGTCACTTCGTTTATTATTTTGAGTCAAGAAATTACATTTGATTCAATTCCCAAAAAATCATTCTGACAACATATCTCCCCGTATTTTACATATTACAGTAAATGTTACACTTTTTTAATATGGGGTGTCAGGATTAAAAAGTTCGTTTTTCAACGCTCACAGAGGTCGCGTGAAGGTTTGCTCATCATTCACCCGATGAAAAGAGCCTTTCAAAGAGCCCGAAAACACCCTCCATTGGAAAAGAAATGCGTCCCTTTTTCGATGAGAGAGCGTTTTTCTCTCACCGTCTGCCAATGATTTTTTCGATTTTCCGGCCGAATTTTGATGAAACTTGCTGAAATTTTTTATAATTATGAAAACTGGATGCCTTGGGCTATATTTTTGCGATTTTTGAATTTCCGAAAATTTGCATATTTAAAAATGTTTTGAGCTTTGAAAAATTTGACCGATGGAAAATAGCGAGTTCCGGGCGAAAAATCACTAATTAAAAATTGGAAATGGATTCAGATAGCCTGATCTTGTTTTAGACGGTATAATTTTTCAACAAAAATCCTATATTTGCATAATTTTTGGATTTAAAAAAAAATTTTTTTTTTTGATAATGACTGCAAAATTCTTGCAGCTAAACATAAAAAAATTTACCAGAGTGGTACAAATGGTCCTCTCTTGTTATGCCAAGTCACAATTTCTGGAAAAACTGGCAAAAATTTGCATAAATCTCCCATTTTTCCCAAAATTCCCAATGACTTCAAAAGTCCGCAAAACTTCCAAATTTGCATATTCCCCTCATTTTTCCAATTCCTCGGCCGTCATTCTCGATTTTCATTCCTTTCCTCGTGTGTCGCGTTGATTAGTCGTCCGAGCGGTCGTCTCTTCTCGGCACGATGATTGCCGTTGTCTTTGCGGCCGCAGTGGCCGCACTCCTCGCCTACTACTTCCTGGTGTTGAAGGTAAGTAGAGTATTTGTTGAGGATGCCATGCAGATTATTTTAGCCGATTTTTGGGTTAGTCGGGCTTTTGGCTGGCGAGGAATCGAGATTTTTCGAAATTTTTGCCTTTTTTGGGGGTTTTCGGAAAAATGAAATTTTTTTTAAAAAAATATGAGGTTAAATACGCCGTTTACATAATATACAAGTTATTTCCGAAAATTTAATTCACTTTCAAAACATTGGCTAGCCAAAAAATCCTTTAAATTGCAAAAAAACTTAATTTTTTAGCAAAAAATGGCTGATTTTTGATATTTTTTGATTTTTCCTGCGGCAAAAAGGCTTGAAAAGTAAGCTAAACCGTTTTCAAAATAAGATTAAAGCTTCTACAATTAATTTTGGCCACTTTCAGAAGCAGCAAGAAGATGGTTCAGCCGCACCGAAGTCGGAAACAAAACGCGCGGCCCCCGTGAAATCGTCGACAAGTCTTCGGACTGGTGTAAGTTTTTCTTCCTGCAAAATTTTTTACTTTTATTTTGCGTTCTACTTTAATTTTGAGTCCCAATTTTCTTTCAGAAAGAGAATTCGCGGCGTCAGAAGCCGATCAAAATCATCGAATTGTCCTTGGGTGGGGATGACTCTGCTCCGGGAGTCGTGCACACGGCTCAAGCGCCAATTCGAGTATGTATAGAACTGTTTTTTACTGTTTTTTTACAGTGAGGGACCTAATACAGTGGCAAAAAAACGTACCATTTTGCATCCGGGAAGTCTCAAAAATGTGGCAAAATACCTCCCTTTCCAAGTGAAAAACTCAGTTTTGAAGGGCGCCTTATCTCAAAAATAGCGGGTGCCCTTCAAAATGGAGTTTTTTTCACTTGGAGAGGGAGGTATTTTGCTGCATTTTTGGTACTTCCAGGATGCAAAATAGTGCGCTTTTGGCCACTGGGGTAAAAGTTCCTTATTCTGGCCACAACTTATAACTTTGCGGAAACTGGTCAGAATTAACCCAAATTTGGCGTGCAGGGTCAATTCATCGTTGTCGATGCCCGAACGGTGGCCGTAGTTAGTGAGGTACCTTCTTTTTTTACGTACCACCCTTTAAAAACGGCTGCAACCTGCGATTTTACACTTTATACGATAAAACCTGTCCGGAACTAAACTTATTGCCTCCGTGTAGGACTATATGATTCGTCATAGCCTTCGTAGGTACCGTTAAAGCTATAGAGCTATTGTATTAATTCAGTACCAGCTAGGTCGAAGCCTTTTTTTCCTAACTTTAGTTCCCCAACTTAGGCGCAGTTCGCAGAGTACCTTTGTTGTGGCCAGAATAAGGAATTTTTTTCCGCCACTGGATCAGGTCCGCCACTGTATCTTTTTTTTGTTTGAGCCATTCTTTACCCAACCTTTTCTTTAGTCGCCAGCTCCGGCTTCAGAGCCAAAGCCCGCTCCGCCTCCGGAGCCAGCGGCTGCTCCACCTCCACCGCCGCCTCCAGAACAGCCTCCGCCGCCCCCCGCACAAGCCCCGCCGCCACAGCCCCCTCCAAGCGCCGAACGCGAGTCAACGGACGTTGTGACGGCCCAAAACCCGAAACCCGACGAGATCACCGACCCAAGTGCCCCGTCGAAGGATGTTGTAACTGCCCAAAACCCGAAACCCGATGAAATCACCGACCCAAGCGCCCCGTCCAAGGACGTGGCCACGGCTCAGGTCCCCGTTGATGAGAAGACCGACCCCAACGCCCCGTCAAAGGACGTTGTAACGGCGCAGATCCCGAAACCCGACGAAGTCACCGATCCGAATGCGCCGTCCAAGGACGTGGGCACGGCTCGGATCCCGGTCGATGAGAAGACCGACCCGAATGCGCCGAGCAAGAATGTGGCGACGGCCAAGGATCCGGACGCGCGGTCGGCGGAAAAGCCCTCGAGCGATGTGGGAACGGCGGTGGCGCCGGGCGAGGCGGCGCAAGCGGGAGAGGCCAGCGAACCGCCGAAAGCACCTGGCACCGCGCCGGTCTTCGATCCGGCACTGGATGAGTGAGTTTTGGGAGGATTTGGGAGTTTGAAGGTTTTCGTGGTGGGACCAAAGAAAAAATAAATTTTTAGGAAAAAGGAGAAAGACGGGGTTGAAATTTTTTTAGAATACAACTAATGGCCTTCTGGCTCTTTTTGACTCATTTTGACCTCATTTTGCGACATGAAATGTTTTCGTGCCGAGACCCAAAGCAAAAAATTTTTTTTGGCCTAAATGACGAAATTTTCTTCCGAAGGCCATAATACATACATGCCACGCCAAAATTTCACAATTTCGTATTTTACCCCATTTTTCAGGAACAAGAAACATAAACACAAGCACAGAAAACATAAGAAGAAGAGCAAGCGTGACGGCGAGGACAAAAAGAAGGACAAGTCCAAGAAGAAGCGCTCCAAAAAGTCCAAGAAGAAGAGGAGCAAGAAGAGCAAGTCCACTCAAGACGCTCCCGGTGACGCCCAGCCTGCCCCAGATGCTCCTCCAGCTTCATGAGGCTCTGGAAAATAATTCGGCGTTTTCTGCTTGTGTTGACTTGACGGAGTAAAGGAATTTTGAAAATTATGACTATTATGGGCTTATTCGACTATTGGCACAAATTTTTGTCTTTTAGTCCAATGAAATCGAGATTTTTGAATGTTTCACAGCGCAAGCAATGAATGCCAAAAAATCTTGGCATTGTGTGGCAATCTCGGAAAATGCTGAAATTCTTGGTTTTTTCGAGAAAGTTTCATAAAAAATAGTTTACAAACAAAAACAACGTGTAAGAGTTAGTTTTCGACTGATTTCGGAGCGATGGCTGCCCCTCCTGACCACTCTACATCTCCATCTTCACCTTCCCGACTAGGCCTCAACCCTGAACAGCTCAAATGGCTCCTCTCCAAACTTTCATCGGACGATCAAGAAGAGGTCTCCAAGATCATGAAAGACTGCACCTCCGAGATGACCTTTTCACGAGGAATGCCATTCGCGATTGGAACAATGTTATCCATGTGGTTTGTGCGGAACCGGCTGCCGGAGAAGTATTGGATCGGCCCGAAGTCCTCGATCCCTTTCTACATGCTCATTGGGTTTGGTTCGTTGACGGCGGCAAATTTGTTGTCCATGAATACGTGTGCGGATCGGGTGAGACCGAAATTGACAAGTCTTTACGAAAAGGTGGGTAGTTTAATATTTTTTGGTTTTTATGTTTAGGTAAAGATGAATTTGATGGCAAATTAAGTATAGAAAGGTGTGTTCAAGCTCTAGCAAGCTTTTGGAAAATTTTACGCTAAGAATTTGTTTAAATTCCGCTGGTTTTAACGATATTATGCTTGAGGTGTTAGGTCAAGTGTAATATCGAAATTTTTGCCGTTTTCTTGCAAATTTCTTTTGACAAAGATGGTGAATGGCTAGATATTGCTATTCTGCTTTTTAAACATTTGCAACCCCAGTGGTTCTACTGGATTTTATGATGTTGCACTTGGTAATCCTAGTATCAAGTATAATATCGAAATAAATTCGATTTTTGGTTTATCGAAAAGGCTTACAGGTTAGATAAAGATTTTCTGGACCTTCAAGAGTTCTGAGGGCTTTTAACACTTGTCTTTTTATTAATGATTGACCTTATATTACACTTGACTTATCAGCTGTCAGAGCATGGACAAAACTCTTCGCCAACCCTCTGATTCCTTCCTAATTTCAGTACAACAACCTCTCCGCTGAAGGCGGCGTCGCGATAGATCGTTATGCCCAGCTGCGGCAGCAAAATCGTTCGGGTGTGACGTTGGGAAACATTTTGGAGCAGCAGCGAGACGCCGAAGCGAGTTATCAAGAACGAAAACGGATCGAGGACGAGAAAGAGCGCGCCAAATACGTGTGGGACGAGAGTGCCCCACTCCTAAGTGGTACCCCAACCAGTCGCAGTGTCCACAGCATTCCATCGAACTTTTTCGGAGACCCAAAATCATCTTCCACTAGCTATGGGGACAAAGATTTCTCGTGAACTCGCAATTTTAGGTGTAAAAATAAAAATTCTGAATATTTTCTGAGTTTTGGTTTTGATTTTCCTTCAATTTGAAGTTGCTTTTTACCGGTTGATTGGTCGATTTTGGAATGACAAGGCAGATTTCTTGGAAGAATTGGATTTTTCGAAAAACTCCGAGAGAAGAATATGTTTTGAAGGTAATTTTGGGTTGAAAATTTGATTTTTAGGGTATTCGAGAGGTGCTTGTTCATTGAGGATATTAAGTTTGGTAGGAAGAGATAAAAAATTTCATGGATAATATCCGAACCTCTCATGGATAATATAAAAATTGCTCTAAAATTGAGGGCTCAAGTTGTCTAAGGGTTCTAAAATAAATTTCACGACTTTATATACCGTTTTTATCATCCTTTGGCCATCTAAAGATGGTGAATTTTGCTTGAAACACAATGCCAAGAATTTTGAAAACTCGAATTTTTTGAAAAATTTTCGCCAAAAAAATCAGAAATAACAAAAATTCAAGTGATTTTAGGACAAGACCTTACGTTTGCATCATGATCACTATATTTTTTACAAATATTTGAAAACTTTTCGCGAAGACGCCGATGCCACGGAATGGGAGAGAATTTTGCTCGCTGTGGATGGAATTGTTGGTCCATGGAACTTGATCCTGCTCCCGTATTACTGTATTCTACATGGCGGAGGTATTTTGTAACCAATTTTTTATTTTGTAAAATTTTTTTGATTTTTTTTAATTTCTCAATTTTTTGATGGTTTTGAGCCGAAAATTTGATATAACGCAAAAATTTCCAAAGATTATTGCTAAATTTGTTGAGTAAAACGTTCTTTACAGTCAACTTCATGATCCCATATGCGATTGTCTACTTTTTCGTCGCCATTCCACTCTATTTTCTCGAATTTTTACTGGCCAAAATCACAAAACTGGGTCCCGAAAGGGTTTTGTCGTTTCTAAACCCAACTTATCGAGGTAAGCTGCCTAAATATCTTGTGTAATGTCTGTCTCAGGTATGACGGTGGCTATCTATGTGGTTGGGCTGCTGCAAACAATTGTTTTCGGGACTTATGGAGTGAAATTCCTCGAATTAGCCAAAATCCAGCTGGATAGTAAGAAATTTTTAAAATTTTGCTCCAAGAAACACTCGAATTGATGTCTAAAACATCTCTTCTTTCTAGAGAGTCAAAATGTAGAGCTGGATTTGGTCAGTCACACCTGGATCAACGGCTTATTGGAGGAAGGTTGCGATGATAACGAGATTTTTGGATGTTTTCCTATAAAGTAGGTCGAAAAAGTCGATTTTATTAATGAAATTGTTAATAAAAGTAAAAATAAAGAAGTGTTGAAGCTTCAGAGATGTTTATTTCGCTAAAAAATAATTGAAAATCAACTGAAAATAAGCAAAAAGGCATTACTTCCCATGCCGGGAATCGAACCCGGGCCGCGTGGGTGAAAGCCACGAATCCTAACCACTAGACCACATGGGAGACGGCGCTGGGTGTCTTCGTTTCTCTCCAAACAAAAGGAAAAGGGGAAATGGATGGAGTTGAGCTTGTTTTAGCCTATTTTTAGCGATTTAAAAATTTAAAAATTGCAATAATTTTGTTTTTATTGTATTTCAGACATCTTAGACTTGTTTTTCTCCAATTTTCAAAGGTTTTAGCAGTCAATTTTATCAGAAATAGGTAAAAAATCTCAAAATTCCCCGATTTTTTTGATAATACGACCATAATTTTTTAGAAACTACGCCGACTGTCGCCGCAATCCCATTCAGGAAATTTGCGATCCATTTTGGGCCTCTGAAAATGATCGATATTATCAAGTGTCGCATGGTTTCACCCCAACTTTCCAATATAACCTCGAGAACAGCTCCATTTTGAATCCCCATCAATTTACAGCTGACGTGGAGCCATTTCCCACCACGCATTTTGTTTTCTGGGCCCTAGTTACTCTTCTCTCACTGGAGACCGCCTCATATGTCGCGAAATTCAGCTTGGTCCTGAAGATTTGCGGAATCACCATGTTGGCAGTCTGCGCCCACACTGCGTACAAAAATCACGGTGGACGGGAGGGTTTGAAGTTCTTCTATCAAGCAGAGGTGCAGAGGATCTTTGAAAACACTTTGTGGCCAAATGCTGTGGGACTGGCGTTCATGTCGCTGAGGTGAGAGGAGTTATATTGTACTTGATATCAACAGCTAAAATAAGGAAATTTTAAGAAAGTTTTTTACTTTTTATTGTTTTAGATTTCGTATTTCAGCTGTTGCAACGGTTTCCTCCACAAGATTGGGTCAATTTCGAAGAGACGATCAAGAACTGCACTGAAAACTCTGGCTGTGGTCATTATAGCTGATTGGAGTGTAAAAAGTATTGTGATCACCCTATTTTACTGCTCGGTTGGCGTCGTGGCTGGTGAGTTTCATTTTCCTACGCCTTAATTTACTATGCATTTCTGAAAAACTGCGAATTTTGAATGATTTTCAAAAAATTTTTGGTCTCACCACGAAAACTTGACATCTTTGTTTAGACCTTTAAATGGCTTCTAAACGTTATTTTTGAACAAGTTATACCCTTTTTGACCTTTTTAGGACAATATTTTTGAAAGAAGTTTTGATTTTTACAATTTTTTTGGTCTCGTCACGAAAACTTGGCATCTTTGTTTAGGCCTTAAAATGGCTTCTAGAAGTTATTTTTAAACAAGTTATACCCTTTTTGGCCTTTTTAGGACAATATTTTTGAAAGAAGTTTCGATTTTTACAATTTTTTTGGTCTCATGACGAAAACTTGGCATCTTGGTTTAGGCCTTTAAAAGGCTTCTCAAAGTGCTTTTCAGCCAAGTTATACCCTTTTTGGCCTTTAGGACAAATTTTTGAAAGAAATTTTGATTTCTACAATTTTTTTGGTCCCACCACGAAAACTTGGCACTGCGTTTCAGACCTCTAAGTATGTTTTAAAACTGATTTTAGTCACACTACACCCCGATTGGAGCCCCGCAAACGCAATAAACGATTATTTGAGGCAAGGAGGAGTACTGTCAATTACTGCGTTCCCGGAATACAAGTTGATCTCGGAAAAGTTTTTACAATTCGACAGAACAAACTTGATGTTTTATTTCCTAGTCCTGGTCTTGTTCTGCGCAAGGACTTGTGTAAGTTTGAGTAGATTTTTTTGGATTTTTTGAGGGTTTTTTCAAAAATTTTTGTTACAGTAACCCAAGTGTGTGATATTTGGATCGGAAGTGGGAAAAATTTAAAATTTTTTTCGATTTTTGAGTTTAAAATTTCAGGCTTGATTAGAAGTAAGGTGCACAGTATTTCCAGAAGAAATTAGTCTTTTCCCAGTGCTATGCGAAAAATTATAGATGAAAAAAGTTTTTTTTGTCTGGCCGACTCTCCTCATTTTCTATGCTCTCTTGGAAAAAAGATTGCAAAATATCTCGGCTCTCCATTTAAGTTGTGATCTAAAATTTCTAGCGGTTGCTTTGGGGGTCGTTCAGAGTCTGTGTGCCAAATTTGGAGTTAATTGAAATATTGAACTTACCCTATACAGTGACGGACCTGATTCAGTGGCAAACAACGTGCCATTTTGCATCCAGGAAGTATCAAAAAATGTAGCAAAATACACCTCCCTCTCCAACTAAAAATACTCTGTTTTGAAGGGCGCTTGGAAGCGTTGCGAAGCCACCAAGAAAAATCATCACTAAGCGTTACGGTATTCCAAAATGCGCCATGGTTTTACATCAAAAAAAGTGAAACAGACACTTTTTGAAAGTTGGACTTATAAATCAGCTAAACCGAAAGCTCGGATGCTAAAAATAAAGCTGAGTGTCCTATGAAGTACCAGCCTTGATAATTTACAGTGACGGACCTGATCCAGTGGCAAAAAACGTACCATTGTGCATCCAGGAAGTATCAAAAAATGTAGCAAAATACCTCCCTCTCCAACTAAAAATACTCTGTTTTGAAGGGTCCCTCACAAAAAGGGCGGACGACCTTTTGAAATCGGAGTTTTTTCACTTGAAGAGGGAAGTATTTTGCTACATTTTTTCATGCTTCCCGGATGCAAAATTATACGTTTTTTGTCACTGGATCAAGTCGGTCACTGTAAGTTCCCTATATTTTTTCAATTTCCCCCCTTTTCCAGAGCCTCTATCTCCTCGAACTCGAGAGTTTGATCCAAAATGGCGCCACAGTCCGGCTGATTTGCGGAGGTATTGCCTCAAGTATCAGCAGATTCGGCCTAATCACGATCTGTGGCATCTTTTTGGCCCTAATTTCGGTTGGATTCGCTTTTCCAACCACTTTTTTGGCGATTATGCCCATTCAAGACGGCCTCGTGGCCAGTGTTGTGGTAGTGGCGACCGGTGAACTCTTGGTGATTGGGTTTGCGTACTCGGTGAAGAAGTTTTTGGAGTGAGTTTGGATTAAAAACAAGGTCAAATTTTTTTATCGCAAAAAAAATTTTTTTTTCACAAGGAAAGTACTTCTATGGGGTGTGGAATTACCGGTCGAGATATATATCAAAAAAATCGCAAAAATTTTCTGATTCAGAATATATAAAAATTAGCTGCCTAATTTTGGTCTATCAGCGAGTTTTTTCAATAAATGTTTTTCTCGAGGAAAAAAATCTGCGGCAACAAAAGCGAGCTCGGTCTCTTCCTTCGGAAGAGAGCGGCGTGGCCGAGTGGTTAGAGCGCTAGATTGGGAATCCGAGGGGAACGGGTTCGATTCCTTTTGCCACACTAGAACCCATTTTTACATTGGAACTACTTTTAAGGTGTAGTTGTAATCCAATTTGATATTTTAAGGCTTGTCAAGGCCTCAGAATTTATTTTAGCACAAAACAAAAATTTTTTATTGGTAAAAACACGGTCAAAAAGACACTTGCATGGTGTCGCGAGAAAACTTCTGAGGACAAAAACATGTCATTAGACCAAAATTAGGCAGCTAATTTATATATATTCTGAATCAGAAAATTTTTGCGAATTTTTTGATATATATCTCGACCGGTAATTCCACACCCCATAGAAGTACTTTCCTTGTCAGAGATATCGATTTTTACACTCTCCCGGCCTCAACGCCTGTGCATTGGTTCCTGTCGATCCAAGCCACGGTCTTCATTCCGTCCGTTTTGTTGGTAAGTTGCCTAGTGTAATATAATCAAAATTGGAAATTGAGCCCAATTTTGGTGTAGATAGGTCAGTCTTGACTTGTCGATGATGTTTATGAAATTTCAGTCCACGGTGGTTAGCCAAGCCACGGACTTTTCGGACCTTGTCTACGGGGACTTTCGGTTCCCGGCCAGTTTGAAGGTGATTGAATATGTGATCCCGTTCATTGTGCTGATGTAAGTTTTAAGGTGATATATGTTGCCAAGATGGCTTGTCACGAACCTCATAGGAGGTTGTATAGTTTATTTTGCATTTGGGTCAACTGTTTCTCTCTTGGGTCAACTGTTTCCCGCAAGGGTCAACTCTGTTTTTATTAGGTTAACTTTTGCTCTGCCGAGTCAGGTGCTTCCTTCTATGATGTACTGTTCGATTCTAGGGTCAACTAGTCATTATTTGGGTCAACTGTTTCTCTCTTGGGTCAACTGTTTCCCGCAAGAGTCAACTCTTACTTTATTGGGTAAACTTTTTCTCTGTTGGGGCAAGTGCTTCCTTCTATGATGTACTGTTAAATTCTAGAGTCAATTAGTCATCATTTGGGTCAACTGTTTCCTTATTAGGTTAACCTTTTCTGTATTGAGTCGGGTACCTCCATCTATGATCTACTCTTTTTTTCTATGGTCAAATAGTCATCATTTAGGTCAACTGTTGCTCACATTGGTCAACTGTTTCTCTCATAGGTCAACTGTCATCTTTTTGGGTTTATCTTTTTCTGTTGGGTCAGGTATTAGGATCTAGTCTTCCTTGGGTCAATTAATCATCATTTGGGTCAACTGTTTCTCTCTAGGGTCAACCTTTGTATTATTAGGTCAAGCTTTTCTGTGTTGGGTCAGGTGTCTCCGTCTATGATATACTCTGCAATTCTAGAGTCAACTAGTCCTCCCGTGGGTCAACTCTTTCTCCCATGGGTCAACTCTTTTTCTGCTGGGCTAACTATCCCCCTGGGTTTCATTTTAAAACAAACAACTTTCAAATCTAAGTATCGATTATTTTCAGCGCAATCTGCCCTCTGACCTTCCTCCTCTGCACCAAAAAGGAGCTCAACATGGAAACCCTGTTCTCAGTTTCAAAGGAATGGAAAGAGCGCGCTAGAATTGTTTCCAACGACCATAAAAATGTCGAGAAGCTTGATTATGCCGAGCTTTTCCTTCATCATGTCGCTGGATCACCGACTCAAACCACAACAAAGACGGAGGGAGATTCAACGGAAGGCACGAAACTGTCGGATGAGAAGGCGGAAACGGTGGAAAAGGAAAGTGTAGCGCCAAAGCTGACTGTGAATTCGACGGTGAACGAAAATAAAACCACTTTGACTGTTGCCAAGAGTTCTGATACGAAATAAATCGATTTTGAAATTTTTTGGGTATTGGCGGAAGAGTTGACCCAGAAGGGAAGAGTTGACCCAAAAGGAGAAAAGTTGCCTGAAAAATAAAAGAATGGACTGTGCGTATTTTACAACGAATTTTTAATCAAATATTCGGCAATCCAGTGCAAATTAGACAAGATAGGAAGACTTGGCACAATAAGGAAACATTTGACTCAAAAGAGGAAGAGTTTGCCTGAAAAAAATGTAATCAACGTGATTTAAACGATAAATACTTTTTTTACGCACCAAATGCAACAATTGACTCAAGAGAGGAAGACTTGACTCAAGAGAGGGAGACTTGACCCAAGATCCAAAGAAATCTGGTTTCGTATTTTAGACTTGGAAAATGGTCCGTTTTACTACTGGAAATCCGATTTTGACCAAAGATCTTTAGCAAGTCATGATTTTTTTTGTCAAAAAATTCAAAATTTTCAAAAAAATTTCAAGAAATCGACAAAAAAATTTCTTACAAGCAGTCTAAAAAAATTTCCGACGTCTTCTCTCTTCATTTCTCACTCCGAAGCTCGCACTTGGTCGGTGGCAGTTCGATTGCGCTGGAAGGAAATGGAGGACATTGGCTGGGTCCTGATCCAGCTCTCCATTACAACCATTTTCATGCAATGGGCGATGTCGGCATGTTGCAAACGGAATGCACAGTGTGTTCTTTGTATCCTCCTTGCTTAACTTTACGTGGATTTGACCGTATTTTTTAGATTCAAGGTCATGGACTATCGAAGATCTTCGACGACAACGCAGAGCCAGGTGGGCATGGGGATTTTGGGTTAATATACGATTTAATAGAAAGATGAACATTTAATTTTATTCTGTGAAGATTGAATATCGCCATGAGAAGTCTTGAAAGGGGCTTCTAGGGAAAATTTGCCATTTGGGGGTCAGAATTTATATTACGCTTGACATCAAACAAACAGGTCTTGATGATAATTTTTTCATGGAACAGACTGCTTTTTGAACTGAATATCGCAGTTGGGGCCTTAAACCGTTGTAAAAACTCAATATCACCTTGTTCTTCCATTTTTAAAGGCCAAAAATTATATTACACTAGGTTCAATTTACACGGGAATTACCCCAAGTGCCGACGCTCAGATTTTCTTTAAATTTTGCACACACGTCGGGCACCCACCAAGTATCAATTCCTGAAAGTTTTAGCTCGCGATTTGCAAGCGTCACCGTGATATTGAACCATTTTTACCGCGGAGAGAGTAGGCCCAACCCGGAGACCGGTCAGAGAGAAAAACATTTTTTGGCCATAACTTTGGCAGTTTCGCGCGGAAAAAATTGATTTTTTGTGGAAACATTACACTTTACGGTAGAAATAGGTATGCAACTTTTCGTTCCGAAACTCGGCAAAAAGTCCTAAATTTTCGCCCACTATCGATCTAAAATTCTTGGCTGTTTCTGCAAAGCGCGAGCTAGGCTTCTCGCGTATATTTTAGAAAAAATTATTCTAAATTTGTGCCAAATTTCATCAAAATCTAAGCGTCGCACTTGGGGTACTTCCCTTGTTAGTCCAATACAAAGTTTGAGCTGTTTCGCAGTCATGAATAGCCTATATTTGAACTCTCTAGTTACGAATAGGCTAACTGACGCCTTAGAAGGTTAAAAACAAAATATTTTTTTTTTATCATTTTCAATCTAAATTTTATATTATATCTTCTTCTAATACCCCGCCAAAATTTTTTTCTGCCAATATTCTTATATCAGCACAATCAAAATTCCGTTCCAGACCCGAAGTACCGACAAGTCCAAGAGCACAGAGGTCACCAAACCGCCTCCGGTAAAACAAATCTTTGTGCCTCCCCACAGCTCGGACCTCTTGTCTTCGCCGACCCCAACAGATGACCTCCCGAAGCCCAAAGAAGCCCCTCCACCGGCAATGCCAAAGTCAAGCAACTCGGCGGAGGTCGTGCCCAAGAAAGACGACTCTTTTTCGAAGCGAAAGCCGGTTGTGGTGGAAGCGAAGCGCACCGGCTTCATCCAGGAGCGGGGATTCGTGGGCCGCGAAAGGGATGACTATAAGACGATGCGGACCGGGCTACCGTCCAGCGACTTTGAGGACTCTGTTTAGAGAAATGAATAGTGATTTGACAGTGAATAAACCTTATCTTACTTGGATTTTGGTTGTCTTCTGGCTAAATTGGTTGAACCTGAACTCTACCCCTTTTCTGAACTTTACCCCTTTTCAACTCTACCCCTTGAATGAACTTTACCCCTTTTTGAACACTACCCCTCATTTTGAAATTGAAAAAATGAGGTGTGACATCTTATACGATGAAAAATTTTTTCAAATTGAGAAAAATTAGGTGTGACGTCTTATACGATGAAAATTTTTTTCAAATTGAAAATAATAAGGTGTGACATCTTATACGATGAAAAATTTTTCTCAATTTGAAAAAGTTTTTTATCGTATAAGACGTCACACCTCATTTTTCTCAATTTGAAAAAAATTTTCATCGTATAAGATGTCACACCTTATTATTTTCAATTTGAAAAAAATTTTCATCGTATAAGATGTCACACCTTATTATTTTCAATTTGAAAAAAATTTTCATCGTATAAGATGTCACACCTTATTATTTTCAATCTGAAAAAAATTTTCATCGTATAAGATGTCACACCTTATTTTTTCAATTTTCAAAATGGGGTAGTGTTCAAAAAGGGGTAGAGTTCAGATTAGAGGTGGCAATCGGGCCGGGCCGGGCCGAATTTTGCGGCCCGGCCCGCGGGCCGAAGGTGACCAGGCCGGCCCTGGGCTTTTTCAAATTTGCTCAAGCCCGGCCCGGTGAAAGCCCAGGCCGGCCCGGCCCTGTTTGGCCCGCTAATGCAAAAAGATTGGATAAAAGTCTACGCACTCTCGACTGGAACTTTTTGTGCTTTCCAGCGGGGTTTTACGTCTACATGAGTGGAATTAAAAGGTCTAGTCGGCTGACTGGAATAGCCGAACAGGTATTTAAAACCTAGCCAAAAAGTTGGGTTGTGTCGATTTTTTTATCCTATAGGAAGTTAGCTACGTAAATATGGACGTTATGAGTGTAAATGTTTAATCAAAAACTGCGTAGACACGTTCATTTACATCAAGGAATCAAATTACAGCGAAATGTTTAAATTTATCATCAAAAAATTCGAAGATTCGCCCGATCCTTGCATATTTGGGTGGAATTTTACATATACATAATCAGGGATTTTAAAGACTTTGAAAAGGTGGTAAAACAGTATATAAGTCAACAAAGTTTTAATTTAATATCCATCCATCAATTCTGCTAAGCATTTGTGCTTTATTTTGCTGGTTTAGTATTAATTTTTTTCACTTATCAACCTTCCGGGCCGGGCCGGGCCGAAAGTCTCGGCCCGGCCGACGGGCCGAAACTGTCAGGCCGGCCCTGGGCTTTTTCAAATCTGCTCAGGCCCGGCCCGGCCCAATTGCCACCTCTAGTTCAGATTTTTTGGCGAAAATCAA
Organism: Bursaphelenchus xylophilus; assembly: GCA_904066235.2. Classification (NCBI taxonomy): domain Eukaryota; kingdom Metazoa; phylum Nematoda; class Chromadorea; order Rhabditida; family Aphelenchoididae; genus Bursaphelenchus; species Bursaphelenchus xylophilus. The sequence goes on from CAJFCV020000001.1 coordinate 3,231,191, forward strand.
AAAAGGGGTAGAGTTCAGCCTTTTTTGGGGTAGAGTTGAAAAAGGGGTAAAGTTCAGATTGGGGTAAAGTTCAGAAAAGGGGTAGAGTTCTGCCGCAACGGGCTAAATTTAACTTTGCGTCAAGTCTTCCTCTGTTGGGTCAAGTCTCCTCTCAATATTGAGGACTGTGTTTAGAGAAATAAATGGTGGTTTGACAGTGAATAAAAGGTTCTTTGCTTGAATTTTGGTTTTTTTGTCTCATTTGAACTCTGCGTCAAGTCTTTCTCTGCTGGGTCACACCTTTCCCGACGGCGTTGATAAAGTTGTTTCGGGAAAATTAATGATGGTTTTGATAGTAATAAACCATATTTTACCCCAATTTTGGTTTTTTTGACTCACCTTAGTTTCCGTCAAGTCTTCCTCATTTTGGGTCAACTTTTTTTCTTGATCTAGCGGCTTTGACGACTCTGTCTAAAGAAATAAATGATGATTTTGATAGTAGAAAAAAGCCTGGGTGTTCTAAATGTCATTTCGGAATTTCTTAGACGTCAAGTTTTGCAAATTTGTCAAGTGCTTCTCTCTTGTGTCAAGTCTCCCTTTTGAGCCAGCATTTGCTCTAGAAGTATGAAATATTGCAAAATAATAAAGCAACATGATTTAAATTATGATACACTAGCCGTTTCAAATTTTGGGTCAAGTCTTCCCCTTCTGAGTTTCTTTTAGAGTCAACTGTTTTCCTAAACGTAGGAAACATGAAACTACGTCAGAAAATGTATGAAAACTTTTGATGAAGTTTTTTTTTGTCTTCTGAGACAAGTTTTCTCCTTATGAGTCAAGTTTTTTCCTGTTGGGTCAACTCTTTCACCAGTATTTAAAATCGATTTCAATGATCATCGTGGTTAAAATACGCAGCAGTCAACTGCAGAGCAGTTAAAATTGCAAACATGACATTTCAAAAAATCTCAAAAATTTTTGTCGGAAGTCACGGAAACAGTTGGTGACGTCCAACTCTTCCAAACTGAATGGAATTTCCCGCTGCGAAACGTCGAAATGTAGGCGGCTTTAACGGGTCTTCCAAAAACACAATAAAGTTTGAATTGTGGCGTTTGGACTTGTGCAAAAAGCAGATTTACATTTTTGCGAGCTTTTTGGCCATTTGTATTGAAAACATTGCCCTGACATTCAACGTTTCTCCCTATTTATAGAAGAAATTCAATTTGTGCAAAAAAAATTTTATTTCGATTTTCCTCGAAAATGATGACATTTTTTCCGTCATCCACAATAAAACTTGCCCTTTCGCCGGCATTATCGCTCTCTCATTGTTTTCGGCCCCTCAGGGCGCCAACACTTTGGAGGGCCAAGAGGCCCGACTTGCACATTAATTGTTGGCATCTGCGGGTTTTACGGCTCCTCTTTTCCTTCCTGAACCTTGTAGTCCACATCACCATGGTCCAGAAATTCGTTTCCAATGGTTGTTTGCCTTCGGTTTGCAACACGTAGGAGCGACGTCAAAATCCGGACAAGTTAGGAAATTAGCGACTGGTAATTGGCCAATTAGTGGCCAATTTTGGGTTCCTTATTGGTCGAGTGAGGTCAAAAAGACAAAACGAATTTTTTGCGGCCATTTATTTTGATTTTTTGACGAAAATTTTTTAAAAATCGCATAAAATCGTCAGAAATAGCAAAAAATTCTAAAATTTTTTATTTTTCTGATTTTTCAAACAGTTAATTTATACCAAATTTATTTTAAATTGCATATAGATGCCTCTGAATACATTGTGGATCACATGAATTTTTGATTTTTTCATTTTTCGCGCCCAGAAAAAGGGAATTTTTAGAAAATAACGGGCAATTTTCGCCCCTTGCGGAGGAAATGTGACTTTCTTGAGATTCTCTGAGCAGTTTAAAGTGTATTTTTAGTCTACGAATTATTTTCAGAGCCTTCTATTCTTATTCTCTTATTTTTACCTAATTTTTCGCCGAAAATTTAAAAATTTTGGGTCCCACCACGAAAACAATAATTTTCGAAAAACTTGATTTTTCCGCTTCGAGAACATTCTTTGTGCGTGTTAGAGCCCGCAGAGCGAATTGACGTTCAAATTTTGCGAAGATTTTGACAAATTTATGACAAAATTGCTCCTTTGGGAGCTGTTGCCATGTACAGGGTGATTCAAAAAAAATGGACAACTTTTGAAGTTGGTGTATCCCACCACGAATGCCGCAGTCGGTGGAAAGAAAAATAGTTTTACAATCGTCAACGATCCTGCTTCATGAAACCTATTTCAATTTTTAAGATATTTTTGCTGAACGGCTTGTACGAGCCAAAATACTAGGTCAGCCCATATTTTGACCAAATTTTCCAAAAAATTTGTAGGTCCAAAAATCTTTAACGGCTTGAATTCTTGCAGCCAGCTAAAAACTGCGTGTTGACTGTTTATTAAGATACTAAGGGGAATCTAGAAAAGCGAAAACGCTGATATTATTCTATTAATAACGCTCCAACAGTTCGCAACGTGATCCACAAGAGACTTATCCGCATAGTTCTGGATTTTTGGGATGATCGGGTTTCAAAACTTAGTAGGGCGGCCTGGCTTGCGCTAATAACGGCAAAAAGTGATTCCTGTAAGACATATAACATTGCTTTACATGGGTCAGCAGTTGGTTTGATTGTAGATTTCATTAGCCATGTGCTGGGCTTATAAAAGTTTAGCCGGCTCTACCCAGAGACGCCGATATTTTTTGGCCAGAAAAATTTTACTTTTTCGTTGGCTTTCTTCAACAAGCCGCACAACTTTGACAAGCTGCATTTATACGATAGTGATATAAGTCCGTTCTTCAATTTTAAATTGGTCTCCGTTAATTTGAACAAACCTAGCCTTCAGAATCCGCGTATCTTTGCGATGACCCATCAAAAAGTAAAAAAAGTCGAAATTTTGTTTGCAGTTTTGCGAATTAAAGGGTACTGTTGTGAAAAGTCCGTTTAATATACTCACAATAGAGCAGCAAACGTGGTAAAAATGGAATTGGTTCAAAAACTTTGACCACGTTCGGCAGAGCTAAGTTTTTGTAAAATCGCCCAAATGAGCGTTGATTTTCCCTCGCTGGTTGTCTAACTTTTTGCCTCTGATTTTTCATTGTCTGAAAGACCTGGATTAAATCCTTATAAGGTCTTAGAGAATAGGTGTCTGTGTTTCGCTGAGGCCGCTCAGAACGTCTCTGTTACACCCTTAAGACATTTAGGAACGAAAACTTTCCAAATTTCGCCGCGGGAATGTGTGCGCTGACCCGGCAATTTTTAAGCAACCGTATGTCGGCAACTTTTGCAGCTAGTGAACAATTTTTGCAATGAATATGTACACATAACATAGTAGTTTCATGCCATGTGTACTTTTTTCCGAAAAACATTCAAAGCCAAAAGAAATCGAAGAAAGAAAAGTGTCCATTTTTTTTGAATCACCCTGTACAATATTGATGGGGTTGGGAGATGTATGAAGAATATATGTGCTTTATGATGAATGGAATAGACGTTGAAAAAGTTTTAGAGCAATGGGTTTGATTATTATCAAAAAATTTTAAATTTAAATTTCCGCCATTTTTGGCATTCTGTTGCAAGGGCTGGAAATGAAAAAAAATGGGAATAAATTGATGTAAAACACGTCGTGTGGCATTTTTAATAAATAAAAAAATAAATAAATTTCTGCCTCCATTTTTTGCTTTTTAGGACAAAAAAATATGAAGGGAAATGTTCCCGCCATTTTTGGCATTCCGTTGCAAGGGCTGGAAATGACAAAAAATATGAAGAGAGGGGTGTAAAATACGCCGTGTGACACTTTTCCATTCATTTCTTGCCTTTCAGGGCAAAAAACTCAAAAAGAAAATTTTCCCGCCATTCTTGGCGTTCTGTTGCAGGGGCGGGAAAGGTTAACAATGGAAAGCACTGGGATGTAAAATACGTCTTTTTAAATTTTTTTCCAATTCATTTTTTTACTTTTAGGGCAAAAAACTCAAAAAGAAAATTTTCCCGCCATTTTTGGCATTCCGTTTCAAGGACTGAAAGTGACAAAAAAATGGAAGAAATTGGATGTAAAATCCGACTCCTCTTATTTTTTCTATGCATTCCTTCCCTTTCATGGCTAAAAAACTCAAAAGAAAAAATTTCCCACCATTTTTGGCATTCCGTTGCAAATCCTGAAAATCGACCGGGCACCCCCTCAAAAACATCTCTTATTCTTGAAACAAGGTATTTCCAGCCCCAAAATGATAAAATTTGAAGTCTACCCTTTCTATTTTGTCTGTAAATTTCTTTATTCTCTCCGCCACCCTCATGAATAATATAACCAAACACCAAATTTGACCCCCAATCCTTATCTTCTTTCCTCCTCTTTTATAGTCCAAACTCCAAAAATACGCACCTTGCACAAGAGGGGGGTGAGCAGGGCACGTCATGCCGTGGAGGGGGGGGAATCCGACCTTATCCTATTTGCTCTTATCGGATTCCCTCTCCAAAATTTTATTTGAACATTCTCCCATTTTTCTTCGCAGAGAGGAAGCCAACGGAAAGGGAATTTACATTCGCTATAACGTCACTTTTTGGGTAAGGCCGCTCTTCCCCTTTCATTTTTCTCGCAACGTTCGGCACGTTTCTTTTTTTCGTTTGACGTTGAGGTTGGAGGCAAAGATTATATATTGAGGAGGTTTGTTGTATTGGAGGCTTACAATTAGTTTTGGAGATTTTGGGGGTTGATGGTGTAAAGGAAAATCGTATGTTGAGCAAATTGTAAAAGAGAAAAAAAACTTTTTTTTGTTGTAGTAGATACTTGATAGGCAAGAGCTTTTTTAGCCCTAAAATCTTGAATGCAATAGATAAAATTGTCCGTTAAAGAGATATTTTGCTGTATAGGCTTAGAAAAAAACAATCGCAAAGACTTGCAGTAGATTCTCGTACAATTTTAGCAGTTTTTTCAAAGATTCTTCTTATTTGATGACTTTTTTGGATTGGTCAGCACTTCAAGATAAAGGCTAGGATTTACTTGAAATTTGGCGTGCCCGCTTTGACTGGGTTACTGATCAATCTCTAAAAATAATATCTTTCTTACTACAAGTGTAGCGAAGATATGCAACGACCTTTTTCGACGAAGGAAAAGGAATTTTTTGGTAACTTTTGACTCAAAAATCTGGATGGTTTCTAAGAATGAGTTAAAATCTTACTATTCCCTACTGCTTGACATCTTCTCTTTCCCCCGAAACCGTCTCTCCTCTGCGTCTGCGAATACTTCCAAATCGCCTTTGTTTCGCCCGTCTTTGGCCGGAAATTCAACCTACGTTTTCTGCGTACGAAAAGAAGTTCTTGGCGATGTTTTATCAAAGCAGGGCCATCCGACTTTTCGGACTATGTAAACATTCGAGGAAGTTGTTTTTATGCGACAAAACAGCGTCTTGTTCCGGGAAGCGCCATTTAAGGACTCGCGGGGGTTGAAGCGGGAAGTTTACTCATTCAAGATTTGAATTTCCCGCCAATTTTGGCATTGTGTTTACACTCGTATTTTAGTCATAAGAACGAAAAAAATTGACGTTAAAATGTGATACAGGTCTTTTTGAACCGTTCTATGACATTGTTGCAGAATGCCAAGCTCTTGCCTGATCTTCAGGGAAATTCGTGCTGGGAGCCGGATTGATCTTAAATTCCTTGTAAGACCATCTAAACATAATTCTAATAGTCCTTTGATAGTTTTTTCGACCATCCGCATGCTTTAAGCTCCCATTCCTGGGCGCATCTCGCCGTTTATTTCATCTGCAATATGGAAGATATGAATGCAGGACAACGCAATGGCTGTCCCCAAATTTATACCATTCTGTCCCCAAATTTCCCCATTCTGTCCCCAACGACCTGTCCCCAAATAGGAGTTCGGAATCTGTCCCCAAAATATTCCGAATATGTCCCCAAACACAAAAATTAGTGTAGGGTCCATGTTTCGGGGTAGTAATAACACTTCGGGCTAAAAATTTGAAAATTCAAATTGGTGATTACGTAATAAGCAAAAGTTCAAAACTTTTGGGTAAAAATCGGATATAGGGGTAATCGAGGATGCTGATTTTGAAAATGATATTCATTTTTCATGATTTTAACTTTTTTCTTAAGTAGTAGTGTAAAGTAGTAATTTTTGAAAATTTTAGATGAGATGTCGAGTTATGGGTAATCGAGGATGCTGATTTTGAAAATGATATTCATTTTTCCTGATTTTAACTTTTTTCTTGAGTAGTAGTGTAAAGTAGTAATTTTTGAAAATTTTAGACGAGATGTCGATTTATAGGTAATCGACACCGCGGATTTCGAAAACAATACCAGTTTTTTTATGATTTTAACTTTTTTTCTTAAGTAGTAGTGTAAAGTAGTAATTTTTGAAAATTTTAGACGCGATGTCGATTTATAGGTAATCGACACCGCGGATTTCGAAAACAATACCAGTTTTTTTATGATTTTAACTTTTTTCTTAAATAGTACTGTAAAGTAGTAATTTTTGAGATTTTTTGAATTGGTATGGTATATGGGTGCTGATTCCAGAATAAGATTCCTGATGAGTTGTGCTGTAAAGTTGTGATTTCTTTGTTTTTATTTTATTTTTTTGATGAATAGTTAGTTAAGTGCAAGGTATGTGTTATTGTTGATTCAAAAACTGTGTTCATCTTCTGTAGTTTTTATTCACCTCCAATCTGTTGGCAGAAGAATTTTTGCTCACGAGGGAATGGTCTGAACTTCCCCCAGCGTTTGGGAAAATGACTAGTACAGGTGGATGGAGCATGTCAACTTTGGTAAAAAGAGCCATTTTCCAGCTGCGGAATAAGCCCAGCCGACGAGAAAAATCGACCGAAAGTTCCACAAAAATTTCTCTTTCTCTTCCCTCGGAAAAGAAGAGCGGTGTCCAGTGGTTCGGTCAGCCGAGTGGATAAAGCGTCCGCTCGATATTCTTTTGGGGGTTGGTTCGATTCCGGGGTCTCGCGAAGGACCGTGATAAGGCTTTGATGAGTAAGATCAAACTCTAGCAACCCAGAAAAAATTATTTTGCCTTTTTCAAAGTCAAGTCTATCACCAAACAAGTATAACTTCGACGTTCCATCGCTTTGAAGGTTCGGAAGCACCCAAAAAATTCATTTTTTGACGATTATATGTTTGGTATAATTCCCCAAACGTATAAAAATGGCAAAATATTTTTTTGGGTTGTTAGAATTTGATCTTGCTCATCAAAGCCTTATCATGGTCCTTCGCGAGACCCCGGAATCGAACCAACCCCCAAAAGAATATCGAGCGGACGCTTTATCCACTCGGCTAACCGAACCACTGGACACCGCTCTTCTTTTCCGAGGGAAGAGAAAGATGAAATTTTTGTGGAACTTTCGGTCGATTTTTCTCGTCGGCCGGGCTTATTCCGCAGCTGGAAAATGGCTCTTTTTACCAAAGTTGACATGCTCTATCCACCTGTACTAGTCATTTTCCCAAACGCTGGGGGAGGTTCAGACCATTCCCTCGTCAGAATTTTCTGTCAAACCTGGCATAGCGGCAGGCTATCCCAAGCCAAACAATTTTATAGCAGAAAAATTTCTGTCAAACCCCGCCCATTTTGGCGCGCTCGATGAAGAGCCGAAGCAATACCGTTGATGATTCGAAGTAAAAAAACAATCCTGTTGGATAATGGTTCAGTCTAGCATTTATCACAATAAAAATTTAAAATATTTTACAAATATTTTCAACTCCTTCAGGTCCGTGTGATATCACCTAAAACAATATCTGCCTAATTGCAATAAATCGATAGAGAAAACGTTGAAACAGCAAATAACTTGCGTAAATTTAACCTATTCTTGTACGGACAACGTCACAAAATAATACGGTTGTTTTTTTTTTCTTTTTTGACAAAAAATTTTAAAAATATAACTACGTTGTCTAAAGAGAAGTATTTTTAAATTTCAAAAAGTTTTTTTGCTAATTTAAGTTCTTTGAGCTACGTCCTGTTATTATCCAACAGGATTGTTTTTCATGCGATTATTACTTCGAGTCATCAACGGTATTGCTTCTGCTCTTCATCGAGCGCGCCAAAATGGGCGGGGTTTGACAGAAATTTTTCTGCTATCAGTCTGGCCGAAAAAGAACCGGCCTCCCCGAACCCTTCCGTCGCACTCACTCCAAACCCCAATTTGCACCGCGCAGAAATTTGGAGGACGTCGCCGAAGAAAAGAGCAAAAACGACGCATCGCCAGCGATAAAAGTGGGTTTTGCACAGTGCAAATGCCCTTTTTCTGCTGTTTCGCACTGTGCAATCAACAAAATTCCCACAAATTCAGCGATTTTTCGGTGTCGCGCGCACTTTTGCGATGCATCGCGAAAACATTCAATTTCGAGGTTGCGATTTCGAGGCGCGAGGGGGGCCGGTTCTTTTTCGGCCAGACTGATATAAAATTGTTTGGCTTGGGATAGCCTGCCGCTATGCCAGGTTTGACAGAAAATTCTGAGCAAAAATTCTTCTGCCAACAGATTGGAGGTGAATAAAAACTACAGAAGATGAACACAGTTTTTGAATCAACAATAACACATACCTTGCACTTAACTAACTATTCATCAAAAAAATAAAATAAAAACAAAGAAATCACAACTTTACAGCACAACTCATCAGGAATCTTATTCTGGAATCAGCACCCATATACCATACCAATTCAAAAAATCTCAAAAATTACTACTTTACAGTACTATTTAAGAAAAAAGTTACAATCATAAAAAAACTGGGATTGTTTTCGAAATCCGCGGTGTCGATTACCTATAACTCGACATCTCATCTAAAATTTTCAAAAATTACTACTTTACACTACTACTTAAGAAAAAAGTTACAATCATAAAAAAACTGGTATTGTTTTCGAAATCCGCGGTGTCGATTACCTATAAATCGACATCTCGTCTAAAATTTTCAAAAATTACTACTTTACACTACTACTCAAGAAAAAAGTTAAAATCAGGAAAAATGAATATCATTTTCAAAATCAGCATCCTCGATTACCCATAACTCGACATCTCATCTAAAATTTTCAAAAATTACTACTTTACACTACTACTTAAGAAAAAAGTTAAAATCATGAAAAATGAATATCATTTTCAAAATCAGCATCCTCGATTACCCCTATATCCGATTTTTACCCAAAAGTTTTGAACTTTTGCTTATTACGTAATCACCAATTTGAATTTTCAAATTTTTAGCCCGAAGTGTTATTACTACCCCGAAACATGGACCCTACACTAATTTTTGTGTTTGGGGACATATTCGGAATATTTTGGGGACAGATTCCGAACTCCTATTTGGGGACAGGTCGTTGGGGACAGAATGGGGAAATTTGGGGACAGAATGGTATAAATTTGGGGACAGCTTAACAATTATCCATGAATGCAGCCATAAGGCAAAACTCGAGATTTTATGGCCACAAATGCGTTATGACCCTTTCTGCTGAATGTCTTACATATGAAATGTGCAAAGAAAACTTTTGGAGAACAATTGTTGAATGTTCTAAAAAATCTGTCATTATGACGGGCTTGTTTCAAAGTTTGAAGCCAGAAGTAATCTGATCCGGCAATTTTTTGCTATTTGTCACAAACATGTCAAAGGGTTTGTCATCGTGTCAGTCTTCCAAGTCCTTTGATCTTTTGTCTTGTTCGGGTTGGGCGCAGGTCGCCATCTTAAGTTATGTGATTTAGTGAATGGATTTAAAGTTACAAGGACATTTGTGATATGAAGAGCATGTCTTTTTGATAAATATATGATTTATTTGTCTTTTTCCCATTATTTGACATATCCCAGGGCGCAGCTTGCCATTTTCAAACTTACAAATATAGCCTAAAAATGACGTCATATTTGATTAATGGGGTCTAATTAATGTCCACAAGTCCAGATCAACATTTTTTACCCCTATTACCTCGCATTCATCATAACGCAGGGCGCAGCTCGCCACCTAAAAACTTCTTACGTAACACCCGCTTCGCCCCTAAAACACGGATAAAACGCGTCGGGAAGAAAAGGGCCGGCATGTGGGATGAGTGATCGTCACCGAACTTATGATTCCTCGGAAAAATGGGCCATTTGGCCGCAATAATAAAACCCGGTCCCCAACCCCCGACCGTCTTCGAAACGAAAATTGAAAAGCCTTCAATAATTTCTTCATCCCCTCCGGGCCGCCTTGCCTTTGTTCCGGCCCTGATTTATCCCCCCACATCTTCCACGGGGTTCGCCGGTGCGATTATAGTCGTTTGGGCGGTTGTTTTTTCGATGATTTGGAATGATTTAGAGGTCGGAGGAGGTGGGATGATGTTGTCTAGTGGGAGATGGGGTCAGACGGAGATTTTTGAAGGGATTCTTGCTTGGAAATTTTTGAGTTTTTTTGCTGAAAATTGGAAAGTTTTCTAAAAAATGCCCATTTCTGCAAAAATGCAAAAATTTTGAAATTTTTGCGCAGTTTTTTCAAAATCTTGCAGCATCGCTAGAACGACTACAGCATTCCAGTTGTATCACTAGTGTTGATTCAACGGAATTACACCAGATTCAGCGCTTTTTCCGGCGTTAAATAGGCTTATCCCAAAATTTGGAGAGGGATTCAAAAAATTGCGAAAAATTGGGGTTGTTGAAACTCGATCGTCCTGAAATTTCTCATACATACTGTTTATAGACCAGACAACAATCACCTAAAATTTCAGCCGCTAATTTGCAGGCACAGTCAAAATATTCAACGATCTTTGCAAACAAGAGCCAAAACTCCCGGACATGAATTTCTGACCACCCATATCTCAAATGAATATAGGGCAATCACTTTGTAACTCGGCATGTATATTAGTCATGACAGGCAGAATCTGCGACATAAAAATGTTTTTCATGTCTCTGTCCTTAGGCGAGTTATGCAGACTTTCCAAAAAATGGTGGGTAAAACTTTCTGGTCACCTAAAACTAAAGTTTTCTCGGTCACCGTGAGTAAGTGACATCGTTCAGTTATCTTGAAACACTACGGTCGGTCGGACGGTCGAAGGAAAAAAATTTTTCAGACCATGTCTTTTTGGAATTTGCCTGGAAAAAATTGATTTTTGGCGGAAAATTAAAAAAAAAAATTTGAATAAAAAAATTTTTTAAAGCATTTTTTATTTTAAAATTTCTCAAACAAGTCTTATCTTTTGTAAAATACGGCATTTCTTGTACTCTAGAAAATTTGAACAGCCCTGAACTCCCCAAAATAGTCATTCTTTTCGTCTTGCGGTCGAAGAGGCCAATTAGCAATGTTTTATATTGAAAACAACTATTTTTATTACCAGAAATTCCCCCCTCTCCCCTCTCGTGGGCTCTCTTATCAATCGACAAACAAAAGCCCGCAGGCCTTTCACACTTCCCATCACACTCACAAGTCGTCCCAATTTTTGATCTGATTTTGTGGTGAGGGAAAAAATGATGGGAATTTTGGTGATTTTTAAGCGATTTTTATAGGACAATGGAAAAAACTGGCTGTAGAATTTTATCAAAAAATGACAGATTTTTTAGAATAAATTTTAAAATTTCAAAAAAAAAATTTTTTTCTCAAAAAATTGGTTTATTATGACTTGATGAAACTTGGCAAAAATTTAACTTGTAATTTTTTAAGCCATATGTAAGAGCCTTAGCCTATTTGCAACCAATTTTCTAGCCGTCTCTCCTCATTTCCCATAGTCTCTCGTCAGCCAAGATTGTTGAATATCTCGGCCGTTTTTGCAAAGCATGAGCTAAAATTTTCACAAATTCATTTCTGACCTTTATAAAGTGTATTTACAAACTTTCAAAAAAAATACGATTTTTTGTCGGAAAAATTCCAATTTTTATTTTCAAAAAAAATTTTCAATTTTTTCCCTCAAAAATCGGTCAAAAAGAAAAAATAAAATTTTTTTGCAGTTTTCTGACCTCCCAACGATCTTTATTTTTGCAGGTTGACGTGTCTGTTCTCTGCCCCATATGACGTAGTGATCTTGTTTATCTCGTCATTGACTTTTCCGCACTTTCAGGGCATTCCTGTCCTCCGATTCGAAGATACATATAAGAAACATATCCGAAAACTATTCAACGTTGAGTTATCGGAAAAAAATTTTTAGTGAAGTTGCTACACAAAATTCTAAGACTTTTGGCATCAGCGGATAGTTGAAATTTTGCTTTTCGCGCGAGCTGCGCCCTGTTGAAAATGAAATTTTTCGATTTTGGATCGCCTGTAACTTTTTTCTTACAGAGAAAAGTTTCCGAGTTCTTTGCATCATGTTCATCAACTATCTGTGACGGAACTTCGCGGATTTTCGAAATTTGCATAACATGCCCCCAGGGCGATATAGCAGTTTGAGCCTTCAGGGCATCGGAGTGAAAAAAACTCAAATTCCATTCGTATCCTCATCTCGAGTAATGAAAAACATCCCGTTACACCATAGTCGATTTATCGACCGGTCGATAGTTATTCCCGATTTTCCGAAATTTCCATTTTTCACCATCAAGATGACGGAATTTCTGGATTTTGACAACGGATTCTGATTCAGCATGCCTGACATACCCTAGAACCACCTTTCGTATCTTGCTGTCGTATTTCGTATTTTAGCTATTCGAGATTTTCCGAAATTTCCGAAAAAACTCCAAATTTTCCGGAATTTTTTTCTGGAAAACTAGATCGAAATTCAAAAATCCGGCTCCACAGCGACATAGCTATTAGTCTCAGCTATCGCTGGAATTTTTTCGGCTACTGGGACCCTGCCGGAAGTCAGATCAAACTGTTGGCGCAAAATTTTCGGGATTTTTTGCACAAAATCCGCCCTCAGGGCTCAGACTTCAAATTTTTCGGGTTTTCGAGATAAGCCCCGTAATTAGCACATCAAACTGCCCTAGAAACAACTTTCACTTCCCAACATACGACCATCTTACCCCGCCCGCCTAGCGACAAAGGCAAAAATTCGAAATTTTCTGGATCCGCCCTTCCAGAACTCGGCTGCCAGTGGAGCTATCGACACGATTTTGGTACCAATCGACGCAGAATCAAATTTTGGGTAATATTCATGTGCGAAACTCCAACTTTTCCTAAAATACGACCGTCCAGATCAAAATTAAATTTTTTCAGCGAACTAAATACGCCCCGAGGGCAAAAGTGTAAAATTCAAAATTCGGCTCGGGTCAATTTTCGACAAATTCCACAAGCTTCAATCGTGCCAAATTTCAGCCAAATCGCTTTCGAATTCAGTGAGCACTGGCCAAATTTCGGCCAAAATTGGGCGGTTCGGCCGAAAATTTGCCCTGCGGCCGCTAAATTTAAATTTCGTGAATCGAGACTTGGACCATCGTGTTCAGCGTGAAAAACCGGTCCAGAAACCACTTTCATTTCCTAAAATACGACTCGGCGAGGCCGGAGGCCGAGCCGAGTCGTCTCCAACAGCGGTGGACTTTGTATTTTTTTGTGCGAGACCGAGCCGAGAGAGGGAAATTCCTTTGCTTTTACGCAAGTTCGAATTTCGAGAGAGAGCGGAGAGCGAGAGAGGGAAATTCCTTTGCTTTTACGCAACTTTGGATTTCTTTGTGCGAGGCCGAGCCGAGAGAGGGAAATTCCTTTGCTTTTACGCAAGTTTGAATTTCGAGAGAGAGCGGAGAGCGAGAGACCGGAAGAGAAGACGGAGAAATAAAGCGGAATTCCCCATTCCAAGGGGGCGGGGTAAATTAGGGTTGGCTGGGGTGAGTGATTGCGATTCGAAATATTTGCTCCGGGTCGGAGCGGAGCATGTCTTTTTCGCGGGCTTGAGTAAGTAGAACGCGCGTTAGCGCGTTTTTCTGGCCGCGCGAAGCGGGGCCAGCGACTCCAGAGGTAGTGCGCGATCAACAACCTTCAAGATGGGCAACCTTTGCGCGCACAGCGACGTCAAGGCCCCGCGAAGCGGGAGCTTGTCGAAAGAAACCTAAGTGAGAAATATAAAAAATCGAAGACGTTGACTTATCGACTTGAAATTTGGCATAGCGGTAGAACACGAAATTCTAAGACTTTTAATTTTTTTGATTTCCCTTCCGCCGATTTTGGCGGGAATTACGGGCGTTTGAAAATGAAATTTTTTGATTTTCTTTTGGGCGTAACTTTTTGAATTTTTCGACTTTTCCTTAGCTTCTGGCTCAGTTTCACCTTTGTTGGGGTCCAAAACTTTGCGGATTTTCAAAATTTGCATATCTTGCCCTTAGGCAAAAAAGTCCGTTTTGTCGCCAATCGGAACGGAATCAAAAATTTTCAAGTTCCATTCGTATCTGCATCTCAAAAAAATGACATTACTCCGTTACACCCCCCAAAAATAATCGACCGGTCGATAGTTATTCCCAATTTTCCGAAATTTCCATTTTTCACCATCAAGATGACGGAATTTCTGGATTTTGACGACGGATTCTGATTCAGCATGCCTGACTTACCCTAGAACCACCTTTCGTATCTTGATATCGTATTTCGTATTTTAGCTATTCCAGATTTTCCGAAATTTCCGAAAAAACTCCAAATTTTCCGGAAGCTCTTCCGGAAAAACTAGATCGAAATTCAAAAAAGTGGCTCGGTGTTGGCTCTGGAATAGACTGAAGTTACTCTGTGCGTTTTTTCGGCTTCTGATATCATGCCCTAAGGCAGATCGAATGCGGCGCGCAAAATTTTCGGGGTTTTTTCCAGAAAATCGGCCCTCAGGGCTCGGACTTCAAATTTTTCGGATTTTCGAGATAAGCCCCGTAATCGTCACGTCAAACTGCCCTAGAAACAACTTTCACTTCCCAACATACGACCATCTTACCCCGCCCGCCTAGCGACAAAGGCAAAAATTCGAAATTTTCTGGATCCGCCTTTCCAGAACTCGGCTGCCAGTGGAGCTATCGACACGATTTTGGTACCATTCGACGCAGAATCAAATTTTGGGTAATATTCATGTGCGAAACTCCAACTTTTCCTAAAATACGACCCTCCAGACCAAAATTAAATTTTTTCAGCGAACTAAATACGCCCCGAGGGCAAAAGTGTAAAATTCAAAATTCGGCTCGGGTCAATTTTCGACAAATTCCACACGCTTCAATCGTGCCAAATTTCAGCCAAATCGCTTTCGAATTCAGTGAGCACTGGCCAAATTTCGGCCAAAAGTGGGCGGTTCGGCCGAAAATTGCCCTCAGGGCGTCAGAATTCAAATTTCGTGAATCGAGACTTGGACCATCGTGTTCAGCGTGAAAAACCGGTCCAGAAACCACTTTCATTTCCTAAAATACGACTCGGCGAGGCCGGAGGCCGAGCCGAGTCGTCCCCAACAGCGGTGGACTTTGTATTTTTTTGTGCGAGACCGAGCCGAGAGAGGGAAATTCCTTTGCTTTTACGCAAGTTTGAATTTCGAGAGAGAGCGGAGAGCGAGAGAGGGAAATTCCTTTGCTTTTACGCAAGTTCGAATTTCGAGAGAGAGCGGAGAGCGAGAGAGGGAAATTCCTTTGCTTTTACGCAAGTTTGAATTTCGAGAGAGAGCGGAGAGCGAGAGAGGGAAATTCCTTTGCTTTTACGCAAGTTTGAATTTCGAGAGAGAGCGGAGAGCGAGAGAGGGAAATTCCTTTGCTTTTACGCAAGTTCGAATTTCGAGAGAGAGCGGAGAGCGAGAGACCGGAAGAGAAGACGGAGAAATAAAGCGGAATTCCCCATTCCAAGGGGGCGGGGTAAATTAGGGTTGGCTGGGGTGAGTGATTTTGATTCGAAATGTTAGCTCCGGGCCGGAGCGGAGCATGTCTTTCTCGCGGGCTTGAGTAAGTAGAACGCGCGTCAGCGCGTTTTCTGGCCGCGCGAAGCGGGGCCAGACGACTCCAGACGGTAGTGCCGCGATCAAGCAACCTTCATGCCGTGGCAACCTTTGCGCGCACAGCGACGTCAAGGCCCCGCGAAGCGGGGGCTTGTCGAAAGAAACCTAAGTGAGAAAAGTAAAAAATCGAAGACGTTGACTTATCGTCCTGAAATTTGGCATAGCGGTAGAACACGAAATTCTAAGACTTTTAATTTTTTTGATTTCCCTTCCGCCGATTTTGGCGGGAATTACGGCCGTTTGAAAGTGAGATTTTTTTTTCTTAGATTGGCTGTAACTTTTTTCTTACAGAGAAAAGTTTCCGAGCTTTTTACATCATGTTCATCAACTGTTCGTGACGGAACTTTGCGTTTTTTCGAAATTTTGTCATATATGCCCTGAGGGTCTCCAGCATATACGTCGGATTTTCGGGAATTTTTTGATTGAATCGTATTCTACGCAAAATTCTAAGGCTTCTGAAGCCCACTTACAATTTACAATTATCGACCGGTCGAAAGTTATAAGCGATTTTCGGCATTTTTCGGTTTTTTCCAGATTTCACCATCAAGATGACGGAATTTCTGGATTTTGACAACGGATTCTGATTCAGCATGCCTGATATACCCTAGAACCACCCTTCGTATCTTGCTATCGTATTTCGTATTTTAGCTATTCGAGATTTTCCGAAATTTCCCAAAAAAGTCAAAATTTTCCGGAATTTTTTTCTGGAAAACTAGATCGAAATTCGGAAAAAAAGCTCAGTCATTTTCGTCGTATTCCCTCTGGGTGCCTTCTGAATTTTTTTCAGATTCTGGGATCGCTCCGCTGAAGCTGCGCGATTGGCAGAAGCCGAATTCACGTTAATTTTTTTTCCGATTTTTTCCGGAAAATCGGCCGAAACTGCACTTAGACGGCCGAAATTCGGAATTCTGTTGATAGCATTCGATTCAGCATGCTCGATTACACCTGAACACACATCAACCACGGCTACATCGCGTTTCCTACTTTCGTGACGAAAATTTTTCTCCCGGGGATCAGATGTCATGTGTAATATCAAAATTTTTTTTTCTCCAAACTGGAGTCGAAATTCAAAAAAAGGGCTGCATAACGTTTGTGGCAATTGAATTACCTTCCCTCTGCATTTTTTTCAGCTTCTGGGATCGTGCCGCTGAAGCTGCTCCGTTGGCAGAAGGTCGATTTTTCGAAATTTTTCGACCAAACCGGCCCTGAGGGCACGGAATTCAAATTTTTCGGAATTTCATGTGTTCCATTGGATTCAGCGTGTACGAGTTGACCTAGGAACATGTATCACACGCCGCAGTAACGTTTCGTATTTTAGACATTCAAAATTTTCTTCCACGGAGCAGGTGTCATGAACAACATTAAAATTTTTTTTTCTCGAAACTGAAGGCGAAATTCAAAAAAAGGGCTGCATAACGTTTGTGGCAATTGAATTACCTTCCCTCTGCATTTTTTTCAGCTTCTCAGGTCTTCTCCCCGAGGCTGCTCCGTTGGCAGAAGGCCGATTTTCGGGATTTCGAAAATTTCGAACTTTGCCCTCAGGGCGTCAGAATTCAAATTTCGTGAATCGAGACGTACACCATCGTGATCAGCGTGAATTATCGGTCCGAATAGCATTTTCATTTTCTAAAATACGACCGTCCGGGCCAAAATTCAAAATTTTTCCCCAGGGTCAGGTGTCAAGTGTAATATAAAGTCCTCATTCGCGGAATCGGGGACGAAATTCAAAAAAGAGTTTCGCGGTGCCTTTGTATTTGCCTGGAGTAGCTCCATAACCATTTTCAGCTCATGACGTCGCCCCACTGTAGCTGCGCAGTTGCCAGAGGGCCGATTTTTGGCATTTTTCGCACAAATTCCGCCCTCAGGGCACGTAAGATTCGAAATTCAAAATTCGGCTCGGGTCAATTTTTGACAAATTCGGTAAGCTTCCATCGTGCCAAATTTCAGCCCAATCGGTTTCGAACTGAGCGAGCAACGGCCGATTTTCGGCCAATAGCGAGACAGAGAGTTTCAATAAAATTTATTGCGAGCTGGCGAGGCCGAAGGCCGAGCCAGCTCGCCTGCTGCTCCGGGAGGCTCCAGCCGAAGGCTGGAGCCGACCGGAGCCCTGCTTGCATAAGCGAAAACACTATTTTAATAGAAAACAGAAGCGAAAAGGACTATTATAATTAAAAAAACAAGCGAAAAAGACTATTTGAATAAAAATTTATTGCGAGCTGGCGAGGCCGAAGGCCGAGCCAGCTCGCCTGCTGCTCCGGGAGGCTCCAGCCGAAGGCTGGAGCCGACCGGAGCCCTGCTTGCATAAGCGAAAACACTATTTTAATAGAAAACAGAAGCGAAAAGGACTATTATAATTAAAAAAACAAGCGAAAAAGACTATTTGAATAAAAATTTATTGCGAGCTGGCGAGGCCGAAGGCCGAGCCAGCTCGCCTGCTGCTCCGGGAGGCTCCAGCCGAAGGCTGGAGCCGACCGGAGCCCTGCTTGCATAAGCGAAAACACTATTTTAATAGAAAACAGAAGCGAAAAGGACTATTATAATTAAAAAAACAAGCGAAAAAGACTATTTGAATAAAAATTTATTGCGAGCTGGCGAGGCCGAAGGCCGAGCCAGCTCGCCTGCTGCTCCGGGAGGCTCCAGCCGAAGGCTGGAGCCGACCGGAGCCCTGCTTACATAAGCGAAAAGACTTTTAATAGAAAACAGAAGCCAAAAAGACTATTCTAATTTAAAAAACAAGCGAAAAAGACTATTTGAATAAAAATTTATTGCGAGCTGGCGAGGCCGAAGGCCGAGCCAGCTCGCCTGCTGCTCCGGGAGGCTCCAGCCGAAGGCTGGAGCCGACCGGAGCCCTGCTTACATAAGCGAAATTCAAATTTTTTCTCAATTACCATGTGTAATATAATTTTGTTTTGGTTGTAACTTCGGTCAATTAGCATAAAAATGGATCGCAATGGTCTCTAAAAATCACAAATTTAATATACTACGTTATTTTCCATTTCATTCCTCTTTTTTCTTCCAGTAAAAACATTTTTTTCTCACATTTCATCATGTACAATATAAATTTCATTTCGCTGTAACTTTGCTCGAACTTTATGAAATCGGGTCGAGATGGTGCCTAAAATTCACAAATTTAATACGTTACATCATTTTATATTTCATTTCTGCTTTTGCTTCTATTGAAATTAATTTTTTCTCCCATTTCATCATGTACAATATAAATTTGTTTCGGCTGTAACTTCGGTCAAAGCATGTAAAAAGTCGATTTTTTTCTAAACATCATAATTTCATTATATTTTAATAATCTCATTATTCCCCGCTGTTTTAAAAGTATTTTATCAAAATTTATTTGCAGTTCCTCGGGCGCAGCCTGCACCCCAAACAGCTTTGTTTACCCAAAAAGGGATTCTATTTTTTCGCAACAAAACTTTTTGCAACGATTTCATGTTGTTATATGAATGCTTTCGTAATTTTTTATTATTTCTTTCGAGATTTTTCCTATTTTTCGTGTTTCATAACTTTTTACGTTTTATTATACTCATTTTTTTCAGTTTTGTCAAGTAGTCCCCGATCAGCGGCAAGCCTTTCAAAGTTCAATTGTGGAAATTTTGTTTCGAGTCAAAACACCGTCCGATCAACGTCAATTTGGTTCCATTTTCCACAAGTACATCGGATTTAGGTATGTTTTTTCTTATTTTTGTTGTTGTGAAGGGGGGGCGGGGAGAAAAGAAGGTTGTGGAGTGTAAAATCTGTGGTAACAGCTTGGCAAAACTTCGACGGAGCTTTGGCAAAACTTTTGCCAACGTTTCGTCGACCTTTTTGCCCAGTTTTGACGTTATTTTAGGCGGAAAAAGGGTTAACCCAAGAGCCGCCTAAAATAAGGTCAAAACTGGGCAAAAAGGTCGACGAAACGTTGGCAAAAGCTTGCCAAAGCTTCGTCAAACCTTTGTCAAGCTTTTATAAAGCCTTTCACCCCCCACTTCCCCCTTCAACACCGAAAAATTTTAAAAAATCCCAAAAATAAGTAAAATTTCAAAAAATCTCAAAAATAAGTAAGTTTTCTGAGAGAAAAGAAGGAAGTGGGGGTACAATATGGGGTAAAAGCTTGACAAAGGTTTGACGGAGCTTTGACAAAGCTTTTGCCATCGTTTCGTCGACCTTTTTGCCCAGTTTTGACCTTATTTTAGGCGGGAACACGGGTTTACCCCAGAGCCGCCTAAAATAAGGTCAAAACTGGGCAAAAAGGTCGACGAAACGTTGGCAAAAGCCTTGCCAAACCTTCGTCAAACCTTTGTCAAGCTGTTACCACATATTTCACCCCCACTTCCTTCTTTTCTCTCACAACCCTCACTTATTTTTACATCTTTGGACTTTGTTTTTGTATTTTTCGAAAACAATTTGTTTTCTTACACATTAATTTACTCATTTTGGTTTCAGATCGACAGTGTACGTGAATCCAGCGCATTTCCTGAACCGTTTCGAAACTTCGTATCGTTTTCATTGATTCGAGAGCTCTGAAAATCGAAATTTCTGAAGATTTTGGACTTTTTTGATCTATATCACCATGAATGTGAGTTTAAATTGGTGTTTTTCTATGTTTTTTTACAATGTTTCATTTCTGTTTTTTATTTGCAGGCCTACGGCCAAACTAAGATACTAAAGCAAGTTATCATCCAGCAAGGATCTCAAGGCGGGGGCCGAGGACGCGGCTCATGGCGCAGAGGTGGTGGCGGTCGTGGTGGAGGCGGCCGTGGTGGCTTTGGTGCCCAAAGAAATGAGGGAAGATCCAGATTTCTTTCCAAACAGTAAGTCCTTATATAAAAGCTATTGCTATTCTTTTGGTCTAATACCGTTGATACTACATTCTATTCTTTAGAAGTCGTTTCAAGAAGCGCGCGTTGAAACCGGATAATGGATCTCCTTCCCGTCAGCCCTCTCTACAGCCTGTCCCTATTTCACCTTCCGTCGATAATCGGTAAGTTTTTACAACTTTTCAGTAAAGATTATTGATTTTTGTTATCATCTATATTACAACCTTTATTTTAGTCACAACGCTGACAAAAAAAAACCCCCTTCCCCCAACGAAGACAGTCTTTTGGAAACAAGATACGACAATTGCATCACCCCGGTCTACAATCCCGATGAGGAAAATATCCCACCTCAAACTTCGGAAGTTGTCAATGAGCATGACGACGGCAGCTACGGGAACTTCCATAAACCGCTCAACAAGGACTTGACTTCATCTGAGGTGGCGAAACATTGCGATGATGACTGTTACAAGCTCTCTGTTTGGGAGAAGGCGAAAACGTGGGGAACCAAACAGAAGGACACCGTGCAACCCGCAAAAGCGAAGGACGGAAAGGAGAAGAAGCAAGCTGAAGGCGAGAAGACCGCCGAGATCAAGAAGAACGCCGAGAATGTCAAGTTCAATGTGGAGAAGGCCCAGACTGCGACGGGAACGAAGGTTGGCGACTCTCCTCATCATGATTTCAAGAAGAAGAAGACTCCGAGAATCTTCCGACGGTCTAAGGCTAAGGTGGAGTGAAAAATTTTTATTGTTTGTTGTTGATTGTTTTAAGTAGATCATAAACTTATATGATTCTTTAAAGGGGTCTAATTCTCCATTGTCTGAATTAAATATTTCTGTGGAGCCAGCCCGCCCCATCGTCACGTTGAAGGAGCTAATCAAATCCAAGTTGGGAAAATCTTAAAACACCTTGGTTTCCCATCACTTTGATTTTGTTGTTACAAATATTTGTTGTTACTAAGCATGTTATTCATTCAAGTCGTTACTATTAAAGCTATGTAACATAAGGCTTCTAAATAATTTTTTTCTTTGAAACTGAAGTCCAACTTCGAAAAAAGGGCTTCGGTGTTGTCTTCGTATTTCCATAGAGTACCCTGTGGATTTTTTTAGCTTCTCAGCTCTCCAAGGCTGCGCTGTTGTCACAACGTCAATTTTCGGGATTTTTTTCTCACCTAAAATGGCGGGAAATCTCTTTTCTTTTACGCAACTTTCGACTGAAACTACTTTATCGGAAGAGGAGCCCTACTTACACAGCAAAAAAGACTATTTTTATAAAAAATTATTGCGAGCTGGCGAGGCCGAAGGCCGAGCCAGCTCGCTTGCTGCTCCGGGAGGCTCCAGCCGAAGGCTGGAGCCGACCGGAGCCCTTCTTACATCAGCGAAATTCAAAATTTGTCTCAATTGCCATGTGTAATATAATTTTGTTTTGGCTGTAACTTCTTTATACGTCGAATTTTCCGAAATTTTTTTACTGCATCATGTTCAGCGCAACATTCTTCGACTTCTGAAGGCTACTTGCTATTTACGATTATCGACCGGTCGAAAGTTAGGAAAATTTTTTTCGATTTTCGCAATTTTTTTTCTTCCATCATATTTTACGTGAAATTCTAAGCCTTCTGAACGCAACTTGCTATTGACAATTATCGACCGGTCGAAAGTTGGGAAAATTTTTTTCGATTTTCGATAATTTTTTGATTCTATCCTATTCCACGTGAAATTCTAAGCCTTCTGAACGCAACTTGCTATTGACAATTATCGACTGGTCGAGAGTTATTCGCAATTTTCGAGGTCAAGTACAATATAAATTTTATTTTTGATGTAACTTCGTTCAAATTTCATAAAAACGGATCGGAATGGTCTCAAAAAATTACAAATTTAATATACTACAATATTTTCTATTTGATTCCTGCCTTTTCTTTCATTGAAAACATTTTTTTCTCAAATTTTCGCAATTTTCGAGGTCATGTACAATATAAATTTTATTTTTGATGTAACTTCGTTCAAATTTTATAAAAACGGATCGGAATAGTCTCTAAAAATCACAAATTTAATCTACTACATTACTTGCTATTTGATTCCAGCCTTTTCTTCCTTTAAAAACATTTTTTTCTCACATTTCGTCATGTACAATATAAATTTCTTTTTGATATAACTCGCTTCAAGTAGCATATAAAATTCTGATTTTTTTTTCTAAATATCATAAATTAATTATATTTTAATTATTTAATCATTTCCAGCTTAATACGACATTTTTTTTGTGAAGTTGCTTAACTTGCCAGATCGGACACGCCAAAAAGAGAGAGAGAGCGAGAGAGCGCGAAACGGAGAGAGGGCGCTGAGAGGCAGAGAGAGCGCGAAATAGCGCGCGTTTCTCTCGCTCTCTTCGTTTTTCCTCCCCATTTCTTCGCTTCGCAAGGAAATAATTGATGCGCGTTCGGTTGGAAATTTGTTATCTTTCAACGAAGGATTTCAGTGAACTTTGATTCGCTTGCTAATTGAGCTTTGACTCAAAAAATAATTTTTCTTTTGAAATTATTTCATTTTTCGAGATGCTTTCAAAATTTTTTATTTCTACTTATTCTTCTACTATCTATAAAAATAGGATGGAAAATTCTCCCGGGATTCGTCTCGGGTACGAGTTCTCGCCTATAATAGGGATGGAAAATTCTCTCGGGATTCGTCCCGGGTACGAGTTCTCGCCCTCAGGGATGGAAAATTCTCCCGGGATTCGTCCCGGGTACGAGTTCTCGCCCGCCCGGATGGATAATTCTCCCCAAACTCTAACGGGGTACGAGTCATCGCCGGGTTTACGGATGGAAAATTCTCCCGGGATTCGTCCCGGGTACGAGTTCTCGCCGGCTCAGAGGATTAGCAGAAGCTCCGGGTCTCGGCCCGGTAGCATGCTGTTGCCCAAAGACAGGAAATTGCTGAGAAAAAGCAATATTCCTGTTGCTAACTGCCAGCTTTACGCTGCGGTCTGTCGTGGAGGCGGTAGGAAAGCCGTCTCCCAGGCTCAGAAGCCATCTAAGGCCGAAAGAACGGCCTTATCTCTTCCTCAAAATTCTGAATTGAATGTTGAGGTTGAGAAACAAGCCCGTAAGCCACGCAGAAAAGGCAGGGGTTTCGCCTCGAAGGTGAGATCGCAGGCAGCATTAAAAGAGCTGCCTGTTAATGCCACCAACTCCTCTGTCGAGATTGAATCCGACAGAGAAGAATTCCAAGAGGTTCATATCCTCTCCGACAGCATGGATTCTTTCATGCTTGACGACGCTGTCGAGATAAATTCTCCGGTAGGTGAGCATGTCAAGTTAAATGACCGTAAGCCACGTAGAAAACGCGTAGGCCTAGCCTCGAAAAAGGTGAGATCGCAGCTGGCGTTAAAAAAGCTGTCCGTCACCTCAAGTCCATGTGTTGAGGCTGAGAAGCGCAGCACACAAGAGCTGGAGAACGTTGATAGTCTCCCCGAAAGTATGGATTCATCCCTATTTGAGGATTTGATTGAAACAAATCCTCCTTTGAAACGGAATGTGGACATTCCATATCCATATGATGCCTTCAGGTATTTTCCAAATATGGATGAGGATACTTTTATGGGCGGTGGCATGTCTTATCTATTGCTAAGCGATATTGTGCCTGAATATTTTATGGAATCGCAATATAATCGTAATTTTAAGACAAGGCCCTACGGTTTTGACCTAGATCTGTGTTTGCTCCAGATCGGATTAGAAGACCTGCAGAGCTCTCCTAATGAAATGGCGACAACTGTAGCCTTAACATTTGGAATCGCTGAGTATCTTCCACATTTTACAGCCAATCTCGGCTTGCTCAGTTCACGTGGCTATCAAAATTTTTTGACCACCGGTGTTTTCGATCCATCTTTTGTGATCTTTAACCCATTGCCTCGGCTCCCAGCCAAGTTGGTTGTTCCTCTGTACGATGGAACCCACTTCGGAGTTG
This sequence comes from Bursaphelenchus xylophilus, assembly GCA_904066235.2. Classification (NCBI taxonomy): domain Eukaryota; kingdom Metazoa; phylum Nematoda; class Chromadorea; order Rhabditida; family Aphelenchoididae; genus Bursaphelenchus; species Bursaphelenchus xylophilus. The sequence goes on from CAJFCV020000001.1 coordinate 3,255,787, forward strand.
CAATAATCGAGGTTTCCGACACAGGAGCCGTAAAAGGGGTTTTGATTGACACCCTATTCGGCATGAACGGCCGTCCAATTTTGAGTTCGACCAGTCCAAGTATCAGACAATATTTAAACAGCGTCTGTAAATCCGTGTTCAATAAAGACTGTTTATTGATAGAGGAGATTGGTCACAAATTTGACCGACAGTATGATGGAGTCAGCTGCGGTTTCCATACTGTCCATAACACATTACTGTACCTAATGTGCTCGGAAAACGACGAAGAAGTCCGACCGTTAGGTCTAGCTTCACGGCAGTTGAGAGAATTGCTGTTGGGACAATTGTCAAGACAGTTCCAGCTTTACGGCGCCACACAGGCGGAAAGACTTGCTCGGTGGTCTAAGATTGAAATTATTCCACCTCAAGGTCGGCCTTCGATTCAAGATATTAGGCTGTTGCCACCAACAACCCCACAAAAAAGAAAGGCGAAAGTTGTTGCGACAACTCCGACCAAAAAGACAAAGGCCGTTGAAATTATAATAGAAAAGTCACCTGTGACTCAGCCAGAACCTGTGTTTGCGGTTCCGGAAACTCCACGAAAAAGGAGATCAGTTACGAAGCGGCAGACGGCTGAGGAAAACTCAAGTAAGGTTGACGCCTCTCCAAAGAAACCCAGGGCTTCCCCAAGCAATAAGTCAGCTGAGGACAAACTTATGAAACGGTTTGACACAGTTAACATTTCTCTCATGATAGCGAAAGAAGAGAAAGCTCTCGAGATTCCTGAAGTCTCTGAAGGGTACAAACTATATGCTGAGGCAAAGTATCCAAGACAGCATTATCGCTACATGGTCCAGTTGTTTAAAGACGCTAACCGTGTTAGCACGAGCACAAAGACATTTGAAGAGAGACTCCTCGGAGAATCTGAAATATCTTATGTTGAGAAGGATGATGACGAGTTTGATGCTCGGCTTCTCACTTTTTCACTGGCTCAAATGATAAGCCAGTCCGGGAGACCGGTGGGACTCATCTCTCCAGCATGGTCACTGGATACATCTGCTGATCCTGCTGACTATACTTTGATTAATATTGGGAATCTGAAAGAAAATGAATCAGACCCTGCCATATTCATTCCATTGATTATGGTAAACCGACCCTCACGTAAGACTAAAAAGATTTTAACATCCCGTCATTTCGTGCTGGCAATAATGTATAAATCTAGGCGATCAGCGAATGTCACGCTTATTGACCCTGCTCGAACCGGGATCAATGCCCGCGACTTTGAACACATGTTTCAAAAAGTTTATGAGAACGTTTTCTGTCCTCAAACCGGCGCAAATCCGCAAGCCCAAATCTTTGTTACGTCGAGTTCCAGTCAGTACTACTGGACGGATGACGGCAACTTTACTGCAAATTACGCGGTTTCTAATGCAGAGGTCTACTTGCGCTCAAATGGAATGCCACCAAACCAGGTGCAACGTTGGCCACATGGCCGAGCAGCAAATTATTCCAATCGAATTTTGAATTCAATCTTTTGCAGCTCTGCGACTGATAACGTTTATCATCAGCTTTGCCTAGACTTTGAAAATGAAACTAAGGCCGACAGTCCGCCGGCACCTCCAAGAATGGCAGTTGCGAAAACGCAGCCTGCACCAAGGCCTCCAACTCCTCCTCCATTCACTCCAAGGACCCAGACAAAGGGCATGGTACGGAGGAGTCAAAAGGACTATGTTCAAAAAGAAGAACTAAAACGGTCAAAGTCTTCCAAGAAAGGGCGGACCACCATGCACTGTCAGGCCTCTCACAGTAGCGGCTATTATTATCGGCACCCATATCACGTGGGTCTTTTCTACGATTGCCCGCATTGTCAGGCATGGTTGCTTTCTGGAGAGACTTCTTCAGAATGCTGTAAACACGGCCAAGTGGTCATGCCAGACCTTCGAGACATGCCTGAGTTTCAACAAAATTTGGTTCTTGGAGAAGGGAGTTTCCCCCTGAAACCTCTTCCCAAGGAGTACTACCTCTGTTATCGAGATGAGAGCCCCAGATTAAACCAAATGTACGCATTTGGGGCACAAACTGTACACCAGTCCGATCCACCTGGACGCGGAGCGCCAGTGGTTAATATTAATGGACAAACGACGTATCACGTCTCTAACCCGGAAGGAATCTCGAATACGCTTCTTCTTGGGCAGTTGCTGAGATTTGCCCCGGATCTAACAGACGATGACGTTTGTGATCAATTAAAAAAGACAAAAATGTACACAAACATGTCACATAAAGCTGCGTTTGATGCGTTAACCGCGTTCTTCTATAATTACATTCGCCAGTACAACGACTTGGCGCAAATGTATTATACAATTATTGAACGGCAACAGCTGCTTGGTTTGGAAGGCAAACCAAGTGAAAATTACTTGCTGAAAATTGTTGATGCAAAAGATCTGAGTCCTGAATTAAGGCAACAGTTGCTTCCTAAGGACCTTCACGAAAGGCAGATCAATAAACCCGAAGTTGCGGAACATGCCGTTGTTTATATAAACGATGAGAACGGTAATGTTAAGCTTCCGCCCGGTATGGTTGTGTTCAGTCGAGGTCACCAATCGGCGAAGTACAAGGCTTATATGCCTGAACTTGACGCCTTTCTTTACCCTCTTCTGTTTATACATGGCGAGCCATACTTCCACCGACATCTTCCATTGCGAGATGTTGGTGAAGATGACATACTCCCAGAGCCTCGGCCTGGAGATGACGATGAGTTCGTGCCTTTTGAGGTGAATGTCGCGTTGAATCCGCTTCCAGCCGGGTTGAAAGAAAACGAGGACGACATTAACATAGAAGAATTGGAAGAAGCGGCCGACGAGAACGATCTTCTTCCCAAGAAAACAAAGCCAAAGGCAAAGAAGTGCTCTTTGCGAATGCAAGTCAAGTATAGGCTTCAGCGAAGACCTCGAGATCGGGGAGTTCATCGAATTTATAACCACTATAAACTCGGTGGCCGCTGGATCTGCCAAAAAGCCTTGGGAATCGAAGAACAGGTCTTTGATTACTACGAGAAAAACGTCATACCCAAGCGACGCGTCGACGCTAAATATGTCCGCGAAAACTTTTCGGAACTTCTCAAGCAGAAGTCCAAAGGCTATCAGCTCGGTAAGCTGACCAGGATGCCTCCAGGTCACCGATACAGCCGTCGCTATTATCAGCGACAGTATTCGAACTGTGTAGCAATGGCTCAGACATTGGGTTCGCCCAGTTTCTTCATAACGTTGACTGCAAACTCAGAATGGCCCGACTTCCTCCATCTATGCGGAAATAAAGGAATTGAGCCGAAGAATGCATACGACATTCTAAACCGAGTTTTTCGGCAAAAGGTTGTCGAACTCATGAGGCGTATCGCGCCTCCGCAGAAAGGACAACAAGGGTGGTTTGGGCAATGCCTAGGCTACTACATGTCTTTGGAATTCCAGAAAAGAGGAAATCCACATGTTCACTTGCTCCTCTGGACTGAGCACAAAGAAATGTCGGCCCACGTTGTCGACGAATTTATATCGGCCCGATTTCCAGACCCCGTCGCCGATGCTGAAGTTCATGACAAGGTTCTTCGGTACATGATCCATGACTGCAAAGAAACCGATCTGTGCCGGGACAAAAACGGAAAGTGCACCCGGCGCTATCCTCAGGAAATTGTTCCGGAAACCAGAATTGGCCCTGGATATGTGGCCTATCAAAGGTTGGAGCGTGGAAAGGACGTCACAGCCCCAGTCCATTCCGGAAGTAAAATGGTGGACAGCGTTCAACGCGTCTACAACGACCGTCATGTTGTACCATACAACAAGACTTTGCTCACATGGTGGGACGGTCACTCAAACGTTGAGGCTGTGTGCACCAACGGCACCCCCGCATACGTATTAAAGTATATCTTAAAGGGGAATGATCAAGCTATCGTTCAAGTCATTTCTGAATTTGAAGCTCTCGAAGCTCAGAAGCAGAAAGAAAAGGAACTTGAAAAAGAAAGACAAGCAAAGCTCGGCGAGGACCACCCGTTCGAAGAGAATGAGATTGACCCCGAGAAAAAGAATAATACCGAGAAGGTATATGGCATTGAAATAAATCCAAAGACTAAGAACGTGGATATTCATGAGCCCCAATTCTACATGGGCGCAAATTACATCACGCCCCAAGAAGCTCACCTTCGCATTTTCAGCTTCGGGCCTGTCTTCGTCTCCCACATTGTGGAGCAAATTGGCATTCACATGCCCGGAGACAGCCATGTTTACGCGGCTGACGGAGAGCCTATCGAAAACATAGCACAAAGAGTCAGCAACCTGAATCCTAATGTGTATTCCCGGTTGACCGCATACTTTGAGTACTGCGCAGAAAACGCTGAAGAAACAGCTGATCTGACGTACGTTGAATTGAACAGAACCTATGCGTACGACTACAAGACAAAGACGTACAGAAAGTACAAAAAACAAATGAAAAAGATCGTGCAATTGCGCGAAGTCTCGGTGAAGAACAAGGAGTTATTGGCCTTGAGATCAATTATTCTGACCGTTCCATGCCTCAAGAGCTTCGAAGAGTGCCGAACGCACGAAGACCAGATCTTTGCCACGTTCTTGGAAGCTGCACAAGCTCGAGGACTCTTCCATTCAGATGTCCTCTGGCGACATGCTCTTGATCAAGCCCGGGGCCGCACATGTAAACACTTTGTGTTTTTGTTTGCCCAAGTACTAATTGAAGCAGGTGAACTTATTGAAGACCAGCTTCAACTGTGGAACGACTACAAGATCCACATGTTGATGCCTCCGTTCCACAGACCCAATATGCCGGATGATGAAATTAGGCAAAGGCAGGAGCGTAGAGCTTTGGAACTTCTCAGTTATTACCTCTCCAACATGGGTGGGAAGTACGAGTCGTTCAATTTACCACCACTAACTGGAACTTACGATCCAGACGTTCACGGTGAGAACGAGGACTTATTTATCGGTGAGTTCGACAGCACTGATCGTCCTGCTGAGCCTAAAAAGCCTAAGGTCAGCTTTGGAGATGATCAGCAATACGCATTCGACATGATAACGAAAGCATTGGAATTGGCGCCTCAAAACAAAGCCATTCCACACCGTCAATTCTTCTTACATGGAGCAGGCGGAACAGGGAAAACAACCCTTTACAATGAGCTCATTGACTATTGTCAAGAGCAGGGCATCAAGCACGCAGCAACTGCCACAACTGGCGTTGCTGCGAACTTAATTAAGACCGGGCAGACTCTTCACAACCTGATATGGGCCCCGATTAATCTTGACTCGGATACTCTTCCGACACTAAAGTACGAAGATCAAAAAGCCCAACGTCTTCGTGAACTTGGCTTATTGATCATCGACGAATCAAGCCAGCTTAACGTCGATCTTTATAACTATTTGCAACGGCTCTTACGTCACGTTCGAAAAGCGGGCGACATTGACCGTCAATTAGTTATCGTGTATGGCGGCGATTATCAGCAGATATTGCCAGTCTGCCCTGATCTATCGATTGGTCAAGAGTGGACAAAGTCCTTAATTTCAAAGGCTTCTGAGATGCAGTACATCGTACTGAAACAAAATCACAGAACAAGAGCCGATGAACGGAGCTACAGACAGTTTCTCAGTGAGATTGGCTCCGGGACTAACTTCAGTTCAACATTGTCCTTGATATCTCTGAGGCATAAGCTTCATCCAGAGATACACAACCACACAAGTCCTCAAGACATGATCGAGGCTGTGTTCCCTCGGAGTCACCTCCAGTTGGGTCTCCAAGATAGACCGACGGCAATGGCTATCTTAGCTCCGAGGGTTCAGACTGTAATGAACCTGAACACAGAAATTCTTGACCGTTTCCCCGGTAAAGAACATGTATACGTCTCGGTAAATACCCCGAATCCCGAGGATGTCAGTAACTTTGACCATACTGTCATCGAAGCAATGCAAGAACAGATTTGCAAAGTAAACGACGGCAATATGCCTCCCGGAGAACTCAAACTCAAAGTTGGAGTTGATGTCGTTTTGCGCAAAACTTATCCGTTCGAACAGGCTTTTCGAACGGAACAAGAATGCGCGTAGTTGCCTTGAACAACGACCTCATTGAGTGTCAAAAGATTGACCCGAACGGCAATCTTGGGCAAACCGCCCTGATCGCTCGGAGTCGGTTCGACTACCGACCTCCAAAGCAATCTAAAGCTGGAATCCGCTTTACGCGGTATCAGTTCCCGTTGCAGTTGGCCTTTGCGATGTCGATTAATCGTGCGCAAGGTCAAACTTTGAACATCGTCGGTTTGTACTTAGACGATCCAGTCTTCAGTCATGGCCAGACGTATGTGGCGCTTAGTCGCACAAGAAGAGCTGCAGATATCCACATCTACTCTCACGTCGATACAGACGAGATTGATAATGTGGTATACGGGCGAGTGACAGAGTTCCTGCGCGATCTCGATAAAATTTACGAGAATCAGAAGTCGAAATACCCTCAGAAACCTGCTGGGAAATGAGCAGTAATTGAAATTCATAAAAAGAGAAGGGCAAAGGTTTTGTTATTTTTTCCAAAAAAAAATAACACCACTTCCCCGAAGACCGGCCGCCTTGACGTGGCGGGGAGGCTTTTCACCAAGAGCCGGTTAATGACTACAAAGTAAACTTATGGAAGGTAGCGCTGGCGCACAGCCTTTAGCTGACGACAGGTAGCGCTGGCGCGCGGCCTTTACCTGACCATAACTGTCGAGCTTGAGTAAGTATAACGCGCGCCAGCGCGTTGTTGGCCACGCGAAGCGTGGCCTGGACGATCAACTGTAGTGCACGCGATCAAGTCAACTTCATGTTGGGCAACCTTTGCGCGCACAGCGACGTCAAGGCCCCGCGAAGCGGGGGCTTGTCGAAAGAAACCTAAGTGAGAAAAGTAAAAAATCGAAGACGTTGACTTATCGTCCTGAAATTTGGCATAGCGGTAGAACACGAAATTCTAAGACTTTTAATTTTTTTGATTTCCCTTCCGCCGATTTTGGCGGGAATTACGGCCGTTTGAAAGTGAGATTTTTTTTTCTTAGATTGGCTGTAACTTTTTTCTTACAGAGAAAAGTTTCCGAGCTTTTTACATCATGTTCATCAACTGTTCGTGACGGAACTTTGCGTTTTTTCGAAATTTTGTCATATATGCCCTGAGGGTCTCCAGCATATACGTCGGATTTTCGGGAATTTTTTGATTGAATCGTATTCTACGCAAAATTCTAAGGCTTCTGAAGCCCACTTACAATTTACAATTATCGACCGGTCGAAAGTTATAAGCGATTTTCGGCATTTTTCGGTTTTTTCCAGATTTCACCATCAAGATGACGGAATTTCTGGATTTTGACAACGGATTCTGATTCAGCATGCCTGATATACCCTAGAACCACCCTTCGTATCTTGCTATCGTATTTCGTATTTTAGCTATTCGAGATTTTCCGAAATTTCCCAAAAAAGTCAAAATTTTCCGGAATTTTTTTCTGGAAAACTAGATCGAAATTCGGAAAAAAGCTCAGTCATTTTCGTCGTATTCCCTCTGGGTGCCTTCTGAATTTTTTTCAGATTCTGGGATCGCTCCGCTGAAGCTGCGCGATTGGCAGAAGCCGAATTCACGTTAATTTTTTTTCCGATTTTTTCCGGAAAATCGGCCGAAACTGCACTTAGACGGCCGAAATTCGGAATTCTGTTGATAGCATTCGATTCAGCATGCTCGATTACACCTGAACACACATCAACCACGGCTACATCGCGTTTCCTACTTTCGTGACGAAAATTTTTCTCCCGGGGATCAGATGTCATGTGTAATATCAAAATTTTTTTTTCTCCAAACTGGAGTCGAAATTCAAAAATCTGAAAAAAACGGCTCTGGGTATTTCGCCTGGCTACAATCGTGCCAAATTTCAGCCGTCTCAGTTCACGCCCTCAGGGTGAAAATCGAATCCGAGAAATTTTCGCCGGATTTTCAAAAATTCGAAAAAACGCCCTAAGGGCATCAAACCTCAAATTTCGTGAATCGAGACTTGGACCATCGTGTTCAGCGTGAAAAACCGGTCCAGAAACCACTTTCATTTCCTAAAATACGACTCGGCGAGGCCGGAGGCCTCGCCGAGTCGTCCCCAACAGCGGTGGACTTTGAACTTTTCCCTCTCTCGGGTCGACCCGAGAGAGGGAAATTCCTTTGCTTTTACGCAACTTTGGATTTTTTTGTGCGAGGCCGAGCCGAGAGAGGGAAATTCCTTTGCTTTTACGCAAGTTCGGATTTCGAGAGAGAGCGGAGAGCGAGAGACCGGAAGAGAAGACAGAGAAAGAAGGCGGAATTCCCCATTCCAACGGGGCGGGGTAAAGTTGGGTTGGCTGGGGTGAGTGATTTTGATTCGAAATATTAGCTCCGGGTCGGAGCGGAGCAAGTCGTCTTTCTTCTTGGAATTTTTGTATTTTTACGCGATTCGAATCTTTGCGAGGCCGAAGGCCGAGCCAAAGTGACTTTTTTTTGGAAGCTTCGGCGGCCGAAGGCCGCCGTCGGTCACGGAACCTTCGCGATGTTGCTGTAGAGTGCTGCAGCGCACTGTGCCGAGGCCGAAGGCCGAGGCAAAGTCCAAAGAACAGTTGATCGGTCAAAGTTAGCTGATGAAACGTAGCGCTGGCGCGCGGCCTTTCGTTGGCGGGAGGTAGTGCTGGCGCGTGGCCTTTCGTTGACGGGAGGTAGTGCTGGCGCGTGGCCTTTCGTTGACGGGAGGTAGCGCTGGCGCGCGGCCTTTAGCTGATGAAAGGTAGCGCTGGCGCGCGGCCCTTCGTTAACGGAAGGTAGCGCTCGCGCGCAGCCCGCCCGGGCTTGAGGCAGTATAACGCGCGCCAGCGCGTTGTTGGCCACGCGAAGCGTGGCCTGGACGATCAACTGTAGTGCACGCGATCAAGTCAACTTCACGTTGGGCAACCTTTGCGCGCACAGCGACGTCAAGGCCCCGCGAAGCGGGGGCTTGTCGAAGATACATATAAGAAACATATCCGAAAACTATTCAACGTTGAGTTATCGGAAAAAAATTTTTAGTGAAGTTGCTACACAAAATTCTAAGACTTTTGGCATCAGCGGATAGTTGAAATTTTGCTTTTCGCGCGAGCTGCGCCCTGTTGAAAATGAAATTTTTCGATTTTGGATCGCCTGTAACTTTTTTCTTACAGAGAAAAGTTTCCGAGTTCTTTGCATCATGTTCATCAACTATCTGTGACGGAACTTCGCGGATTTTCGAAATTTGCATAACATGCCCCCAGGGCGATATAGCAGTTTGAGCCTTCAGGGCATCGGAGTGAAAAAAACTCAAATTCCATTCGTATCCTCATCTCGAGTAATGAAAAACATCCCGTTACACCATAGTCGATTTATCGACCGGTCGATAGTTATTCCCGATTTTCCGAAATTTCCATTTTTCACCATCAAGATGACGGAATTTCTGGATTTTGACAACGGATTCTGATTCAGCATGCCTGACATACCCTAGAACCACCTTTCGTATCTTGCTGTCGTATTTCGTATTTTAGCTATTCGAGATTTTCCGAAATTTCCGAAAAAACTCCAAATTTTCCGGAATTTTTTTCTGGAAAACTAGATCGAAATTCAAAAATCCGGCTCCACAGCGACATAGCTATTAGTCTCAGCTATCGCTGGAATTTTTTTCGGCTACTGGGACCCTGCCGGAAGTCAGATCAAACTGTTGGCGCAAAATTTTCGGGATTTTTTGCACAAAATCCGCCCTCAGGGCTCAGACTTCAAATTTTTCGGGTTTTCGAGATAAGCCCCGTAATTAGCACATCAAACTGCCCTAGAAACAACTTTCACTTCCCAACATACGACCATCTTACCCCGCCCGCCTAGCGACAAAGGCAAAAATTCGAAATTTTCTGGATCCGCCCTTCCAGAACTCGGCTGCCAGTGGAGCTATCGACACGATTTTGGTACCAATCGACGCAGAATCAAATTTTGGGTAATATTCATGTGCGAAACTCCAACTTTTCCTAAAATACGACCGTCCAGATCAAAATTAAATTTTTTCAGCGAACTAAATACGCCCCGAGGGCAAAAGTGTAAAATTCAAAATTCGGCTCGGGTCAATTTTCGACAAATTCCACAAGCTTCAATCGTGCCAAATTTCAGCCAAATCGCTTTCGAATTCAGTGAGCACTGGCCAAATTTCGGCCAAAATTGGGCGGTTCGGCCGAAAATTTGCCCTGCGGCCGCTAAATTTAAATTTCGTGAATCGAGACTTGGACCATCGTGTTCAGCGTGAAAAACCGGTCCAGAAACCACTTTCATTTCCTAAAATACGACTCGGCGAGGCCGGAGGCCGAGCCGAGTCGTCTCCAACAGCGGTGGACTTTGTATTTTTTTGTGCGAGACCGAGCCGAGAGAGGGAAATTCCTTTGCTTTTACGCAAGTTCGAATTTCGAGAGAGAGCGGAGAGCGAGAGAGGGAAATTCCTTTGCTTTTACGCAACTTTGGATTTCTTTGTGCGAGGCCGAGCCGAGAGAGGGAAATTCCTTTGCTTTTACGCAAGTTTGAATTTCGAGAGAGAGCGGAGAGCGAGAGACCGGAAGAGAAGACGGAGAAATAAAGCGGAATTCCCCATTCCAAGGGGGCGGGGTAAATTAGGGTTGGCTGGGGTGAGTGATTGCGATTCGAAATATTTGCTCCGGGTCGGAGCGGAGCATGTCTTTTTCGCGGGCTTGAGTAAGTAGAACGCGCGTTAGCGCGTTTTTCTGGCCGCGCGAAGCGGGGCCAGCGACTCCAGAGGTAGTGCGCGATCAACAACCTTCAAGATGGGCAACCTTTGCGCGCACAGCGACGTCAAGGCCCCGCGAAGCGGGGCTTGTCGAAGATACATATAAGAAACATATCCGAAAACTATTCAACGTTGAGTTATCGGAAAAAAATTTTTAGTGAAGTTGCTACACAAAATTCTAAGACTTTTGGCATCAGCGGATAGTTGAAATTTTGCTTTTCGCGCGAGCTGCGCCCTGTTGAAAATGAAATTTTTCGATTTTGGATCGCCTGTAACTTTTTTCTTACAGAGAAAAGTTTCCGAGTTCTTTGCATCATGTTCATCAACTATCTGTGACGGAACTTCGCGGATTTTCGAAATTTGCATAACATGCCCCCAGGGCGATATAGCAGTTTGAGCCTTCAGGGCATCGGAGTGAAAAAACTCAAATTCCATTCGTATCCACACCTCGAGTAATGAAAAACATCCCGTTACACCATAGTCGATTTATCGACCGGTCGATAGTTATTCCCGATTTTCCGAAATTTCCATTTTTCACCATCAAGATGACGGAATTTCTGGATTTTGACAACGGATTCTGATTCAGCATGCCTGACATACCCTAGAACCACCTTTCGTATCTTGCTGTCGTATTTCGTATTTTAGCTATTCGAGATTTTCCGAAATTTCCGAAAAAACTCCAAATTTTCCGGAATTTTTTTCTGGAAAACTAGATCGAAATTCAAAAATCCGGCTCCACAGCGACATAGCTATTAGTCTCAGCTATCGCTGGAATTTTTTCGGCTACTGGGACCCTGCCGGAAGTCAGATCAAACTGTTGGCGCAAAATTTTCGGGATTTTTTGCACAAAATCCGCCCTCAGGGCTCAGACTTCAAATTTTTCGGGTTTTCGAGATAAGCCCCGTAATTAGCACATCAAACTGCCCTAGAAACAACTTTCACTTCCCAACATACGACCATCTTACCCCGCCCGCCTAGCGACAAAGGCAAAAATTCGAAATTTTCTGGATCCGCCCTTCCAGAACTCGGCTGCCAGTGGAGCTATCGACACGATTTTGGTACCAATCGACGCAGAATCAAATTTTGGGTAATATTCATGTGCGAAACTCCAACTTTTCCTAAAATACGACCGTCCAGATCAAAATTAAATTTTTTCAGCGAACTAAATACGCCCCGAGGGCAAAAGTGTAAAATTCAAAATTCGGCTCGGGTCAATTTTCGACAAATTCCACAAGCTTCAATCGTGCCAAATTTCAGCCAAATCGCTTTCGAATTCAGTGAGCACTGGCCAAATTTCGGCCAAAATTGGGCGGTTCGGCCGAAAATTTGCCCTGCGGCCGCTAAATTTAAATTTCGTGAATCGAGACTTGGACCATCGTGTTCAGCGTGAAAAACCGGTCCAGAAACCACTTTCATTTCCTAAAATACGACTCGGCGAGGCCGGAGGCCGAGCCGAGTCGTCTCCAACAGCGGTGGACTTTGTATTTTTTTGTGCGAGACCGAGCCGAGAGAGGGAAATTCCTTTGCTTTTACGCAAGTTCGAATTTCGAGAGAGAGCGGAGAGCGAGAGAGGGAAATTCCTTTGCTTTTACGCAACTTTGGATTTCTTTGTGCGAGGCCGAGCCGAGAGAGGGAAATTCCTTTGCTTTTACGCAAGTTTGAATTTCGAGAGAGAGCGGAGAGCGAGAGACCGGAAGAGAAGACGGAGAAATAAAGCGGAATTCCCCATTCCAAGGGGGCGGGGTAAATTAGGGTTGGCTGGGGTGAGTGATTGCGATTCGAAATATTTGCTCCGGGTCGGAGCGGAGCATGTCTTTTTCGCGGGCTTGAGTAAGTAGAACGCGCGTTAGCGCGTTTTTCTGGCCGCGCGAAGCGGGGCCAGCGACTCCAGAGGTAGTGCGCGATCAACAACCTTCAAGATGGGCAACCTTTGCGCGCACAGCGACGTCAAGGCCCCGCGAAGCGGGGGCTTGTCGAAAGAAACCTAAGTGAGAAATATAAAAAATCGAAGACGTTGACTTATCGACTTGAAATTTGGCATAGCGGTAGAACACGAAATTCTAAGACTTTTAATTTTTTTGATTTCCCTTCCGCCGATTTTGGCGGGAATTACGGGCGTTTGAAAATGAAATTTTTTGATTTTCTTTTGGGCGTAACTTTTTGAATTTTTCGACTTTTCCTTAGCTTCTGGCTCAGTTTCACCTTTGTTGGGGTCCAAAACTTTGCGGATTTTCAAAATTTGCATATCTTGCCCTTAGGCAAAAAAGTCCGTTTTGTCGCCAATCGGAACGGAATCAAAAATTTTCAAGTTCCATTCGTATCTGCATCTCAAAAAAATGACATTACTCCGTTACACCCCCCAAAAATAATCGACCGGTCGATAGTTATTCCCAATTTTCCGAAATTTCCATTTTTCACCATCAAGATGACGGAATTTCTGGATTTTGACGACGGATTCTGATTCAGCATGCCTGACTTACCCTAGAACCACCTTTCGTATCTTGATATCGTATTTCGTATTTTAGCTATTCCAGATTTTCCGAAATTTCCGAAAAAACTCCAAATTTTCCGGAAGCTCTTCCGGAAAAACTAGATCGAAATTCAAAAAAGTGGCTCGGTGTTGGCTCTGGAATAGACTGAAGTTACTCTGTGCGTTTTTTCGGCTTCTGATATCATGCCCTAAGGCAGATCGAATGCGGCGCGCAAAATTTTCGGGGTTTTTTCCAGAAAATCGGCCCTCAGGGCTCGGACTTCAAATTTTTCGGATTTTCGAGATAAGCCCCGTAATCGTCACGTCAAACTGCCCTAGAAACAACTTTCACTTCCCAACATACGACCATCTTACCCCGCCCGCCTAGCGACAAAGGCAAAAATTCGAAATTTTCTGGATCCGCCTTTCCAGAACTCGGCTGCCAGTGGAGCTATCGACACGATTTTGGTACCATTCGACGCAGAATCAAATTTTGGGTAATATTCATGTGCGAAACTCCAACTTTTCCTAAAATACGACCCTCCAGACCAAAATTAAATTTTTTCAGCGAACTAAATACGCCCCGAGGGCAAAAGTGTAAAATTCAAAATTCGGCTCGGGTCAATTTTCGACAAATTCCACACGCTTCAATCGTGCCAAATTTCAGCCAAATCGCTTTCGAATTCAGTGAGCACTGGCCAAATTTCGGCCAAAAGTGGGCGGTTCGGCCGAAAATTGCCCTCAGGGCGTCAGAATTCAAATTTCGTGAATCGAGACTTGGACCATCGTGTTCAGCGTGAAAAACCGGTCCAGAAACCACTTTCATTTCCTAAAATACGACTCGGCGAGGCCGGAGGCCGAGCCGAGTCGTCCCCAACAGCGGTGGACTTTGTATTTTTTTGTGCGAGACCGAGCCGAGAGAGGGAAATTCCTTTGCTTTTACGCAAGTTTGAATTTCGAGAGAGAGCGGAGAGCGAGAGAGGGAAATTCCTTTGCTTTTACGCAAGTTCGAATTTCGAGAGAGAGCGGAGAGCGAGAGAGGGAAATTCCTTTGCTTTTACGCAAGTTTGAATTTCGAGAGAGAGCGGAGAGCGAGAGAGGGAAATTCCTTTGCTTTTACGCAAGTTTGAATTTCGAGAGAGAGCGGAGAGCGAGAGAGGGAAATTCCTTTGCTTTTACGCAAGTTCGAATTTCGAGAGAGAGCGGAGAGCGAGAGACCGGAAGAGAAGACGGAGAAATAAAGCGGAATTCCCCATTCCAAGGGGGCGGGGTAAATTAGGGTTGGCTGGGGTGAGTGATTTTGATTCGAAATGTTAGCTCCGGGCCGGAGCGGAGCATGTCTTTCTCGCGGGCTTGAGTAAGTAGAACGCGCGTCAGCGCGTTTTTCTGGCCGCGCGAAGCGGGGCCAGCGACTCCAGAGGTAGTGCGCGATCAACAACCTTCATCCGTGGCAACCTTTGCGCGCACAGCGACGTCAAGGCCCCGCGAAGCGGGGGCTTGTCGAAAGATACCCTAAGAAACTAAACTGAAAACTATTCAACGTTGAGTTATCCGGAAAAAATTTTTCGCGAAGTTGCTACACAAAATTCTAAGACTTTTGGCATCAGCGGATAGTTGAAATTTTGCTTTTCGCGCGAGCTGCGCCCTGTTGAAAATGAAATTTTTCGATTTTTGATCGCCTGTAACTTTGCGACCAGTGGCATTTGGGACAAGCTGTTGAGTGATATTTCATGCATGGGTGGGGCCCTTCCTTCGCGGATTTTCGAAATTTGCATAACATGCCCCCAGGGCGATATAGCAGTTTGAGCCTTCAGGGCATCGGAGTGAAAAAAACTCAAATTCCATTCGTATCCTCATCTCGAGTAATGAAAAACATCCCGTTACACCATAGTCGATTTATCGACCGGTCGATAGTTATTCCCGATTTTCCGAAATTTCCATTTTTCACCATCAAGATGACGGAATTTCTGGATTTTGACAACGGATTCTGAATCTGCATGCCTGAGTTACCCTAGAACCACCTTTCGTATCTTTGCTATCGTATTTCGTATTTTAGCCATTCGAGATTTTTTGAAGTTGTTGGTGTCATGTGTAATATTCAAATTTCCGTTTCTCGGAAACTAGGTCGAAATTCAAAAAAAGGGCTTCGCGTTGATCTTGGTATTGGACCAGAGTACCTTCATACGATTTTTCGGCTTCGGAGCTTCGGTGGGATTCTCTAAAAACGTGCATGACGGTCAATTTTTCACTTTTTTTTCGAAAATTCGGCCCTGAGGGCACGGACTTCAAATTTTTCGGATTTTCGTGTGTGCCCTCAGATTCAGCATTCAAAACTACCCTATATTCGACTTTTGATTCCTAAAATACGATTGAGATACGAACGCACTGTGCGATTCAAAATTTTCGAGGATTCAGAATTTTGGCACGGTATCCTGAATATCTCGGAAACTAGGGCGAAATTCAAAAATCTGAGAAAAACGCACCTGCGTATTTCGCCTGGCTACAATCGTGCCAAATTTCAGCTCTCTCAGTTCACGCCCTCAGGGTGAAAATCGAAAAAAAAAAATTTTGCCGGATTTTCAAAAATTCGAAAAATCGCCCTAAGGGCGTCAAAATTCAAATTTCGTGAATCGAGACTTGGACCATCGTGTTCAGCGTGAAAAATCGGTCCAGAAACCACTTTCATTTCCTAAAATACGACTCGGCGAGGCCGGAGGCCGAGCCGAGTCGTCCCCAACAGCGGTGGACTTTGGATTTTTTTGTGCGAGGCCGAGCCGAGAGAGGGAAATTCCTTTGCTTTTACGCAAGTTTGAATTTCGAGAGAGAGCGGAGAGCGAGAGAGGGAAATTCCTTTGCTTTTACGCAAGTTTGAATTTCGAGAGAGAGCGGAGAGCGAGAGAGGGAAATTCCTTTGCTTTTACGCAAGTTTGAATTTCGAGAGAGAGCGGAGAGCGAGAGAGGGAAATTCCTTTGCTTTTACGCAAGTTTGAATTTCGAGAGAGAGCGGAGAGCGAGAGAGGGAAATTCCTTTGCTTTTACGCAAGTTTGAATTTCGAGAGAGAGCGGAGAGCGAGAGAGGGAAATTCCTTTGCTTTTACGCAAGTTTCGAAATTCGAGAGAGAGCGGAGAGCGAGAGACCGGAAGAGAAGACAAAGAAATAAAGCGGAATTCCCCATTCCAAGGGGGCGGGGTAAAGTTGGGTTGGCTGGGGTGAGTGATTGTGATTCGAAATATTTGCTCCGGGTCGGAGCGGAGCATGTCTTTCCACCGGGCTTGAGTAAGTAGAACGCGCGTTAGCGCGTTTTTCTGGCCGCGCGAAGCGGGGCCAGCGACTCCAGAGGTAGTGCGCGATCAACAGTAGAGCACGTGTGGCAACCTTTGCGCGCACAGCGACGTCAAGGCCCCGCGAAGCGGGGGCTTGTCGAAAGATACCATAAAAAACTAAACTGAAAACTATTCAACGTTGAGATATCGGGAAAAAATTTTTCGCGAAGTTGCTACACAAAATTCTAAGACTTTTGGCATCAGCGGATAGTTGAAATTTTTCGTTTCCCGCGAGCTGCGCCCTGTTGAAAATGAAATTTTTCGATTTTTGATCGCCTGTAACTTTTGAACCAGGAGCAGTTGGGACAAGCTATTGAGTGATATTTCATGTGTGGGTGGGGCCCTTCCTTCGCGGATTTTCGAAATTTGCATAACATGCCCCCAGGGCGATATAGCAGTTTGAGCCTTCAGGGCATCGGAGTGAAAAAACTCAAATTCCATTCGTATCCACATCTCGAGTAATGAAAAACATCCCGTTACACCATAGTCGATTTATCGACCGGTCGATAGTTATTCCCGATTTTTCGAAATTTCCATTTTTCACCATCAAGATGACGGAATTTCTGGATTTTGACAACGGATTCTGATTCAGCATGCCTGATATACCCTAGAACCACCCTTCGTATCTTGCTATCGTATTTCGTATTTTAGCTATTCGAGATTTTCCGAAATTTCCCGAAAAAGTCGAAATTTTCCGGAATTTTTTTCTGGAAAACTAGATCGAAATTCAAAAATCCGGCTCCACAGCGACATAGCTATTAGTCTCAGCTATCGCTGGAATTTTTTTCGGCTACTGGGACCCTGCCGGAAGTCAGATCAAACTGTTGGCGCAAAATTTTCGGGATTTTTTGCACAAAATCCGCCCTCAGGGCTCAGACTTCAAATTTTTCGGATTTTCGAGATAAGCCCCGTAATTAGCACATCAAACTGCCCTAGAAACAACTTTCACTTCCCAACATACGACCATCTTACCCCGCCCGCCTAGCGACAAAGGCAAAAATTCGAAATTTTCTGGATCCGCCCTTCCAGAACTCGGCTGCCAGTGGAGCTATCGACACGATCTTGGTACCAATCGACGCAGAATCAAATTTTGGGTAATATTCATGTGCGCAACTCCAACTTTTCTTAAAATACGACCGTCCAGACCAAAATTAAATTTTTTCAGCGAACTAAATACGCCCCGAGGGCAAAAGTGTAAAATTCAAAATTCGGCTCGGGTCAATTTTCGACAAATTCCACCAGCTTCAATCGTGCCAAATTTCAGCCAAATCGCTTTCGAATTCAGTGAGCACTGGCCAAATTTCGGCCAAAAGTGCGAATTCCTTACACAAGCGAAAAATTATTGCGAGCTGGCGAGGCCGAAGGCCGAGCCAGCTCGCCGGCTGCTCCGGGAGGCTCCAGCCGAAGGCTGGAGCCGACCGGAGCCCTACTTACACAGCGAAAAATACGATCCGGAGCCCTACTTACACAGCGAAAAATACTATTTTAATAAAAAAAAGAAGCGAAAAACACTATTTTTATAAAAATTTATTGCGAGCTGGCGAGGCCGAAGGCCGAGCCAGCTCGCCGGCTGCTCCGGGAGGCTCCAGCCGAAGGCTGGAGCCGACCGGAGCCCTTCTTACATCAGCGAAATTCAAAATTTGTCTCAATTGCCATGTGTAATATAATTTTGTTTTGGCTGTAACTTCTTTCTACGTGCGATTTTCGGAAATTTTTTGATTGCATTGTGTTCTGCGCGAAATTCTTCGACTTCTGAAGCCTACTTGCTATTGACAATTATCGACCGGTCGCAAGTTAGGAAAAAATTTTTCGATTTTCCATAATTTTTCGATTCCATCCTATTCTGCGTGAAATTTCATGCCTTCTGAACGCAACTTGCTATTGACAATTATCGACCGGTCGAAAGTTATTCGCAAGTACAATATAAATTTTGTTTTGGCTGTAACTTCTTTCTACTTTCGATTTTCGGAAATTTTTTGATTGCATCGTGTTCTGCGCGAAATTCTTCGACTTCTGAAGCCTACTTGCTATTGACAATTATCGACCGGTCGAAAGTTATCCACAATTTTCGAGGTCAAGTACAATATAAATTTGTTTCGGCGGTAACTTCGGTCAATTCCCATAAAAATGGATCGGAATGGTCTCTAAAAATCGCGAATTTCATCTACTACATTATTTGCTATTTGATTCCTGCCTTTTCTTTCTTTGAAAACATTTTTTTTCTCAAATTTTCGCAATTTTGGAGGTCAAGTACAATATAAATTTCTTTCGGCTGTAACTTCGGTCATTTCGCATAAAAACGGATCGGAATGGTCTCTAAAAATCGCGAATTTCATCTACTACATTATTTGCTATTTGATTCCTGCCTTTTCTTTCTTTGAAAAATTTTTTTTCTCAAATTTTCGCAATTTTGGAGGTCAAGTACAATATAAATTTTATTTTTGATATAACTTCGCTCAAATTTCATAAAAACGGATCGGAACGGTCTCAAAAAATCACAAATTTAATGTACTACATTAGTTGCTATTTGATTCCTGCGTTTTCTTCCTTTAAAAACATTTTTTTCTCACATTTCCTCATGTACAATATGAATTTGTTTTTGATGTAACTCGCTTCAAGTTGCATATAAAATTTTGATTTTTTTTTCTAAAAATCATAAATTAATTATATTTTAATTACTTAATCATTTCCAGCTTATTGCGACATCTTTTTTGTAAAGTTGCTTAACTTGCCAGATCGGACACGCGAAAAAGAGAGAGAGAGCGAGAGAGCGCGAAACGGAGAGAGGGCGCTGAGAGGCAGAGAGAGCGCGAAATAGCGCGCGTTTCTCTCGCTCTCTTCGTTGTTCCTACCCATTTCTTCGCTTCGCAAGGAAATAATTGATGCGCGTTCGGTTGGAAATTTGTTATCTTTCAACGAAGGATTTCAGTGAACTTTGATTCGCTTGCTAATTGAGCTTTGACTCAAAAAATTATTTTTCTTTTGAAATTATTTCATTTTTCGAGATGCTTTCAAAATTTTTTATTTCTACTTATTATTCTACTATCTATAAAAATAGGATGGAAAATTCTCCCGGGATTCGTCTCGGGTACGAGTTCTCGCCTATAATAGGGATGGAAAATTCTCTCGGGATTCGTCCCGGGTACGAGTTCTCGCCCTCAGGGATGGAAAATTCTCTCGGGATTCGTCCCGGGTACGAGTTCTCGCCCGCCCGGATGGATAATTCTCCCCAAATTCTAACGGGGTACGAGTCATCGCCGGGTTTACGGATGGAAAATTCTCCCGGGATTCGTCCCGGGTACGAGTTCTCGCCGGCTCAGAGGATTAGCAGAAGCTCCGGGTCTCGGCCCGGTAGCATGCTGTTGCCCAAAGACAGGAAATTGCTGAGAAAAAGCAATATTCCTGCAAAGCAGATGAAATTGCCTGAAAATGGCAATATTCCTGCAAACATTTGCCAGCTTTATGCTGAGTCAAAGCAGATGAAATTGCCTGAGAGCAATATTCCTGCAAAGCAGATGAAATTGCCTGAAAATGGCAATATTGCTGCAAACTTTTCCCAGCTTTATGCTGCGGCGAAGCAGATCAAATTGCCTGAAAATGGCAGTATTCCTGCTAATCTTTGCCAGCTTTATGCTGAGGCGACGCAGATGAAATTGCCTGAAAATGGCAATATTCCTGCTAATCTTTGCCAGCGTTACGTTGAGACATGTCGTGGAGGCGGTAAAAGGAACCCCTCACAAGTTGACAAGTCCGGCAAAAAAGCCGAGTCATTGCCACTTCAGAAATGTCACTCTGCTCCGACATCTGAAGGAAAATCCCGAACAAAACGGGCTTCAAAAGGCATGGGGTTTGCTTCCCGAAAGAGAAAGTCGCAGCTGTCTAAAACACAAGACTGTCGGCCATCTGTAAAGACTTCTGTTCAGATTGAACAGCAAGATCATCGCACAGAACAGTTCGAGGATGTCGAAAGTCTCTCCCAAAGTATGGATTCATTCCAATTTGAGGACTTGATTGAAACAAATCCTCATTTGAAACAGAATAAGGACATTCCATACGAGCCATTAAAACATTTCAATGGTCACTTTTCGGAGGATAACATCTTTGATCTTATGCCATACGTCCTGTTAAGTGAAATTCTTCCGGAAGAATTCATGGCCGCTCATTATAACGGAGGCTTTCAAGGGGACGTGAGCTGTAGTTTAATCTTCCCTCGCATGTTTCTTGAAGACATTCAGATAGACCAAAGAGAATGGCTAACTGTCGTGGGATTAGTCTTCGGTATGGTTGAGTTCCTCCCGTACTTTGATAGAAACTTTGGATTTCTGGCTGCAAGAGAATCTCAAGATCTTCCTGCGTTCAAGTCCAGCAACATAATCGGCAGACGGCTGAGGAAAACTCAAGTAAGGTTGACGCCTCTCCAAAGAAACCCAGGGCTTCCCCAAGCAATAAGTCAGCTGAGGACAAACTTATGAAACGGTTTGACACAGTTAACATTTCTCTCATGATAGCGAAAGAAGAGAAAGCTCTCGAGATTCCTGAAGTCTCTGAAGGGTACAAACTATATGCTGAGGCAAAGTATCCAAGACAGCATTATCGCTACATGGTCCAGTTGTTTAAAGACGCTAACCGTGTTAGCACGAGCACAAAGACATTTGAAGAGAGACTCCTCGGAGAATCTGAAATATCTTATGTTGAGAAGGATGATGACGAGTTTGATGCTCGGCTTCTCACTTTTTCACTGGCTCAAATGATAAGCCAGTCCGGGAGACCGGTGGGACTCATCTCTCCAGCATGGTCACTGGATACATCTGCTGATCCTGCTGACTATACTTTGATTAATATTGGGAATCTGAAAGAAAATGAATCAGACCCTGCCATATTCATTCCATTGATTATGGTAAACCGACCCTCACGTAAGACTAAAAAGATTTTAACATCCCGTCATTTCGTGCTGGCAATAATGTATAAATCTAGGCGATCAGCGAATGTCACGCTTATTGACCCTGCTCGAACCGGGATCAATGCCCGCGACTTTGAACACATGTTTCAAAAAGTTTATGAGAACGTTTTCTGTCCTCAAACCGGCGCAAATCCGCAAGCCCAAATCTTTGTTACGTCGAGTTCCAGTCAGTACTACTGGACGGATGACGGCAACTTTACTGCAAATTACGCGGTTTCTAATGCAGAGGTCTACTTGCGCTCAAATGGAATGCCACCAAACCAGGTGCAACGTTGGCCACATGGCCGAGCAGCAAATTATTCCAATCGAATTTTGAATTCAATCTTTTGCAGCTCTGCGACTGATAACGTTTATCATCAGCTTTGCCTAGACTTTGAAAATGAAACTAAGGCCGACAGTCCGCCGGCACCTCCAAGAATGGCAGTTGCGAAAACGCAGCCTGCACCAAGGCCTCCAACTCCTCCTCCATTCACTCCAAGGACCCAGACAAAGGGCATGGTACGGAGGAGTCAAAAGGACTATGTTCAAAAAGAAGAACTAAAACGGTCAAAGTCTTCCAAGAAAGGGCGGACCACCATGCACTGTCAGGCCTCTCACAGTAGCGGCTATTATTATCGGCACCCATATCACGTGGGTCTTTTCTACGATTGCCCGCATTGTCAGGCATGGTTGCTTTCTGGAGAGACTTCTTCAGAATGCTGTAAACACGGCCAAGTGGTCATGCCAGACCTTCGAGACATGCCTGAGTTTCAACAAAATTTGGTTCTTGGAGAAGGGAGTTTCCCCTGAAACCTCTTCCCAAGGAGTACTACCTCTGTTATCGAGATGAGAGCCCCAGATTAAACCAAATGTACGCATTTGGGGCACAAACTGTACACCAGTCCGATCCACCTGGACGCGGAGCGCCAGTGGTTAATATTAATGGACAAACGACGTATCACGTCTCTAACCCGGAAGGAATCTCGAATACGCTTCTTCTTGGGCAGTTGCTGAGATTTGCCCCGGATCTAACAGACGATGACGTTTGTGATCAATTAAAAAAGACAAAAATGTACACAAACATGTCACATAAAGCTGCGTTTGATGCGTTAACCGCGTTCTTCTATAATTACATTCGCCAGTACAACGACTTGGCGCAAATGTATTATACAATTATTGAACGGCAACAGCTGCTTGGTTTGGAAGGCAAACCAAGTGAAAATTACTTGCTGAAAATTGTTGATGCAAAAGATCTGAGTCCTGAATTAAGGCAACAGTTGCTTCCTAAGGACCTTCACGAAAGGCAGATCAATAAACCCGAAGTTGCGGAACATGCCGTTGTTTATATAAACGATGAGAACGGTAATGTTAAGCTTCCGCCCGGTATGGTTGTGTTCAGTCGAGGTCACCAATCGGCGAAGTACAAGGCTTATATGCCTGAACTTGACGCCTTTCTTTACCCTCTTCTGTTTATACATGGCGAGCCATACTTCCACCGACATCTTCCATTGCGAGATGTTGGTGAAGATGACATACTCCCAGAGCCTCGGCCTGGAGATGACGATGAGTTCGTGCCTTTTGAGGTGAATGTCGCGTTGAATCCGCTTCCAGCCGGGTTGAAAGAAAACGAGGACGACATTAACATAGAAGAATTGGAAGAAGCGGCCGACGAGAACGATCTTCTTCCCAAGAAAACAAAGCCAAAGGCAAAGAAGTGCTCTTTGCGAATGCAAGTCAAGTATAGGCTTCAGCGAAGACCTCGAGATCGGGGAGTTCATCGAATTTATAACCACTATAAACTCGGTGGCCGCTGGATCTGCCAAAAAGCCTTGGGAATCGAAGAACAGGTCTTTGATTACTACGAGAAAAACGTCATACCCAAGCGACGCGTCGACGCTAAATATGTCCGCGAAAACTTTTCGGAACTTCTCAAGCAGAAGTCCAAAGGCTATCAGCTCGGTAAGCTGACCAGGATGCCTCCAGGTCACCGATACAGCCGTCGCTATTATCAGCGACAGTATTCGAACTGTGTAGCAATGGCTCAGACATTGGGTTCGCCCAGTTTCTTCATAACGTTGACTGCAAACTCAGAATGGCCCGACTTCCTCCATCTATGCGGAAATAAAGGAATTGAGCCGAAGAATGCATACGACATTCTAAACCGAGTTTTTCGGCAAAAGGTTGTCGAACTCATGAGGCGTATCGCGCCTCCGCAGAAAGGACAACAAGGGTGGTTTGGGCAATGCCTAGGCTACTACATGTCTTTGGAATTCCAGAAAAGAGGAAATCCACATGTTCACTTGCTCCTCTGGACTGAGCACAAAGAAATGTCGGCCCACGTTGTCGACGAATTTATATCGGCCCGATTTCCAGACCCCGTCGCCGATGCTGAAGTTCATGACAAGGTTCTTCGGTACATGATCCATGACTGCAAAGAAACCGATCTGTGCCGGGACAAAAACGGAAAGTGCACCCGGCGCTATCCTCAGGAAATTGTTCCGGAAACCAGAATTGGCCCTGGATATGTGGCCTATCAAAGGTTGGAGCGTGGAAAGGACGTCACAGCCCCAGTCCATTCCGGAAGTAAAATGGTGGACAGCGTTCAACGCGTCTACAACGACCGTCATGTTGTACCATACAACAAGACTTTGCTCACATGGTGGGACGGTCACTCAAACGTTGAGGCTGTGTGCACCAACGGCACCCCCGCATACGTATTAAAGTATATCTTAAAGGGGAATGATCAAGCTATCGTTCAAGTCATTTCTGAATTTGAAGCTCTCGAAGCTCAGAAGCAGAAAGAAAAGGAACTTGAAAAAGAAAGACAAGCAAAGCTCGGCGAGGACCACCCGTTCGAAGAGAATGAGATTGACCCCGAGAAAAAGAATAATACCGAGAAGGTATATGGCATTGAAATAAATCCAAAGACTAAGAACGTGGATATTCATGAGCCCCAATTCTACATGGGCGCAAATTACATCACGCCCCAAGAAGCTCACCTTCGCATTTTCAGCTTCGGGCCTGTCTTCGTCTCCCACATTGTGGAGCAAATTGGCATTCACATGCCCGGAGACAGCCATGTTTACGCGGCTGACGGAGAGCCTATCGAAAACATAGCACAAAGAGTCAGCAACCTGAATCCTAATGTGTATTCCCGGTTGACCGCATACTTTGAGTACTGCGCAGAAAACGCTGAAGAAACAGCTGATCTG
The DNA here is from genome assembly GCA_904066235.2 of Bursaphelenchus xylophilus. NCBI lineage: Eukaryota > Metazoa > Nematoda > Chromadorea > Rhabditida > Aphelenchoididae > Bursaphelenchus > Bursaphelenchus xylophilus. Next base: position 3,280,512 of record CAJFCV020000001.1, read on the forward strand.
ACGTACGTTGAATTGAACAGAACCTATGCGTACGACTACAAGACAAAGACGTACAGAAAGTACAAAAAACAAATGAAAAAGATCGTGCAATTGCGCGAAGTCTCGGTGAAGAACAAGGAGTTATTGGCCTTGAGATCAATTATTCTGACCGTTCCATGCCTCAAGAGCTTCGAAGAGTGCCGAACGCACGAAGACCAGATCTTTGCCACGTTCTTGGAAGCTGCACAAGCTCGAGGACTCTTCCATTCAGATGTCCTCTGGCGACATGCTCTTGATCAAGCCCGGGGCCGCACATGTAAACACTTTGTGTTTTTGTTTGCCCAAGTACTAATTGAAGCAGGTGAACTTATTGAAGACCAGCTTCAACTGTGGAACGACTACAAGATCCACATGTTGATGCCTCCGTTCCACAGACCCAATATGCCGGATGATGAAATTAGGCAAAGGCAGGAGCGTAGAGCTTTGGAACTTCTCAGTTATTACCTCTCCAACATGGGTGGGAAGTACGAGTCGTTCAATTTACCACCACTAACTGGAACTTACGATCCAGACGTTCACGGTGAGAACGAGGACTTATTTATCGGTGAGTTCGACAGCACTGATCGTCCTGCTGAGCCTAAAAAGCCTAAGGTCAGCTTTGGAGATGATCAGCAATACGCATTCGACATGATAACGAAAGCATTGGAATTGGCGCCTCAAAACAAAGCCATTCCACACCGTCAATTCTTCTTACATGGAGCAGGCGGAACAGGGAAAACAACCCTTTACAATGAGCTCATTGACTATTGTCAAGAGCAGGGCATCAAGCACGCAGCAACTGCCACAACTGGCGTTGCTGCGAACTTAATTAAGACCGGGCAGACTCTTCACAACCTGATATGGGCCCCGATTAATCTTGACTCGGATACTCTTCCGACACTAAAGTACGAAGATCAAAAAGCCCAACGTCTTCGTGAACTTGGCTTATTGATCATCGACGAATCAAGCCAGCTTAACGTCGATCTTTATAACTATTTGCAACGGCTCTTACGTCACGTTCGAAAAGCGGGCGACATTGACCGTCAATTAGTTATCGTGTATGGCGGCGATTATCAGCAGATATTGCCAGTCTGCCCTGATCTATCGATTGGTCAAGAGTGGACAAAGTCCTTAATTTCAAAGGCTTCTGAGATGCAGTACATCGTACTGAAACAAAATCACAGAACAAGAGCCGATGAACGGAGCTACAGACAGTTTCTCAGTGAGATTGGCTCCGGGACTAACTTCAGTTCAACATTGTCCTTGATATCTCTGAGGCATAAGCTTCATCCAGAGATACACAACCACACAAGTCCTCAAGACATGATCGAGGCTGTGTTCCCTCGGAGTCACCTCCAGTTGGGTCTCCAAGATAGACCGACGGCAATGGCTATCTTAGCTCCGAGGGTTCAGACTGTAATGAACCTGAACACAGAAATTCTTGACCGTTTCCCCGGTAAAGAACATGTATACGTCTCGGTAAATACCCCGAATCCCGAGGATGTCAGTAACTTTGACCATACTGTCATCGAAGCAATGCAAGAACAGATTTGCAAAGTAAACGACGGCAATATGCCTCCCGGAGAACTCAAACTCAAAGTTGGAGTTGATGTCGTTTTGCGCAAAAACTTATCCGTTCGAACAGGCTTTTCGAACGGAACAAGAATGCGCGTAGTTGCCTTGAACAACGACCTCATTGAGTGTCAAAAGATTGACCCGAACGGCAATCTTGGGCAAACCGCCCTGATCGCTCGGAGTCGGTTCGACTACCGACCTCCAAAGCAATCTAAAGCTGGAATCCGCTTTACGCGGTATCAGTTCCCGTTGCAGTTGGCCTTTGCGATGTCGATTAATCGTGCGCAAGGTCAAACTTTGAACATCGTCGGTTTGTACTTAGACGATCCAGTCTTCAGTCATGGCCAGACGTATGTGGCGCTTAGTCGCACAAGAAGAGCTGCAGATATCCACATCTACTCTCACGTCGATACAGACGAGATTGATAATGTGGTATACGGGCGAGTGACAGAGTTCCTGCGCGATCTCGATAAAATTTACGAGAATCAGAAGTCGAAATACCCTCAGAAACCTGCTGGGAAATGAGCAGTAATTGAAATTCATAAAAAGAGAAGGGCAAAGGTTTTGTTATTTTTTCCAAAAAAAAATAACACCACTTCCCCGAAGACCGGCCGCCTTGACGTGGCGGGGAGGCTTTTCACCAAGAGCCGGTTAATGACTACAAAGTAAACTTATGGAAGGTAGCGCTGGCGCACAGCCTTTAGCTGACGACAGGTAGCGCTGGCGCGCGGCCTTTACCTGACCATAACT